>OX424575.1:178807831-180007831 GCA_949152435.1 Gastracanthus pulcherrimus
AATTTGTTAAAAAACAAAACCGCATTGATAAACAAAAACAAAATTTGAGCCGCTATCCTTAAAGAATAACAAAAAAAAATAGAGCCACAAAACATTAATTTTCACTATGTATATTCAGAGTAAAGTGGATCCCCATGCATATATACACACACGCACACACACACACACACATCCATCAAGACATTTTCTAAAAAAGTTTATGTTGATTCCCAGTATCTCAAAACATGATTCTAACATGTTTTTAGCAATATTTCTCTTTTACCATCACGAAGTTTCCTCTATGGGGAAGCAAAATGTAGTTTATAAAAAGTATTTCATTTAAAAAAGTTGATTAAGTCAAAAGAAGTAAAATAGCTTGTAATCAAGATTTTGATGATCTAAACTAATAGCATCAGCAAGGCAGATCGTATAAAATACTTAAAGTTAAAATTTAACTACTAAATAAAGGTTATTTTTAGGGTTTCACAGAGATTTGTCCCCTTAATTTGTTTTTGCTAGTAATTAAATAGTTTTGAACTTCATATTCAAGTATTTAAAATTAATATAAAGTTTTGCAATATGGTATTTGAAGAAGTCATTAATTTTCCTATAAATTGCATTTATTATTCCTCATTATTTACTTACCGCGTTTTTGTTTCCAATAATTAGAATTAACAATGCTTCCATTTGCTAATAACTTTCCCTCTTGAATTTGAATATGCAGAATATTACCCGACACTGCCAACTTCGCTCCAGTGACAACTCTGCACATAAAAGAGATAATAAATAATAATTAATAAATTGGAATATTAAATATTAAAAAATTTAAAATAAAGTAGTACTATTTTCATTCCTATAATGCAAAATCTTACTTGTTGGCACCAAAACTAGCGAAAGTGGACTCAAGACTTATGTAGTAATCATTTTCTGGACATATGCAATCACAGTAATGACAAGCACTAGTAGAAGCGGATTGTCCAGGAAACGAAACACGAGAGTCAGATAGCGTTATTTTCTCATTACCAGCTTCACAGTAGAACTCTCTAAGATGCTCTTCATCATTGACAACAATACCCGTGAATCGAGCAATATCATTAGAATGTTTCTGGTTTACAAATATTCATATTAGAGAAATTTAGTTTCGTACATTGTTATTTCTAAAAATGCTTATGGAGATATTATAGGTACACATTTGCTCGACATTATTAAGAACTTTGTAATACAAACAAAAACTTATTTTAATGAAAAATTAAGGCTTTTACTTTTTTAATCGTTGGTTTATATATTATTGTTAAACAAAACTGTATTGAGTTAATAAAGATATTGAATAACAAGAAATGATTTCGTAATAATCTTATATTTCAATGATTTCTTTTTTTTATATTAGAATGAGAGAATAAATATTAATCATGAATCATTTGATGTACGTATAATGTATTCAGAATAGAAATTAATTTTGGTATATTATATTGACAAAATATACTTACATTCATACAAACAACAATAGAAGGGCTTTCAATACCATAACTATTACCCCTATATAAACGTTTACATCCCACTAATTCTTTAGTACATAAGCGCATTTTATTGCAGATTTTTTGGTTAGAAGATCGCGAACATTGATCTAATCTTTTAATATCATGACACTTCATAACATCACACGTCGGTGATGATACACTCGTATGGAAGTTGTCCTCATTTAAGATATATTTCTGGAATGCAAGAAGTTCAAAATATGGAGAACCTAAAATTACAATTATTAATTAATAAATAAAAAAAAATTTTAAACATTAGAATAAAATGTAATATTTACCTAAACTGTTTTGATATCGAGAATTCTCTGAAATTCAAAAAAGAAAAAATATTATACAATCATTAAAAAAAAATTCATTAAAATGTAATTTCGTGATAGAAGAAGAGACTCCTAGCCACTTTCTCTGCAAATGTCCCAACTTAGCTGGACATCGACGAAGGTGGCTAGGAATCGGGATTTTGGATCCCGAGACTTTCAAGGAGGCAAACACGGAAAACCTACTAGCTTACTGCAAAGCCGTGGGGTTTGTGGAGCCTCGTTAGGTCCAAGCCGGGGAGATAGGGATACAATGGTGAAAACTAAGTGTCCCTGAGTTTTTACCCTGGTAGCTTTAAATAATAATAATATAATTTCGTCATAATAATCCATTATTTACCAGTATATTGATTTAAATCACATGTCCAAATTTCTCGAGATGCATTTGCCATAACACTCTTAAATTGATCCACAGCCATCTTATAGTCACGGTGTACTTTCTTACTTAATTCTTCTTTTCTGATGATGTAAATGGGCTCACCTAGAAAGTAGTGTTATAGTAGAAATTTTAGTTGTCTTCGCTTAATCTAATTTGAAAAATCATAATAAGCAGTGTCAGTCATTTTCAGTAATCGAGACAAAGTTAAAAAAAGTAGGTGATCTGACGCATCTGTACCCACGAGAAATTCATCAAAATCGTAATGTAGATTTTTTGGCACGACCGCTCCAAAGGAGAGCCTTATATTTTCATTATCGCTAAAAGTGTAATGTCTTAAAAAATAACAGATTATTGCATAAAAACATGTTTTAACACTACATAGGAGCACATTTCAAGTATTATGTTAAATGTATGTATGTATGTATGTATGGGTGTAATTAAGTTTATCGATTAACTCAGCAAAACTCCAGTCAAATCAGCTAAAAGTGGCAGAGGTTACTTGTATGGCTATGTGCTATTATGCATATTGAAAATTGAATTCTAGCTGCATCTTGAGTAGATTTTACTTTCTTACTGAATTTTCCAGGGTAAGAGTGTAGAACTCAAAAAGATGCAACTTTGTTGTATGTAATATATTTTACGAAAACGTTATTTAAATAAAGGTTGTCGAGAAAAATGAAAAATAAATAGCAAGCACTCAAAAAATCGATTTTTAGGTCACATTTGACCTAACTTATATAAGATGATAAGCAAAACGCAACGTTTTCACGGTAAAGTTGTAGATCTCGCAGAAACATTTAAAGAAAGTTTATCGACAAAGACGAAAAATAAAGCGCAAAATAGCATAAAATATCGATTTTTATGCCACAATTAGATTATAACAAATAGTTTTAAAGAAAATGTCCGCTCTAAAATTGTAGATCTCAAAATAAAGTTTACTGACAAAAACAAAATAATAAAACGCAAAACAGGTATAAAATATCGATTTTCAAGCCGGATAAATTTAATAGATTATACGCAATAATTTTCCACGTTAAAATTGTATATCTCGAAAAAACCCAAATTTTTTTATACTAAAATTTTTAATTTAAATTCTAATCGTAAAAACTAATAAATATAAAATGCCAGCACGAGGCGTTATCAGAGTTATTAATTAACTATTTTTACAACAAGCAAAATAACTTACTATTATGTATATCCAAAAAATCATACATCAAAGTCCTTGCTATAAAGTGTTGCGCAGTAGAAATTTTTAGCATTCTAAGCAGCCGATCAAGCACTTGCATATGCGATATACCAGTTTTGCAAACACTTTCATATGCCTAAATATTGTACAAATATTATAAGTATTAGAAATAATAAAGCAATCTCAAGGTAATATAAGTTAAATGTTATGTGTACTATATTACTTGCACATTCGTAGTAAAATTCTGCAGCAAATCATGCATAGTATTTTGATTTAATATAATATATCTAATATCACTAATATATCTATCGATTTGAGGACCTTTATCTGCAAATTTATCATACACTGTCGCACTTTCTATCACGCCAGTTTTGATTAATTTTTTATAAGATACAGCTTCTTCGAAAACTGCAAAAAGATTATCAATTGATCTTTTAAGATCGTACTCTTTAAAAGACAAATGGATTGTTCTTGGCAAATCATTTAATATATTCAATATCTCATGGAGATCCTTCTCTACAGTTCCTTTCATTTTTAAAAGTGTGTGCGTCGTTTCGTCCATGGTAGTAGGTTCCTCAAAAAGTTTTGCACACATATCAACTATAAAAGGTCCAAGAGTTAGAACATTCGAAGCTTCGCCAAGAAGATCGATTGCCGAACATGTTCGGTGCTGAGAACTAATTAAAATACTTGCTAATGCAAGTATCACCAACTTGGTCATCTTGGCAAACTACAAAATTAAGAAATGCTATTGGTCTATGCAAATAGTATATGAATATATAACTTTTTTTTTACAATATAATTGAATCGGTCGTATAAAAGAAATCAAATGATTTTTATATCTTACCTTAAGTTTCAGTCGTAACAAGAAGAAATAATTTCACAACTTCACTGTTTCAAAGAATATAGGTTTTTAAACTGTGATGTGCAGTGGAACCTTTATATATATATTATATCGCATATCGATATTATAACTTAAAATAATTTCGATCAATATTTATATAGCTGTTGGTACTATCATCGGATGTTATTGGTTCTTCTAGAGGAAGTTGTTAAGCCAAAAATTTTCACTTCTTTTTGATAGCAAAATGTCAATACGATAATATATAACTCCATAACGTTATAGTTTTTCTTATTGTAATATGTAAGTTACCAAACATTGTGAAACCAAGTAGGGGATGGTGGGGCAGTACGGGCACCCTAACTTCAAAAGAATCCTGTACTTTCTATTTTGTACCAATACAAATTATTAAAAGTGCTTCTTAAAGTAGAATATCTCAAGATTTAGATACATTATTTTTTATTATAAAATATATATTGCATTGTTTTTTATAATGCAAAGTACAATACCGCTAAAACTGCCCATTTTCCCCACCCGTGGGGCACGATTGGCATGGAGGTGGGGCACGATTGGCACGGTGAATTAATCAAAAATTTATTTAAAAAAAAATATTGGACGTTACTATTAAATTTGCATTTTATAGGATTGAGGATCAAAACTAAAAACCAGACCATTTCATTAACACTGACTCTTTCACCAACATCTAAGACTCCGACTCCGAAATGTTAAGGGCGCAAAAGTAAGGTTAAGAAAATCAGCTGTTAAACTCGGCGGATATAAATTGACGACTCACGTATGCCAATCGTGCCCCGCTAGTGGTGCCAGTCGTGCCCCATTTTAGAGTATTTTTATATGTAATATTACTTTTTTCCTAAGCATCGGAGATCATCAATCAAAAATGCTATTAAAAATTTAAGATTTAAACTGTAAAAATAATTCCCTTTCGAAGCTCATATGATTTATTTGTTCTTGAGAAATAGATTAGAATTATGGAAAAAACAACGTTTTGAAGTCCTCAATTTCTAATAATTCTCATACGATTTGTATTAATTTTTTTCATTTAGAATTTGCAGAGGGAAAAAGTAAAAGCTATTTACAACATATAAAAAATACTATCATGTTAGAATATTCATTTATTTAGTGAACATTTGAATGCCCAATCCACCCGCCAAACCCATCGTGCCCCACCGTCCCCTACAATTAAAAATGTTAACAATATAGTTTTATGTAGTTCCACAACTGCTGAAACAGACAAGCACTTTACTGTATACCGCGAGGCAAAACTTGTTTTTACACCTTTGATAAGTCAATAATTGATTTCCTCATCTTTTTGGTTTATCGATTATTTGACTTCAAATTTGCAATAAATTGACCTTATCTGTTGTTTGATTGTGATATAAATTGTGAAACTCTTTAAACATTTAGTTTTATAATAGTTATGTTGTTTATATTAAATTATTGCCTAAAACTTTAAATAAATTTCTATTTTTCTTTCTGAAAGAGAAAGCTTTGTAACGATATAACGTTATGGATTTATTAGCATATTATCTTATTGACATTTTGGCGATCAAAAAGCAGTGAATATTTTTGTCTTAACAACTTCCTTTCGAAGAACCAATAACATCCGAAGATAGTACCAAGTACCAACAGCTATATAAATATTGATGCAAATTATTTTAAGTTATAATATCGATACGCGATATTATATACATATGTAAAGGTTCCACTGAATATCACAGTTTAAAAACCTATATTCTTTGAAACAGCGAAGTTGTGAAATTATTTATTCTTGTTTCGACTGAAATTTAAGGTAAGATATAAAAATCATTTGATTTCTTTTATACGACCGATTCAATTATATTGTAAAAAAAAGTTATATATTCATATACTATTTGCATAGACCAATAGCGTTTCTTAATTTTGTAGTTTGCCAAGATGACCAAGTTAGTGATACTTGCATTAGCAAGTATTTTAATTAGTTCTCAGCACCGAACATGTTCGGCAATCGATCTTCTTGGCGAAGCTTCGAATGTTCTAACTCTTGGACCTTTTATAGTTGAACTGTGTGCAAAACTTTTTGAGGAACCCACTACCATGGACGAAACGACGCACACACTTTTAGAAAGGAAAGGAACTGTAGAGAAGGATCTCCATGAGATATTGAATATATTAAATGATTTGCCAAGCACAATCCATTTATCTCTTAAGGGGATACACCACCTTTAAAATCTGAAACAAAAAAATTAATTAAGAATTTTTATTTTGATATTTATTTTAATAAGGGTTTTTTTTCCTCAAAGTATACATAAAAACCTACCAATTTGTATATTTTTTACCTTCGTTGGACCTTCTATGCCTCCATGGCAAACCAGACTGTTTTCGAAGACTTTAAGCACTGTCCGTAAGATTCCAAGTCTACGCATGGATGGATTGGGCTAAAAATTTATGGAGATACTCATTATAGTAGTACTTTTAATATGAGCGTAAGGATTTTGATTTGAACGAGTAGAAGTATTTTTTTTATATGAACATTGTCAATATAACACTTATTTTTTAATAATTTTATCACTTTTATAGATGTAAAAAATTTTCTACTCGTTCAAATCAAAATCCCTACGCTCATATGAAAAGTACTACTATAATGAGTATCTCCATAAATTTTGAGCCCAATCTGTCCATGCGTTCACTTGGTATCTTACGGACAGTAAGCTGAAATTGATAAAAACAACATTTAGAGTTATTTAACAATTAAGTTACAAGTTCTAATAGATATAATTTATACTCATCTTATCAATTGCAACTACTTTTTTCTTCTTTTCAACGTAGCAAACAAACATCTGCAGCAGTGTACATCAATATTTTCTGGTGCGTGGAGTCCCATGAGTCTTCCTCCTCCTTGAATAACCTGAAATGAAAAAAAAACACAAAAATGAATAAATTGAGTAAACTGTACTTATCATACTACACTCTTGAGCGACACTATCACACACTTCACTCAACTGCTTATTTATTTAATCAAAAGCCGATTGGGCAACTGGATTGTATAGGTCCATAATCCCACAAAAAGTTGAAAGGCCAGCTTGTCCATGTCCAAGTGCACGAGCAGACAGCACAGCTCTTCTGTTCACTTCATATGCATTTCCTTTGGCTCCTACTTTGTTGCTAGAGTTGATCGCTGCTATTTCATCACACTTTGAGCACACAATATCTATTTTGAAACCAAGACCATGCACACCAGATTCACTTAATTGAACACTGCCATGGCATCGATTACAACACAGAACACTTCTAAGTTTAGAAAATAAAATTGAAGTGTCAATGATTCTGTTTGTTGTATCACTGGTGTCTCTAGCACTAACTGTGTTTTGGAGTTTCCTCGCTAAGCTGGTGGATAGTCTTGGCTTCTTTTGTAAATCTTTCTTTTTTATCTCTTTTAGAAGACATTTTCACTACACTGATTTACACACATTCACAAATTGTCAAATGCAATTAAAACACTGTATAAGTTCAGTACAATAAATATATTAACTGTGTTTACTAACAGGTGGTTTGTAAACATAATAGCCAACTGTCAAAAGTAGCAAAAATGTACGGGTAAGGTTAGTCAAAAATTCGATCTGATTTATCGACCTTTATCTTGTGACGTAATGACATGTCACGTTACTCGTAATTCGCACATGCGCCAATATTACATATAACAACGCGCGAATATTTGAATATACAAGCATGGATCTTATTATATTATATTTTATTGCTTTATAACTAAATAAAATAATCAATCAAACATTTAGTTATAAGTAATAATAAAATAAATAATAATTGATAAAATACCGAATTTACGCAAAATCGGCAAAAAAGCTGTCTCAGAATTTATATTGTAACTTTAAAAGGAATTATGATATCTTAAAACGTGTTACGGGAGTTTATTCTACGTGAAATTTCCTATAAATAAGGTAAATAAAAAAAAACGATTTTTTGACAATTTAAAGGTGGTTTGCCCCCTTAAGTATTTTATACGATCTGCCTTGCTGATGCTATTAGTTTAGATCATCAAAATCTTGATTTAAAAGCTGTTTTACTTCTTTTGACTTAATCAACTTTTTTAAATGAAATACTTTTTCATCAACTACATCTTGCTTCTTCATAGAGGAAACTTCGTGATGGTAAAAGAGAAGTTTTGTTAAAAACATGTATGAAACATGTTTTGAGATACTGGGGATAGCGCTCCCCTTGAGGGTATCAGTGGTGGGAGGTTTTTGACGCCTTGATGCACTTGGTGTTCAAGGAAGGTGTCTAGGTAGTTATGACGGCCAATGACGAGGTCTTGGTAGTGCTCTCTGTATGATTTGGTATCTAGAGGTACGAACTAATCGCAAAAGGTATCTGATAGTTATGATGAACGATGACGAATTCCAGGGCGTGCACTCCGTGGCTTTTTATATCTGCAATCAGTACGTACATCTAGATACGAAAAACTATAGAACGCACTGCCTTTACCCCGTCATCGGCCGCCATAACCACCTAGATGCCTTCTTCGAACACTACGTACATCTAGAGGTCAAAAACTATGAAGTACACTACCTGGAACCCGTCATCGACCATCATAATCAACTAGGCGCTTTCTCGAACAGTATATACATCTAGACGTCAAACACTATGGAGTACACGACGTGAAGTTCGTCATCGGCTGTCATGACTACGTAGATACCTTCTGCTATTAGTACGTACATCTAGGTACCAAAAACTACGAAGCGTTAAACAATTGTACTAATGCTAATTCTAATTGTACAATTGCGTTCTTTAATTGTACCATCCATACCATGGGCAGAAAGTATATTATTTTTTTTCTATTAACTATAAGGAAAAGTAACTCAATGTAAATATTTAAGTACTTGGACACATTAATGTCGTACAATAAATAAAAAGTGATTTTGAACGTCCAGTAGCGAAGAAAAACCTCGTTTGAAAACGGTTCCAACATTAATATGTATATATTGCCGGACGCTTTTGTTCCCTTTTATTTGAGTACTTCTCCTTGTACTTGAAATATTCATCTTTATTTTGAGATCCATTTTGCAATGCTGACCTCGAATTTATAGCCAGCGATCCAAAAACCACTAAAACTATACATGTCGATTCCCGTTAAAATTACTCAAGTCCACTTTTTATGAAGATTGAGGTTTGAGCTATAAAAATGTAAAAAATGAGGGAAAACTAGTAATAAGTGACCATATATCTAGTTTTATAACTTTTTGAACGTTAAATTAAATAAAAAGTAAAAACTTTCAACCTTAATATTTTAAAAACATGAAAAGTAGACTAATGTCGATTTCCGGGAACTCACAGATATATACTTTGTATGGGTCGTAAACTAGGTTATGATAACCATTAAAGAATTAATAATCAAATTAATTACGTAACTCTTTTAGTTATTGACATCACTTAAAGACTTTGTTATTTAGAGTATTAACGTGACACTTGACAATGACTTATAATTTCCATAAAATATGCGATTCAATATGCAATCAATGCAACCATTGTGAAAAAAATAACTTTTTCTTAATATCCTTCAAAAGTAAAAGATTCTTGTATTACTAATTAAAAAAATACTTTAAATAACAAAGTTTTTAAGTGATGACAATAACTAAAAGAATAACGTAATTAATTTGAGTATTAATTCTTTAGTGGTCATAACAATCCCCGCGGTTCCCGGAAATCGGCTTCAGTCTACTTTTTATGTTTTTAAAATATTAATGTTGAAAACATTATAAACAGTACATATATGGTCACTTATTACTAATTTTTCCTCATTTTTTGCATTTTTATAGCTCAACCGCAATTTTAAAAAATAGTGGTCTTATATATGTCATTTTTTCGGGAATCCACAGATATAGTTTTAGTGGTTTTTGGAATCGTTGATTACAAATTCGAGGTCAGAATAGAAAAATTGGTCTCAAAATAAAGATGAATATTTCAAGTACAAGGATAAGTACTCAAATAAAAGGGAACAAAAGTGTCTGGCAATATATACATATTAATGTTGTAACTGCTTTGAAATGAGGTATGAGGTATTTCTTCGATACTACATGTTCAAATAGAATAACTTTTCAAATAGTCTAAAAATCACTTTTCACTAATTTACTTCACTAATTTAAATACTTAAATATTTACATTGAGTTACTTTTCCTAATACTTAAAAGAAAACGAATAATATACTTTCTGACCATCAGTGGTCAAAATTCCCGCCAACGCGCATGCTCGTTTGACGGAATCACTCGGTTTAACATATTTTATCTATTTATTAATTAAATAAGATGGTACAATTAAAACACGCGAACGTACAATTAGAATTAGCATTAGTACAATTTTGTAATGCTTGGTACAGTTAGAAAAATGCATTATTTAGTAAGATATCAACATTTGATGGCGCGAAAAAAATCTGAATCAAATTTGATTTTTTATTAAAAAACTTAGCAGGTACAATTAAAAGTACGAAGGTAAGAGTATAGTACAAGTCGATATACGTCGACTAGTATTTTTTTTAGTAAAAGATACCCAAGCTTGCAGGCTGGGGTGGGGTAGGTATTGTTTTCACTGCGCTCGGGTGACAAACTCGACTCTTGCGTGAATCACCTGTTTTGCGCACTAATTGCGTCATGTACTATTTGCAAACTATGGTGGCAATTTATTGCTAAGTATTGTAAAACCTGCTTAAACTTAAATTTGTTGTCCATCTTAGCCAAACTTCTAATAACACAAAATTTGATTTGCTAATATCAAATGGTTTGCGAACACCGATAAGGGACATAAGCTATACGCACAGAAGCACCCATATTCACACTCAGATACGTACCATTTTTTTAATATAGGGTATTTTGATTTTAAATGGACTAAATATGTTTCTTATACGTTTTTTCATATTTTTTTACTAACACAATACTTTCTTTGCAAAAAAGTATTATAGATTAAAAATGCCGCTGCTTTCTGAAAGAGAGATCCTGATTAATCTATGTAAGGATTCTTATAATCAAAATTAGCATTTATTAAATTAATGCTATAATTAATTTATGAGATACAATTGTTTAGGTATTGCAGTAAAGAAATTAAGAGTATTAAAGACAGGAAAGAAATTTTCGATTAGAATACATTTTTTAACACTAATATTTTGATATTATTTCACAAAAATAACTCTAAAGTTATTATAAGATATATCAATCGAAAGGAAATTATGCCAACTTTATGAAAACGTACATATTTTTGACAAGTTTAACGTACACAATGACAATACATTTTTTTAATCTAAAATTTGATTATTATTTTACTAAAATAATTTTAAAGTTACCGTTGGATAAGTCAATTGAAATAAAATGGCGTCTAATTTATATAAACGTACATATTTTTGAAAATCTCAACGTATAAAATGACAAAAATTTTTCTAAACTAATAGTTTATTATTTCCGAAAAATAAGTTTAAAGTTACTATAACATATATCAATATCGAAAGAAAATTACGTTAGCTTTATGAAAACATACATATTTTTAACAAGTTAACGTATATAATAGCAAAAAAAATTTTTTTTATTTTTACAAATTTTGATTTAATATTTTTGCTAATACATGAGTTTAATATTATCCATTCAGTTCCAAAATCTAATCAATTTTAAGTTCAAACATATGTAATATGCCTGTGAAATTTCAGCACATGATATGCTTCCCTTGAAGAGCTATGGTGAATACAAAGGACATAGACGGGTAAGCACATGAAAACACCCTTTGAGGCTATTTTAAATATTCCTTGACGAAGGTATAGGTACATATACCAAATATATAACGATTCCCAAAATTTCAGGTCCCGTGACCCCACTATAGCAGTGTATACTGGGCAGAGCGTAATTTTCCGACTATTATTTTTAATTCCAACAGATCTCAGTCTGTCAGAAAAAAAACCGCTGCTAACTGGTTTAGCAGAATGCTTCCTCAAAGAGATTGAAGGCATAACTATTTATGGAATATTTATACTGAAAAAGTTATTTTATATTATAGATATACAACAATTTTAAGTTGTAAACTTTTATTAAATTTGTGCATTTCTTATATATTATAAATATACATGAATTTTAAAACTTGTAGAGTTACGGTTAGAAGAAGAGGTATATTTTTTAATGAAAATAACGAATATTTCGAGTAAATTACCTTATATCTCGATAACAAGGGCCCATTAGAATGAATTACGGGTACTAGTATTGTGATGTGCATGATCAATATTTTGAAGTATTACAACTATAAAATTAAAAATGTTACTAAATATTTATATCATTACAATTTTAAGAATGATTTCTTTTAAATATAAAAAGTTTCTTGGACTTGTAAATTTTTTTTATTTGTTTTATGTGCCCCAAGTTTGTTTTTCTAATGCAAGCTGTTAAGCTCCCATTAGAATAAACTGCGGGTACTAGGCTTAATTTAAAAAAAAAATTTTTGTTTTGACCCAAGCTTGTCTTTCTAACGCAAGCTGCTAAGCTCCCATTACAATGAATTGCGGGTACTAGGCTTTATTTTTGGTATCAAAAATCAATCAGAAATTAATTTCTTGGAGTGTGTGTACTCTCCTTGCAAGATTAATAAAACTAAAAATGTACTAACACTAATGATTATATATCAATATCTTTAATACAGGTTATCAAGAATATGGTTGTGGACAACGAAAACTTTTATATAGAGAAATATTAAAAAATTTCATTTGTATTTATTAACGGTATTTCGATTACTATCCCTGTAAAGATAAGTACTTATTAATTTAATTTTCTCAAATATTTTTTAATTATGCTTAAAGTTAATAATAAAAGCTTAAAATCAAAAAATGAGTATAAGAAAAATCAACAACGTTTATTACGAGCTTCCGAAGTAAATAGATAATTAAATAATAAGTCTGATAAAAAGAAAAATAAAAAATTAGTGATGCAGAAATTGCGTCTAGTTAAAGAGTATGTTGAAAAAGAACGCAAATATAATTATAACAAAATTCATGTTTATAGAAAAGATTTTAATTATAAACTGAACGAAAAAACTAATAACAGATCAAGAATTAAATGTTTGCGTCAAGACAATGACTTTAGATCTAAAGAAGCTTCTAACAATACAACAAGAATTAAGAAATTACGTCAGAATGACGTCTACAAAAGAAAAGAGGTGTAACAGAACACTAAGAGAATAAAGAAATTACGTCAGAACAACATCTTCAAAGACAAAGAGGTCGAACAGAACACGAAAAGAATGAAGAAGTTACGTACGAACAACGACTATAAAAGAGAAGAGATTAAACAAAATGTAAATAGAATGAAAATATTGCGTCGCTATAACAAGTATAAAGAAAAAGAACTTAAATCAAATCTAACTAATATTCAACAATTACGTGTAAGTAATGATTTCAGAGTAAATGAGGCACAAAAAAACAAACAAAGAATTATTCGCTTGCGGAAAATAAAACAATACAAAAAGAAGAATGTAAAAAAAATAATAAGAAAATAAGATTTCTACGTTCTAATCAAATATTTTATCATAATGAACTGTATAACGAGAAAATTAGAAAAAAAAAGATTGAGGCAAGATGTGAATTATAGAAAACAAGAAAACCTTAAAGAGAAACATCGTAAACAGAAGAGCGAAAATTGTGCTTCGATAACTTTGTCGAGAAATATTTGAGGAAAAAAATAAGCCCCGAAACATTAACATTGGTTATAAAATACAAAAAAAAATTGGGGTGTAACTAAATATTTTTTAAATTGACTATATTTACACTTGTGACATCACGATTTTTTGGAACATTTTTTTTCATGTAGATTTGGACTATTATCAAGAACATATCATTAGTTTCATCATAGGACCTTTATAAACTCTCATACGATTTTTTGTTTTATGCCCTATATCTAGCGAAAGACCCTCCTTAAGCCACCCAGTGCTATAAACAATTTGTTGACATACCCACGTAAAGTTCGTACTCGTTCACCGTCGAAAAGGGAAAAAAGAGCTGCAAACTTCTTACAGTGCGCGAGCTCTGACTGTAAAAGAGATTTTAGATTTTTTAAATTAATCATGTATAATTTTAGAGGTGTTATTTACATGTGCATAAATAATAAAAAAGAAGAAAAAAATATGTTTCGTTTTTTTAATATCTTATCACAAATTAATTAAGGAGACTTAAATAATTAAGCTAAGGCCTCATGTTTGCCTTCAATACGAATAAGTAAACATATTTTAACTATCTAATGTATAAATTTACAACAAATTTATTTCAATTTTGAAAAATTTTCCAAGTTCCAAGTGCATTTTTTTAACAAAAATAACTTTAAAGTACCTAGAAGATTCACCAATCAAAAGGAAATTCCGTGAACTATACGAAATCGAAAGGAAATACCATGAGCTGTAGAATGGATGTATATATATTTTTGACATATCAAACGTATATAATAACACAAACATATTTTCTAATTTTACAAAATTTACAAATTAAAAATTGTAATTCTTTATCTTATACAAACTTTTTTGTAATTGTAAAATAGGCCAATAAAAAGAAAATTACATGAACTTTACAAATATATGCATCTTTTATACGTATGAAAATCATAAAATAACAACAATAATTTTTTTCACTTTTCACAAATTATAAAAATTTAAAATTACAATTTTTCAACAAAAACGAACTTTAAAGATATTGTAAGATATAATAATTGAAAGGAAATTACGTATACTTTACGAATTTATGTATATTTTAGACGTATTTAACGCATAAAATAACAAAAGAAACTTGTTATAATTTTTTGAAAATTTTTAAAAATTAAAAATTTTTAAAAATAAGGAGAAATTTTCGTGCAATTAGTTCAAAAATCTAATCAGTTCTATATTAGGTCATAGCTGATGTAACTGTAAAATTTGGCATAGCGCGTTTCTTATACATAAGAATTATACACTTAATTATTCCACACAATTTAGCATTGGTCAAATTATATATAGATATACTTGACCAATGCTATATTGTGCACAATAATTACGTGTATAATTCTTATGTGTAAGAAACGCACTATGCCTAAAATTTCAGCCCGAAATACCGTGGTCTTCAAAAGTTATGCCAACCACAAAATTTGACCACACACATACATACATACATACATACATATATACATACACACACATATACATACATACAGACAGACATTTTTTAATACCTACATATTTCTATTCAGCGACCTCAAAAACATCGAAAAACATCGAAATCTTCGATTTCAAAAAAAATAATCGTTACAAAGCTTTCTCTTTGAGAAAGCAAGAACATTTTCTTTTAGTTTTTTTTTACTCTTCTTTTATAAGCCACTTCGAATATTTTGATAAAAATGGTGTGGGAGTCAAGAAAAATCAAAAACTATTTTTGACTATTTTTCTTATCACTTAAATTGCTTTAAAAATGCTCAAAACTAATTTTGCTTCAAAAATTTCATATCATTCTTACAGAAAATAGTATATTACGCAACTAGGGGCGAAAATCATCATCCGAGTTTGGAAATACCCTTTTGCCCCAAATTGCGTACCGTGTTTTTTTATAACAAGTGCATAAAGAAGGCCATACTTTATCGTCTACAAAGTGGATTGAGGATAGAGTTTTTCGAGTCGTCCACTTAAGTCTATGACATATTATATATATATATATATATATATATATATATATATATATATATATATATATATATATATATGTATGCATGTATATAAATAAAATTTTCAAAATTTACCAATATTTTCCAAAATTTTCCAGAATTTTCTAAAATTTGTCAACAGTTTCCAAATTTTCTAAAAGCTTTATTAAGGAAATGGAGCAAAAATAAATAAAGGGTACCGAAAATACTCATTTTCGCTACCGAAAATAAAAGGTAGCGAAAATGAGTATTTTCGCTACCAATAACAGGTAGCGAAAATAAGTATTTTCGGTACCCTTTATTTGACGCTCGGAAAACTCTATTTTCGCTGCACTTTATAGGCGCCGAAAATGGTATTTTTTATTCACGTGTTATAAAAAATCTTTTTCCAAATCTTTATATACCTATTCTGATTATTATTAATTGTCTAGCATCATTACTCGTATCAAATTAACATTCAGTGACCCAAAGCCTCCATATAATATACGTAAAATATATAAAGTGTACTTAACTTAAGAATATTGGCAGCTTTTTGACACCTGTCAAGTGTCAAAAACTATCACCGAAGTCAAATTCGTACTCAGCGACCCAAAAAACCATGTATACCATATGGAAAATGCCTAAAGTGTACTTTACTTATGCCAGTAGCGAAATTGACATCTTTCCTAACAGCTGTCAAGTATCAAAAACTGTCTCTAAAATAAAATTTTGGGGTCACTGAGTACGAATTTGACATTAGTGGTAGGTTTTGACACTTGACAGCATCGATATTAACGGATTTTTTGACAACTGTCAAGTGTCAACACCTGTCACTAAAGTCAAATTCGTCGTCAGTGACCAAAAAATTTAACTTTAGTGACAGGTTTTGATACTTGACAGCTAGGGGAGAACGGGGTAATGCCGATCACTGGCTAATTCCGTTAACCCTTATTTTCAATAATCTAAACATTGTTAGGTAATAATTCAAATAGTATATTAAACGCAACATAAAATGCAATTTATCTAATGTCCAAATAACCTTCTATTCAGTTTTATTAAGGAATTATATACAATCAAAGTTCAGGTCTACATTTCTATAAGAAATCTGGTCTACAAAATAAGCTATTATGCATATTATTTGTTACTTTGTGCAGTTATTTTTCCAACTTTATTAATTTGAACAATCTAAAAATACGAAGTAGTGAAGAAAAAAGAGTATAAACCTATTGCTTTTTTTGTGATTTGAATTTAAATTACGAAGCAGAATTGGGGTAGTACCAGTCACAATGTTATTTATATGACGATCCCGAAAGTGAGGCTAAGAAAACGTTGCACTGCGCTCTCAGGTAGGGCAACTTTGCTTAAGTGTTTTTGATTGATCAGTGGTTATGTGTTACATATTTCACTATGCAAGTACGAATAATAACGCGACTGATCATCTGAAGGTTTATTTAACTGATTTAAAGAAATTTTTCAACTATAAAAGTAAATTTTTATTAGTGACCGGCAATACCCCATCCTCCCCAATTGTACAAAGGCTGACCAGTATTACCCTTTAATGTGGAGTAAATCCAGTCAAAATGCTTTCTTTTATTTCGTCTTATAGCTTCGATATCTTACATTTTTGTATTAAGCCAATCAGAAATATTTAAAATCAATGGTTTGAACTAACAGAATAATTATTTAAAGTTAATAAAAAACAATTTGAAAGTGGAAATAACAAACATGTTTGCTTAGGTTACCGGCAATACCCCATCCTCCCCTATCAAAAAGCGGTAATTTCACTGCTGATTTAAGTAAAGTACACTTTAGCGATTTTACATATGCTTTATGAGGGTTTTCGGGTCGCTGAGTACGAATTTGACTTTAGTGACTGATTATGACTCTTGACAGTTGTCAAATAGCTGTCAATGCCGCTGCTGACTCAAGTATACAGACATACATTTTTTAAAATACATTGTAAACCTACTTTTATTACTTAGTAACCTCGAAAACGTCAAGATTCATTAAATTTCTGAAAAAAATGTTATCATCGTTACAAATCTTTCTGTTTCAGAAGGCAAAACAGAAATGTATTTAAAGTTTTAAACACTAAATTAATCTAAATAATATGACTATGATAAAACTAAACGTTTAACAAGTTTGATAATTTATATCACAGTTAAACAACAGATAAGAAAAACTTATTGAAAATTTCAAATCAAATAATCGATAATACAAAAACACGAAGAAATCAATTATTGACTTAACAAAGGTGTAAAAACTCATTTCGCGTCGCGGTATACAGTAAAGTGTGTGTCTGTTTTAGCAGTTGTGGAACTATATAAAACTACATTGTCAACGTTTTTAACTGGACTTGGTTTCATAATGTTTGGTAACTTACATATTACAATAAGGAAAACTATAACGTTATGGAGTTACTTATTGACATTTTGCGATCAAAAAGAAGTGAAAATTTTTGGCTTAACAACTTCCTCTAGAAGAACCAATAACATCCGATGATAGTACCAACGGCTGTATAAATATTGATGCAAATTATTTTAAGTTATAATATAGATACGCGATATAATATACATATATAAAGGTTCCACTGCATATCACAGTTTAAAAACCTATATTCTTTGAAACAGCGAAGTTGTGAAATTATTTATTCTTGTTTCGACTGAAACTTAAAGTAAGATATAAAAATCATTTGATTTCTTTTATACAACCGATTCAATTATATTGTAAAAAAAAAGTTATATATTCATATACTATTTTCATATACCAATAGCGTTTCTTAATTTTGTAGTTTGCCAAGATGACCAAGTTGGTGTTACTTGCATTAGCAAGTATTTTAATTATTTCTCATCACCGAACATGTTCGGCAATCGATCTTCTTGGCGAAGCCTCGAATGTTCTAACTCTTGGACCTTTTATAGTTGATATGTGTGCAAAACTTTTTGAGGAACCGACTACCATGGACGAAACGACGCACACACTTTTAGAAATGAAAGGAACTGTAGACAAGAATCTACATGAGATATTGAATATATTAAATGATTTGCCAAGCATAATCCATTTGTCTCTTAAAGAGTATGATCTTCAAAGATCAACTGATAATCTTTTTGCAGTTTTTGAAGAAGCTGTATCTTATAAAAAATTAATCAAAACTGGCGTGATAGAAAGTGCGACAGTGTATGATAAATTTGCAGATAAAGGTCCTCAAATCGATAGATTTATTAGTGATATTAGATATATTATATTAAATCAAAATACTATGCATGATTTGCTGCAGAATTTTACTACGAATGTGCAAGTAATATATTACACATAACATTTAACTTATTTGACCTTGAGATTGCTTTATTCTTTCTAATACTTATAATATTTATACAATATTTAGGCATATGAAAGTGTTTGCAAAACTGGTATATCGCATATGCAAGTGCTTGATCGGCTGCTTAGAATGCTAAAAATTTCTACTGCGCAGCACTTTATAACAAGGACTTTGATGTATGATTTTTTGGATATACATAATAGTAAGTTATTCTGCTTGTTGTAAAAATAGTTAATTAATAACTCTGATTGTGCTTCGCGCTGGTCTCGTGAAAAATTATTGCGTATAGTCGATAATTTTACATTATGGCCTGAAAATCGATTTCGTATACTTGTTTTTCGTTTTATTATTTTGTTTTTTTCACTAAACTTGGTTCAAATGACGTTTTTGGAAAAACTGTTACATACAAAAAAGTTGTGTATCTTCAAGATCTGCAACTTTAAATTGGAATTCATTTGTATATAATTTTATATAATCCAATTGTAACCTAAAACTCGATATTTATGATTTTTTTGCACTTTATCTTTCGTTTTTCTAGACAACTTTGTTTAAATGACATTGTCGTAAAAAATGTTACATGAAAAGCAGTTGTTTTTTTTGTGAGATCTACAATTTTAGCGTGAAAATTATTTTTTAATACAATCTGTTCTAATTTAATTGTAGCATAAAAGCCGATATTTTATGCTGTTTTGCGCTTTATTTTTTGTTTTTGTCGATAAACTTTGTTTAAATGATGTTTTCGTATAAAATGTTACAAAGTAAGTTGTGTTTCTTCGAGATCTACAACTTTACTTTACTTTTTTGCCTGTTTGCTGTTTATTTTTCATTTTTCTCGACAAACTTTATTTAAATAACATTTTCGTAAAATATATTACATACAAAGAAGTTGTATCTTTTTTAGTTATACAATCTACCCGGGAAAATTTAGTAAAAAAGTAAAATCTATTTAAGATGCAGCTAAAATTCTATTTTCAATATGGATAATAGTCACATAGCCATACAAGTAACCTCTACAAGTTTTAGCTGCTTTGACTGGAGATTGGCTGAGTTAATGAATAAACTTAATTACACCCATACATACATACATACATACATACATACATACATACAGACATTTAACATAATACTTGAAATGTGCTCCTGTGTCGTGTTAAAACATGTTTTTATGCAATAATCCGTTAGTTTTTAAGACATTACACTTTTAGCGATAATGAAAATATAAGGCTCTCCTTTGGAGCGGTCGTGCCAAAAAATATACATTACGATTTTGATGAATTTCTCGTGGGTGCAGATGCGTCAGATCACCTACTTTTTTTAACTTTGTCTCGATTTCTGAAAATGACTGACACTGCTTATTATGATTTTTCAAATTAGATTAAGCGATGACAACTAAAATTTCTACTATAACACTACTTTCTAGGTGAGCCGATTTACATCATCAGAAAAGAAGAATTAAGTAAGAAAGTACACCGTGACTATAAGATGGCTGTGGATCAATTTAAGAGTGTTATGGCAAATGCATCTCGAGAAATTTGGACATGTGATTTAAATCAATATACTGGTAAATAATGGATTATTATGACGAAATTATATTATTATTATTTAAAGCTACCAGGGTAAAAACTCAGGGACACTTAGTTTTCACCATTGTATCCCTATCTCCCCGGCTTGGACCTAACGAGGCTCCACAAACCCCACGGCTTTGCAGTAAGCTAGTAGGTTTTCCGTGTTTGCCTCCTTGAAAGTCTCGGGATCCAAAATCCCGTTTCCTAGCCACCTTCGTCGATGTCCAGCTAAGTTGGGACATTTGCAGAGAAAGTGGCTAGGAGTCTCTTCTTCTATCACGAAATTACATTTCAATGAATTTTTTTTAATGATTGTATAATATTTTTTCTTTTTTGAATTTCAGAGAATTCTCGATATCAAAACAGTTTAGGTAAATATTACATTTTATTCTAATGTTTAAAAAATTTTTTTATTTATTAATTAATAATTGTAATTTTAGGTTCTCCATATTTTGAACTTCTTGCATTCCAGAAATATATCTTAAATGAGGACAACTTCCATACGAGTATATCATCACCGACGTGTGATGTTATGAAGTGTCATGATATTAAAAGATTAGATCAATGTTCGCGATCTTCTAATCAAAAAATCTGCAATAAAATGCGCTTATGTACTAAAGAATTAGTGGGTTGTAAACGTTTACATAGTGGTAATAGTTATGGTATTGGAAGTCCTTCTACTGTTGTTTGTATGAATGTAAGTATATTTTGTCAATATAATATACCAAAATTAATTTCTATTCTGAATACATTATACGTACATCAAATGATTCATGATTAATATTTATTCTCTCATTCTAATATAAAAAAAAGAAATCATTGAAATATAAGATTATTACGAAATCATTTCTTGTTATTCAATATCTTTATTAACTCAATACAGTTTTGTTTAACAATAATATATAAACCAACGATTAAAAAAGTAAAAGCCTTAATTTTTCATTAAAATAAGTTTTTGTTTGTATTACAAAGTTCTTAATAATGTCGAGCAAATGTGTACCTATAATATCTCCATAAGCATTTTTAGAAATAATAATGTACGAAACTAAATTTCTCTAATATGAATATTTGTAAACCAGAAACATTCTAATGATATTGCTCGATTCACGGGTATTGTTGTCAATGATGAAGAGCATCTTAGAGAGTTCTACTGTGAAGCTGATAATGAGAAAATAACGCTATCTGACTCTCGTGTTTCGTTTCCTGGACAATCCGCTTCTACTAGTGCTTGTCATTACTGTGATTGCATATGTCCAGAAAATGATTACTACATAAGTCTTGAGTCCACTTTCGCTAGTTTTGGTGCCAACAAGTAAGATTTTGCATTATAGGAATGAAAATAGTACTACTTTATTTTAAATTTTTTAATATTTAATATTCCAATTTATTAATTATTATTTATTATCTCTTTTATGTGCAGAGTTGTCACTGGAGCGAAGTTGGCAGTGTCGGGTAATATTCTGCATATTCAAATTCAGGAGGGAAAGTTATTAGCAAATGGAAGCATTGTTAATTCTAATTATTGGAAACAAAAACGCGGTAAGTAAATAATGAGGAATAATAAATGCAATTTATAGGAAAATTAATGACTTCTTCAAATACCATATTGTAAAAACAATTTAATTACTAGCAAATACAGATTAAGGGAACAAATCTCTGTGAAACCCTAAAAATAACATTTATTTAGTACTGCAATTTTAACTTTAAATATTTTATACGATCTGTATGCTAATGGTATTAGTCTAGATCCTCAGAATCTTGATTACAAGCAATTTTACTTCTTTTGACTTAATCAACTTTTTTAAATGAAATACTTCTTCATCAACTACATTTTGCTTCCTCATAGAGGAAGCTTTGTGATGGTAAAAAAAAAGTTTTGCTAAAAACAGTTTAGAAACATGTTTTGAGATACTGGGAATCAAAATATACTATTTTTAGCTTACGTCTGTTTGGATGTGTGTATGTATGGATGTGGTATCAACTTTACTCTGAATATATACAGTAAAGATTAATGTTTTGCGGCTATTTTTTTTTGTTTTTCGATTTCTGAGTTTCAACTTTTTGGGTTGTTTGATACCGTAGAAATAATTTCATCGATGGGTGATAATGAAGTTGAAAGAGCATAAAATTACCTATCTTTTCCTACCCGAAATTTTGAATAACCTATTCCCTTGTTTTGTTATTCAGCAAATCGTCATTTCTTTTCAAACGGTTATATCTGTGAAATATAACACGGAAATTTTTTGAAAGAAATTATCTTTTTGTTTTGAAGATAGAAAAATATTCTTGCAAAAAATCGATTTTAATTCAATAGAGAATTCTGGAGTAAATTGGCAGCATTTGAACTGAAAATTTCCAAAACGGTAGCTGCTTAGTATCTCTGGAACGAGTTCTAAGCTCAGATCACAACGATCGTTATATTTGGAGATATTTGAGGATATGTTTTTAAAAAGAAAAAATTTTATCGTGCATGGCACGGTCATCTTTACCAAATAGGGCTCATTTCTTTCGTTTTTTAATGAAGATTCGAAATTAATAAGAAATTTAAAGATTCATCGATTCGTTTTTTTATAACAATTTTTCGATTTTTGGATTATGGAGTTATAGTCTTTCGAATTTTTTGGTATGTTAGAAATATTATGATCGATTTAATGTAAATGCATTAAACAGAGCATAAAATTGCCTATCTTTTACAACCGCAAATTTTAAATAGTTTCTTTCCCCTGTTATACACGAAAAAAGGCATGTTGAGTTTAAACGGTTATATCTCGTAAATCTATGATGGCGAATCATTCACAAAATTTTAGTTGATTAGGAATTCAGTAAATCTACGTACTAGCATCTGATTGCAGTTAATTAAAATATTTAAATAACATTAATATATTACGTACAGAGAAAAAATTGGTGTGATGAGGATTATTAACTATAGTTCTGTAATTTAAGTAAAAAATTATCTTTTGTTTAGTTTTTATTATTATTACTTTTCAGAAAATGATTTAATATTTAGATTGAATTTAATGAAAAAGTATTTTGCTGAACTGTTAGAATCATATCCAAAAAAGTGTCGTTTATCTTGTCACCAAGAATCGTGCACGTTGCAAAGTTCTTCCAATAAATAGGGTATTGACAATGATAATAGATTATGACCCTTGGGTCTAAGATTTTAAAGTTTTACTCTGATTAATATAAAGATATCAAATGGTATCAGGTAAAAGAAGTATCAGAATGATTGTCTTGGAAAATAATTTGTATAAGCTTTGAGAAAAACCGTTTCCAATGCATTGGCACTCAAGCTTCTTACCTTCCTCAAACTTTAAAATTGGTCTAATATGAAATTATTTATGTTATTTAATTCTGTGGTGAAAAATCAATATGACCTAGAAATTACACTAAATTGAGCATAATATTTTTAACATAAAAAAACAACACTATATACTATGCACTATATTTGCTATACTTGTTTAGCAGAATATCCTACACTTGCTAGTACATGTTAATAGATAAATAGCAATAACTCCTATTAATGTAGCATTCACTACTAAAATAACAGTAATTATTGCGATTGTGCAAGAAAGTCACGCCATTACCATACAAATAGTAATTTTTACTATACCATTTGCCTCCGTGTAGTCACATTTATTTTAATCTAAAAATTATGTAAGAGAAAGAAAAGAGCCTACTCAAATGTTTCGGTTGTAAAAAAAAGGTTATTTATGTTCCGTTTAATGAATTTATAGTAGATATTTCATAATATTTCTAATATACCAACAAACAGAAAATCTGAAACTCAAAAATCGAAAATCGTCATATACAAAAACAAGTCGATGAAACTTGAAATTTCTTATAAAAATTTGAATCTTCATTTTAAGACGAAAGAAATGTGACCTGATTGGTTAAAAATGACCACGCCGTTTTCGAGAAACAAGCGATCAAAAATAAATTTCAAAAAATACATAACCTCAATATCTCATAAAATAAATTATCTTATGATCTGAAAAACATACAGGCCATGAGATAGGAAAAAGCTATCTTTTTGTAAAGTTTTTGAAAAAATTCTGCCGATTTACTTCAATTATCGTCGGATAATAAAAATCGTTTTTTTTGACAAAATTATTTTTTTCCTGACAAAAGAAAAAGGTTAATGCTCAAAAGACTTAGTAAACATTCCTCTCCATATTCCTAATCATCTAAAATTTTTTCAAAAATTTACCATCATACGTTTCCGAGGTATAAAGATAACCATTTAGAAGAATATAAGGTTCTCATGTATAACAAAAGAAAGTAATAACCTTATCCAAACTTTCAGGTTCGAAAAGTTAGGTAATATTATACTATTTGAAATGCCTTTTCGCTGGATCGATGATATTATTTCTAAGGTATTAAAAAACCCGAGAAACTAAAACTCAAAAATAAAAAAGTCGCTAAAAAACAAAAACGAATCGAAAAAGAAAAAAAATTATTGTCCCTTCTATCTTTAAGAAAACCGAAACAAATGAGCCATGAAACATTAAGTATCACCGTGAATATGCATAGTATTGCTGATCCACGGCCATCAATACACACACTCACACACACACACACACACACACACACACACACACAAGCTCATACAGACACACACACATACACACACACGCGCGCACGCACGTACACACATTTACAGACTCACATACACACCCACTCACATACGCACACACACATCAAAATTTATTGTACCTTGGTCCTTTAAGAAAACTGAAACAAATGAGCCCTGAAGCATTAAGTTTCACCGTGAATATGCAGAGTATGGCTGATCCATGGCCATACACACGCTCACACACACACACACACACACACACACACACACACACACACACACACACATCCATATATATATTTTCTAATAATAATGTATTTTGATTTCTTAAGTCTCACAACATGTTTCTAGCATGTTTTTAGCAAAACTTTCTTTTACTTACACAAAGCTTCCTCTTTGAGGAAGCAAAACAAATGTTTTTAGGGTTAAACCATATTTTATCCCATAAATAGTCTGATTGACTTCGTAGTGTACAAGAAAATAAATAAAACATAGTCAATTATATACATCATTTCATTATCAATAAATTATATTTTTTTGTGAATCATAATATTTACAGGATTTCGCAAAACTGTCAAAATTTCCTGGGATGAGATACGAACGATCGATTTAACTCAAACCGTACTGCCCAATGATCGCGTTGTTACAGGATTTAAGTTTGAAACGAATAAACAATCGAACAGAATAAGTTTAGCATTACATTCAGCGAAATTTGACTTTAGGACTGGAAAGCTGATTGATAATTCGTATGGTCAGCAAGAATTACACATTCCTGATGCTGGAGAGTAAGAATCACATATTGCATTGGATTACTGTTAATTGTATTGTGTAAAATTAATAATTTCTTGAAACTAATACTACTTTTTTACGTATTATTTAGCCAAGAGTTGGATCTGTCGAACCTCGATGTGCCATCTAGGGCGAAGGGTAAGAACATTCCTGATTCTGAAGGAAATCAGTATTTGAAATTCACGATCAGTAGTCTGGAAAAGGACGGTGGACAATCTACAATTCCATTCATTGATACTCAAGAATTAAAACCTAAGATTCTCTCGCCTCTATCTGGAGCGGGTTTGGTTCATAGGGGACATAAAGGTTACGGAGGTTTTCTTGCTTTAAAACTCTATACTTATGATATAAATCCATACATTGAAAATGATGAGAAACTTGACATAACGATATGAATACTTATTATGTTAAATGTGATATAAATTTAGATATATATCATAGTTATTTATTTTAATTGAGATTGATTTATTCTAACTAATCAAATAAATGAAGTAATGAATGATATAAAATGCAGATACTGTGTACATTAGTTTGGTTATTTTACCTAATGATCCCTAAATACGTACATCGAAGTTATAATCTATAGTTGTGCTTTATTGTTTGGCATGCATTTATCGAACTTGAGTATGAAACCTAGATTTTTTACGCTAAATCGCGAACATTATTTTCTCCTTTTTTTAAGGAGGATCGATAGTGAAGTCAAAATAATAAGATATTTCTGAAAATTTAATATGCCATTTTTCTATAAAGTTTACGATGGCATGTGAAATTTGAAAGCATTAGCCATTACCACATTAAAGATAATTGACTTCAATGTTTGATTCTTATACACGTGCTCTTATAAGAGCAGTTTGTAAACAAACAATAAACTTATAGTACGATTGTTTAAGAATGATAAGATAGAAATGAAAAACTATGCAAAATATTGGAAAAGTATTAAAGATCGTGTATGGGAAACTATAGAATGAATGAGAACCCCGATTCCGAGTACTACGGGAAAACGTAAATAAAAACACTAGCTTGTTGGCTGCGTGTGGAGGTGCGCGGTAATAGGGGAGCCGGTGCGAGGTACAGGAGGACTCTCCTTTCCGCATCCCGCGCAGGAGATCTATCTAACCTCCTTAAGTGCGTACTAGAGATGCATTGTGCGTAATGAGAGTAAATAAATAAAGTGTTTTTTCTGTGAATTAATAAAAAAAAAATGCTGCCAATTCATTGGCACGTAGCTTTCTCAAACTAAATTAATTATTCCAATACCCAGAAAACCCAGAAAACTAAAGCTCAAAAATAGAAAAGTCACTAAAAAAATCACATCTGCAACTAATGATTTGTAGTTTTCGCGCACAAAGAAAATGATAGCAAATAACTTGAAATATAACTTTAATTGAAAGAAGTGAAATATAAATTTGAAAGCACAAAGAAGATAATTATCTCGGATTCTCGAAGTGTCACTGCTTTGGTGAACGAACGAAAAGTGAACAGCAATCGTTTTTATTTCACCTCCCCTGCTTGGTTCGAGAGTCGCTTTTTTGGTAAATAATTTATTTCCCATGGATACTGCTTTTCCAATGTTTCCGCTGCCGAGCGTCTCTGTGACGAATCGTCCGCGCAACCGCTCCACTCGCCCCGTAGCTCTCACCTTTTATCGAACACCCCGATTGATCCTCAATGATCGTCGTGCATGCACGCCTACACAGCGGCAACAATCTTATCCACGGCGGCGAGACGCTCATTACCGAACAGGGGAAGCAAATACATTATTTTATACAGTAACATTACCTCTCCCCGTTCAAAACTTACGAGTTTTGAACTTCTATTGTACTAGATAAACGAACTAATTTTCTTGTAGGTTCTAAATTATTATATAAAATAAGTACTATATCACCTTCTTTTAAAGGTACCTCTTTATCATGCCATTTCTTTCTAGGAATTAATGTGAGAAGGTATTCGCACAACCACCTACGCCAGAAATTGTCAGCATAGTGCTGCGCGTTTTGCCATTCTTTTCTAGAACATTCTGTTTGTGCATCGCATGGCCCAAACCTAATCTCCCATGAAGAAGAACCAATCAGGAAATGATTGGGCGTAAGCGCTTCTTGATCTCGAGAATCAATTGATACGTGAGTTAAAGGTCGCGAGTTTATAATATGCTCTATTTCTAACAAAACTGTTAACAAAACTTCTTTTCACGGTGCTTGGTTTTTTAAAATTGCTTTCAGCGCAATTTTTACAGAGCGAATCATACGTTCCCATGCACCTACCATGTGCAATGCGCTTAGAGGATTAAAACTCCATTTGATTTTATTACTAGACGCAAAATTATCAATTTTGTTATTATCGAAATCTTTAAATACCTCTTTTAAATCGTTTCACATCCCTTTTAAATTTATTCCGTTGTCACAATAAATAATTTCCGGATTTCCTCTTCTTGCCATACGCTTAAAGCTAATATTGCTGAATCTGTGCTAAGGATGTATGCTAATTCAATATAGATATCCCTGGTAGCCGTGCAAGTGAATAATGCTCCGTAACACTTTTCCCGCCTTCTACCAATTTTCACTTGCATTGGGCCAAAATAGTTAAGACCGCAATGTGTGAGTGGTCGAAAATGATACGCTAATCGAACCGGTGGCAAGGCTGCCATTTTAGGTTGAGCTGGTTTAGCACGAAGTATTTTACAAATCGAACATTAAACCCACTATCCAATACTTTTGGAGAAATTTATTTATAACAGTGTCGTGACTCCCGTGTGCGAACTTCTCGTGGTAGTGCTTTATTAACAAATGCGTTAAAGTTTTCGTTTGTATCTAAAATAATAAGGTTAGATGTAAAATCATTTCTAGAAATTTTTTTTAAACGGGCTTTGACGTGCAGTAACTCATTATTATCGATATATGCGTTCGTGTAAAAATGCGACTATTTTTCGGTATAGTTTTTGATTTTTCTAAAGCGCGAATCTCGCCAAAGAAAGAAATGAGTTCACTATTTTTAAAACATACCTCTTCTGCTTTTAAATTGCGCTCAATAGGTGAAATGCTACTTTTACACAAAGAGTCTATAACTTTATATATTCTTATAACTACCGGTATAAGGCGTTTCCAGGACGAAAATCGAGAAAAATCAATAACGGGTGCTTTGATTTCGGAAATATGAGCAACAGATTGTTTAATTTTCAAATATTCTGGCTTCTCATCAACCAAATTAGCTTCTATAATTTCCTTTAACCATCGCGCTTCTGGCTCCCTTAAAAAGGGCAGACCTAATAGCCATCTATTCCCCTTAATTAATGCATTAGGCGCAGATCTAGTACCGTCATCTGCGGGGTTATCCTTTGTCGTAACCCATCTCCACTCAGACTTCTCGGAATTTTCACTAATTTCATCTAGACGATTTGCTACAAAAATCTTTTCTTATCCAATGTAAAACTGTACTTGAGTCAGACCAGAAAACGCCTCGAGTGATTTTAAAATCGTGTTCTTCGCTTATTGACTTAGCGATTCGCGTAGCTATTAATGCTGCTTGAAATTCTAGACGTGGAATCGTCATTACCTTTTGACGTGCAACACGACTTTTTGACGTAATAAAAGAAACATGAAATAAACCATTAGGTAGTGGATAACGCCAGTAAGCTACGATTGCGTAAGCTCTCAAGCTTGAGTCGCAAAACACATGCAATTCAGAAGCATTCTGTTGTAAATCACTAATTTGATAGCAACGATCTATACGGAAAAATTTTATTTTATCTATATCGCACAACCATCGTTTCCAGCATTTTAATTCATTTTTACTCAACTGTTCGTCTCAAGTTATGCCGCTGGACCAAATATCTTGCATAAGAATTCGAGATTGTATAGTGAGAGGAGACAGAAAGACAATTGGGGGTCAAATACAGACATAATAACCGATAAAAACTCTTTTTTCATTGGAATTTTATCTTCACTATATAACTCTGGTGTGATTTTAATTTGATTAATTTTAAACGATAATTCATCGGTTATATTTAACCATTGTAATCCCAAAACTTTTTCTTGTCGCTCTATTGGTGGGTTTGAAATGTTGACGCCTACTTTACCTAAAATCGATTCGCTATTACTCACCCAGCCGTTCATTTCTCATTTTGCGTGTGCGTTTATTTCTTTAACCTGCAATACGCAATCTTATTCAGAAGTTTCACAGCTATCAAGATACTCATCCATATAACAGTTCTCAATTACACTACTTGCGGCTGCGGGGTACTTCGGAAAACATAAACTCGCGTTTTTATTCGTTATATATAGAGCTGTAACAGGCGATGATTTGACGCAAAATAATACGGATGACATTTTGTATTCCAAAGTTTCTCATGATCTATCTGTACCCCTCCAAATAAAACGCTGCACGTCACAATCTTCATGACGAACTTTTATTTTTAAAAACATCGCAAAGATCAGATTTAATCGCGTATGAAAACTGTCTAAAACGCATAATTACCCCCAGCAATGATTTTAAAAGTTCAGGACCTGATAATAATAAACTATTAAAGCTTAAGCCAGCTGTTTTAGCTGCCGCTTCAAACACTAGTCGCACTTTTCCAGGTTTGTTTGGATTCCGCACGCCAAAAAGAGGAAGGTACCATAACCTCGAGTTAATTGATTTATTTGTGACTACTTCCGCAAACCCATTTTCTATTAAAAGCTTCATTTCTTGATAATACAGTTTGGCGTAATCAGGGTCACGATCAAGTTTCTTTTCTAAAAGTTGAAGTCTGCGCAGCGCGGTTACACGTCCGTTCGAAGTCATGTTATGGTCCGATTTCCCTAAAAGGCCTACATCCTATTCACCATTTGTATATTGACTCTATCTAAAATTTCTATTGCGCGTCTAACTTCTGCTAAAACTCTTTTTCCCTTACTCACGCCTATAGCTTCTATATAGAAATACATTTTGACCATTTTTGTTAATTCATCGTTATTTTTATGACAGGAATAGCATTTATTATTAACCAATTCTTTGATCGTATTAATTTGTCCCAAGTTATTATCTTGCAATTGACCATGAATCGACCAACCCAGTAAGCATTTAGAAATTATGAGCTTGTCATTATTTCATATACAAAATTCCCGTGTCAATATCAACTTGCTATGGCCTTGTCCAATCACCATATGCGACGCATCTCTGTATGGATTTATACGCACTCCCGATATTTCCATACAAAATTCGGATAATTTTGCGTTTACAACTTATATGGAAAGTGCAAGAATATTTATGACCAAAATATTTTCAAGCGGGAAAATCGAAAATTCAAATTTAATTTTTAAATTTACTTTTTTCTAAGCAAACATGAGCGTACCCTCATCGCCTATGCCCTTCAACGTGACGTTTACAGGTGCACTTTCTGCTCCGATTTCATTTATAATTTTCGAATTTATTAATGTCACGAAAGATCCTCAATCCAACAAGGCATAAATTGTTTTTGAGGTTTTAGAACCAATCACATGAACAGGCAGAATTTTTAGAAGTTAACGAGATTCTAGTCAACTTTGAGAGTTTGTGGTATTGACAACTTTATTATTTGAATTATTTTTAAATTTTTGTGTAACAAGTGTTTTATCGTGTGTTTGGTTCATTATTTTCCTTTTATTATTGTGTAATAATTCATGATGAGGAAAACCACACATTTGGCAACGATCTTTTTTGCATTAATCACGCGAATGCCCCTCTCTGAGACAATTAAAACACAAATTATTTGTTCTCGCGATTTCCCAGCGCTGAAAAATAGGAGCTTTTGTAAAATCTTTACATAAATCAGTTGAATGATTTTTGTTACCGCAATGTGCGCAACGCTGTTGACAATTATTATTCTTTAATAGTCACTCGTCATTATTCTCGCTTACATGTATCGTAAAACTTTTACTACTATGAGAATTCCTAGAAGAACGATCAGTTTTACTTCTTGGTGCGTCGCTCGATCATATTTCAATAACACCAGCGGCCAGAGACATTTTTGTTTCTTGGAATAAGAAATCAGCCAATTTTTTCAAATCTGGTTAATTTTCAATTACTGATGAAACACACCTTATGTAATTACAAAACATTCAGCTCGGCAACTTCTGTAAAACTTCGTTTGCGGATTCCGGATTGAATAAATATTCCGCATTATTTAAGGACTTAATCGCGTCGACAGCGTTTTTTAAATCTGCCGCAAAATTAAAGAAACCTATCTCTATCTCTATCTCTATCTCTATCTCTATCTCTATCTCTATCTCTATCTCTATCTCTATCTCTATCTCTATCTCTATCTCTATCTCTATCTCTATCTCTATCTCTATCTCTATCTCTATCACTATCTCTATCTCTATCTCTATCTCTATCTCTATCTCTATCTGCTCAGTAGTTTATCTTGATGTGTCAGGCGAACTTCAGACACGACTGCAACGTTTACAAAATTCATGTGTGAGATATATATGTGGTGTTAGGTGGGACGAGCATATCACTCCTTACTGGAAAAGCCTGGGCTGGTTAGATATTAAGGCGAGGAGAGAGTATTTTATGGGGTTGCTGCTTTATAAAGCGGTTGTTATGCGGCAGCCAACGTATCTTACTGCTCTTTTCGAAAAAAATCAGGCAAGGACTTCAAGTAGGGGGGGTATGAAAGAGCTATCAGTTCCGGGGTCGTGTATTGATAAGGGCCTATATTCTTTTAGGCCCCAAGGTGCACGCCTCTGGAACTTGTTCCCTTGCAGTGTAAGGGGTCTGCCATCACTATGTAAGTTCAAAACGACGTTAGGTAGGTACCTTAAAGATTTACACGGCGACAAGGCTCCATAAGTGATTAAAAACCTGTCATTGTATTTCGTTATTTTTAATTTTTATGCATGTCTTAATTTATTTTAAGTGTTAAATGTGAAGTGTGAGTGTAATTATTAGCGTGAATGATTGTATGAACGAAGGAAGAATGTATATGTGCAATATAAATGTGTATGTGTATATATTACTGTTATCCATTTATTTGTATATTATTAAGTTGACGTAACAATATATGATAGCACTGACTACATTACGATATGTTAGCGATCCAAACATTTAAACTGTAGTGACTGATAATGTGATAACAAATTTTAACCAAATGTACATACAGCTGTAAATTTTTGTCATAAATGATGAATAAAATGAATATCTATCTATCTATCTCTATTTCTCTTTCTCGTTCTCTCCCTCATATACCTATACCCCTTGTACAGTAACAACATCAAAAACAAAATAAAATATTCATGAGCCTCCGCCCTTAGAAAAAAAAAATGAGTCCCGAAACATTATTTTTCACCGTGTACATTCAGAGTAACGTTGATCCACATACACACACACACACACACAAACACACACACACACACACGCGCGCGCGCGCGCACACGCACACGCACACGCACACGCACACGCACACGCACACGCAAACGCACACGCACACGCAAACGCACTCGCACATGATTTCCTTCCCAAGTATTATAATAAAGTTGAATTAAAAGTGAAATTGGTGTTGCATTATTTGTATTTTTTTCTGCCGTGAAGTGTCGTTTACGTCTATATACTTGTATATGTAGACATGTTTGTATTTAGATACTTCAATAATATAAAAGTCTCTAGATGCTGCAGCTAAACGATGTAAGACAGTTTTGGCGAAAGAGCTTATGCATTTTGTATTCTTTTGTATGTTTGTAACATTATAAATGGTTTCGAAGTTTTCTTTTTCGCTGCGAAGGTGTTTTTAAGCTTGTACGCTTTTAGAGAAAATGCTTTTTATGTAAGTATATACTTTGAATACGGTACATGTATCTTAAGTACTGCACATTACTCTCTATAGTATTAAAAATATGGTCTGAGAGAATTAGGAATTCCTAAGATATAAGAATGTATAATATAAACATATATTTTTAATGTACATTTATTCTTTTAGACAATGAATCTCTGCGCTAAATCTTTGTGAATTTCAACATTTCCGTCAATGTTCAATAACAGATAAGCGTAGTTCATGGAAATTTTCAAGTCCAAACATTTACTAAATTTTATTGACACAAGAAAGCGTAAAGCCTACTTTACGCATCACATAGCGATGAGCATGCATTGTCTGATAGTTGTACTACGATATCTGTGGCTTCCAGGAGTAACCACGTAGGTGACTTTCGTGTTTACGAGATATTGAGGATTTAATGTTTGCACTGACGTGCTAGATCGAAATATAAGAGTTCTTATGTGACACAATTTTTATTGTATAAGGTAGCGAATATCAATTTAATTGCAACCTTTCGGTTAAGAAATACTCGTCACATGCTCGAGAAAATGCACATAAGAGCATAAAATACGGAAGTTAAGTGGTTATACCGCGGAAATTATATATACACGATATAACTCGGGTAAATGTATTTTCGAGTATTTTAAGAGGTTTCGATCACTCAAAACAAAATTATCATAAGAAAAGTAATAAAAAAATTATGTTTAACCAGATTAAAGCAAGCTCCAAAATTATTTTTAGCTTTCGTGGGTGTATGCTACATGCGAGAATGTGCTTAAGTGGTTTTTCCGGGAACACCGTAGCCTCATTTTTATAAATGCTGTAATGATTATCAAAAAAAATAGTTAAAGTGCTTATAAGCCTTTAGTCTTAGTTTTAGTCGTGGTTGCGGAGGTGACATTGGCGACCTCGAGGATATACCGGTGCGACGCTCAGGCATTGCCCATTGTGCCATTCCTCCTAGCCCATTATTCGTGGCCCAAACCTACAGCCTCCTAACAATTGTCCGTATAACCTGACCGTTGGATTTTATTTTTCGCGTCCTAAGTGCAGTCGGCTCCATAAAAAGTACGTCCCACGCCCTTTGTCTCGTCCCCACGAAGGCGGGGCATCTGCACATCAGGTGTAGGGTTGTCTCTTCTCGGTAGCAGCACCATCTGCACTCACCTTCCTCTTGGTTTCCGATCTTTTGGACCTGAGCATTAAGGTAAAAGCATCAGTATTGGGACACTTTTGGGATACCCGTTCAGAAAGACTTGAATTCTGAAATCTGATATCAAAATATTTTAGTATTATCGTGTAGCCCGGGGGAATTCCTGTCGATTGAAAAAAATATTGCTTTTTAAACCTTTTGTATGCTAAAAAATAGTTGTGTAAATAAAATAGTTCCTGGCTGCCGTAGTGGAACATTATGTATCGAGGTGACCCAGTACTGGGACAGGCAATTGGCACCAGTGCTGGGATATTTATTAAATAGCTTTATTCGTTACCATTCTGCAAACAAATAAAAAATAGCTCATTTTCTCAATTCATTCGATAATACTAATCAATTTAAATTCTCTTGTAGTTCGGTAATAATCGGCAAATTCAAAATCACAAAAATTGATAAACAGATACCCGTAACCCCACTTTTTGAGATTATAGGATTACACGCCACCAAGCAAAAGTTATTGATTTACGAAATCCACTTTTTCTGAAATTCATTCCAGTTGACATTATTGATTGTTATTTAATATCTTGTTTAGTAAGCTCTAAAGTAGTTTTCAATCACTGAATCTAATTATAATTTGTATATTTTGAGTGTCGCACTACTGCTCCCTCGTAAAAATATGGGACCAAAACTTGGACACCTAATTGTACAGAAACTAATTATTGCTTTCACTAAATACAACTTTAATCGTATTTATGAGCATGTCATTTATGTATAAAAACATTATTTTGATACTGGTAGAGTAAAATATTTCTTTTGAACGCAAAACTCAGTCCTCGTGATTCAGTCAAATCTGCACGATTCAGTAGCGTCATTCGTTACTCTCGGATCCTGCTCAGAACACATTCTTAGTAAAAGCGTTGAATATAATTTCTACCGTAGATTTAGAATAATTCATGTTCATTTGAATAGTTGATACCCTTGACAATAAATAAAAAAATTTACTATAACGATTTATTGCTGTATTTCTTATGAAAACAGTCTGTATTTCTTATGAAAACAGTCTGTATTTCTTATGAAAACAGTCTGTATTTCTTATGAAAACAGTCTGTATTTCTTATGAAAACATTTTTTATTTGTCCAGGTACTGGTGCTTTTACCTTACTCTCTCCATTTCTCCGATGGCTTTAATCCATTCCTCTGGTGGGTTGTTTCCTAGCAATTCCTTTGCTTGTCTTTTGCCTTTTGTGTTTCTCCACTTACCCTGCAGTTTCTCCCTGAGCCGGGCCCCTGCGGCCCTTTTCATTTCGCAAGATCCCACCGGGGTGGGGAATGCCGCCTCGCAGTATTTTACCCTAACCTATCTGAAGCCTCTGACTGCCAGCCTGTCCGCTTTCTCATTGCCCTGGATGTCCGAGTGTCCTGGCACCCACAGCAACCTCACTAAGTTCCGAACCTCTTTGGAAGTACCCCTTGGAGCCGTACGTACACCAGACGATAAGCACCTTTATCAGGTCGTACGACCCTCCGCTCCATTCTGTCCTGTCCGGTAGTACGAGTATGATCCGGTAGGGGTTTGAGAACCGCTACAAACCTTTTCAAAAACAATATTTTGTTAATAATGTATGATATAAAGTTTTAAAAATTGTTAAAACCCTTTATAGACGATTTTAGAATATACTTGAATGGTTATTCGGCTACAATCTACGCGAAAGTGCAGCTAAGCATATTAAAATCGATATAAACTCAATTTTGAAAAAAGTCAGTTAAGTGATTCTCGGGAAGCCACTGATATATAGTGCATATAAAATAGTATACATAAAACCTTATTATCTTTATGTTTCTATTCATACCTGACTTGATGTCTACTTATTACATCACGCAATATACGTATCATGTTTGCTCAATTGGTATTGAACAATAACTCATCAATGCTTTATTGATTTAAAATCAGTATGATTGAAGAAATAAAATTCTAAAATTTCATTCATTTTACATCAGTTACAAAATATCCAGTTCAACTTCTATAGTGAAGGTCATACTAGTTACATAAACATTGACCAAAATTAATATAATATAAACGGAATTATGATATTAACATTAAAATATTAAAAAGAAATATTTAAAATAATCTATATTCTTTAAATCAGTGAAAACGTAAAATTCATTTTTCATATTGTTACTGCCACCTAGGTAAGTTTTAAAATATATTTGAATTTCATTATAACAGTTTCAAATATATTAGATTACAAAAGTAATTGTTGCCTTTATTTTCTAGAGATATACGAGTTTCTTACAACATATTCTTCTCGCACAGAGCAATAACGATATTTAATATTATATTCTGACAAGATGGCTAAGTTGATTCCACTTCTATTAGCAAGTCTTTTAATTACGTCCCAGCACCAAAGATGTGAGGCAGAAGGTCTCAGTGGAGCAACGATCGTTCAAACTCTTGGTAAATTCATACTCAGTATCAGTGGAAAACTTTTTGAGGAACCGAAAACTATAGACGAAACTCAACATGTACTATTAGAAATGAAAGAAAATAATGAAAAGAATCTCCATGAGATATTGAATATATTAAATGATTTCCCAAGCATAATCCATTTGTCTCTTAAAGAGTACGATCTTCAAAAATCAATTGATAATCTTTTTACGGTTTTTGAAGAAGCTGTATCTTATAAAAAATTAATCAAAATTGGCGTGATAGAAAGTGCGACAATATATGATAAATTTTCAGATAAAGGTCCTCATATTGATACATATATGAGTGATATTAGATATATTATATTAAATCAAAATACTATGCATGATTTGCTGCAGAATTTTACTACGGATGTGCAAGTAATATATTACACATAACATTTTACTTATTTAACCTTAATATAGCTTTATTATTTAACATACTTACGATATTCATAAAATGTTTAGATATATGAAAGTGTTTGCAAAACTGGTATATCCCACTTGCAATTGCTTGATCGGCTGCTTCGAATGCTAAAAATTTCTACTACGCAATACTTTATAACAAGGACTTTGATGTATGATTTTTTGGATATACATAATAGTAAGTTTTTTTGCTTGTTGTAAAAATGTTTAATTAACAACTCTGAGATATAATGAAACACTTAGAAGAATATAGATTAATGTATAGTATTATAAATATTTAGAAGAAAGTATTATTTGAATAGAATAAAACTATTTTAAAATAGTCTTGAATTCTAAAAATATCTGACACAGCTGATTATAATTTTTTAAATTAGATTAAGCTGTGACATGTACAATTTCCACTATAACACTACTTTCTAGGTGAACCGATTTACAGTATCAGAAAAGAAGAATTAAGTAAAAAGGTGCACCGTGACTATAAGAAGGCTGTAAATCAATTTAGGAGTGTTATGGCAAATGCATCTCGAGAAATTTGGACATGTGATTTAAAACAATATACTGGTAAATAATGGATTATAAATACAACATTACACTTTAATGATTTCTTTTATTAAAAGATCTTATAATAATTGTTTTTTTTTCAATTTCAGAGAATCCTCGTTACGAAAACAGTATCGGTAAATATTACAGCATTTTTATTCTAATATATACAAATTTATTTTTATTAGTTAATAATTGTAATTTTAGATTCGCCATATTTTGAACTTCTTGCTTTTCAAAAATATATCTTAAGTGAGCAGAACTTCCGTACGAGTATATCATCGCCGACGTGTGACAATACGAAGTGTCATGATATTAAAAGGTTAGACCGATGTCGATCTTATAACAAAAATTTCTGCAATAAAATGCGTTTGTGTACTAAAGAGTTAGTGGGATGTAAACGTTTGCACACTGGTTATAATTATGGTATTGGTAGCCCCTCGACTACTGTTTGCATGAATGTAAGTATCTTTTTTTGACATAATATACCAAAATAAATTTCTATGAATACATTATAGGTATACTGTAAAATGATTAACGATTAACATTTATTCTCTAATTCTAATATAAAAAAAAGATACCATTGACATATAAGTTTATTACGAAAACATTTCTTGTAATTCAATACCTTTATGAACTTAATACAGTTTCATTTAACAATTACATACGTGGTGAACCAAAAAATCGACTTAAGTCCATTTTTTCAATTAAATACTCCTTTTTCTCGTGAAATAAAGAGTTAAAAATTGTTTTTTATACTGTTATTACTTAGTAGATATGATGTTACAGTACATTTCTAATCGTGTATAAACATTCAAATTAAAAAAAATCCCATCTCGACTTAAGTTCACATTTCCCGGAAAAACAACTTAACTCAATTCTTTTGTGTAGTTACTCAACAAATAAAAAGAATTTTTTATATGTAATTACGATCATTAGAATACTATTTGACACTTTATTTAACAAACATAATGTGGCTGCATATCTCTTATTTTTCGATCTGGAATATCAGTGCAAATATTAAAACGTTAATATTTCGAAAACGCGAAAAATAGACTTAAGTTGTTTTTCCGGTTCGCCACAGAGACATAAACCATAGTTCGGCCAGTATTTAGTCGCAAAAATTTGCCAAATGTTTTTCATATCTTGCGAAATACTCAACGAAATAAGAAAATTTCAATTTTTATATGTCTCACATGAAAAACTAGTCCATAGGAGTGGTACCAAAAAGTATTCAAAAATTTATTGTACGAACACTTTTTTCGAATAATCGCTTATTCGAAAAAAATTTAATCGAATAAATTTTCGGATACATTTTAGAACCACTCCTATGGGCTATTATTTCATGCGAGATATTTAAATAATGAAATTTTCATATTTCGTTGAGTATTTTGCAAGATATAAAAAGTATTCGCCATAATTTTTCGGTCGAATGCTTGCCGAATTATGATATAAACCAACGATTAAAAATAGTAAAAAGAGTCTGCATTTTGCATTCAAATCAGTTTTGTTTGTATTACAATGATCTTAATAATGGCGCGCAAATGTGTATCTATAATATCTTCATAAGTCGATTAGAAATAATAACGTACAAAAATAAATTTCTCTAATATGAATATTTTTAAAACAGAAACATTCTAACGATATTGCACGATTCACGAGCGTTTTTCCCAATGATAAAGAACATAGAAATTTCTCCTGTGAAACTGATAATAATGAAGTAACGCTATCTGATTCTCTTGCTTCGTATCCTGGACAATTCATATCTACTAGTCCTTGTCATTACTGTGATTGCATATGTCCAGAAAACGATTATTATATAAGTCTTGATCCCGTTTTCTCTAGTTATATGGACAACAAGTAAGATTTTACATTATACAAATTAAAGTACTACTTTTAATTTAAAATTTTCTATTATGTATTATTGAAATTTATTAATTATTATTTATTATCTCTTTTATGTGCAGAGTTGTGACTGGAGCGAAGTTGTCAATGTTGGGTAATATTCTGTATATTCATATTCAAGAGGGAAAGCTACTGGAAGATGGAAGCATTGATAATTCTAATATTTGGAAAAAAAAATATGGTAAGAACTTAATGAAGAATAGTAGAGGCAATTCGTACCTTAAAAATAACATTTTTTTATTAGTTCATACAATTTCTTTTTAAAAACAGTATCATTCTAAAGAAGAAACACTGCCAACTGCTTGATACTATTGTTTCTCAAAGAAAATTCAATTAAAATTGTTATATAAATTAGGAGGAGCTGCACGATACCGCCATCATGGTTATTTTCCTGTCTAACTATTTTCATTTAGTGATTAGATCATTTTTAAAAAATCACAAAATAATAATATTTTTAATATAACATTATCTTTGGTTTTTGTTGAATAGTAAATCTCATATATAATAGTACTTAATATCTACAAGAAAAATCACAACGATAAATAATAGTTTTCGAGTAATAAATGTTGAATTATAATTTTGTCACACAGTATAGCAACTGAAAAACGACTCATATAAAATCGTTTTCGGTCCTGAAATAAAGAATTTTATGAGTACTTCATTGTATAAAAAATTTGCTAACCAAATACTATACCTGCATAAAAAGAAATTAAAAGAAACAAAATTTGAAAATACTTTTATTTTGAAATATGTCTATAGAAAAAAATTTTTGACCATTTTTGCTGAAACTTTCAAGCGCACACCGGGAAAGTTATACCTCAAATTGCACGAATAGTGATATGCCACATACTAACACACATACACACACACACACGCACACACTCACACTCACACGCACTCGCACACGCACACGTGCACACACACATATACACACACAGAGACACACACGCAAACATTTTTTAAGACTAGTCAATTCGGACTCTCCAAGGCATAAAACATGTTTATACGTTAGAAAAACACGCAAAGGAATTTTCACCATCACAAAGCTTTGAGAAAGCAATTAACGAAGTATTTGATATCATCTTAATTACTTAGTGTAGACTGTAGAACTTCAGACTATTATTATTATTATTATTATTATTATTATTATTATTATTACTATTACTATTATTCTCTAACTGAAACACTTTTTCATTAAATACATTTTAAGAAAACGATCGAACATTGTCATTGAATTTAATGAAAAAGTGCTTCGCTCATCTTTAAGTATATGTTAGAAGAAGTCAATTAAACATAGAAAGAACATGTCGTTTATCTCGTCAACTAGAACCGCGCACGTTGTAAAGTTCTTCCAATAAATTGGGTATTGATAATGATAATAGATTATGACGCATGGGATCAAGATTTTAAAGTTTCATGCTGTTTAGCATAAATATATAATTAAATATTTTCAGGTAGAAAAATTTTCAGAATGATTGTTTTTGAAAAGAATTTGTATAAGCTCATAGAAATATAATTATTTTAAGTGCTTAGTAATGGGTTATCGCATAAATACTCTTATTGACTTCATAGAGTACAAGAACAGAAGTAAAACAAAGTCAATTATTTGAATTATTTAAGTTATCAAAATTAATACAATATATGATATATACATTTTTTCGTTTTAAGAAGTTTTCATGATACATTATTTAATTACAAAGAAGTGAAATTTACTCATGTATCATAACATTTACAGGAAGTCGCAAAATGGTAAAAATTTCCTGGGATGAGATAAGATCGATCGACTTAACTCAAACTGTACTGACCAACGATCGCGTTGTTACGGGATTTAAGTTTGAAATTAATGAGCAATCGAATACAATAAGTTTAGCATTATATTCAGCGAAATTTGACTTTAGGACTGGAAATCTGACTGATAATTTGTATGATCAGCAAAAACTACACCTTCCTGGTGCTGGAGAGTAAGAATCATACATCAATTACTGATAATTGTATTGTGTAAAATTAATAATTTCTTAAAACTAATACTTTTCTACGTATTTTTTAGCCAAGAGTTGGATCTGTCGGACCTCGATGTGCCATCTAGAGCTAAGGGTAAAAACATTCCTGATTCAAAAGGAAATCAGTATTTGAAATTCACAATCAGTAGTCTGGAAAAGGACGGTGGACAATCTACAATTCCATTCATTGATACTCAAGAATTAAAACCTAAGATTCTCTCGCCTCTATCTGGAGCGGGTTTGGTTCACAGGGGACATAAAGGTTACGGAGGTTTTCTTGCTTTGAAACTCTATACTTATGATATAAATCCACACATTGAAACTGATGAGAAACTGGACATAACGATATGAATATTTATTATGTTAAATGTGATATAAATTTAGATATAAATCATAGTTATTTATTTTAATTAAGATTTATTTATTTTACCAAAACAAATACATGATATAAGATGCAGATACTGTTTATATTAGTTCGTTTATTCTACTTAATGATCCTTGAATATATACCTCACAATTGTAAGTTGTAGCTACAATGTTTTTTTGAGATGCGTTTGTCACATATTTAAATATTTATTTTTTTTTATTTTATGTTTTAGAATGGACGGGTCTTAAAACTAGACCTTTAAAGCTAAATCGCGAAAATTCTTTTTCCCTTCTTTTTTCAATTACGTACTAGAGATATGTCGTATGTATTGCGAACAAAAACATTGTTTTTTATGTATATTCATCATATTTGTAGTAAGTTTTGATTTGGAATCAGCGACCCAAAAAACTCTTATAAGTGTATTTTCATTGCATGAAGATTAAACGAGGTCTTTTTTTTATAAACTCCCAAATACTAAATTTTGCCAATAATAGTGAATCTGCTAAAAAAGTTTTTTTCTTCTTTATTGGTTCGGTTATTTTGAATTTTTAAATTCTGACATCGAAGTTATCATCAGAGACTAAGAAATCTCTATAGGGAAATAATAAACAGCAATGTTAACTTTGTGAATCCAAGGGCTATCTACTTTTTTAATTACCAAGCCACTTTTGATCACAAGTTCGACAGCTTCTACTTGGCTGTAAGTAGATTCTGATAACCCGACGACCAGAATCTATTTAGAGCAATAGAGCCAAGTACAAGTTGTCTAACTCGGGAGTAAAAGTAGCGTATCACCTATACAAGTAGATACTCCTTGGGTTCACAAATCTGACATTGCTTTTTATTTTTGTCAGTGTAGAAATCGATTTGCAACAATAAATTAAATTCTATAAAATCTGTTGTCCGCTACATTATATCGCCCATTTTGAATTTTGTAAAAGTAAGTTCAGATTTTGATACGTCAACCTAAAAAGCCCTTAAATGTGTATTTTTATGGCATTAAGATAAAAAGAAGATATTTTTGGCACAAAAAACGTAAACCCTTGATGCACCAGTTCGCGCACATACGTTGCGACTGCATCAATTTTTAGTAAACTTTTTTTTTATAAGAGATCTCTGAAAAGAACTAGGTGTTTTTGAGAACTCTGAAATGTGCTAGTCTTTGTAAGAGGCATCGATGTATTATATAATAGAAAAATAATTCTTTCGGTTTTTCCTTTATTTTGACAGGATTCTCATTAATACAAAAAATGCATATTACGATTTCGATGGCTTTCAGAAAAACTTTTATTATGACTTTAATAATGCATTGTCAGGTCGAATATAAAAACAGATACTGAAATAATAGTTAACAAATATTAACTTTCTAGAAACATCCGACACTGGTGATTATCACACTGTAAATTTGATCAATCTGCTCCATGTTAAATAGCTTCTATGGCACTAATTTTCAGACCAAATATTTACAATATTAGGAAATGAGAACTGAGTGTGAAGAAGTACATTGAATATAAACAGGCTGTAGAGAAATTTAATAATAAATTATTATCGCAACATTGAGTTCTAATGAAATTATCATTTATTAAAGAATTCATTATCTGTTTTATAATTTTAGAGAATCCTCGTTATGTAAACAATATAACGAAATAATAAAACTTCAATTTGACTGATACTCTTTTTTAATTAAAGATTAGCCATATTTGAAACTTCTTGCTTTTCAAAAATATATCTTGAGTGAGCAAAACTTTGAACGTAGTTCGTCATCAATATGTAATACAAAGTGTTACAATATCAAAAAGATCGAAGGATGTCTATCTTATGGTCGAGATTTCTGCTCTAAAATTCTTATAAGTATGCAGGAAAGAATTAGTGGGATGTAAAAATGTGCACACTGTTGGTACTAAGGGAGGTCACCATTTGTGAACGGCTAAAAAGAAGGTAATTTTGAATGAATATTTTAAAGATAATTATTTACTTAAACTACTTAAAACTTTTTGCCTATTATTAAGGTATATTAAGAAAAAGAGAAAAAGATTTTTTTGATAAAAAATAATGCATACATATACCGGGTTTCCACGAGCTCTCCCCGCGGATATATGAGGGCGGTGGCTCCGTAATACATTATCAAGTTCTTGCTTTAGCAATTACTAAATTAATTACTTTAGAAATAACTCAATATTTATTTGCCATAAGTTATTGCTTTAGTAATTACGAGATTAATTACTATTATTTCAAAATCATTCTTAAGCAAGAAATTAGTAATTACTTTAGTAATTACTTTAAAAAGTGCTTCTATTTTAAATAGAAAAAAGTATTAACTTTAGGAATTACTAAAGTAATTCACGGAATACGAGCGTCTTACGCGTCCGATCTTGTTACATTGGCGCCCGCGTTGTGTCGCGCTGCGCACATGAGGACATATACCAAGATCACCACTATGATGCACCAGTCGGGCCGCCTGCAGTGCCCTGTGCGCTGGATCGAGCGGTCGGCTGCGTCTTACGATTTGCACGCTGCGTTTTTCAAGTACTTCGTATTCAGACAATCAATTCACATTTGTTGTATAATTATAATACGACTACTAGCATTTGCGATCTGCAGATGATTGTGCTAAAAAGAGCTTCAAAACCGATACTGCATCTTTTATTATTCTTTTCTTACTAGAAAAATTTATTTACATAATTGATTAGGCTGAAATTTAACTGGAGCAATACAATTATTCAAGATGAAAAATAGAAAATAACATTTTTAGCAATAAAAACTTTAGAAATTACGAAAGTAATTACTAAAGTAATTACTAAATTCTTGCTTAAGAATTATTGTGAAAAAATAGTAATAACTTTAGTAATAATAAATACTTAGGTTTAAAAAATTCATTCAAAATTAGATTTATTTTTTATATATTTGCACGAGGAGACCCCCTTAAGTCGACTATGATTTGCATGAACGTATCTTTCTTTGAACTTCTATTATATAACAACATAAATCTTCTATTGTATAACATCATAAATCTTTATCATATATACATAATATGTGTGCTACAAAATGATTCATAATTTACATTCATTATCTAATTTTTATGAAAAGAATCACCGATAAGAAAATTTATTACGAATTTATTCTCAGTCATTGCTTTGTAAATACAAGTGATTCTATTTCTTGTTACTCAATATCTTTATTAAGTTTATACAGTCTTGTTTATTAATTATAAATTTGCAATAAGATTATTTTGATAAAAATTATCGTAAACCTCATAATAAATACGAGACATTCTGACTTTATTTTATTTTCATTTTAAATTAACCCAACATTACGGTCAAAATTATAATGAAGAACGCCAATATATATTCATCTGTTTTCTTCCGTTCTCTCCTACCATTCAAATTTCAAGTCGCTAAGTTCAAGGATTTTGGTCAGCCAGCCAATCAGGACATGTCCTTTTATATATTATCTTATTGACTAATTGACTCATTGACTCAACGCCCAGCCAAAACCCTTAAACTTAGCGACTTGAAATTTGAATGGTAGCAGAGAACGGGGTCAAACTGATCAGGTGGGTCAAACCGATCGCTTAATTTAAAGAAATATTAAGTTTATTGAATGGTGAATATATTTCCATTTTCTTTAGAATTTATCTCTCACCTTAATAAATGCTAAAAACCAAACATATAAAAGATTTCTATAACGATATTCACGACAATAGGTTTTAGCAACTTTACTTATAAGAAAGATTTGCATTAAAACCATTTCATTTTCATTATTTAATATTTTGAATACCAGACAAGAAGAATATACCATTCAAACTTTTAAATTCAAAAATTTTTTTTTGACTAGTGATATTTATTATTTTTTATATTAATTTCAAATTAAAATGAGGGAAGCGCAGAAAGACGTTAGTATTACCGTATATTTCCATGAGGTAATGAAACGCTTATAAAAGCAAAATGATATTTTACACATTAAAATTTAACATTACGAGCATGAGAAATATAAATTTAAGGGATATTTACATTTATTTTACATTTTGTCTAACTGATCGGAAGTTAGAACCGCAAGACCCGCCTTATCGATTATCGTTGAAAAAACGATTTTCTTTATTTCGATACAAAAGTACGATATTTATGTTTTTCTGTCGGTTACAACTATTAAAATTCAAAAAATAAATGTTTGAACTTATCTTTAAATGTATAAAAAGCAAAAAAAGGCTAATATTTTTCTATTTATAAGAAGTTTTCCTTAAGTGATTTGCATCACCCCGTTTTACACCATATTGTTTTTATGTTGTATGCAACAAATAGGAAGGGATTTTATGAAACTCAAACATTAAGGCGGTAAATTTAAAAAATTTCCATTGTATGGGGTTAAAAGATGTAAAATATGTTTTCACAGAATCATTTCAAATCTTCTAGGCCTGATGAGATATCGTCTTCTTTATCGTGTTAAATATTTCTCAATACTAATTTCTAGAAAGTAATTTCTGGGTTTTTCCTCTAATCGACCGCTAAGCAGGTAAATTTTTCAAATTTCGTATCCTAAATTGGTCAAAAATGGCAAAATGGGATTTTACGGATTCATTAAAAATCTACAAAGCCAGATGAGATGTCGACATAGTTATTATTTAGAATGCTTACTAATGCTAATCTCTAAAACGTAATTTTACAGTTTTTTGCTAATCAACAGCTAAAAAGGTTAATTGTCCAAAATTCAACCCCTATTTATATATACCTATATATTTTGGCTGAGCGTTGATGCGTCGGTCAGTTGGTCCGTCAGTCAGTCAGGATATGACCTTTTATATATAATATATATACCTGACTGACTGCCTGACCGACTCATCAACTCTCAGCCAAAACGCAACTCAACCTGACCTAACCCTTGAACCTAGCGACTTGAAATTTGGACGGTATATATACGAAAGTCCAGTCTTGTTATGATACTTCGTAAAAATCGTGGACAACGCCGTGACGGGGGATGCTAGTATTTTATGTAGCTGAAGTTAGAAACGTTCGTGAAACTTTTATTATTTGTTGTACGAGTCGCTGCGTTAGTGTTAGGGTGTAAATGATATTTGAAACTCAATGTGGACGAAGAACAAAATTGAGTACTGAATGCCAGATGGAAAATTGGATTAGATTGTTTTATTTGTAATATCGGCGTTATATCTAGTACGATAATTTCTTAGAAATAAAGTAAAGAATATTCTAGAATCTAATACGTTTGTACTATTTTTATTGGCCAAGGAAAACACAAGGAAATACTTTTATCTAAATATTGATAAATAAAAACCAATTTTGTTAGGTTAATATAATAGATTTATATAGTTTTATATCTTCTAAAGATAATATTAAAGATCACAGTAATTTTTAGTCTATTATAAATAATATTAAAAACTACACTTATAGTAAAATTTTCTCATTAATTAATTACGAGGAAAGGATTTCATACGGGTATATGTATTAATGAGGAGATAGTGAAGATACGAATAATTTATTTTATAATAGCAATGCCTCCGTTATAGGACGCTAACATTTAGATCATTTATTTCGTTATTGATTTAAGGATATTCTAAAATTTTTGTAACGCGAACCAATACGATGCAAATTAGTTAAGTTACCTACATCAATTAAATTTTTTGATTAATTGTTTAATTGAAAGGTTTTATTTTGTTACTGGAATAATTTTAAGAGGACTTACTATTGCAAAATTTAATAATTATAAATATTTGTAAATGTTCATTTCCTTTTTATTTTATTTTATTTTATTTATACACGGGACGAACCCTTTTCACATTTGTGTTCATATTTTCTTACTTTTGCATATTTTTAGGGCTGCCTCCTCCTCGATGTATCAGGATCATGTTCGATCTCCGTCAGCGATTAGTCCGGAATGACAAGTTGTAAATTTGTCACCTCAAAACTCGATCCAACGGGACTTTGAACGCAACCCGCGCCTTTAGAATAAAAGCGTTTCAGCCAAATAAGTCTTATGATTTAGCCGGTTGAGCCACGGAGCCCAACAAAAAAATAAATTAATAAATTTGAAAAAAGGAGTTATTGCATTAAAATAAATAATTATGTTCCGTAATTTCATCCATGTGTCCCCAATCCTCTTGATACAGTTATGAATCCGTATAGTTGTAGGGAATGTATTTAATAAATATTAAGTGAAATTAAAAAAATCTATAATATAGTATAATAGAAATTATAATAGAGTCGTTGTCAGCTGGGGAGCAAGCTATCATCGCCTGCATACTCCTTCTGTCACTTACCATGTTTTGTGTGCCGTCACCGTGTTTTCAGGTGTTATGAATCAGTGGTTGAGTACATATGTAAGCCATCATAGCATTATTATCTTCACTGGTTCTGCATATGTGAGTACAGGAAACACCAAAGTCGCCGTACGGGCTAGCAATGTCATCAGAATACCGCGTCTGCAACCGAGCTTCTAAACAGCGTAAGCCTACTGCGGTTTCCTCACTCTATCTCAATACCATCAGCAGACACTGACAGAACAGTTCAGTTAGGCTTGCCGAAGTCGCATTGTTAAGTTTGCGGAGGCCATAGTCTGTCATTCTTACCGAGGAGTTCGGTAAAAACTGTGGAACAGTTCGGCTGTTTTGCCGGATGTGTATTAAAAGTAATGTGTGGTGTTGCGCTTTATTGTAGCCTCATTATCACGTTTGTGATAAGGTAAAACAGAAGTAAGGTTAAAGTAGAACATCGAAAATGTAACTTAGACTAACTAATCATATATAAAAAGGTTAGAGTAAGAAAAAAATAAGAAATTCATGAAAATATTGATTATTTGTGAAAAAGTGAGGTTAGGGAGACTCAGCTGGCGAACTTGTTCCGCTATTCTTGCCGTATACATACTACCGAACTCACTTCGGTCAAAACTACCGAACAGTTCAGCAAGTCTGACCGATGTATTATCGCAGTGGAAGTAGCAGCAGTGGGGCGCGCTCTCCATCTGCGTACCGCTTTAGCCTCGACTTTGACTGTTTCGGCTGACCGGGCTGCCGATCAACAGGCGCAGACTCAGAGGTGCAGTCGCCGAAGATTAAAACACCAGGCAGTTCAGTCACGTCGTAAATAAGACGAGTGGACAGAAGAGAAGTGAGGAGGATAACAGCATCAGAAACGTAAACACGTCGTCAGTAGCGGCAGAGCAGCTTCGTGCGTCCACCTCTGCACGCTTCTAGACTGCCGATTCACGGGTGTACGAAGGGTTGCCCAGTCTCAGGAATCACCCATACCATCTTCAGCGCAGACTGCTGCCTAGCAGCAAAAAATCCAATCGACACCATCTTCGATGCGTTAATACAGCAAAAGAAGACAGTAGGTCACCTCTCAGTCATGGCAAAATAGGTAAACCTCCATGATGGCTAAAGTAATAATAATAATAGTAATAATAATACTAATAATAATGATAATAATAATGATGAAAGAGATGATGATGATGACGCAACCAAAGTAATGATAATAATAATAGTAATAGGAGTAAGAACATCGTTTCCGCTAATAATCCCGAGGCTGCAGTTTCTTTAGCTGTTATGGCGCTGAATGTGTCAGTATGTCCGAAGAATCGAACGCGATCACGTCGACATTGAACAAACGGCCATAATGACAAAGCTGAGCGTGCTAGTAGAATACGCAATAATGAAGTTGCTTGTAGGTGAGGGCATGGGGGAGGATTGCTTTGAATAGATAGTATCAAATATTTACGAGTGCAATATAAAAGATGTTAGCGAGGTAGCTTATGCAATCCTCTCTACGGTTCTTCCTACATTCAAGATGTACGCGCGGCCACGGAAACTCCGAATAAAAAGCTATCACAATATATATAATTTTTATTTTGGAGCACATGTAAGTTAATCGCAAATTTATTATTCGTACAAAAAAATGGTATAATAATAAAGAATCAGTAAAACAATTAATGTACAATAACTAAAAATGGCGGACTAGAAGATTTTTCTATTGATTATAGTAATATTTGGTGATGTGTATAAGCTATTTGTTTATCATTATGTAATTTTTTCTACACGTCGGTAATGTTGCAGATACTTTATTAAATTATCAAAAACAAATAGATTTCTTGTAATATTCTTATGTTTTTACGTAAGAATAATGTAAGCTACGCTCAGGATCACCCCGTTACATTTACGTCACGTCTTGAAAAATTGTAAATTAAACGTATAATATGACTTCTCAATCACTTAGCATTTCTTCACCTTAAAATAATCTTATTTCTTAATTAGAGAAAATAAAACATAGTTATTCTACTGTTTTCATATAATTTTTTACAAAGCATAGTAATACATGCAGCTTTCGATATGTATACTTATTTTTATCATCACAATCAAAAGCATACAACGGTTCGAAACTTTTCCAACTTACCTATAGCATGCTCATCTTTGACTTCGGCGCAAATACATCTTGTTCACAATCTTCAGCTCCTCCCATACACTCGACTCTCATTTTCCGTTCATCCCTTGCAGTCGCCATATTCCGCACCCGAGCGAATAATCGCCGCGCGCGTGCACGTGTGCGTGTAATTTAGGGTCCGTCGCGTTTGTGCACACACGCCTATACATGTACCAGGGGCAATGTCAGTGCGCGCACTATTAGTCGAGATAATTAAAACTACTCCCGCGCTTCATATTTCCGCGGTCATTAATTGTATAACGGATGTTCTAATTACGCGCAAAATGAAATTGCAAGCTCGCTCTGCCGTTGTTCTACGCAACTCTCTCTCTCTCTCGCTTTCGCTATAGCGTTTGTCGACCTCCTCCCTTTCTGTGCATACGACGTGGTTTCTGAGTTATTAAATCCTCATTGCGTTCTGCTAATGCCTATAACGAGGCATTATGGCACTGAATTGGTATAGATGTGCGCACGATGCAAATCGTGTTATGGATATCGTTACACAAACAATTTGCGATAGCGGAGTAAATTGAACAAATTAGGGGTCAGTATGGACATTTGTCACTTATAAAAATATAAATTCTATTTTGAGCAAAATTAACGCTTCTGAAGTGTAGTACAATAACGCTTTTATATTTAACAAGATAAATACAGATTACAGTCACCACGTCGAGTAATATTGTACGAATTACTAAATATTTAAAAGGTGCAATTTAAAATGTTACAACTGATCACTTATTTACCCCTGCATGGGCGGCTCGGACATCGATGTAATGCAAATGTCACAAGAAATATCATTTTATTCTTTAGCTACATTGTTGGATAAAATCATCATTTTATTGTGTATTTGATTATAATTTTCTTTAATTTTAGTTTTATGGAATGTAAAGTAAAACATCGATTCGGGTAAAACTAGCTGGAGCTATGAATAAGAGCATTTGGAAGAGTCAAATGAACACTAAATTTTTATTTGATTATAGTTCACTTTATAAAAACTAAGAAAGTTTCGTTAAATAGCGTGTACATGTGTATACAGTGAAAAATATTTATTTCGTTATGGATTTTTTCACGCTGCTTAAATGTTGGCAATAGTTATACGGGTATCCCATCAGTGACATTTGTTCCGATAGTGTCTAAACTACTCGAGTTCATGCTTTTAACAAAACATATTTTCTTAAATAATTGTAGTATTTTATTCACCTCGGATTCGAATAACCCCACTACCCCTATATGAAAAATCGAGACGAACAATAACGGTATACGTATGTGTAGGTTTCATGTATTTCAGGGCGATTACGAGAGGTGTACAAAGTGGATACACGTTATACGCACATTTAACGGTGGTTTTTATTTGTTAGCTCACGCGGCTGCAGCAGCAGCAGTTTAATCGGTCGACCGAAAAAAATGGAGCACTTCACCACTGACTAAAATGGATATACCGCTGGATCCAAGCAAAACATTTTATTCGTGAAAAAAATGGTTCGATCTCGTATTCAGGGAAAGGGCGTGAATCGATTCCTGTTAATGGATGAACTACCGTTATAAGATTACTGGTATATTGTAGAGGAAAATATAGATGTTTTTGAAATATTTAATGTTTATTACTTTAAAAATAGTGTTGAAAATTGATTCTTTGAGAAATAAATGCCATAAGATGAATAACAGTCTAAATCCAAAAAATTCAATGTTTTACTGAGATACACATTTTGCTCAAAATATTTAAATACACGTCCTGAATTAATGTATGTACAATAATTATGGTTCATATTATTAATATTCAAAGTGATAATAAAATTATTAATAAAAAAGTACCTAAATTTTCAGTTTGGATATTCACCTAATTCAAACGTACCTCAATTTTTCAAATAAATTTCTAACTTGTATTTTTCAACAGAGTTTATGAATACCATATGTATTATAAACGAAATATTAGTAATAAAAATTTCTAATTTATTTGTTCACTCAAAAATAATCCAAGTCTACGCATAAAAAACTTCTTTACATAAATTAGGGATGACTTTCATAGTTTGAGGAATACCTTCAACTTCGTAATAATAAGTTTTCGTCACACATGTACCTTTTTCGCGTTTTTTCATGCTTCTAAAGCCGGCACAAAGCCTGTTACCGACCGACCGTCAAGCAAAAATAAATTTTTGGCCGGTAACTTTTCGCCCGGAGCATTCGCTGTGAGCACGATAGATATTGAACACAAAAATATTGCCATCTTACGGTCGAGTGACGTAATCTGGGTAGTATAAAATACACAGGCTCTAGTTATGGACATTCAATGAAAATAATTTTTTATAAGTTTCTGACAATTTATGTGATCTTAATTTTTTTTCTTGAATTGACATATTTATTTATTATTAAAAAACATTATAAGGATATTCTCAGATTCATTAGTAATTATAAAAATATTATTTTCATTGAATGCCCATAAGAGCCTGTGTATTTTGTACTACTCCGATCACGTCACTCGACCGCAAGATGGCGCTATTCTTGAAAATAAGGTAACATAGACTATACCACATGCTCACAGCGAATAGCTACTTTTCGCCCACTAACTTGTTACCCAGCGTAGACCGGAGTAGGCACTTTTCGCCCGGTGGGCGATTTTTCGTTACTTTTCGCCCGCTTCTCATACAACCAATAGTTTTCTACTTTTTGCATATATAACGCAAAATCAAAACATTTTTCTTAAAAAATTAAAAATAATATTATATATATATTTTTTAAATTTTATTGATGGATGCTTACGGATACTCTAAGTAAATAATTATTATTAATTTTTTTATTTTATTATTTCAGAGTAAGGCAATTTATGATTTTCGAGGTATATTACCTCTTAAAATATAATTAACACTTTTCCAAATGTGTTGCAGTCGAATCATGACTTTCATATTAATACTTTAAAGCCAATATTAAGTTTAACAATTTTTAATGCTTATATTTAATTTACTTTTTAAACATTTTTACAAGTGAATATTTTATCATTATTTAACAAAATACATTTGTTATTATAATGAAAAGTAACACATATTTCAGAAATCAAATTATTATGCTTTTAAAACAGAATTTATTTCTCTTCAATTCGAATCAATGCAGCTCGCAATGCACGCTAAAAGTACTCAGCGATATTTCAAGTTTAATTAGCCGACTGGGTGACATCGCACTTCCATTCGTACGAGCGCATTTTATGCGCATTAATTAAGTATACGCATTTATGTGTATATACGACTCGTGATGATATGACAGAAATTGGGATGATAATCCATTGTCGTCGTCATGGGAGAAATCGACAGTCGGAGTGCATCAACCGCTGTGGTTTTCGACGGGATTTGCTGTTCATATATACTGCAGTTAATGAAGAATCTGTAATTCACGCGATGTTGACCGTAATACAATCATCGTCAAAATCCAAATATTTATACGTAAAAGTTGTGTAAAACCTGTAAAATTGATAGAATTTTATTCTATATTTGATTTATTGAAAATTAATATTTTTATATTGTCTACTTTTCAGCTAAATTGTAGTTTTAGTACAACATTGAATCGAAGCAATTGTATAACCTATTTAATTGAAACGTTTAATTAAAGTACGAAGTAACAAATAGCTTCTTCTCTTTTAGTGATTAAATTTTCTAGAAATGCGAAAGGATCTTAATTACGTTGAAGTGTTAATAACAGAGAGAAATGCAATTTTCTCATTTTCGATGTCACGAAGCATAATGTTTCGAGAGAAATTAATTTGCTACCCGTCCGAGAATATGCTTTGGTACGCTAAACTTTACAAGAGTAGGGCTTTTAATCGTCACATCTTTCTTGCATCTAATTAAGAATTTGATGGAGCGCAAAGCTAATACTTTAAGCTCAAGGAGCATTGCCATGTTTCCTAAATAGGTATGTATCTTTATATATATTTATACGTACATTTGAAAGTATAACTAGTGCAATTTGTATACGAAAAGATAATGTTATACCTTTTATGATTTTTTAAATCTTGTACAAAATGAAGCACACCTAATTGATGTTAATTTTTACATTACGTATGTCATTTGTTTGTTTAAAATAAATTATAAAGTAACAAAATTGTGATTCTTGACTTACACGATGTATTGTTATCTATACAGACTTATGCATTTGTGTAAACATGATATTTGGGTGGTATGTATTCATTGATTTTATAAACTTGAGTGCCGGTAAAGTCACTCACTGTAAATATATTGATTTATATCATAAGCATATAAATGTCTTATAATATTCAAATGTTTTTTCAAACATTTAACATTGCTTAATAAAATATCAGTAATATTTTGACTAGTTTTTTGTTAATAGGTATTATTAATTATTATAAGTTCTTGAGAAAAAACATTGCTATAATAATTTGTTTACAGTTAAAATTAAAAAAACGATATTAATTCGAACGCTTTATTATATTATATTCAGTATCGGTAAAGTCAATCACTGTAAAAATATTGCTTTCCGCGCTTTCAAATTAACATAAGCATATATTTCAATATTAAAATATATTACGCAATAATAAAAATCAATTTAAAACTATTTTATGTAAATTACATTAGATCATTAATTATAATAGAAGTACGTAAACTCGTATAAAGGACTTGGTCCCGGATTCAAATCCCGGCAAGACCACCCAAAAATCGACAATTTCAAAAACTTTTTTTTCCGACATACGACAGCTCCGGTCGTCATAACAAACGTTTATCCCTAAAAAATCCGAAATCGCATTAAAAACAAAAAAGTGTGAGAATGCAGTAAGCTGTAGCATATGTAGACGAGTGGTAGTCTTGGTTGTCAGCTGGGAGTGTAGCGGCTCCTGTAATCCAGCGATTGGAGGCTAGTTATGGCGGAGGGTCTGAGGTCGGGGCTCACTGCTGGTACGGGCTTCACGTTGACTGGGCGTCCGCACTAAGCTCGCCATCAATATGGGCACCCTGGAGGAGTCCGGGGTGGCCAGGTTAGCTAAGGAGAGGCGAACCGGACCAGAGGGGAAACCCAGCAGTCAAAAGTCTCCGTGGCGAGCAGTAGTGGGATCGCGCCCGGGAGTGGGACCGCATCGGCAGCCTGGTCAATACGATTCGACCCATAACTTTTTGCAACTTTTTTACATTTTTACCTCATTCTTCTATTTATTTGCTCGCGATTTGCGAAAAGAACGATTTTTTTTGGACAACTTTTCGCAGATTTAGTTTTTTGATGCTGTGTATATAGGTATACTTACGTACCGACAGTGCTGTCGGAAATATACGTGTAAGTGAGAGGTGCTCGAGAGCCGCTCTGCGCATCATCAATAGCGCGCCGAAGTGGGCCGAAGTTGGTCGATATCAGCCGAGCATCTCGTCCTGTTGTGTATATATAAGGTAGTGGAACCAGTCCTCGATCAGTAACCAATTGTCGATTATTTTGGCGAAATAGACAGTTTTTACACTTGTTTCTACTAATAATTTTATATAGAAAAACGCTTTTTGTATAAAAAATATTGATGAATCAAAAATTGACCATTACAAATTTAGTCGTTTTTAGCCAAACTTCATATAAAAAAGATTTAGATTAGTCGAACAGACTTTGAGTGCACCTCTGCTCCGTTGTTACGTGGATAGGTAATGAAAGGCAACTTTTAATCTGACATTTTCCACAATTTTACATTATTTCTTTTATTAGTATAAGTTTAATACTATACTTCTTTGACAACATAAGTGAAATAACACAGTTGAAACATGATTTAATTAATTTTAGTGTTATTATTTAAGCGATCGAAAATTGGTTCTCATTTCAGCGTCATAATCTATTGTCGGTCATCAATAAATTCTTAGCAATAACTAAATTTTTTAATTATATATTATACATTTTCTAGCATTATAATAAGTAAATTAATAACAACATTTATTTTTAGTAAAAACAAGTTGAAAGAAAACTACTCGCAACCGTAGATATTATGAAAACAATATTTTAGGTTAATAAGTAAGTCTAGTGCTTAATAACTACGAAAAACTCTTTGAATGTACCTTATACGACATTACTAATTGATGTTATGAAATAATTTTATAATTTCTTGCAAATTTAATACTTTTTAGTAAGGTTTTTATTACAATACATATTCCTACCCTTACGTTTCATGTGTTAAGATTGATCGACAATTGGTTACTTTACGCATATCGACAACTGATCTCCAGTGTCAAATAGTGATCGAGAATTGGTTCAATGGAGTTCTTATAATTTAAGTAAAATTTTAAATAAATACATAAAAAATATGTTCAAACCCATCGTTATTATTGTAACTAAATAGTAAATTAACTGATAAAACCACATTCAAACTAATTTTTTCTTTATAAACATGTTTTTATGAGAGAGCAATCTCGGCCTTACGTTAATTGATCGACAATTGGGTTCACTACCTTATATATAAGGTATATATATATATATATATATATGTGTGAGTGTGTGTGTGTGTGTGTGTGTACTGTTATGTATAGGTACTATACTGTTATTTACAGATAGAGAAGAATGAGGGAGACCGAGAAAGCGTGATTAAATACACCTTTGGGCCTTTACGTAATTGCGAAATATTTACCGACGCGGCACGTGAAATCAGAAGTCACTTCGTATAACATTCAGGCAGAAATACCTAGTCAACGTAGTAGTCAAATTCGTTGGCACCGGGCGACACATTTTGTAAAGTACATACAAATATTTGAGATGTGTTTCTCTGAAGTTACAGTAATATTTATTTAGCCAGTTACATGAATATTGTTGCGATAAATTAAGTAAATACGATGATTTATAATACCTTGATTTCCAATATTTCCTTTTGTATGCAATCAGCAATATATTGATTTCGTTATGTTTGTAAACATATCTCTAAAAATGCGTAAAATAGATTTTTCGACACAGTATGCGTAAAGTTGCACTTTACCCATTTCATAAATTCTTAAACTTGCAATAGCACACCTACCGAATCAAAAAATAATGTTCGACACTGTTGGGTACGTTGTTTTTTAGCGCATGTGACTTTTCGCACGAGCTTCAGTCGTGCGAAAAACGCCCCATGCGCTAAAAAAACATCGTACCGAACAGTATCGAAAAGTATTATTAAATAATTGTTTTATTTTTTATTGAATTTGCAAAGAATCGTAATAAAAACCAAGATTTAGTTAATTTCTAGATGTAAGCATTGACCGCTTTTGTTAATATTTGCTGTTTCAGTACTTTTAGCAAGTAAAAATAATTTTATATTGTACTTATTAAATATTTGCATACTTCATAATTATTTATAAAAGAGCACAAATGTTAAATTTTGAGTATTTAAAATATAACACTGGAAACCAAAGAGTTAAAAACTAAAACTCGCTTTTATATAGTAAAATACATTTTATCAATCGATATTCGGTATTCGGTATATAGGCTTGTAATATAATTATAACGATGAGAATAAAACATTCTTTTTAAATATCTGCTACAGTTTATCTTCATATTCATCAGCATCACCGTCTGCAATATTCAAGCAACTCGTTCGTCCTCCATCCTTCCTCCCTTCTGCACACCCTCCATCGCGCATGCTTTCAAACAGAGTGCAAAAAGGCATTCCATGACCAACTCGTCGATAAAAAGTGAAAATCACCCTCACCCCCAAAAAGAAAAGACTAATATAAAAACTATTTTTTACGACACTAAAACCCTTCGCAAAAAACAGTCACTTCATCTCCCAATGATATTTTGTCGGACAAAACGAGCATCGCACCAGTACCAGCGTCTTATCCGCCGTGTCTCTTTCTATTTTACGAGCTATCGTAAATTAAAAGTTTTTATATAAAATCTATTATGAGCGTATAGGCACGGGGACGACGCGTGTCTACGTGTCTATATAGATATATATATATATATATATATATATAGATAGTGCTTCGACCAGCGGGCTGCAAAGCATTGAGAAAGTGCCATACTGCGAAATGGTCGCGCCGAGTCGAAGCAGGGGAGTTTTACAGCACCGTAAAGCTACGCCGGTGGTGTATAGCGGCAGTTTTGCGTCATAATTCCACATCTACAATTCCAATTCGCGTGTTTTTAGAGGCTGCTACTGGGCGTCTGGTTCTATTCGATTGCGCGAGTGTACATCGACGTGGTATAATTGTAGATTAGAAATTACAGTTTGAGCGATGCCTTTACGTTTTTTTGGAATGAGTGTGAGGTGCGGGGATGATGATTGGGATCAGTGATCAAGTATGGGTCACTAACATTTTTGGACTAGGTACCTATATAGTTTTGCTAACCAGTAACCAACGGTGATTTTTTAAATAAAAAGGCTCTTAAATAATTACATTGTAAAATATAAATTTAAAAAATTATTTATTGTAATGTATGTAAGATGTTCATACGAACATTCGATAATTAAAAGGGTGTAAGAGACACCCGAAACGTTGTCAAAATTTTCATATAAATGAAAACAATTTCGTCTACAATTTGCTGTTAGAAGCAATCATTAAAAAAATTATATTTTATGAACTAAAACGAATTTGATCACTTTTTCTATAGAGCAAAAACGAAATTCAGTCAATTTTGAGAATGTGTGAATTTTTAAGTGAAACAGCAAAATAGCGTAAAAAGGATTGGAAAGTAAATAAAATAATTTGCTAATAAATCAGTACTAATAATTGTAAAAGAAGAATTTTATTCAGTTGTGGCAGAATTTTTAATTATATTATTTCTATCAGCTATAAATATGAAGTTTCTTGTATTTTAATATAGAAGAGAGTTACAGCGGAAATTATACATTTAGTATCCTTCAAATTTAAGCAACTTATCTAACAAAATTATAGTCAAGTAAAAACATACAAAGGTAAATTTAGTTTTTTAGTTTATCTGAAGTCTTCTTTGTTATTCCGCGAACACAGCCGGCCATTTTACATGCGTCGTTTTTAACTGAAAAATACAGAAATATTATTTTCTATCACGTACTAATTATTACACATTGTATATTAAATTTTGATATTTAGTACCTTTAGCATTACAGCCTTTTAGCAACGTTTTCAAGGTCTTCATATCTTCTGGTGTTGCTGCCTTAGATAGGACAAATTCTTCATCATAGGACCCATCTGGTTTCATCTGTAGTAGAAATAAAATTATAATTCATTATAAATGTCACTAAATATATAATTTAATAGAAGAAATGCTTACATTGCCAAATTTTTTGTCCAGACAAGCCATATAACAGGACTCCTGTTCAACAGTTGGGAGCTTAGCATTTTTTCCCCTTTTTAATAGAGCTGTACAATAAGTTCATTTTATCAATATATTTTATATTTCAGATATAAAAATTGCTTTCTTATAGTCAGTTATAATCTATATATATATATATATATATATATATATATATATATATATATATATATGTACAGTGCATATTCTGCATGTGTTAATGTATGTGATTATTTTACGATTACATTAACAGTTATGTTAAAAAGCATAAACCAAAAACACAAATTTTACCCCGGATTTGATGTAGGGTAAACTACAGGTGTGATATATGCCTGTATACATAATATATGAGGAATTCTACGAAAATTCGACCGGTAAGTGGTTCGAAAAGTGACGAAAAATAAACGATGAGGTACACCTATGCAATTTGATTTTTCTTGTTGTATAAAATGTACGAGAAAAATTTCCAACACGCGGAATAGACCTGGTGACAGATTTTTTTTATATGTCACTTTCCAACCACGTATCGACCGATTTTTGAAAGAATTCCTCATATAATTGTAATATATACACTGCATAGTAACCCTGGTAGAAACGTTCCCCATATGTTCGCCAGATTTTACTCTATTTTATGGGGAATGGCCAATTTCTGCTTAAAAGTCTGGCCAGAAACCCCGCTACCTGTCGACGTTTTCTCGTCAGAAACCTGACCAACTTATGGTTAATGAATAAATAAATAAAAAATAACGTTTAACGAATTTTTATAAGTTAATAATGATTATTATGTCATGGATTTAATAGCTTATTGTTAATAGAATGCTAAGATATATTTGGGATAGATTCGAAATAAAAACTAAAAACTTATTTCATTAAAAGTTTTTTTAAGGTTAGAGTTTTATAATTAAATAAGACATAAAAAAAATCAAATAAATAATCGAATAAAAATTTGCATGCTGTTTTAACGCAGAAGTACTATAATGGGATTTACATTTTCAATAATTTTTTAGGGTTATGTAAGCTATTTAGATTTTCTATAAATTTCTGGTCAGATGCTGGTTTATTTCTGGCGAACTATTAGGAAACGGATCTGCCCAATAGATCGTGAACCGACCATCTGATATGCTCAATTTTCTACCAGGGAATATATAATATTTCTTTTGAGTAATATTAGTTAAAATTAACTTATAAGAGAAAGAAAATTATTTGAAACAATGAATTAATACAATCAATTTGAGGAAGATGTATATCATTAAAATAGTGGTATTGTTTTTTTATTATTTATATCATTTTTTGAAAACTTTAATGAATACTTGACAATTGTATTGAGAAATAAAATTAAATTCGAATCGTAAAAGTATAAGTAGATTGTTTCATGTTCGCATTCAATGCTAAATCGTTTTCAAGATTTTACAAATTAATACATATTTAATAAACCAGTTTTATATTTTTAAGTTTTTAGTTATTGGTAATTTTACCTGGGTCAAGACCACCCTCGATTATACATTCTAGTTTGTATCGGTCCTCTTCTTCTTTGGCTGTATCACGTTTAAATGGTTGCTGAAAAAAATTAATGAGATTAGATGATTATACCTAAATAATAATTTTTTCACAATTTTTTGACAAATATAAAACTATATAATAATTTATATAATATTTATATTTATTCTATAAATATTTTTTATCTATTTTTTTATTATTGAATTTTATTTTATTTTATAACCTGCTTCTTATTACTGCAGTTTTATACACAATTAATTAGTGCTGCTAATTCATAATAAGTCATCTATATTATATTATTATATATTCTGGAAAATTAAATTTAGAAATTTTTTCGATTTTGCGGGCATTCAATTTTGCTTTCATGTTAGAAACATGTTTTGAGACTTAAGAAGTCAGAAAACATTATTTTTAGAAAATGTCTGAATGGATGTGTGTGTCTGTGTGTGTAAGGACGTGGATCAAATCAACAGCATTACTCTGCATATACACGTTGAAACCTAATGTTTCAAGGCACATTTTTTGTTTTTTTTTTTCTTGAGGATGGGAGGGATAAAGATATTTTGTTTGTTTTGCGAAGTTTTTTTATTTTTGTAACGGTTTTTCGATTTTTGCGTTATAGTTTTTCCGGGTTTTGGTACATTAGAAATAATATCATCGATCCGGCGAAAATGCATTTGAAAGAGCATAAAATTACCTAATTTTTCCTACTTGAAAGTTTGGATAAAGTAATTCTCTTCTTTTGCTATACCCGAAAACGTAGTTTTCTGTTTAAACGGTTATATCTCAGAAACATATAACGGAAAATTATTGAAAATTTTTAGATTGTTAGGAATATGGAGACGAATGTTCAGTAAAACTTTTGAGTCTTGACCTCTATCTTTTGTCGAGAAAAAAATAATGTTGTAAAAAACATCGGTTTTCTTTCTTCGACGATAACTAAAGTAGATCGGCTGCATTGTATTTGAAACTTTACAACACTACAAAAAATTTTACTTACTTTCAGAAAGATTCCATACTGAAATGCGATGCAACAAATTTAAGTAACACTAGGTTTTGAAATTAAAGAACCTCAAAAGTTTCTTAATACAAGAAGCTTTTTTTACTGAATTTAAGTAAATTTTCTTTCTGAAAATAAGTAAAATTTATTTTCTTAATTTCAGAACATATTTATTCTTAATGTAAGTTAAATTTCATTCTGAAAATAAGTAATTAATATTTTCTTAAATTTAGAACATATTTGTTCTTAATTTAAGTAAATATTCATTCTGAAAATGAGTAATTTATATTTTCTTAAATTTAGGACGTATTTGTTCTCAATTTAAGTAATTTTTGTTTCTTGTTCACGAAGTAACATTTTTTTTCTTAAAATCAGTAAATTTTCTTTCTTTATTTAAATAAAGAGCTTTCTTACTTAAATTATATTATTTTTTTTAATTTAAGAGCATTACGATAAAGTGATAAAATCTCGTTTGATATGTTTCTATATATAAATTAATAATGTTATTAAATAACATTGTACATAATATTGTTATATAAAGAAATTTAGCAAATTCAAAGAAACTATAATTAGTGAAATGGTCATATTTTTTCGATATTTTAGGTTAAATTGTATCAACTCCAGTACGTACCCTGAAATTTAGCAGATAATGTTAATGGTATTATTTATGCTATATAGCTATGAAGCTGTCATCGAATTTACAATTGATAATTTATAATTTTTCGTCAGAAATATCGTAAAATTCGCTCCTCTTATATGCGGCGTCTAAAATCTTCGAATCGCGGTAAAAAGGTTAGGTTGAGGTTTCCGAAAGTCACGTGACGTCGACTGCTCAAATGAAGCAACGGTTATTCTTATTTTAAGTAAATTTGTTTCTTAATTACAGTATACTAATTTCTTATTATCAGTATGACTATTTCTTACTTATTTTTTAGGAAATGCATTTTTTAAATTAAGAAACTGTTGTTCTTATTTTAAGAAACACTAGTACTGAAATTAAGAAGATAGTGTCTTATAGTCAGTCATGGATTATTTATATTCAGTAATTCTTTTCTTATAATAAGTAAAACGCAAATTTCGAATTGCTTACTTTAAGTAACATCAACTTTTCAGATGCAACAACTTTAAGTAAAATTTTTTGTAGTGAAGAAGGTGGCCTTCTTCACTACAAAAAATTTTACTTAAAGTTGTTGCATCTGAAAAGTTGATGTTACTTAAAGTAAGCAATATGATAGTGGCGTTTTAACCGACTTCAAAAAAGGACGAGGTTCTCAATTCGACCTGTATGATTTTTTTCCCTTTGTTTGTTCGCGCATTACCACAAAACTACTGGACCAATTTAAAAAAACTTTTTTTTTAATGAAAGACAATGATCCTGTGGTGGTCCCATTACATTACTGGTGCAGTATCGAGCCAGTACTAGGTTAGTACTGGCGTTCTGTTATGTTCTTTAGATTTGGATGAATAAAATTAAATTTGGCAGGTACAACTAAAAAGTATAAAATAAAAAAAATTAATAAAACTCTGACTTTGAAAAAAACGCTCTAAAATAAATAAAATAACGCTCTAAATAAAAGGTATCAAATAATCGATAAAAAGTATGAATAATCCATAAAAACCTTTTCGAAGTCGTCGACGAAATTCAAACTGACTTATAGTATCTTTCTTATGTATATGATTTAGAACTTATACTAGATTAGATCTAAACACATATACTTATAATGCCTCTGAAGTCACACCACCGTGACTCGGTGAAATTCGGCGCCGATTTAAAAAATGTTTTTATCGATTATTCATACTATTTATCGATTGTTTCATACTTCTTAGAGCGTTCTTTTCGAAGTCGTTTTTTTCTTATTCTATCTCATGACGTGTATGCTTTTTTGTTTTATAATAATTTTTTGATTTTTCAATTTTTGAGTTTTACTTCTTCTGGTTTTTTAATATGTTAGAAATATTATGATCAATTATGTGTAAATGTACAACCGCAATTTTTTGATAGGCTCGTTCCCTTCATGTATTATACACGAAAAGAGTCATATTTAGTTAAAACGGTTACATCCCGGAAATCTATGATGGAAAATCGTTAGAAAAATTTTAGATGATTATGAATTTAGTGAATCTATACGTACTAACATATAATTACATATAATTTAAATATTTAAATAATTTTAATAAATTTCGTAGTGATAAAAATTGCTGTGATAAAGATTATTACCTATTGGTATGTAATTTTAGTACAAAATAACAAATCATCAATGATAAAAAGCACATCTTCTTTGAGCTATTAATTAGAAAGAGATATAGCAATTTAAAATTAATTTATTAAAACAAAGAATTTTATATTGGAACAATTAATTTAATTTGACGAGGCTAAGGGTCAATGAAATGGCAGCGGTTTTTTGTATTTTTGAACGGTTATTTCAAGTCTTTCAAGACTTAAATAAGATTTTAATCTTATGGAAGCAAACCGCAATAATTGGCAATACAAGAAATATAATGTAAGTTTATAATTATCATACCTCCGCGTACACTGCACTAGCGCACAATACAAAGATAATGAAGATTTTCATGTTTAAACTGTCGAATACTCGGACGTCTTACGCGAATGCTGTCTGATAACTGAGCATTGAACAATTTTACAAAGTGTTATGAAGTCCGTGTTCTTCCTCGGCTGTTAATTATGCTTAATTGACAGCAATGAGATAATCTCTAGAACCTTGAACTTTACTACAATTTACTCGCTAATTTTCCACTTAAGACAGCAATTTCAGTAAATGTGGTAAGACTGCAAATGAATTTTGAAAACATACATAAATTGTCTCATATAACAGATTTGACAGTTGACGTAAGCATGGATCTTTTTATAAACATAAATTGTTAAAAACTACAGAAATTGAAATAATAATAATTTTATTGAAATATGGTACATGAAAATTAGGAAAGTCCTATTTAGGAATTCATACATTTTCATAACTCCAAACGCCTTCCATTGAATCGTGATAACCTGAAATTACGCATGCTTATTTTAGTCATAAATTTCTATAATTAATCAACGGAGTTAAGTTAAGTTTCTAATGAGGATAGCTGCTCCTTTGTCGTTTGTCTCATAGTAGACATATACATAATAAAACGCAAAACTTTTAATTATGTATTATTAGCATATTATAAGAGATTCCATTAAGTGGAAAAATAAGAGTGCCATTAAAATGTTATTATTGTGAAAACGTCCACACCATTGTTTACGAACGTTCGATAACAAATGTTTACTCAGGTACATTACAATACCGATTTAAAAACTTTACTGCAAAAAGTTCCACCTTAACTAAGGACGAACCAAACCGGATAATTCCACGTTTCTTAAATGTGAGAAAATTAAGAAAAACTGCATTCTCTTTCTATTAGTTTAAATCGAATAACGTATTTTATATACTTTGTTAATGACACGTTTTTGAGTTTAACTAAAAGTAACACCATAAATATGAAGACGACATTCCTTTATGATGAAAATATACATAAAATCAATTTTCACAAAAAGTGTAATTATCCTGTTTTCCTCGCCCCCTCCTCAATTATAATACTTTACATCGCGTAAAAAATGTCAAAACCAATCCTGCCCGTCAACAAAGAACGTAATTCACGCACGAATAAACCCATTAACCACCTATTCACATAAACTCGCTGTAATAACAAGCCCGAAGCAAACAAAAGCATCAGCCCTCCTTTTTTTCTTCAAAAACCATAACACCAACCTCGCACTTACACACCCGCTTTTACGATAAACGCTTTTCGCGCGCGTATTACGGCTGACGCGCGCTTGCAGCATCCGGATTTCGCAGCCGGCAGCCGCGCGTCGCCGTAGCGCCTCGTAAATTCTTTATCGATAACAAGGCGTCGCGCAGCGCAACCCCCGCGTTACAGCCATGGCGCTTTAACGCCTTTTGACGTCGTCCGGATTAAGCTTTTAAGCTTTTCCTACCGTCACGTATACATATATATATATGTGTGTGTGTGTGTGTATGTGTGTGTGTGTGTGTGTGTGTGTGTGTGTGTGTGTGTGTGTGTGTGTGTGTGTGTGTGTGTGTGTGTATGTGTGTGTGTGTGTGTATTGTATATATAATAGTCATACACCTTGTAAATGTATACACGTATACCGCTTCTTCTTTCTGCTGTTCTCGCGTTTGGTTTATTTTTGGCTTTTTTTGCGAGAAGCGATTATACGTGTTTAGGCGACGATATCGCCTTGTAATTGCCGCGATAATGTCGCGGCTGTTACGAGCGGCCGCTGTGCTGCTTTTATGGGTCGGTGCTGCTGGCGCGCCCGGGAAAAATTGGATTTTCGGTTGTAAAGAGCTGCTGCTGGGCTGGGGTGCGAGTGCGGGGCGTTAGCGAGTTTTATGGTTAAGTACGGGGCTTAAGTATTTAGATTGAAATCATTTTACGGCTCAGTCGTAAATCTTTGTGCCGTGGTAATGAAAAGAAACAGCTATGTGGTGATGATAATTTTGAATGATATTAGCTTATTCTGTTTTTAACTCGTTAGTTTCATTAAAGGGGGATTTATCCCGGGTTTGGACCCCATAAGTTTAGCAGCGTTGTCATGTAAATTAGAATAACGTAAAAGATGGCGTTATTGATAAATAAATCGCTTTAATGTAAATTTATTGCATAGGAACCAAAAATATAGTTAAATAATCAATTTCAATTTTTCTCAAAAAGGAAGTTTTGTGGTGGTAAAAAAATTGTTGCTAAAAGTATTTAAATTTTAGAAAATGCATGTATCTGTGTGTAGGTGTGTGGGTATGGGTGTGCGTATAATATGCGTTTTTTTAGTTTATTTGTTCTTTTTTTGGTATTTGAGAAATAATATCAATGTTTCAATGCAAATGCATTGTAAAAAGCTCAAAATTACCTAACATTTCTGAGTCTTAATTTCCGATAAGCTAATCCTTTCTTTTGTTATATACGACTTCTTGTTTACAATAATTTATAACTTGGAATGAAACGACGAAAATCCTATAAAATGTCACATCTATTAGTATCACATAGAATTCAATATATTCAGTATATGTTTAGAGTATCATTTTGTAAAACGCAAATCGATTTTCTATGTTCACCAATAATTAAATCGCGGCAAATCATCTGAAATTATCTAAAATTGTGGGATTTTAATATCTCTTGACCTGTATTTTTACCTACATTATAAGCATTTTTACTTTCTAAACTACATACAAGAGATTTTTTAAAACAAATGAAGAGTCTTACAACAAATGAAAGTTAGATGATTTTCAACTTCATGCATTTTTTATCTTCATTATCGAATGTTCATAACTTTGCAATAAAACTATATGTTTATTCCCGACTCAACCGTAATGGCCACTTTATTAACCTGAAAAGCGGGGCAAAAGTAGCATATGATTCCCGCAAATCTACTTTTTCCCGCAAATGCATCTTTTTTAAATTATTTTTATCTATATTAATATACATTTTCAATAAATTCTAGTTCTTACCGGAAGTCCCTCTTTTAAAATCAATAAAGTGTTCACGGTTAAGTCGGGAATAATGTTCTATATACAACATGGGAATAATCTTTGACTTTATTCCCTTGTTACAGAATGTACTATTATATATCAAATAAAGCTTTAATTAAAACTTATTCCAATAAGATCTTTATCTTTTGATAACATTTTTCTAGTGTAAAGACTTACAGAGTTATGATTGCTCTAGAATAAGTACTATGTTTTACTGAACGAACACTTATTTTGGCTACAATAACATCTTAAAGGTCATATCTTAAAAACAAGGTCATATAAATAAACTATGGTTGGCAGTTATTATTTCCCGGTACTAAAAACCACTTCCCAATGCCACATCAAAATCCATCCCCGAAGCTTCTGGACTCTCCTGGCAAGTTAACCGTAGTTTCCTGGAACCGGCAGAATTACATCGACAGGTATACCTGCTACCATACACATTTCTGTCCCATAAAAAGATTCCCAAAAATCACCTTTCTCCAGTCTCCAAAAAGTAAGTTTTCCGTTTGAACGAAGCTTCTAACGTCCGTCAAACACATCACCTCTATCCATCCCAACAAAATCACGAACCACCGCAGCGTAAACCTCGCTCCGTCTTACACGCATCCAGGATCGGTTATCCAATCACTCAGCGCGCGCCCTGCCCTTGACCGCACAATACGACTTCATTACTTTAAAACCCAATAATGCAGCAGCTCTTTCCCCTCAACTTTCTCCATCCCTCTCGCGACCTCGTTAATTCAATGAACCTCTGTCTAAGTCCACTGCAAGCGCGTATATAGCGAGGAACTCTTCCCGCTAGCAAGTAATCGATCCTATACTACGCCCAGCTGCCGACTCGCTGATACACACACGTGGGTGTGTGTATATATATGCGCAGCGGTCGCAGCTATACGCTGCCGATTTTCCGGGCGTCTTCCTCTTCGCGAGGAGCGGGCAAAGTTTCTCGCCCTGGCCCGAGTTTCCACGGAGCAGGCTCGCGGCTCGCGTGCCGAACTTGTATAATACTCTTGTAGCCGCTGCTGGACAGCGCCTGCAACTTAAGATGCTGGTGGAGTGTGGTTTCGGGCTGCGGTGCATGGGTAGAAGGCCTGTGGGGCTTAATTGGCTCGAGACCGTGGGCAAAGTCTTGCGTGGGGTTTATGGGTGAGAAGGAGGCGAGAAGAAATGCTGAAATTGATGAAGTATTATCGATTTGCTTATTGAGGAGAGATTATTTTTATAGCTTGTATAACTCAAATTGTTTGTCGAAATATGGTGGGCTGAATGTTTCATGGTGGTTGATGAATCATTACTGGGGAGATTTATAATCTAACCTCACTTTTTGACAGTTGATTGGTTTCTTAATAATTATTCAGATTTTTCATGTAATGCACTTTTCAGAATATTTCAAATGGGTCAATTTACTTATATTTACAGTAAAGAAATGCTCACTTTACTGTAGTAGGGGAGACCGGAGCTAATTCGTAAGTTCTCCAAATTTAAAAATTTCTAAAAGTTAATATTTGGTTAAAGTGGCAATCCTGTGAATACCGTAAAACCAGAAGGTTTTGGATCGGTAAAAAGTTTTGGAACAAACAAAGAAAAAACGAGTATATATCCATAGTAAGTATGCGTTTTAAAATGATTAGAACCATTTCAATTTGAAGGTTGAATCTTTTAGATACAAAAATAACAAAAAGGAGAGTTATTAAATATATCCATGGTTGATTTTTTATTTTTTACTAAAAAAAATGTAACCAAATTTTCGGTCTCGAAAACTTTGTTCTGGTACTGCGAGTAGAAAAATATATTGATCACAAAAGTGCTAACACTCATATTTAAGTTCGGGGAGATATAAAGGGTACCGAGTGAATACTTGAAATTTGAAACCTAGGGTGTGGATATATATTATACTATATTTTAAGACTTAACTTTAGCATTTGTTTTAGAACTTAATAGTTACAGTGAAGCAAACCTGCTTAGTGTAAAGTTTCAAATTGGTCCAAACTCACCCCGCTCTATGATACTATATATTAGCCATAAAATGTTCTCTCGTAAAGTGATCATAGCTTGTTGTTTAAACAGTTTCATATAATTAACTTATAATTGTAAGCCATTTGATTTCAGTATTAATGAGGAGACTAATGATCTTCTTTACGGTATGTTATGACGAATCAGTTCTGTTTTGTGACTTTTGGCAGTAATTGATATTCTACACGGAAAGAGGTTTTCATCATGATATGCAATGGAATGCTCCATCTACGTCGCTCCGTTCAATAGCGTGCCAGAACCGTCGATTGCTATGCGCCAGCACGGATATTTACCGTGCTCGACGGGTACCGATGTTAACGATGCTGCGCGCGGTGTCTCACTGTACTACCGATGCTGCGCACAGTGTCTCAGCGTGTCGCCACTGTTTGTTTTGATTAGCGGGGATTCAAAATTCTGTTTGATCTCGAATCTTGATCAATAAATGAAAAAAATAATTAGCCTTGTTTGATGAAAAATGACCGCGTCATTATCGAGATTTAAGCGATCAAAATTAAAAATAGGATATTATTTAGCGTCAAATATCTTGAATAATTGAAGACCTCGCATAGTCTGGGGAAATAACTCAGCCAAGTCATAGTAAATATCTACTTATTTAGTACTGATATAAATTTTTCTCAAAAAATCTTATGTTTTCCAGATATCACCGTTTAATATATATTATCATACATGATTATATATCATGATTATATATGGTCATACAAAAATTTCATATATAATCATATAGGGTCATAAAAGATCATATATTATTATATATACGTGGAAAAGACTTTTCTCTTATTATGTATATATTTAAATATTTTGATTGCCTTCCTTTTCTATTTTTTACAAAAGTTTTGTTTTTCGAGCAAAGGTTTTTGCTCCATTTTTTGATGTTATTATTTTTTAGATGTGCAAGTTTAAGTATTTCAATATATTATATTCAATTAATATAAGATCATTTACTGACGTTGAATCTTGTAGAAGCTATAGTCCAAATTTCAGCTCAATTGCTCAAGTCGATCACGAGATATATATATATATACGTGCAGGTACGCTAAATCCTAATTTTCTTATTTTGATTATTTCTTTAGTACTTCTTTTGAGTACTTCTCTAAATGAAAGGCAACAATTGTCTATCTGGAAATGTTTCAGAAAGTGCATTTCGAATCTGATATCAGAATTTCGAAATTATGAATAAAAAAGAAATAATAAAAATTGTGTTATTCACAATTATCACAGATTTTGTCTTAAAACCTACACCCTCTATAACTCTTAATTATTATAAGAAATAAATCTAATATCAAAATTAGTTGCACCTACAATTCCGCCACTAAAAAGAAAGAGGTAGTGAATCTTATTAAAATATAAAAGAAATTAAGTTCTATATTACAAATTGAATATTAAACAACTTTTTATTATCCAAATTGACTAAACGACTATTGTCATAATTATAGAAAGATTATTTAGCTTATATTTATCTAAAGAAAAATTCAATCCTTATTTTGAGCGTTACCAAATGTTATGGCATAGTGCGTTTCTTACACATAATAATTGTACACGTAATTATTGTGCACAATTTAGCATTGGTCAAATATATCTATATATAATTTGACCAATGCTAAATTGTGTACAATAATTGCGTGTATAATTCTTATGTGTAAGAACCGTGCTATGCCAATGTTATCACACGCAAAATATTCATACATATGTACACGCAATGAATAACTCAAATAATTCTAAATAACTATTAAAAATCGAATTCTTCAAGCACAGAAGATCCAGCCACCGCACCGGTGCACACTGCAGGCCAACTTCTCGCATGACTCCTCTCTCGCATCTCTCCTCCAGCACCACCGGATACCTCCGCAAGTGTACACCGTTATATAGAGCGCAATCTAGGTAGATTATCGGCGTCTCCGTTCTCATTACAGCTCTGATTTAGGTGCAGGCTAGTAAGTATTACACTCCGCTCGTTGGCTGCAGTCGGGGGCTTTCGGAGTTTCTCCGCTGCTCGCCCTGTGCAGCAACTTAATTCGCCTGAATCATTGATTGCTCGCAGGTGCACCTGTACGCGTGCTTGTTTATGTGTGTTACTCGTGTTTAGCGTGATACCGCGCGCGCGCGAGTTCGTCGTTCGCACGTGCTCGAGGAGCTCGTTGGTTGGGGAGGAGGGATTGTCCCAGGTGCGCGGGTGACCGGACTCACGGGAGCGTGTGGAGGGTAGTGGGAATTAAGGGGTCGGGAGATGATCGTGCGAGAGTACGTGTCTAAGGGAAGAAACCGCTGCTAACTGCTTTAGCACAATGATTTCGCAAAGAGATTTAATGCGCAAATGTTTGTTGAATTTTTATATTGATAAAAGTGATTTTAGGAATAGTCGGCAATGTTATGAAGAATGGTATAGATAATACTACGCTCTTAAAGTAAATAAAAATAGTGAATTGATGGCTCAGAAATTTAATCAGTACTCGGCTGAGTTATTTTTAATAAACCTACATTTCAATAAAATATACGCATGCGTTTATTAGTGATGGTGACCACAATTTGTGATCATATAAGATGCATATTTAAAATTTAAAATCGTGTTTCGCTACAAAAATTGTTTTATGAGCTAGATATGTCAAAAATATGTATATATTCGTTAAGTAGACATCAATTCCTTTCGCTTGGTGTATCTTAGAATTACTTTAATTTTTTTTCTTAAAGAAGTTCGATTTTGAACTCTAAAAATTTTTAAAAATTTGCAATATTATTTCTGTCAGTTTATACGCTATATATGTCAACTTAATGCAAAAATTCATAAACATGTCTTAATTTCCTTTTAATTTATGTATGTTACATATATTTTAATGTTCCATTTATTAAAGAAATATAATTTTAAATTTTGAAAATTTGTAAAAGTTGAAAAAAAATTTTCTGTGTTTTTATACGCTTAATATGTCAAAATAATGCATACATTCGTAAAACTGACTTAATTTTCTATTGATTGCTGTATCTTACATATACGAATTCTTTTATTTTATATTTTAGATACGTTTTATACATGTACATATAATGTCCAATTATTCACAAAGGCGATGTACAGTGCCTCATCAATTTAATATAAAAACAATGTATCATTTTTATATAAGTTTACAACGTAAAATTGTTGTATATTCATAAAATAACTTTTTCAGAGTAAATATTCAATAATTAATTATTCATTGAATATCTTTGAGAAAGCATTCAGCTACAGCAGTTAGCAGTAGTTTTTACTCCCGTAATGTATAAATTTATAATATTTTTTCTAAATTTAAAATTTTTTAAAAAAATTTTTAAAATTAAAAAACCGCGTTTCTTTAATTGAAATCACTTTAAAGTGACTGATACATATACTATGATACACTAATTGGAAGGAAATCACGTGAGTTTTACGAATACATATATTTCTTTTTGACATATCAAACGTAAAAAATGACGAAAACAATTTTTTTCAAATTTTTACAAAATTTATATATTAAAAATAGCAATTCATTAACAAAATAATCTTTAAAGACATTGTAAGATACACCAATCAAAAGTCAATTCGTCTACTTTACGAATTTATGCATATTTTTGACGTATCTAACGCATAAAACAATAAAAAAACCGCTGCCAATTCATTGGCACTTTGCTTCCTCAAACTAAATTAATTGTTCTAATATGAAAATTTTTGTTCTAATAAATTAATTTTAAATGGCTATATCTCTTTTTAATTCGGTTCTCAAAAATGTGTGCTGATTTATCATTGATGGTTTAATTCAGAACATTTAATTAAACTAACTGTAGCCATAATCTTATTTTTATTTTATATTTATATTTTAATTTACATTTATATATAAATTAAATCTGTTTTCAGGCAGTTTTCGGTAACATTATTTTTTTAAATTAATAATTTTCACATTGAATTTGAATTCAACGACATCTAAAATCACATAATTATATCGCACATACGTATGATTTTTACCTATATTTATAAAAAAAAAAAATATTGATATACATTATTTCATTTATCTTAAAATACTTTTTCAATCAATATTTCAAAACATCAATCAACAGAAATCCTCCTACTCGCTTCACTCGCCAACCCTTAGTATATAACTTAATAAATAAAATATTACTATTTTTTTAACATTTAACGTTTTTACATTTTTTTAAACTAAATTTTTCAGTTGTTGAAGATAGCTTTTTTATACTTTTTTTAAATGTATTTACACTACATTGATCATAAAATTTCTAACATACCAAAAACTCGAAAAACTAAAACACGAAAATCAAAAAATAAAATAATCACTATAAAACAAAAACAAGTCAATTAATTTCGTAATTTCTTTGGAATTTTGAATCTTTGGCGGTTGTATCTGAAATTTGTAAGAATTTTTTATAATCTATTTTACAGGCTTTTTATGTCTTTTTTTTAATATGTTTCTTTTCATATTGTTTCTTATTCTGTAAAAACATTTGCGTCTAAACATACATTTCTATTTAACACCCAGAAATGGTTAAGAATTATTTTAACGTATGTCACAACACGGTGAATAATTGCAATTCAATCAATATATCGTTATAATTATTCAGACATCACTAAAAACCCCAATGATTTATTCAACATATCCAAGAAGCATCAGTACCAGCAAAACCCATCCAATTTTCTCCCTTACTCACTCTGACATCCGAAAAAGCCATACACACATAAAACACCAGCTCGCAAATCGCAAAAACAAAGCCCAGCGCATCCCAGTCCATGAAATTCTAATACCCTCTCCTTTGTATTCACGAAAAACACCTGTTCGCCAGCGTGGAATTCGTGCGCAAGAGATGGGATTTCGCTCGGATATTGCGCCACGCACGCCAAATTCTTACATACCTGCACGAGGATACCCACAGCACACCCACTCGCAAGAGCTTGCAAAAGTTATAAGTCGATATGCAAATAGCCCGGGGTGCGGTGCGTACACGAAGAAGCTCGCGCTCCCGCGAGAGACGCGTCTTTTGTACATCCCACCGGGGGAAAAGACACAAGGAATCGAGACGTATGCGCGCGCGTGTGTACGTCGCGGCGCAGACGACGATACGTGCCCGAGTTACGGGATATATGCGCCGATATGAAGGCAGGAGAGAGGAAGGTATAAGATTGCAGCTTTTGTCTGAATTCTGATATATGCCGTACGTGGAGTTTCGGTTATTTGGAGTTCTTGGGGGAGGGAGGGCGGAGTGGCGAGCTTCGATTGTGAAGTCGAAGGGGGTGGGATGTAGCGGAGAAGATCGGACAGTATGAAGAATCAAGAATGCGCGGTGTCTGTGTCCGGAATGCACAATTTTGAAGGAACGTTTCTGCTGAGCTTGGGCATTGATTTCGTAATAGTATTCGCGAAATTTTCGTCTGACGTTGCAGTTTCGTTTCTTACTGTGAGTCTGTTTGGGTACATAATAAGATATTACAGTGAACTGATAACTTTATGATTTGCATATCTAAAAAAATTATTTTATTATTGATAGATACGCGCACAATATATCAATAATAATACTATGAACAAAATATATAATACATATATGGATCAGGACAACAAATTTTTTTTTTATTTCGGTTTAGGTCCGGAATTTTAATTTCTACCCTGAATTTGTAGTGACCTCAGTAGTTGGCCACTTTGACTATTTTCTTTTAAAAAATAAACTCATAGACAAAATATCGCTTGGTTAATAATTTTTGAATGATCTATGCCATTTAAATATTTAATTCTGACGTTAAAATAGGTCAAGAACCATAAAATAAAAATTGTTTTCGATATATCTTTATCGATATATACTTACAGGTGGTCAACAACTAGAATTCTTTTATTTTTAGCCGAATTTTAGTTGTCAGTCGGGATTGGACGGCATCCCATGTCCAAAGGGACTTTTAATTGTAATGATCATTACGTTTGATTAATATTTAATTTAATTCATTTAATATTTATTCAATCATTTATAGCTAAACTTAAATCATAGAATTATTAGAAAGAATAAACAATGTTTTTAAAGCGCGATGTATTGCCTTAAATTGTCCTGCTCGACTAAGTACTAGCGACAAGCGGCCGAGTACTAGATTCCGGTGGCCGACTACTAGTGCTTTCGTCATATTTTATTAAAACAAATATTATAATTATCATGTAAATATTTTAAATAAATATAAACATCTTATTAAAACATATGTAACATTTAAAGTGTTATAGAATCAGTAATTTATAAACAAAGAAGTTTTCTGTATTTTTTGTAATAGCTTGAATACAAGTTTTTCCGTTAATGACTAAATACTAGGGGTCACTACCCTACATGAAAGTACATACCAACAAAAGTACTCTCACCAAGTATCAGCTCAAATCTTTTGACTTCCTAGAATTTATAGCTTTTAGGTTATGTTTGATACTTTGCCACTTCAACAGTTTTGAATTATTATAGGTCTATCACATTCCATTTTCTTCTGTTTTTGGTACGTTGTAATTCGTTAGTAAAAGCCAGAGATACCGTTGCTCTAAGTTAGGTCTATTTCTGAAATATGTTATTTACCGCTGTGACTCTTTTCTTTGTGCACCTTCTTCATATCATAGACACGCAAGCAATTGAAAAACTTATGTATATGTCACTTATTTCAGAACTGTAAAATTTTTTTTCTATCTGGCTTTTCTTATGTAAAGTAAACTATTGTAAACATGACACTATTACAGACAGACGTAATTTACGTGACGTATTAAACTTTATTGGTAATTCTGCATATATCTAAAAGAAAGCTGACATTAACATCTTTAAGTTGCAAGGTCGCAGCATATTTGAGAATATTAAATTTGGATCCAACGTTACGCTCGCGATTTAAAATTATGATATATATATATATATATATATATATATATATATATATATATATATATATATATATATATATATATCAAACAGTTTTTAAATTTATTTATTTTGAATATTATTTCTTTTATACCTAAATTATAGTAAAACCGAAGTAGGCATACTGAGGATACACTGTTAAAAGTAGGGCATGTATATTCTTAAAATAATAACGGTCATTGAAAATAATAATTTACCTTTATTTGCTGTTGGATGAAAGAAAAAGAACGTAAATAAATTCTTTGTATGGGCGTTCTTAAATGTCGATTTATTTGCAGACTGTGTATTACGTAATCCTCCCCTCAAAGATGAACTTACTATTTATCTTAATTTTAATTGTATTATTGGCATGAATTTTAGAATAAAATTTGATATCTTCCATTCTATCGCATTCTGATACTATTGATGTGAATGCTATTGATTGAAAAGACGGCTGAGACCGGATTGAGGCGGTGGTGAGGTGGAGACCGAGCCGAGAACGAGGTGAAGAGGCGAATAGGAGGGGGGGCTGAGACATGTTTTTGAGAGTCAGGGGGAGGTGGATGATGAACCGTAAAATTTGACGCATCGCTTCACTCACGATTCTCCTTAACAAAGTCATACTCTCCTTACACACACACACACACACACACACACACACACACACATACACACACACACACACGAAACGAGCAAAGCGATCAGTAATTTCACCTCCCTCCATTATCATTAATAGCTTTACATCCCAATACCGACCACCTATTCTCGCATCCACCGTTTAACCCAATTTAAAATTTCAGCAGCAGAAGCCGCTTTCGCCCCGCGGCCTCCGTCGCAACATTAGCATTTAGATCGTCCAATTCCGCGCGCCGTTTTATGATCGCGGCGATCGGCCCCTGATTGGTTGTGCTCTCTTCCCCCTCCCCTCCTGCGTCGAAGCGTCTTCCGCGAAGCGGCCGCGGCGTCCGTGAAAAGGGCCTCGAGAGTGAAATCGTCCCCGACGAGCGAGATAAGGAAGCAGCGGCGCGGTGCGGAGCTGCGGGGCTGCAATCAGAGCTGAATTCGTAATCAACGCTGATAATGACGCGCGCGCGCACTCGTGACGCGGTCTTTTTGCGCTTCGGGGAGAGATGAAAGAGTATATACTTGGTGCGTTGCGCTTCGAGCTTTTGATTTGTATGGAAATTGTTGTGTTGTATATGCGGGGTCTTGACGAGCGATGGGAGTTCGAGGGGTTTGTGCGTGGGTATTGTTGTGGAAAAAGTGAGTTTTCTTGTTTGGAGGATTGTAGTGACACGTTGTGAGTGTTGATTGAAGGATTGTGTGTGATGTAGAAGTGGTGATTCGAATGAAAAAGAAGTCTTTTCTTTTAGAAACAATAACTGTAGCTGCGGAATATTAAAAAACTAGATAGAGAGAGATTTCTGATATAGTATAAGTGAGAAGCAGGATATACGGTAAGGCTTGCGATGATTTGCGGTAAAATGTATCCTACGGTACGGTAAAACTTATAATGAATAATAAATATTAACCCTCAGTTACCATCCAGTTAAAATTCAGTATTTCTTAGTAAGCAGTTGCGCCGCTCGGTCCACACTAAGACAAATATGTAATGTGCTAAGGATCTATCGTCAAATAGCGTAGTTCTGAATGCCATTAATCTTTAATACTGCGAAGCAGATACATAATTAAAAAATGTTTATATTTGATGTTTACAATAAAATCATTTTTTACATTTCTTCTTGTAACTTTTTATATACTTATTAAAATATAACAAATAAAATTAAAGTTTTACAGTTTAAGAGAAATTAAATAAACTGAAAAATTATTCAGAATGTTTCGAAATTTTAAAACATAGTTTTTATTCATTGCCAAAGCAATCCCAACGTTTATACAGTTTACTATTGTTTATATTTTCCTTTTTCAAAGTTTATCTGCTAGCTAAAAGCGTGAGAGGTTTACACGCACCCTCCCTCGTGTTCAAATATAAAATGTTACAAATAATTCATCACAACATAGCTTTGTCATGGCTCTCTAATCCGTTAAGAACCTCATTTAATATTCAAACTTCCTATGCACCTCTTTAGCAAAGTATAACCATCCCACCAAAACATCAAAATTTCAAGAAAATCCTACGAAAAAAAGACACCCACGTCTCTTAAGCAACGCTCTCCAGATAAAGCCAAACCTAAGTATAAGCACCTCCGACCCGCAAAATTTACGGAAAGTAAATCGCGACCCGCGCGAGCGCCGAAAGCGGGATCGGTATAAAGCCGCGAAATTATGGCCAGATTTCGCGCGCACCTGAAGGTACCCCCGGCTGAGTTTATTACCCGTGCAAAGACCGGCTCGCGGTGCCTTGCAGCCCTCTTACTTTGAATCCCGCGCGACGTTCGACGATTTAATACCCGGTGGTCGTAAAGGCACCGGGGGATAAGCGCGGTGACCTCGCTCGAGGAGATTTGCATGCGGCGAGGAAAAAAAGAAGGAGGGAATTCGTCCTGGTCGCTTTCTGCGTATTTCAATCTCTCGTCTCTGCTGTTTATTCCGATATGCATTAACCATGCTTCGAGGGGGTGGGGAAAATTATTTAGCGCGGGGTTGAGGGTGGTATTGTACGAGAGAATGCCGAGCTCTGTGGGATGTGCGGTTGTTGGGTGCAGCGGTGGGTGTTTTATGGTGGATTTTACTTGGAAATATGCTAAATTACTTTTTCATGTGGATTTGCATGATAAAGTCGCTGTAATATTGGTCTATTTATCCCGCTCACTGTAACATTATGTTCCAGCATTGGGAATCATTCTTCTTTGGTCGGGTTAACAAAATATCTTCTAACAAATAAAGAAATATTGTGTTATAGGAAGTTTAGATGGGAATAGAAAATAAGAGGGTCGTAGGTTCGAATCCCCGTCAGTCCGAATTTTTCGGAGACATTTAAAGAATACGTTTTACAGAATGTTTTGATGACAGATATTGGATCTGCAACTCTGTTAACTTTACAATGTATTGGACAAATGCAGTGAATTTAACGGTGTAAAATATAAATCTAAACTCTTATAATTACGGATTGGATAGAAAATATATAACACAAAATATATAGCAAGAACATTTCTTTCAAGAAAAAAGGCTGAAAAAATGGCTTTAACAAAGTTTGTATTTTAATGTCATTTGCGATTACGTTGCTTTTCATTTGATTACAGACGATAAAATACGAATAAAGTCGAGGTTCAATATATTGGACAATGGCACTAAAAAAATATTAAATTCTATCTTATTTGATTATATAATGATTACATAATGAGTTTATGATGAATTCTGTCCAGATTGGATAAATGTAAGAATATAGATGACAAACTAATGGAAAGTATTTGATTATTCGTCTACCTTTGACTCACGTTCTTATGATCAAAAGTGAGATTTACGATCTTTGGATTAAGGAGGTTCAGAAGTTACAAAAAAATACAGAGAACTTAATAAAATTAAAAACTATAATTGTTTAGAGTATCATAAAGAATTAAAGGTGTTACTAAGTATTAATAGCAAACAAAATTTCAGAATGATTGCTTTTAAAAGGAAGAATTTCTAATGACTCATACGAAAAAGTTTCGTTTTTAAATTCAAAGCTGGTATGCCACCTTAATTCGGAGAAATCAACAATAACTTAAACAAAAACTCAAGCTTGTAGGCTGAGCGAGGTGGTGCGCAGGGAGCGAACGGAGTGTGGGGAAAGAGCGGAGTGTGGCAGTCCCTCTCTCTTCCACGCACCCACTGACACTCCTGAACCTCCCACCTGACCACCTTAGAATTTTAATTAAATTGGTTATATATTTTTAGGTGAGAATGAATTACTCATCATATATTATATTTCCTTTTCCGCTAAATTTATATATTTTATCGAAATATATCGGAGAAAATTTTATTTTTGGGCATTAGGTCACCTTAAATATCTACCGAAGAGAAACTGCTATTTTTTCATCATCCACATGATTTTGAGAGTTCTAAGCATCGGACTGAACTTTTCTAACGGTTATTTATTTTAAAATACAAGTAATTCTGACATGAGCTAAGAAATTTCTATTAAAAATTCACAAACATAAGTTATAACCTTTCAAATCCAAAATTTATGTTAAAAACGTAAAAAATAAAACAAATGTGACTTTGAGAGACTATAACTTATGTCTGTGAATTTTTAATACAAATTCCTTCGTTCGTGTCAGAATTACTTGTAGTTTGAACAAAATAACCGTCGGAGAAGTTCAATCCAATGCTTAGAACTCTCAAAATCTTGTGGACGATGAAAAAAAGGCACTTTCTATTTGGTAAATATTTAATGTGACTTAACGACCAAAAAAAATTTTTTTTCTCCTATATATTTTGATAAAATACATAAATTTACCGAAAATGAAAATGTAACATATGATGAATAATTCATTCTCACCTAAAAATATATAACCAATTTAATTGAAATTCTAAGGAGGTCAGGTCCCTTTAATATTATTTCATTACTGTATGGACCAGCTTGTACAAATGTAAATATATGCTTTATCAGGGTTTCATTTAATTTTTCCAGGTTTTCAGACATTTCTCGAGACTTGCACAATCGCTAGACTTATTCGCTATTATTGTGCACTCAAAACTTCAATACATTATAATCGATTATTATTTGATTTTAGTAGAATTGAGAATATTCAGAACTAGAAACTACTGTTAAATATTATTACAGCCGCAAATATTAATTTTATACAAATATTCTATGTCAATTGTTAACATTATGTAAATATTAAAGTAAATCTCGGTTATTCGGATAGTTCTATTATACGTTACACAGGCAATAGGTATAATTTGTATGACTTTTGGTACTACGTATTAAACTTCGTAACCTAGATAAGAAATATAAAAAAATACGTCCAGAATGTCGTTATCCAGACTAATAAACTTGCACTCACGCAGCTCAATAAATTGTTAATACCTATATTATATTCCTTTATGAAAAAAAGTACTAGAAAGAATACTCACGTAATTTATACACGCCATAAAAAATAACGATCATTATACGCGAAACGGATACACCATAACTTTCCTCGATAAATAGAATATAGAACTTCCCTCAAACAACTTTATAAATGTAAACACGATACGTCAAATCAGATTACTTCAATTAAAAAAAAAAGAAATAACTAGACTCCACTGTAATACCCAATTTCGCCGAACTTTGCGGGAAAACTAACAATAACTTTTTTATCCCTTCTCGATAATCGCGTATTAATAAAAGAAGTTTCAATCTCCGCGGCGAGCGAAAAAAAACTTTCCCAAACTAATTTCGCCGTTCCGTTAACCCAGTGCTCTCCGCGCTGCAACTGCACAGTAGCCACCGCGACTTCCGAGTTTCGAGTGTGCGTGCGCACCGTGTGATCGTAGATACAACACACGGGCTCGAGAAAACGCGACGACGCCTTCCACGCGATGTAAATCAATGCTGTTTCGCAATATACCGGCGCGGCCGAAACTGCAAACATAAATTTCGCCCCCAAGTTTGTAAATGTATACCGCTGTTATAGCGTTTGTAGCAATTCTGACCTTTGCTCGTTTTCTATATATCCCGGCTTTTTTATCTTTACTTTCTTGTTCTGCGAGCTGACGCGCGGCTTTCTTTCTCTTTTAATCTTTTTCCGTTTTTCCTCGTTTGCCGTGGTTCTTTGGTCTCTTTTTACATGCGAACTTTACTTTGGCAAGAACTTAACTGTATAAATTTTCTTTCCTTGGCCGGATTAATTCATTCAGCGTGCTGCTGGCTTTTTTCTTCAGTTTTTCGCGTTTCTTGGGATCTTGGAAGTACTTGTAAGAAGCTCTGAATTGTACTATAGAGGTTAAATAAGTAAATTAATTTAACTCAGTTTCATTATTTATAATCAGTAAATGTTTCAGTAATTATTAGCGTTCGTGAATGTACTTAATTGACTATTGTTTACAAATTGAAAGCTTGCTTCCGTTTAACGTTAATTTTAAGGATTATTATAGAGTATAATAAAAATGAAATTGTAAATGTCAAATAATTTATTCATCAATACAAAAGTTTTCTTACATTTATGAAGGATATTGAATATAAAAAATAACTATTCGCTAAGTATTAATGAAATTGAATAATTTACTATCATTATTACTATTATTTTATATTATCACTGCGTTGAATTGACGATGAGTATTAGATTTCAAAATATAGTCTGTGGCTGTGTTATATACGTATTGAATTATATTCAATTTCATTTTGTAAATATTTTAATATATTGAGAATGAACTGGAAAATAGTATAATATTTAAACATACACTAATCGAATAACTATTATTGATTTTTAATGGATATTTCTTAGTTCGTATTAATTTCATTATATTTTAATTCTGAATAATCAGTATCTCTAAAAGTCTTATGTGTAAATGATAAAATATTTTTCGGTTTAAATCTAAATATGAACTTATTAAAATGTACTTTATAATATTTTTACACTTAAAATTTATGTGAATATATTTATTTAGACTATTTACAGCTTCGCCTAGCTGCAGTCTTATATTGTAAAATGTATTTTTAAAGTTTGGCCTTTTTAAAGCTTACAAACTTTTCAAACTTTTGATTAATTGAACAAACTTCGTGTAATAATCATATATAATCATTTATAACTTTACATAATTGCGTGAAAAGTATTGTCTTTATATTCAAGATTTAATGGAATTTGTATAGTTATCGGAGTGATAAAAAAATGATTCTTACGCAATTATATATAATTCACACAGTTACACGTGAGTAGATTATCAAAGTCAATCTGATGCACTCTTTACCAATGCTTCATGTCTTATGATTTACTTATGAATATATATTATTTTTGTTTCGTTTTGCTGTTACATATTTACAAACTGTAATAATGTCAAGCAAAAATTCATTGCCGTAAAGTCTCTTCTTAAAAAGCTGAGAATAATTTTAATATACTCCAGTAAATCACAAAAATCAAGATGTTTATCGGTACAGAAAGCATAACAGAAAAATAGCTTCCTTTATGAGGAAGTGAAAACAATCATGGACCCAGTTTTTGATCACACATTTACGTAGGTAAATATAGATGAAAAACTTCAGATATCAATAAATTTCAAAGTAGCTGTTTATTATTTTTTAGAATTCAACATAATGTTACAAATCAAATAATAAAAAATTGTCAAAAACTGGACCCATAGCAGTGTTGTCGTTTTGATGCTTCCTAATATTAAAGACGTATGCACAAATTCCCGAATAAAGACATATTTGAGCTATCGAAAGAGACACGTAATATTAATTTTAATCATTCATTTAACTCTTTTGGCTCCTTATGATTAACAATTTATAATACTGAAATTTTATATTGATTCGAAAATCAGAACTGATTATATTGAAATCCTTATAAGTATCTGATAGCTGGAATACATCTTTATTAATTACAACGCTAAAATACGTGTTCATTTACTGAGTTTTGGAAAGACATACATCTTTGTTACTTGGATGCATCGGTTTGATCATCGCAGCAAAGAAGATTTCTTTTTTTAGAACAAATTTTTCTTAAAATAGGATGCAACGAATTACAGAATACTTTAGATCTTATATGAAGATCTGTTAAAAAGTTACTTTTTATCATATCATAAGTAAGTTTCTCTTACTTTTCAAAAACTCCACGTGTTTTTTACATAAAGTATCCATGCGTCTTAAATCAAGTAACTCCTCTCTTATTTTACTACAGATCGTCACAAGTACAAAATTCGTACTTTCATTACTCCTTCTTAAGAACAAAGAAAACCCAAGCCCTTCCAACAAACAATAAGTAATCCTTTCAGCTGCAATGAGCGCAACTCCTTCCTCAAAAACTGTCGCTCCCCAAAGTGTCATCAGAGATCGACCACTCCTCGATCTCCCATCTCCAATCTTTCTCGCTCTCCTCTCCCCGATCTCTCTATCTCTCCCTCCTCTGGCAATCGCGTCCTAATCCTTGTAGGTCTTGTTGGCGTCCTGGGTCTGCGGCGAGTTGGTCGGCTGCTTGTCGCGCTCCCCGGCGTCGGGCTTGGTCGAGGACTCGGGCCGATCGTAGAGATAGCTGGTGCCCCGCGAGCCGCCGGGCGCGGCGGTACTGTCGTAAAAGTAATCCCGCGGCCGGTAGAACCTGGCGAAGGTACAACAGACGAGACGTTAAGAGAATGGCGGAGGGTGGGATGTGCCGGATGGTTGAGGGCTGAGAGGGGGTGGCCATTGAAATCTCGCTGAGAGATAAGCGAGCGAGCGCGAGAGAGGCTTTGAATTGAAGGAGGTGGGGGGAGGGGGTGGAAGGGGGTGAAAGGTTGGGTTTTGTTTGGGAGTGATGAGATTGTTTGAGAGAATGGAGAATTGTGTAATGGGTAGGAGTTGGGAGGTGGAGGGTGGTGGAAATTGTTGATGGTTTTAGGGAGTGTTTGGTGTGTTTTGTGGATTTTGAGAAGTTATGGGGGTAAGGGAGGATATATTTTTGACCCACTTTTCTTTTAAGAACCTTAGCGGCATAATATTATTATTATTTTTATATTTCTGTATAATGAAACTTTATCGAAAAAAATAAATATCTATCAAATTTGATTTCTATTAGTTTGTTATTTGTTTCACATCAAATTAAAATGAGAATAGTATAAACACATTAACTCTTTGGAATAATTATAATTATTCCAATATTCGCTCTGACCAGTATATAATAACTCACAATTTCTACATGCCAGAGACCACCTTTCAAAGCCTCATCGAAACTTATTCCCCAAAAGTATGATATTCCTCTTGTAAATTCAAACCAAATCAATCCATAATATATAATTATTCATATTACCTTTTAAATACTATTCACAATCGTAACAATTTCCATTTTAAATTTTAATTTATATATGTGCATTTAGATTTCCTTGCTATATAAATGAAGCAGAGCAAAGTGAGCTATGAATCGGAATCTAATTATTTTAAATCTTATATTTGTAATGAAATTAGACTTAATTTTTCTTTATATATGCTTTAAAATTACACTTTTTCGTAAAATATATTTAGATCTTATCATTCATTTTTACAAATAAAACAATTGGTTCGTAATATAGAAAATCTTTAAATATTCTTTTTTATAGACCGAGAACAAGATAAATATATCTTTGTATATAATTTATTTTTAAAAATATAAATCAGCACATATTAGTTAACAAATTAATACATAATATAACAAATCAATACGTTAGTAAACAAATAATAATTTTAGAAAATTTCATAAATGGTATGAACTATCTAGTCAAATTGATTCCTTTTAGAAAACATTAAGGGGGTCCGAAAGTCAATTCCCTGAATTACCGACCATACATTATTTACTTTTTAAACAAAATTACGTATATTTAGGTAAAACCCAAACTCACAAGCCCTTCATTGAGTAGTAATACACATCTCTACAAAGTTTTAGACGTTAACAATAACGGCACCCTACAAAATTATTGGAATGAAATTTCATCAACATTTCATTCCAATATTTTTTTAGGGTGTTATTGGTTCTAATGTCTGAAACGTTGTAGCGAGGTGTATTACTACTCAATGAAGGGCTAGTGAGTTTGGGTTTTAGCTAAATACACGTCATTTTATAATGATAAATAATTATTCACTACTCGGTCGGTAAATATCAAGGCGGGAAATTTGAATTCTCAATTGACTTTCGGACCCCCTTAAGTGAAGAAATTATTCATTGTCCCAGTATTTGAGCACTTTCTCAAATCATTCTGAGCATAAATTTTCAATATTATTCAATTAATAATTCAATAACCCCTTTTCATCCAGTACCCAAATTCCCTGCTCTCCCTCCCTCTTATAACACAACGCACTGGTGAACCACCTACACACTCTCCAAAAAAATCCAAACTCTCCAAACTCACCCAGAATCGCGATCGCGGTCTCGGTCCCTCTCCCGGTCGCGGTTCGAGTCCCTCCAGCCGTCTCGATTGCCGCCGCCTCCTCCGCCGCCGCCGCCTCCGCCCCCGGCGTAGTTCCAGGCGCTGGCGTAGGCCGGTCTGTCGGCGGCCGCTGCCCCGGGTGCCGGCCAGCCTCCGGCGCCGGCTCCGGTGCCGCCGTAGTAGCCGCGGGAGTCGGGTCTGCCGCCGTAACGGTCGTACCTGTGAACGTGGACGTGCAGAGTTATATCTTGTGGTAATACGGAGGTTGACGATGTGAATTATTGAGTGAGAAGGAAAGGGTCAGGGTTTTGGAAGAGGATTGAGGAGGACGGAGAACGAGAAGGTTGTTTGATGTGTGCGTATTTTTTCGGAGTTTGTTGTGTAAAATGAATGCATGTTATTTAATCTTAGATAGTGATGTTGAAAAATGCTTAATATGTGTCAAATTTTGACCAGTAAAACAAACGTTCTGAGACTTTTATTTTCAGCGTTTTTTTTTTACTTTGAAACATTACTGTAATATTTTTAGTAGTTATTGTTAATATATGCAGGGATTAATTTTTAATTTGAAAATCAAATATTTTAATAATTTTTTTATACAGACTTATTATATATACAAAAAGTTAAAATTTAAGCATTAAAACACTCATGATTTAAACCTACTATACAGCTTAAGGGGTAACACCATCCTTGGACGGAGAAAACTTTTATGTAACATTCGGTTATTGTTCTGTCTTAAAAGATTAACTTCATAGTAAATATGTGTACAGGACTTTATTGATTTATTGATTTGATATTTAAGAGTAGAAAATAATTGTTTATATTTATTTTTTTGCTAGAGAGTAAATCATTAAATCATTTATCAACGGCTCCCCAATCGGCAGTTCAGTGATCTCCGAAACAGTTTGACCTGGATCAAAAATTAAACTTTATAATCTTTTACAACATAATATCTATCGAAGTACGTACGGAATTTTCAACTCGATGAAATATCGTTTATCTACAGTCATATTTCTAAAAAATTTGTCAGTTAAAATTGTAATTTTTGTTTAAAATATTAACCGTTTTCCAATCCAATCCATACGTACTTCGATAGATTTTATGTTGTAGAAGATAATGATTTTTTGTTTCTTGTTCCGAGTCACACCGCTATAGCGGACGTAAAGTAGTTACTTTACGCCCACTCCAACATTAGCGGGCGTAAAGTGATCTTCGCAAGATCGCGCATAAGAATCCAAATGGCATGTCAATATACTAAGAAATAATGTTTTATCTGTGAATATACAAACTTATACTTTAAACAGAATTTTCTGCGGTGTATGTTTAAATTTTATACACGATTTAATGTTTATATATATTATTATTATTTTATAATTAGGGGAGAGTGGGGTAACACGGGCCACGTAAGTTTTAATGTAAATTAATAGTTGAGTATTGTGTAAAGTAATACTATAAAAGGTTAGAACCCATGCTAGTATGGAAATGATCCTAATTAATTAGGAAAGTAAAAGATAGATTCATTTAATTGGTAGAAAAAGAAATTTGTTTAAGAAGTCATTTTAGGTTATCCGATGAGAAGTGACGGGTAGCCCGGGGCACCTAATAAACAATAATGTTTTTCTGTTTATGTTTCTTTTGCATAAAATACCGATCCAGTATCTAACGTAGTTTTCAAAATATTCTATATCAATAGCAGTGATTTCTTAAGTTTTGGAATGTTCCTTAAACGCAAAATAATAAAATTGTGACTTGTTCTCACACAACTGAAAAACATAACTTTATACTTCTAGACTTACACTTTAAGATAATTTTACATTAGAAAAATAGAGAATTATTGCTCTAGACAGTATAGGATTCACAAAATGGTATTGGCCAAGGCTACCCAACTCTCCCCTATACTATTATTAAGATAATAACATATGTATGTAGCATATTTACTATGAATTTGTTTAATAATAATATTTTTTAATTTTCAGATAATCACGTTCGATAAAGATCAATAGAAATTTGATGACTATTGTCCTTTATTTAAGTGTTGAATAACAAAATCATTCATTATTTAACCAATTATATATATATATAACTAAATATTTCGTTTCTGAGTAAAATTAAGAATTACGATAAACTTTAATATCTTTATCTTCTAAGAATGTATGAAATTTCTAGAAAAAGTAGTGAATTTTATGGAGTATTTCACTGATCGAAGTTGGACACAGTTACACTGAGCTCCTTGCCGATTAATGCGAGAGTGCTGACACAGTTTGAGATTCAATCATGTAAATTAACAACGCAAGATAAAATAGGTGAAATTTATCAATTTAAATTAAAAATAACTAAATCAACAGATAACAATATTTACTTAAATATAGATTTTATAAGCACAAACGATGAAAACTTTAATTCTGACATTATTCTCGGTTTTTGTGATGAAAATGGAAAGTTTACTGGGGACATTCACAGTATAAGTATTGATTCTACCGAATCAGTTAAAAAATGTTTATGATACCGGACAAAAAAATGTAAATGAAACTTTAAAGAGAATAAAATAAAATACTCCTTCTAACATTAATTCTCTCCAATTCTCTCGCAAAGCAATTACAATCACCCCACCTCTACAACCCTGAAATCCACCACAACCCACCTTCTCACCTTACTCTCCCGCAACCTCTCACACTCGCAAACACCCAATCCCCAAATATATTCACCTGTCGTCGTAAGCCGGTCTCCTGTATCCCTTCCTGTCGTACGGGTCGTACCTCGCGTCGTACCTGGCGTCATACCTCCCGTAATTTCTGTCAGCGTTGTACCTGTCCGGATACCTGGGTGGTCCATAGTCGTCGTACGGCGGAGGTGGTGGTCTTCTCGCAGGGGGCGCTGGCGGTCCGTACCGATCGTAGCGCTGATCGTCGTAGGGGTAGCGCTGGTCCAGGTTGTCGTAGCCGTTGCCGCGCTCGTAGCTGCGGTCGTAGGGGCGATCGGCAAGTGGACGTTCCACGGGACGATCGACCGGACGATCGATGGGACGATCGAGGGGACGCTCGAGGGGACGGTCGACGGCCGGTCGCGTGTTGTAACGGTCGCGCTCGTAGGGGTCGTACCTGTCGTATTGGTGGGGGATATGATGTTATTGGTAAGTATAATCTTCGTGGTAATTTTGAGTGTTTAAATTATTTTCGTATTTCTTTTTTAGATTATTTTAGTATAATACATTTTTTAATTGCCTTATGGATGTTCTCGAGATATATGTGTATTTGTGACAGAGAAATATTCACTGCTACAGAGGTTACAAAAAATGTGTAGAATATTATTTATAAAGAAAAATATTGCTTCAAATATCTTTTTTATTGAAATTGTGTTTGATATCCGGAAATTAAAGTCACTTTACTCAATGTTATGTATGCCTTAAAACAGTTGAAGAATTCTATAGGGCTTTATGAGACGAAAATTGATAGGGGTAAGGCTAAATTGGGGATTTTACTAAATTATAAAGTTGTTGAATTATTAACATTCTAGATAGTAGAAAAGTTATTGAACAAACTCGTATTTTTCTAGAGAATTACCCATATGAGAATCTTGCGAATTTTAGTTTTGTAAATTTACCTGTCATTGTAGGTGGTTGGTTTGAAAAGTTCGTTTCTTCCATAGGGATCGTAACGATCGTAATCGTAGGATGGAGCTCTGGCCCGATCATAGTATGGATCGTACCGATCTCGATACCTGCGGTCCTCATACTCATCGTCGTAGTAGTCATATTTTGCTCTTTGCCTCCATCTCGATTGATAAGGACTATAAAATATTTATTGTTAATTAATGCAACATTTTATTACTGTTAATTTAACAATTATCAAAATATATCCGTTTTGACAATATTTGAATCGATCGTACTTAATTTTTAGCAAAGATACATGATTGTTCACTTTAGGAGTTCTACGCGATAATAATATTAGTAGTTCTAAGTATTTCTAATGAATTTAAAAATAACAGTCCTGACATTTTTATTACAATAATTCTTGATTGCTAACTTATTATCAATATTAAAATCTATCATACACGACAATTTTTATCGGTATGCACTTGGTTTTTTTAAAGGACAATATCTCTTCTTTCTAAAATTGTATAAAAATATTTGTATTTTGCTTCAAAGCATAATTACATATAATCAAATTATCTAAAATTCATACACTCTGCAAAAAATAATTTCTTCAACAATCAACTCGAATCTTCTTCAACTCAACCCAAACCGCGCATCAAATAAATCACTCTCCCTCCCTCCCATAATAAATTTCCCATCCACACTTCCTCCACGTCACCATAAAACAAATCCCCCCCCCCCCCCTTCCAAGAAAATCGACGCGTCCTCTGCATAAAAGATAGCCTCTCTCCCCCGTCCGCGCGTGTACTCGTATATAACTCACTCTCGGTCGTTCTGCGCGGCGACGGCCGGAGCGACGGGCTTGTTGGGGTCGCAGGTGATGCATCTCGACTCGAAGTACGCGGAGTCGCGGTGCTCGAGGGCACCGGACGCCCTGGCCGAGATCTGGCCCTCGTCGCCGTATCGCGTCGCCCCACCGTAGTAGCCGTCGGAGCGTGCCTGCCTGAGGAGCGTGCCCAGGACGGTGGTGGCCGTAGACGCCGTCGAGGCGGACGGCTGCTGCGCCGGGGTCGTAGTCTCCTCGTCGGTGGCGCCGTGGGAGGGTAGGGGCGCGGCGAGAAGCAGCAGCAGCAGGGCTGCCCCTTGCAGCATCTGGAAGCAGAGGAGAGAATGGTGATTTGATTGACGGGAATGGGACCGATGCAAGAGGGGTAAGTTTATTAACCCTTTCAGGGGCAGTGGTACGTATACGTACCACCTTTTTGCTTTCAGTTTTTTCTGTATTTCGGACGTATTTTTCAGTGCTCCTATGCGTGTGAGTACTTTTTGGACTCTTGAGATGATAAGTTATAAGTTTTGTATAGCAAAGTATGCAAATTTATTTATTTATAAATAGTTATAAACAATTGAATCACAAAAAAATCGTTTTTCTTCGTAAAAAATCGTTTGTTCTTGAACAAAAAACTCTAGAGCTCTGAAATTTTTTTATCTATAGTCCGTGACCAGCTCTATAATATATATTTTTTTCAAATTTTTTCGCACGCTAGTTTTTTTTATATAATTTTGGAAAATTTAAAAAAAAAATGTGCCCCTGAAAGGGTTAAGGGGGTTGTACGCGTAGATATATGACATGAAAGACAAACATTTTTTACTACAATTTAATCGCACGTAATGATGGGAAAGTTAATATATTGTGAAATGAGGGGTTTCTGTCAAACTAAACAAATGTTTTTTATCGTAATTTCGTTATTGTAAAATTAGATATCGTCAAATTTAGACTTTAAAAAAGAAAAAGTTGACAAAACAGTGGGGAGTTTTTTATTTGATAGCCGATTTTAATTTTGAAGATCTCATTTTGTTCCTTGAGAGATTTCATTGGGACTTACCCCAATAAAATTAAATAACATCGAATAACCTGCAAAATTACAGTCTATACTTGTACATGGTCAAACTTACAAAAACACGTGTAAGGACTTATGAATTATAGGCGGTAACTATGCAGGTTATTCGATGTTATTTAATTTTTATGTGAGTAAGTCCCCCTGAAATCTTTCAAGGAACAAAGTAAGACCTTCAAAATTCAAATAGGATAGCAAATAATAAAGTCTCTACTGTTTTGTCAACTTTGTCTTTTTTGAAGTCTTAATTTGATGATATCTAATTTTATAATAATTGAATTTCAATAAAAATTTTCTTTTTAGTTTGACAAAAATTCCTTATTTTATAATATATCGACTTTCATATCATTCTGTGAGGTTAAATTGTGGTAAAATATATCTACGCATACAATCTCCTTAAGTGCTCTTGATGAGTGTAGATAGATTTGTCAATTACATTTAATAAAATTGACATTGCGTTCTATTTCTAAGATTGCAAATTAAAAAATAGTTTGCAGCCAACGTATGTTATTCTTTTGGTTGCTTAAATGGAATATCAAAACATAATAAAGTATCATTTTAACAGAAAAAAAAATAATTTATAACACGGACGTCATTTAGAAGTCTATTGAGTTAATATTACAATAAGAGGAATATATTTGCTTCATTCAACTCATTGATATTTTAGAGAATGATAACATTTTACGAATCCACGTATTATATTCTACAGTTTATTGCTTTAAGAGTACATGAAATACGACGACATGAAATATTATAATAGTTTCGTGAAAAACAGTATTTTCTTCAAAACTTCATGATTATTTATCACTAACTAAAAGTAAAATGTGACGAATCTTATATATTTTACACATATTTAATCGCTTATTTTTTAAATACAAATAAAACTATTCTAAAATTAAATACAATCGTTTTTTCAACGTGTGGTTTGTTAAACCGAAAAAAAACTAAAATGACTTTTCATTTACTCATGGTTTATTATTATTAATGAATATACAAATTGTAGTTTCATTTGTATAGATATTGTTTTAATGTTAAGGCGAAAATCAAATAAAAAGTTTTAAATTAAAATTTAAATATAAAATGTAGTTACTTAAATTCATGTAAAAATAATGATTTTTAATTAAGTAATTTTAATTTAATTAAATATACCTGTTCAACAGGTATATATAACAATATATTTCTAAACTACAATACAACATAGGTGTATACAAATATTAATTAATAATGGATGCCAATGTATAAACATTATAAAAATATGATAGCATTCTTGCAGCTTCGGTATTCAACAGATTGAATGCCGCTCACTTTCCTCGAGTGCCTACGTAATCAAGTATACGTCAGCCGCGCCGACGATCCAGTATATACATATATACAATAACCAGAAAAAAAACTAAATCTGCGAAAAGTTGTTAAAAAAAATTCGTTCTTTTCGCAAATTGCGAGCAAATAAATAGAAGAATGAGGTAAAAATGTAAAAAAGTTGCAAAAAGTTATGGGTCGAATCGTATTGACCAGGCTGCCGATGCGGTCCCACTCCCGGGCGCGATCCCACTACTGCTCGCCACGGAGACTTTTGACTGCTGGGTTTCCCCTCTGGTCCGGTTCGCCTCTCCTTAGCTAACCTGGCCACCCCGGACTCCTCCAGGTTGCCCATATTGATGGCGAGCTTAGTGCGGACGCCCAGTCAACGTGAAGCCCGTACCAGCAGTGAGCCCCGACCTCAGACCCTCCGCCATAACTAGCCTCCAATCGCTGGATTACAGGAGCCGCTACACTCCCAGCTGACAACCAAGACTACCACTCATCTACATATGCTACAGCTCACTGCATTCTCACACTTTTTTTTTTAATGCGATTTCGAATTTTTTTAGCGATAAACGTTTGTTTTGACGACCGGAGCTGACGTATGTCGGAAATTTTTTTTTGAAATTGTGGATTTTTGGGTGGTCTAGCCGGGATTTAAACCCGGGACCAAGTCCTTTATACGATTTTACGTACTTCTATTTGTAACATAATTTAATTTACAAAACATAATTTACATTGATTTATATTATTACATAATATTATATGTTTGAAAAAATAACAGTTGAATGTAAAACGATATAAATAAAAAATAAATTCTTCTACAGTGAGTGATCTTACCGGCACTCAAGCTAATAAGCATTTCAATAATTTTTTTCTCATTTCTTACTCATGATTATAATATCTACTTTTTAATAATTCATTATTAACTAATAAACATTTATAATTAAGAAAATTGTTAATAATATTTATATTACGCAATGTAAAATGTTTGAAACAAAATTATTTAAATGAAAACGGTATATTAATACGAAATAAGCATAATAACAGTGAGTGACTTTACCGGCACCCAAGACAATGAAGCTATATATTGCATTTATTTCGTGGATTTTCTCAATTTTTACAATCGAGTAAATTGATACGGAACAATTTTGAATAAATAATTATTAACAAAAATATAATAATAAATAAATAATAATAAAATCATTTATGATATTTTGAATGTTTGAAAAAATATTTGAATATAAAACGATATGTAATATGCTTAAAAGAATCAATATCTTTACAGTGACTGACTTTACCATCTTTCAATATAATCACCTACTAAACTAATTTCGAAATTTTAGTCTATTGAAGAAAAATCATTGCAGTTGTTTGTCATAAAGTTCAATAAATTTTAATAGAAATTTAAATAATAATAATTATTAATATTGACAGAAAAAAATGTTCTAATATCGTAATGACATAAGCTGTAAAATATTGAATTTACCGATAAAATAAAACATTATCAGTAACGCTACCAAAGAGCTTAAAAATTTGTAATCTTGAGCCTTATCGACTCTCCTCCACACCTCTTCCTCATACCCCATTCATTTTCACGCAAACTCGCGTACGAAGTGCGACATTACACTCCCTCTCTGTCGCACCTTTCGAATAAAACCCGAGCTGTTACCTCCGACGCTTAACCGAATCATGCGGAAAATTTTGTTCCACGGGCAGAGAAAATAACGCACCTATACGGTGTCGCCGCTGAAAATTGGAAATCCGTTCATCGGTCGTACCAAAGCACGCGAGAGTAGATTGGACGCGTAGCGTATAGAGACAGTTAAGTGGATAGTCGAGTTAATTAACTTTCTTACAATTTAGATTATTTGTTGATAATTTTATTATCTAGCGTGTTAGTCAAAATTGTAGAAAGTTTAGCATTACGGTATTTTAATATTTACTTAGCAAATGGTTAAAATCTATTATGTTACAGAGAGGAACTATGAATATGGGAAGTAATAAAAAGAGCAGCTAGCCATCCCATTTGAAAAATATACTTATCGCTATTTTGCGCTTAACACTATTATTATATAGTGGTACAATCCTATTCAAAAGTTATATTATATTACATTTTGATTTTAGCACTTTGATGACATTTTCCATTATTTATATACGTGTTTTACGCTACAATATGGTATAATTTACAGTTTAAAACAGAACTGACCCTATCGTACGATAATTATAATAAAATCAACTTTTAACTATGACTGTATCACGACCACCTCCCTTAACCATATAAACCGGCTAGCGGATAAGTGGATTGACCGTTATATAGCCGTCCGGCCGACTTGCAGGTCGATTCGCGATAATGACCCTGGGCTCGAGCGAGGCATACGGCGCGACAAAATCCATCCCGTTTCTCGATTATGTACCCACACTTATACACACACGTATATACACATTACACGCGCACACACACGCACACGCACATACACACACACACATACACATACACATACACACACTCACACACACACTCACATACACACATACACACATACACACATACACACACACACACACACACGTATATACACCTTACAGGAACACACACACACACACACATACAGACGCACACGCACATACACACAAATGCACACACACACGCACACACACACACACATACATACATACATACATACACACTTACACACACACACACACACGGAGCAGAAGCGCAGGAAATGCGAAAACGGCGAGAGCGCGCGCATATAATCGATGTTGCGAATTAATTTGCCGGTGAAATCCTTACAGCCGTCGAATTATTTACGGCCATTTCCATAATTGCCGTAACGCAATAACGATGGCTCGGCCGGCCTCGTGCCGCCGGAATTCAACTTGTCGCGTGAATAATGCGCGCGCGGGCTGTAAACAAGTGAATGTGAAAATATGTAATGGCCCGGCAGCTGGAGATTTGTTATGGGTGGTTGTGCGTATGTGTGCGGAGAGGGGGGGTATGTGGAACTGTTTATAGATGGGTGTATGGGAGTGGATTTATGTGGGAATATCGTTTTTTGGATAATTTGATGTTTTATCATGAGTGCGCGTTCGTTAGAGAGAATTAACTGGTATTGAGAGAAATTTTACTAATAAGGTTGATAATGTATTATTCTGCTGCTATTTTAACGTTAATATGTTTATTGAATTATACGTCGGAAAAAATTGTAGTAATTTTACTAAAATACAATGATGATAAATGTTAGCTAAAAATATAATGGAAAAATAGTATCAACTATTATGTTTTATCGTAATTGAGGATCTATTTGTCGTTACGAGCTACATTAAGGGAGCATTTTACTTTGCCAATTTCAAAAAATTGATTTTTTGTTGCATTTTTCGGAAGTAAATGTCTTAAAAAATATCAGTCAGAAGGCATTTTGTATGAAGCAGGTATCGTTGATTAAGCTTAGGTAATTTTTTTTACGATTTTTTATTAAAGAAACATTTAAACGCATTTTTCTCGAAACAACGTTTTTAGACCTCTCGTAGTAAAAATCTCCGAAACTACTGAACCGATCCTTATGAAATTTTAACCACATATTCTGCACACTTATGACTCTGTCGCATTCTAGGATTTTTCTAAAATTTTCACTGATACTATTTCTTTCTATTGCAAAAATCGGTGAAAGAAAACACGCTTTTTCTTTTTTTCTTAATGTCCGTCATTTTGTTATTTTTGCACAAATTTAAATAATCCTAGAATGCAATAGAGTCAGAGTCATACTGAATCTAAAACCACTTGGTTTTTGGTTTCAGATGGCCCGTCTTTGAGCATTCGACTACGGCGCACACATACCTACTTTTCGAGGAGTTACGTTTGTCTGTCATTTTTGTGTATAGAAAGTGTTTGAAATAAATAAAAAAGATTTATTTATGTATTTCGACAATGTATTTATTAAGCCCAACAAATCTTATACTAATACCTATAACAATACCTCTACAAAAATTAACAAAAATAGCCTTCCTTTTGAGAGTCCAAAGTAGAATGATCCCTTAAAGTTCTTCACGTATGGTGTACCATATATTTTTCCAGTTTCTACAATTTCTATGTTACTGAATGAGTATCTTCCTGACGGGAAAAAGAATTACTGTGAAAGAGGGAAAATTGTTTAAAATTATAAAATAGAAATTAAGTTCAAAGAAACAAAAGTGTTATAAATTTGTAATAATGAACCGAGCAATAGTCAACTTTATTATATTTTACTTTAATACTATAAACTATATTGTTAATATATTGAATTAAACTAAAAAAAATTGTCAAAGAAATCTTTTACCTGTTTACTTGTTATAAACTATGGATTTGTTATATCCTATGAATATACAAATTTCAACAAAATTCTCACCTAAATACCTCACGTATTTTTTCAGAATAAGTTTAAAAGTCTCCAGACGTTCCGCAGATAAGTAGTCTACGCGCTGGGATACCCATTGATGTTTTTTAAAACAGAAGAAACATTTTTTGTACTTTCGAACAATAGAAAATACATGCTAAAAGTTTTAAAATAATTATTTGATTTCTACTGCTTAAAAAAATTCTTAAAAAAAGCACGTCAATTTTAGCTGTCTATAGGCTATATTCTTTTCCTTCCTTGCCCCCTTAATGTTAACTTTAATTGATGCTCAGAGAAAATTTAATAGTAAAGTAGAAAGAATATTATTTTTCTGATCATTTCAAATTTTAACGTTATTGTTAATCGAAATATAACGGATGAGTAATGTTCCCATCAGTATTTCATTGATTTTTAATAAACTAAATTTGACTCTCGCAGTACAGATTTTTTCTTTGATAATTACACAATAATTGAGGAAGATGTATGAGTCGCGGAATAATGGTATTATGCTTTTACGATGCTATAAATCATTTTTAGATCATTTATCATTTTAAAATATCTGACGCTTGGCAGCCTAATTAAACTTTTGTCTTCAACACAGCTTTTATAAATATTTTTTTTTGTTCATTTAAAGTTCACTAAAAAATGACGTAAAATGTAAAAATTACGTGAGTAAATAACTAAAGGTTTTGGAAATACTGAATTTAAATAAATTATTTTAAATAAATATTTAAATTTATAATATTTGAAAGAAATAATGATGCAAAAGTACGAAAATATTTAAACAAAACTATTTACGCGCTGGTATGATTCAAATTATAAGTATCTTATTACACCACGTGTATTGATTTTTTGTTATAAAACTATTGTTATTCCATTTTAATTGTATTTTATGTAGCCTTGAAAAGGTGTGGGAAAGCGAAACACACAAATTGTAGACAAAATTACTGATAATAAATTACTCTGGCTCGCTAAAACCAAGGGAATCAGAGTATTAATTTCAACAACTACAACAGATAAATTAATACATTTTTCGGAATATTTTAATCACAGGTTACTTTTCATTTTTTCCAAAAAATGTTTATTTAAATGCTAAAATTAATAAAAAGAAGGCAATACGGTTGATTCTTAAGAAATCTTTTTACAAATTTACACATGCTTAACTATTCTATAAAACCAACTTGAACAACGTCTTCTACACTGAAATTCCTAATGCTCGCCTAAAAAATACAAAGAATACAATTCCTCGAAAGCATTCCGCGCCACCGCACCGACGCTCCAAATTTCGCTGACTCTTTCATCGTCGAGAAATGTTCCTCTCGCTTCTCCTCGCGTCACGCAAAACCGTATCACTTTTGCACGGCTCGACGAGCTTCGCCGTGTATAACGCACGAGGCGGTGCGGGCTGAACCTTTTCAAGGGTCGATAGATACGTAGGCGGGCACGCATCTCGCTTCGACGGGATGGCGGGCGAGACGGGTGTAACTGGAAGCGAAGCGCGAATCAAAAGAAAAGGCACGCGAAGCGGGAGGATCGGAATAAAAAGCCAGTGGCGGAAAGACGTTACGCGGGAAATTGCGCATTGAATGGTGTGTATATAGTCGTGCGGAGTTCAGGCGCGTGGAAATGTAAATGATCGGTTGACTTTTGCAGTTTAGTACGTACGAATTTATCGTTGCCTTTCAATTGTTTGTTCTGCAGTTGTTAATAACATATTATTATTATCATTATTATTATCATCATTATTATTGGTATTGTTGTTGTTACGTTATTTTAGTTAAGAGGCTATTAACAAGGGAATTAAATACATTATACCATTTCAATTAATAGAAAAAGCGTACAGTTTTTTTCATTCAGTTAAGAAAAGTGAAATTATCTGATTTTGTTCGGGCGCTCCTCAATAAAATTACATAAAGTAATAACTATATAATATTTATTATTTTTAATTATATAATACATTTTTAAAAGCAGATCTCTTTTGCTGATTGAGTAGAACTATTCAAAGTATTAAAGCATGTATTCAAAAGAGGTTTTCTCAATTTATATAACGGCATTTTTACAGTGATATAGGGTAAGTGAGTCAGTGACTGTGCCCTACGGTAATTTTCTTTAAAAAACAATAATATCATAAAGTAACTCAATATAAAAGTAGTTTATATGGAAGGCTACTATTTTGTGGAGTTACATTTTGATTTTATTATTTTTAAAAGAAAAATATCGTGGGGCACAGTAACTAACGCAGTGCATAGTAACTGACACACTTACCCTATATTGAAAAAGCAGAGTTTTCATTTCATTTTTAATTTAGTTCGGTAATTGTTGTATTCATTTTATGCAGTATATTAATTAGTTTACTTTTGCGATACTGTTTATCAATATTTTTTTTAATTCGTTACACACATCTTGTAATTAATTAAAAAATTTATTTTTGCCTTTTATGTTTTACATACACAAGTTTGAACTGCTTGTCTTGATGTACTGTCAATCGATAATTGCTTTATTTTAACCACCACAGTGACACCATTCTGTTATCGCTGAATATGAAACTATATTGCACGTGTTTGCGATTGAGCTTTTTAATTAAATAATTAATTGATCGACACATATAAATACTACATAGTTATGTAAGGGTAATGTTTATCAAAAAGTTTTATTTTATTATGCTATATTTACACAATATAAAAAAGAGTTGGAAGAACATGTAGATAATAAAGAATTTCACGTGTCTAAATATATATTTATTTTAGTTAACTATTTAGCGATTTAAATTCAAATGAGAATACTGTAAGTTTCTTATTAACGAGGTAAATATAATCTTTTACCTTCATACCAGCAAAGACAATAAACATATTTTATAACCCAGTAGTAAAGGTCCCAGTTGAGTAAGATAAATGGTTGACCACACACAAAGTCCATTCGTACATTATACGCAATAAAACTATGCTATAGAACTAAATGCACGTATAATAATACTTATTTATAAAAAAATAAAGTATATTATTAATAAATTTGATGTTCGTGTATACAAAATTATCCAAAACTGGTAAATAAAACCCTTATAGCTTGATATTTCATAATCAAATACCATTCTTACCCTACGTTACTACTTCCACTAAACCTACAAATCAAACAATTCGAAATTTCCCGTACATCCCCCGCGCGCATCTCCACTCTCCACCGCACCGACAAAATCGTTGAAGAAGTACATATACGACCACACAGCGTAAATCCATTAGACGCAGCTCTCGGGCAGCCATTAGCAGAAGAGCCGGGCGCCCGGCGCTACACCCCCTCTCGCCTCAAAATACAAGCACATCCGGGCGCGCACTTTTGCCGGCGGCGACACGCGGGCCGCATCGTCCCATTCTTCTTCCCTGCGCTTTTTCCCGAAACGAGCGCACCGCTGCGCGTTATTTTTCGCTCAGGTGAAGGGGGATGCGGCGCTCGCGGTCTTTTATTTTCGCGCCGCGAGTGCTCGCTGCGGGGGGCTTTCGACGCCTTTTTTGCGCGCGGAGTGGGGTGTGTACTTGATTTTCGATGTTTCGAGGTGTGTCCTCGTGTGGGGAAAGTGGTGGGCTTGGTTTTTTCCGAGAAGGGTTTTTAGGATGATTGTAGTTTGCGGTGAAAACGGGGTGTTTTTTTTTAGGTTTGATTAGGTGAGTTTTAGATTGGTAGTGGTTTTTTTAAGATGCATTCTCACTTTAGCAATAGTGGATTGAATACATTTTAAAAATGTGAAGAGTTCATTTTAATATGTGGTAATTGAATTGAGGGCATTCAATATTAACTAATTCTGCACCTGAAAATATTATATACATGTACACTCGACGTGGGAAATTTATGGTCGAATGCGTTGGAATTGTTTTGAAATACTGCAATTTCATTGGGTCTCGTTGGATCGAACGCAAGTTTTCACTAAGCTTATTGGAGGATTTCAAACGCATTCGACCAGAAATTTCCCACGTCGAGTGTACCTGTTATCTATTCATTATCTAAATTATCATTATAAATGTATGTATATTAAATGAAAAGTAATATATTACGTGAGTACATTTTTTCTTTATTTAAAATATATACTTAGAGTGCTATTTTTGATGAGTAGAATACGAATATTTAGTATGCACTGTTTTCTTATTTATATAATATGTTCCTGACATATATTACAATATTTCAGGTGATAGAAATCTGGCGATAATCGAGAACTTCATTGAAAATAAATACTTGAAATATTTAGAAAATTGATCTGATCCTTAAATGTTAGTAAATATTTAATTTCACATATATCTCAATTAATTGATATAAAATTCTTTTAAAAAATGTTTAATAATGGTAAAATATGTAAGTTGGAATTGAGACATTTATTTTAATTATTATTTTATTGATTTTTATACAATGATTCATTTTTTAGTCTAATATATGTTCCTTGAATGATTTATTCCTACAGTAGGGATAGCATTTAAGTCTAGAGTTTTATAATGGATTTGTATTGTAAACCTTTATGTTACAAATTTAATTGCATATATAAATTTTGCTCATTCAAGTTCTTTACAGTTCACTTAACACGGTAGTGCACTAGCAATACTTGCATAATTTACGCGGCCAAATTACAGATAATACGATTACAGTGTTAAGCTCGTTGATAGGAATCAGATATTCATTTTAAATGCCCTTAATAGTATACATTTAGCAATTTTCGTTATCGACAAGCTCATTAAATTCACAGTAATGACTATTAATGGTACACCAATTACCGAAATCGCGTTTATTAACAGTTTCAATTAACATCATATTCTAGATCATTATTCATTTACATAAAACACAAAAGTAAATGTTTAACATTCAAAAGATATAATATAGCTTTATTTCGATGTGCGTATCTAAGCCCAGTTATACTATGTATAATACAATTATGTATCTGTATTCTTAATCTAATTCAATGCTCGTGAATATCTTCAAAAAACTTACTATTCCGCACGTGGCACAAAAATTCAATCAAGCCCTCTCTTTCGTACAAAAATTTCATTTAAAAATCAAATAATCCCGCGCTCTTTCGTTAGCCAAAAAGACACTCCTCCCTCCAAATCCAACCCGCGAATTAAAACCGCGCGCGCCCCATATTTACCCTCGAAATCGTCCTAATCCAATTCCCTTCCTAAAACAAAGCCAGCTCGACACGTCGCGCGCGCACCAACCCGGAAATTCCGGGAAACGCCGTCACATACCCCGCATAAAATCATCCCACGTTGTAAACGCTCGAGGCCAGCTCTCCAAACGAAATTAGCCGGTCCGCGTCGCGGCCCCGAAAGAGGCCGAAAATTTGCCTAATTAAAAATCGCGCGCTCCTCGCGCATTACGACGAAAATGCATAATGCAGAAGGGCGCTGCGCCGCGGAATTATGTTGTTCGAAGACGGGAGGGAGAGGATTTGGCCGGCTGGGCGTGACCGCTGGGTACGGGGTACGGATGAGTGGTCGAAGGAAGAGCGATTGTCTGATAGTGATGAAGGTCGATGGATGAGCATTGACTGCGAATTGCGAATTGCGTTAGTTGATTGATGATGGATGGGGGAGTGGAGCTTTGATTTTGAGGTGAATGATTGCTGGAGATGATGGGGAAGATACGAGAATTTATGATTTTTATGACGGATTGTTATTGAGGTTGCATTTTAAGCTGACCATCTTTTAATTGAAGATAGAATATCTCAGGGCTTTTAATGTAAAAATATTGTATTCGTAGTAAATAAATCTATAAATATAAATATAAATTAAATATATGTTTCTATCTTATATATATTGAAAAAATACATTCAAATGCATTTGTTATAAATATTATTGCGAATTAAGTGATATTTATAAAACATTTTTATACTTTAATAATTGTATTTAATTTTCATACCAACAAACATTGATTTTTACATGTTTATTTGACTATTAATAAATAGTCAAAAATGTTATAAACAACTTTTAGTTATTATAATATTTGTACATCAGATTCAATTTAACCTTAGTATTATGAACACAAAAAATTAGATAATACGTGAATGATAATTTATTTTTACATTAACATACATAAAATCATACATTAATTAATTCACATATTCGAAGGTAGTTAAATTCTCTTACGAAATACGAAAGAAACATGAATATTAAATTCGACAGCATATCTTAAAAAATATTCATCTATGAATATTCAACCGCACATATTTACCCAACTATAATTAATTTTTCATAAAGCAATTACCTCCCAACGGCGTGCAAACTCTTAACATCCCAAGCCACACGACAACAGCACTCCTCGCCCAACTAAAGCGTCTTTTCACCAAACCACCTTCACCTCGTTACCCCATTTACATAAAAAATTAACGAACTTCCCACAAACTTAGCATCCCTCCCCCCTCGAATAAATCAATTTCCCGTCGGATAATCCTACAATTTTCTCCGCATCTTTTCTCTCGATCTCTCTATTCTCGCGAAAGATCCATCCTCCGAAAAAAAAAAGGAAAATTACGCGACAAAAGCTCACTCGCCCGCGCGACAAAAGCTCTGCTTTCCTTTCATTTCCGCGAGTGCGCGCGGTCCCATAAGCAGAGCCACTGCCTCTCGCCGTATAACCGAATTGAAAATGTAAATGCCAGGCGGTTGAAGGTAGCGCGACGTAATTTTCCCGCGATCGAGTTTGCCGCCGTCGACGCGTAGCTGCGGGTATATATAATTTCTCGGGATGTGGGCGCGTAATGTGTATTCAGGAGGGAAAACGAGGTGCACGCGGAGACGCTCGGGTGAGGCTCGTCGTGCAATTTGTGCGTTTTAAGAAAATGTTTCTTAGAGTGTTGTTGTAAATTACGCTTGATGGGTTCTTGATGTTAGGAGGTAAGTTATGAAGATTTATATGACTGCAGGTGAGAGCATGTATGATTCAGGTTGTATAGAAGGTGGATTAGAAATAGAATTTTAGATGAAATATAAATAGTTTGGAGAGATTTTAATAGATTATAAAGGGGTTAATCACTTTAACTTCCTTAAATAAGGTATCATTATGGTAATTTTTTCTGTATGTATAATAAAATGACCGGAAAATCTGTTAATAGTACATTATGCAACATGGGAATAATGTCGAAGATGCCCGAGTGAAGCAAGGGCAGTAATCACCCGAGGGAATAGTCGGCTTTATACCCGTGTTGCATATAGAACTTTATTTCCACCTTAACTGTGGTCACAGTATTGATTTGAAAAGTGGGACCCTCGTAAAGACCTAGAATTTATTGAAAATGTATATTAATATAGAAAGAAATAATTCAAAATTGTCAGTAAAGAGAGAAAACCAGAGAAACTGAACACTTACTTTATCCCTGAAAATGCAGGAATAAAGTTTTGCGGAAATAAAGTTAGTTTATTTAATTGCGAGAATTAAGTAAAGGAGGATGCCCATGGATGACTTATGCCGGCCCCAGGTAAAACATTTATAGGGGACCTATAAAGCTGATATCAGCGTGAAGGATCTATAAAATCTTCAGCATTTAAACAAAACTGAATTTTCTTAATTTTTACTACTGAATGTCTGCCTTGATTTGTTCACTTATTCTATCGAGTTTAACCCGATTTTTTACAGTTTCCCTTCACTTACCTGGATAAAATTTTTTTAATGCCCTTATTTTAACTAACTGTAAACATCAAAGTCAGTTTTGTACCCCCTCCCCTGCCCCCCCCCCCCCCAATTAATTTAGTTTGAGGAAGCTAACTGCCAATGAATTCGCAGCTGTTTTTTATAACAGTTTTAAACTTTACTTTATATATATATATTGATTGATATAATATATATTGATTTCACGGTTTTTATTACGCATATTTCATATAATTTTCTTTGCTACAAATCATTATTTATTTAAAGAGTGAGTAAATAAGAAAAATAATAATTCATTATTTCACTTTTGATGAATATTGATTTTATGGTATTATTTGTAATTTATACTCGAAATTCAATCATTAAAAAATCATCTAAAGTACGTTTTGAATGATAAGTTTTTCTCGGTTTTCTTAGAATTAAGAAAAGTGAAATAATTGTGAGTTTCTCACACCAATTTCTCAATCGGTATGTTGCATGCAAAAAAATTGTTGGAATCATTAGATGCGTCTGAAAGAAAGTCGAAAAATAATCGAAACATATTTTTTTTCTTTTTTGCAATTGAACCAAGATATAACATCCCAATTAATCTAAATCTAAACATATGATACGTTATGCTGTAAAATCTGGAGGTCTCCCTAGAAACAATTTTACCTTAGGAGCTTCACTGTAGCCATTAAAAACAAAAATATAAAACTAGTTATAACTCATTATGATGCGTAAAATTAAAGACCGTACAACCGATTTTCCTATTATTATATTATTCACCCACAAAATTTGACAAAATGTCATTATATTCTCTGAGGGTCCGAGAGATTTCATTCTCTATCATAAATTTACAATATGATATTATTAAATTTAGCATTAAAATTATCAATTAAATTGACCAATAAATTACATATAACATTTATTACTGTTATATTTGACGAAAATTATAGTTTACCATCCGAACGTAAATTTGAAAATCACATTGTAATACAACAAATGACATTATCGCTACACATACAATCCCATGCAAAATTGCACGCATCAGTCATAAAAAGATAACCATGCTCATCCTGTCCCGACTTCCACAACACGCATCCCACCGTTTAGCTACCCAACCTTTCCGTGCTCACGTATATACCTATTTCCTACCGGCGCGGAACGACTCCCGCGTGGTAAAGACGCGCAACAATGTGTGACGAAACGTACGTCCGCGCGCTCGCTCATGCTCGCGTCAGGAAGAGAGAAAAATTCCGCGATATCTTTCGCTTCGTTTCCTCGCCTCCGCTTCGCGGTGCGCTATATATCTGCATTTAAATGAATACAAAAAGGGGAATCTGAAATTCAGAGCGAAGAAAATACGCTGTACATAATCTGCATGTAGTGTTTCTTTTATCAAGATGAATGCGCGTGGGGTGAAAGGGGATGGATGGATGAATGGATGGAAAAATATTTATGGAGATGATTTTTTATTAAGGATGCGTGGGTTTGCGCGGGCGTTGTGGATGAATATGCAGGGCGTAATTTATTAAGTAGACAAGTGAGCGATGCTACATAGTGAGTAGCTTGGCGAGGTACTGTCGTTTGTTAGCGAATTATGAATGGAGTATTTATGATAATACGTCTGTGGTGTATGGATAGAATTACTTTTTATGGCGTTATGATTTTATTAACGCTTGTGAATTTTTGAAAATGTTGTTTCATGAGATTTTTAAATAAAATATTTATTTAAAAGCTGTATTGTTTGAGAAACGATACATTTTTTGTTTTATGAAATCATAACTTGTTAAATCAAAGATATTTATTGAAAAATATATGAATATTGGAAATTCCAAATCACCTGCTCGTGTTTATTATTCATTAAAAGTGCATGCACGCTGAGTTTACAGAATTATAACTTCATAAATCATAACTCTTGAAATCATACATTTTCTAGTGAGTTACAGAAACCTCATTGTCTGATTATCATGACATTCCATCTCAATTTCGTTGTGTACCCAAAAAATTAGACTTCCACCACGAATCACGAAATCCACTTCACAAAACAAAGCCTAATCATAAAAATCTAAATCACATTATTCACCGCGATTAGTTCGATAACAATATCCCCCGCGTGCAATCGATCCTCTCATTTAGACGTTACTTTTTTTCATCATACACCTATTCGGAAAAGTTTCGTCAGTTCCGGTTTTTCGCGGCCTTTACGTCGTTAATGCTCATCGCGCGAGTGATCATTGAATGAAAATTCAAGGTTCCATGCGAGAGGGCTTTTACTTTTTTTTTCGAGGGGGGCCTTTGTTGAAAGTCAGCGGATTCACTTTTACGACCGATGGACTTCCCGTCTCTGTCACGTGCGTGCTGTGTAGTATATACACGTTTCCACGCGCGAGGGTCTTTTTTTTATACGCGGGATTCTCTTTTTTACGGACGCGTAGGTATTACTCGGCGTTATATACAGATTTCGCGGCATTGTTACAGGAGTTGCTTCGGTACAGTCGTTAATATTTTAAATCCGGTTACAATGTGAATTATCCTTTTAATTCCTGTGTTGCGGGGTGTAGCTGTGCTTTCGTAATGTGACCTTTGGATTTTTACAAAAGAGAATGATATCTTTAATTTAATTACGTTTTGTATTGATTTAATTGATGTTGGGTAATTTTTTGAATTCGTAGATTAAAACTGAAGTCTTTTGTTCATATTTCGTTAATTTTCATTGTTGCAAATGAATTTATATTGCTAATTAAAAAAGCGAAACAATTGCTTTTTTTTCTATACAGACGCAGTCGTATTTGTTCGTGTTTAATTTGCGTAAAGTACGCTTTGTTCGTTGAAATATTTTTCATTTCCCGTTTATGAATGGCAATACTTATAAAAAATGTACGGAATTGATATAATATTGGGCGAGATTAAAATACAGTTGAAAGTCCGATGTAAAGTTAGCTCTGGATTTATACATTAATGTTATTAATCAGTATAATAACGAAATTTATCCATCTTTCTGTTGATTATAATTTTATTTATAATGTATTCGTTTTTTATTTATACATAATAATGTCATACGTAACCATAATTGATAACCTCGAAATAAAGTTCCTATTCATGACATTGGATCGTGTAATAAATTCATGTGTACGACTGTAATAAAATTTAGATTACCTGAAAAACTGATTTTATGGGGATGCGTCAGACCTACTTTACCCGCCGATAAAATACATTCAAAAATTTCGTTTATCTCAAAAAATATGCATCAGAATCAAATTTCCTTTTCAGGGTAGCTTTATTTACGTAAAATACATGCGGAATACTCAAATTATTATCAGAATCGAAAATTAGCAATTATGTGATTATGCTAATTTTCGATTCTGATATCAATTCGAGTGTTCGGTTATGTATTTTCCCTAGATACAACTATTCTGAAAATAAAATTTTATTTTGATGCGTATTTTTGGCGCAAAACGAAATTTTCGAAGAACATTCTTTTTTCACTTTCCTATTGAGAAATAGAATGTCAACTACAATAATTAGGATCTCGTATCGAGATTTACACTTCATTTTTATGGAGTATCATTATATTAATAATGTAGAGTTTTTCACATTATTAAATGGAAGATTTTAGAGACATATATGATATACAAATTTTATATAGAAATTAATTAGAGTAAATTATCTTTCAAAATTGAAACATAAGCAAATCGAAAACATAAGCTTACTTATTGCATGAACTCATTTATTTTGAGCAATACAATATCGTTCTTTCTGAATAGGAAATCAATCAGTGTGAGTGGGAATTCTGCTCGCATCTAACAAGGAGAGTATCATATATTTTTCAGGAATTGAATAATTGACTAAGCTTTAGGAGATGCTCTCTATATAGTATCATCCCTTTGAATTATCGTGATTGACTTTCACTAGTAAATGCGACTAAAGCATTCCCACTCTAGTTAAAATTTTGAACCAGTCTGATTTTTTTATATTATTCTGTTTTGTCTGGATGCATCTGAATATCAACCGATTTTGCATTGATTCGGATACGACCGTATAACAGAGAACACAAAATTCAGAAAAATAATATAGGTTTATTTTACAACCCGATCTCATAAGATATCTATGATTTTATATAGACGGTTATTGATGTAATTTTTACGGCATATTTCTGTCAGAGATAACGTTAAATGAAAAAATTCCTCTTGTGCATCTGTTTTACTTTTGACTAAGCGACATGTGATTTATTACTCAAAGCCAAAGACAAAACTTGCTGGACTCAATTAATCACTTCTCAGAGACCAATGCTATTAAATCATTTGCAATTATATACAAGTAACCTAACATCTAACTAAGAACTTTCATACCCACCCCCACCTTCCATCCAACTATTCAAACAGATATAATCGCCCAACCAACAATCCCCAAACTTCAACCACCCAACCTATCTTCAAAATTCTTTACCCCATCAATTATCATCTGCGCCTTTCTCTTTCTGCTCACGACACCCATTTCTCTCTCTCTCTTCTCACCGCGATTTGCCTATACTTTTTCCCAGCCTGCAGTGCCTGCACCACCAAAGCGTCGCGCGAGAAACAAACAATGAAGAGCCGCGCGCCAGCGCCACGATGATAAAACCCGCGGTGTCATTACGTTTGGCCATTGTTGCCGGCCGTAAAGTTTAAAGGGCGGATTACGCTGCGGAATTTTAACTCGCGAGCGCCAGCCTCTAACGAGGATAAGCCGGCGGGTATAACTCTCTGCTGCTGCTTCTTGCGAGGAAAAATGAAGCAGACTCGGGGGGTAAGAGTTGATGCAGGAGGGAAGCTAAGGAAGAGAGATTCTTCTTCGTAGAGGGGTGTGACATTCTGGTTTTTGCACGTGGAGCGAAAAGTCTGCGTTTGTCAGTTTTGAGACGGATGGTGAGCTGAACATTTTTTTGAGGGGAGTCGGGAAGAGGCTGAACGTTTCAGCGTCTGATTGTTAGTGTTAGGTCTTATGGAAAGTCAATTGTTAACGTAAGTATTGCTTGAATAATTATTGTTTAAGTAGAGAAAAACGGGGTAAAGTTGTAGGTGATAGGTATAAAAAAGAGGAACTGAAAATAGATTCTTATTGCTCGCTGTTTTTCTTCAAAATGATTTTTTAGTCTTCTGGTTTTAAAATTATTTTCTGAAATATCGTAGGTAATGGACTTTTTGTGCAATCAATGTAAAAGACATATACATTTTATCAATTTGTATTGTACATCAGCATCAGAATATATTACGGTAATATTGGTGAATATAATGATACGACTATTTTTGTTCTACTTTGGTTTCTATGAAAATATATTTACAACAATACAAAATTAAGAAAATTTGTATTTTTTAATTGTATATAAATTATATAATTTATTTACATTGAATACAAATATAAAAAGCTATACTTCATTCAAAATTCGTTGTTAAGAACATTTTCACGTTACAAGTCAAAACCAGTTACAAAAGTATTTAACATCAACATAAAACTTCAAATGGTAATCACCTCTTAATTGACCTGTTTCCCCTGTACAAACTCTAAATCAAGCAAGCGGAATAACGCAAAAATGAAGCAGTAGCCAAAGTAGTTTTCGTGGGGTAATTGTTTCTCCGAAATGAAAGCATCCTTGAAAAATACACAGCAGCGTGTACATACACACACAGGCGGACAAAGTTTCCTTATTACGAACGCAATTCTTTTTTTAATCCGGGTAATTTAAACGGAGGCGTAAAGTCTCGTTGCTGCCGGGACGCAATAATAGCCAGCGAGTGACTCCTTAAAGACCCTATTTGCGACAACGGAAAACGAACGGTTCCTATTAAGAGACGTAATTCCTTTACTGCCTGCGCGGAAACTGAGGCGGCCTCGCGAACGCGGACCATTCGTTACCTTCTTTCTCTATTCTCCCTCTTTCTTATTCCCCAGACTTTTATATAGGTGAATGCTTCGCCTCCTTTACTATCTCTTGCCTCTCTTAAAGATTATCTTCTTCCATCCTCCTACGTTGTTGAGGCAGTTGTAGCGAAATTTGACTTTCTTAAGAATCTTCTCAAATTTTTATTATGTATGCGTAACAATGTTATATACGTCATTAAAATTTGAAGGAGTTGTATCTTTACTAAACTAAGATATTAATCTTTAAAGATTTAATATTCCTGTAAGCCTCAAGCCAAGCTTGTGTTACAGATGCAATTCAATTTCAAGGAGGCCAACTAAATTTCGAAGAGTTATGTGTTTGCTCAAAAGGCTTTAATATTTCCCGCTTGAAAATGTTTATCTTGAAAACCAGCTGGAATTCCACGTGAACGTCCAGGTACGTATCCTTTTCATGTTTTTAGACTAATTCAGACAACCATTGAACTAAGATATATATCTATCTAGATGGATATTACTTAAATATTTACCTGGATTGGTCCAAAGATACGTGTTAGCCATCCCATCTAAAAAATCGAAATTTTACACGGAGAATTCACTATATCTATACAGTGGTACAATTTCATTCAAAAGTTTATATCACGTTTCGATTTCAACGTCTTTATAAGATTACCACACTATTCGTTATATCTTTTATTCTACAATGCAGTACACTTTACGGTTTGAACCACATATAACCCTATTTATCATTTAAACTAAAATTAACTTTCAAACTCGTCTGTAACACTATTCTACCTACCTTAAAGACCCACTCACCGTTGTCTAGCGCAGCTCTCAGTTGGCCCTCCAAACATTTTCCGTTTTACGCTCGCGCGGCATCGCGGAAACGTGCGTACGTGACGCGGCATGATCGTTTATACGTATATACGCGCTGGGTCGGGAGCATTAGGGAAGGCAGTGTGTAGCTGCTTTTTCGCGTCGACGAAATCATCCTATATACGAGATTATGCAAAGTGCGACGCCTATAGAAGAAGGAGGAGGATGAGGATTCGGAGGAGACTCGAAGTGGATTTCGGTTTCATGTTGTCTCATGAAATTTTAAATTTTAGTTAGAGCTTTCTTTAAGACGGTCTCGGAGGGACTTCTTTAAGCATTATGTCTTTTCCGATATTCAAAGTGAAAGAAGGGAGGATGCAGGAAGGGTTTAATACGGTGGGAGGGAGGATCATTATTGAATTTAATACGGTACTCGCGCATGGGCATTGTTAAAGGAGTTTTCTACCCATTTTTGGCAATTTTTGTAAATGACGAATAAGAACTATTCTTTATAAACGTATTATATTCCAAAAGATCGTGATAAAATTAAACTTTGTACTCTTGTTAAACATAAGTATTCAAAGTAATTATTTATAAGAATTCAAGTATACATACATTTCGTTGTAATAAGTCCTCTGATACAGTTTCACATACAAGACTTGTCATTTTTTTATGCACAAGAAGCATTTAATTAATTAATCTTATATATTAACTTATTTTTATTAAAATTTTGTGAAAAGTCTTGTTCTTATATACTACAGCCACTACTGAAATGTTACATTACCAAGATAAGTAGAATAAATTTTAGAATTGTTTTCGAGATTTCCTTGGGTAACTTTTTAAATGCAGGTATAAAGCATTATGAGAATTTGTTAATTAACCCCATCCATTCTACATTGAATTTATTTAGTTTTCATAAATTCCCTTTCGACAAAATATCCGTAATATTCAAATTAATAAAGTAAAATAGCTATCTGCAGGTCTTCATATTAATTATCTTGCGGATTTACCGATCCAATCTGAAATTTGACACAGTCACAATTATTAATATTATTAACAATACAATTCACTTCAACGTGATCCTCTTAATTCCTATTTCCATGCAGGAACTATCGGAAATCATCGAATACTGCATCATTATTCACGACCACATAAACTCGAATTAAAGGACTCTCATAACCCCATTCGCTCCAATTAATACACCCCACAACCATCGACTTAAACACCACAATTAAGAATCTCCTCGCAACTTCAGCCAAACTACCGCGCACATCGCCAGTCAGGAGTAACGAGACGCTTAAAAGCGCGATTATCCGCGTGTGTCATACCCCCCTCCCGCCCTCGAGCACGCACTCCAAACTATACGCACCTCGCTCGTCATCGTAAATCCCGCGCTGCCTCATTTTTTATTCCCCTCCTGCGCGCGTATCATGTGCATACACTCTCCCGCTCTCCCGCCCCCTGTTTTCACAGAGTTCAAGGCACTTTATTAGCTCGTCGGCGGCGCAGAGATATAGAGATAAAAGGGCGGAAATGATGTCTGTTACTGCCCGCGGAAAAATGTACAAAGGGCTGCGCGCGAGAGCTGCGTTGCACGGAACGGGCTGTAAGTCTGGATGGGATGGGAGCGAGATAGCGCAGTGGAGGGGCTTAAGTGAAAATTAATCGTTGACAAGGGTGGAATTTTCTTTTTTTGGAGAATAGAGCGTTTGTTCTTTTGTTATGTAGTGGGAGCGGGGTTTAGTTTTGAATGCTTTATTATGTGTCTATTAAATTCTTGTATTAAAACTGCTGAGCCCAAGTATAAAAGAAGAACGAATCTTGTGTATAATTTACGTGTTTTTAATGCGGAATGTTTTTCTATTTTTATTCTACTGGATTGTAAATTATTTTATGAAACTTTTATCTTATAAGAAGGGATTTTGGTATACTTTTTACGAATATTAAAATGGCAGTGGAATTTTAATTTGCATAATTTTAGTAAAAATTATTGCAATTTTAACAGAGTTTTCTTGATATCAAATAAATACTATATTATATGTGTTAAAAATGCTAGAGACACTGTTGGCTAGATGATTTTGTAGAATACTGATGAAAATTTTTACACATTTATCAATCATTTAGAATTAAAGATTAAATAACGTAAATACCTAACAATAATATTTGTTAACATATATATTATCGATTTTAAAGAATGATTTTATAAATTAAGAATTGTCGGCCCAGGAAACGTAAAATCTGTATAATATATTTGTATTCGTAAGACCATAAAACTGAATTTTACGGTTTACCTTTTGTACATTCAAGGAAAATTAATAAAATAATTAAAATTTTAACTGTGTAGTAACAATTTTTAAAATATTCATCTTTGTTAGTGCTTGAATCACGATTTAATGCAGATTTTCATACTATGAAAAAGTGGTTAAAGCAGTTATTTTCTAAATTAAAAATTTTCTCACAATCTGCATAACGTACTCTATTAAAATGTAATTTTTCTAGATAAATATATTAAAAAATTACGATATGCTTGCTCTCTCATTGCAGGACAAAACTTTGTATTTATTTAATAGACTCAATTAAAATTTTTCGACTTGACCTTGATAGTACCTATATTTAAACAAAATATAGAGGGTTTGAACATAGTTTAATAAAAGTAGAACTCACTATCCCTCGTTGGTGTCCCATCATTTCTCAAAGTAGAAAAATAATTTCACCTGTGCCGTGTATGCGCCCCATCACAACTATACAGAAGTCACAATTCAGAAATTTCTGACAAATCAAGTTGAAACTCTCAAAAAATTTTCTACAAAACATGTAATTTTACCATTCCAAAACATTAATTTTCTAAATTCAGCACCGTTCCGTACCCTTCGAGAACAAAACAATTAAACCACAGACTACCCAGGAAACCAAAATTCCAAGACACCCAAGTACAATTCTCCCCTCGACCAGTCAACACAATACCAGACACCACCTCATCCTACACTCACTCACGTCCATACCACCTACCTCACACACTACGGTCAGCATCACGCATACAGAGGTACAGGCCAGCCAAACGTACGAGCTCGCGCTCGCGGCAAAATAACACAAGGGACGGGGGGAGACGGAAGTGACGTCAGGCTAGCGTACACAATGCCTCCCCCCCTTCCCCTGGGGGACGCTCGTCGCGGCTCACCTGCCCATTATTCACACCACAATGTACTTCCTTTTTTTGTCAAAACACACACAGGCGTGCGCTCTCTCTCTTTCTCCAGTGAAATTCCCTCTGTGCGGCCTTTTTATACGGACTTTTTTTATTAATATTTAGTAACTGTCAAGCGCGAGACCGGGGCTATAAGTTTCGCGGGGTCGTGGGTGATTTTTTTTTGGTGGTGGTGGGTTTGAGGGTACATTGGGTGCTTCTTTGTTGGAGGAGGACGTTGTTTCGGACTTGATTATGGCGTTAGAGATTTTTTTGGGGAGATGAAGAATGTTGAGGAGGGTGTGAGGGTTTGCTTGGGAGGTGGGGAGGTGTTGGATGATGCGTGGAAGAATATTTGCATATTCAAATTTGGGGGTATATAGAGGGTGAAATATTTTTTGTTTGCGAATGTGCTTTTGTATGGCTAATTTTATGAGTTTTAAGGGAACGGCACGAAAAAGCATTATATTAGCTTGACTTGATTATTATAACGAGGTAGAATTTGTTACATTTATTTTATTTTAACAGAAATTTATATACCTATATAAGTATATATAAGTATATATACATATATAAAAATCGATACAGGTTTTTGGACAAAAAACCGATTTTATTTTTATTTTTTCATGCTATTTATAAATCTTTTTTATTAATAATGAAAGAGGTTTCAAAGAAAAATTTTATTTCTTTAAACTGTTTGAATTATTTTTAATATTTTCGTTTTTATCTAAAATTCAATGTTATTGAACATTTGCGTCACAAATATAGTTAAATAAGTGCGCCCTAAGCAAGGTTAAACGTCAGTAAAAGTGCAAACCCTCTGTCAGTGGTGGTCAAAAATATGTATCCCATAAAACAAAAAAGGAATCATAAACCATTACGAATTTACTTTTATTTAATCATTACTACTATTTTACTTTAAAGTTATTTTTTTCAATTCTTTATTTACATAACTTCCAGTGGCGTTTTGCATACCAGATTATATTTTTATGTTTTAAATGTATGGTAATCTACTTTATAATATATTTTTTATAAATATATGATTTTTATGCAAATAAAAAATTAAAAACTTCATTTATCTATAGAATTTTTTAGAAACAAAAATAAAATAATATTGCATCATAGGTTTCTAAGTTTTACTTCAAGAATACATTCCAGCTGATAAAAATTCACCGATACCTGTTGCGCAAAACGATAATTAAAATAATGTCCTTTTTTAAAGAATTTTTGGTTGTTCTAAAATTTTAAAAGTGGTTTAGGGTGATTTTAGTTAGTACAAATATGTTCTTTTTACGTATTATTATATACCAAAAATAAATTGTCAATCTTAACAGATTTTGTTTTTTTCTGTAACTTCTTCCCTGTAATCATTAGTATGAAAGTTTTACATTATTTCTTTTATTACTTTTAAAGTTCTTATCATTCAATATAAAAAAAGAAAGAAATAATACAACACTTTTACAATAAGGATTTGAAATCAATTGATTCACAATAGAGACACTGATTCACAATTCACAATTTAAACAATAGGATTCATGACGGTACAGTTTAAATATAAATATAAGATCAATTACTGTTTAAGAAAATGTTTGTATTTGTTAGTTTTAATCTATTTAATCTATCTTTAATAAATAAATTCAAATAAATTAATTTTTAAGAGACAGTATTTAAAATTCATGTAATAAATCTATGAATTTCATATTGGAACAAGTGATTAAGTTTGAGGGAAGCCACGTGCAGATGAATTGGCAACGGTTTTTATTTTCGCTGACACAGCTGCACTAAAAACTGAAAAATTACAGAATTTGTGTACTTTATGAATTTTACGCGAAATATTTTATCCTGTCATACTACGTGTATCAATAAAAACAAAGTAAAAATTATGACAATAACAATACCCATGTACAATAAAATTTGGAAACAATTCACGTAGAAATATAAAAAGCCCCGCGAGCGGCGAAATTTCCATTTCGAGTTATGAGAGAATAAATATTTTAAAGCTCGTAAATTCGAGTCCCTAGACAAATTGAATTCCCGAACAAATGTTATGAGAGAACTAAGGGAGCGAGCCGCGCAAGCCGACCCAAGTGTCACGCCAGTAAGTTATGGTAGGTGAGCATGAATTTCCTGTCACCGGCGGCCTAATTTGAATTCTTTTAAATAGCGCTGCTCTATTGTTATTCAAAAATGAAGAGTTAACCGTGAAATAAAAGATTTACACTTTCACTCGCATACGCGAAGAGTTTCGAGAAAAGTATCGAAAACACGGTGAATAAAGTGCAGCACTCTTGTGATAGCACTTAAAATATCTTAGATTTTCAATAATTTTGTTAAAATTATAGGCAATTATTTATGTTACTATGATATTAAGTATCAAACATATTTTCAACTCTAAAATGATTTGTCAATGACATAACAAATGTATACATATTGATAAATGATGTATTCTTAGAATGTAAGGTGATCGAATTTGTGCATAAGTAATTTAATTACTATCATTGATTACATGCTTTTAATTCCTCTTGAAGGAATTTTAATTAATATCTTTTTATACCAGATAGTGTACTAAACGCTGTAAAAATTTTAATAGTGAGTTAATTTTACAATTTATTTCTTTACATACCTCTACAATTTAATCCTTTAATACTTAGTGACATTTTCATTTTAACGGTAATGTATCAGATATTAAAAGTATATTTCCGATTTTTCTTATTGAAATAATAAATTATTAATTAATAAATTAATGATTTTTATATATTAAATAATACAAATAATTATTGCTAATAACATTATCAATGAAAATGCATTCAAACTTTTGAATAGCAATATCAGGATGCTACTATTCGCGTGTAAGCCGAAATCGCTCTTCACATAATTAATGAGGTTAGGTAAGTGGTGCGTGGCGTTACCCTCACTAATCACTCTACTTAGAATAGGGATACCATGAACCATTGTAAGGCAATTTGATCGCGCCAAGAGTGAAAGTTCACCTAAATCAACTTGTATTCCACTGTAATGATACTCTTATGTTCGTCAATAAATTAACAACATTGAAAAATATACAAAAATTAATTCTCTATTGACCATTAATTTAAAATGTAATTTTCCATCCTTATATTTTACCAAACAAGAAGTTAATAGTTCGCTGTAATATAACATATACATCGAATTTTGCCAAATTAGAACATTATTTGTCACTCTTCTGTAAAACTATTATTATACAAAGTTTCCAAAAAATATTTCGATGAATGCCATTCTATTATAAGTAACGGTTACTATCTCTTTATATCCGTGTATATAACAAAGTCTTTAAAGTTGTCTAGCTGGAAGTTTTATTTGAATAGCATTCGTGAAAGGATTTCTAAATATTTGCTTGAAACTTTATACAATGGTGGATTATTATAATATCTAAGAAACGGTAGTGATATCTTGATTCTACATAATTTGGAGCTCCCAAACGGAAAAAGGTACATATAGGGCCTTTTTAGAGGATTAGTATTGTCTGACTTGATAATTTTGAACATCACTCACATCAAAAATAAAGTTTATTAAATAATATGCACAGAAAATACTTCGAATTTTTCTCTTCTATTTGCCATAAGATTGTCAATTAATTATGAACCTTTATCTCTAAAACTTTCACCCAATAATCTTTAATGCGCTTTCTAAGATATAAAACGTTAATAAATTTTATTAAATATTTACAATTCATTATTTAACGTTTGAACAGTAAGATATCAAATAAGAAATTTAACTTCTTAATTGACTGCGACACACTTTTATAAAAAATCAACCTGAACATTATATTCTATTTTTAGATTTCCCGAATTGATTTAAATTTTTAACATTGTAGAAAGGTTTTAAATTTGAGATACAGAATACACATAAATATATTAAAAAGTAATGTGTATACAAACCCACTCGTTATAAACCCTGTATGTTTCAGTAAAAAATCAAACTAACAGTTAATACCCACACGCTGACACTAATTATTATAGCTTACCTCATACCCATCTCAATACACAGGACCATTAAAACCAAATCCATCAAGTTTCCCATACTCCTTATCCCCGCTAAATCTCCACTACTCCAAATCGTTTCCAAATCACAAGCTCACGTTCCATTCTCCCCAACACGGAAACCAAACTAAAAAAAAAGTCGCGTATAATTACACACTACCCATGCCATGCACCCACTGCGGAACTATTTTAATAACGCCCGCTCGGCGAGCAATAACAAAAGTTACGATTGATAAAACCCCCCCCCCCCCCCCCCCCCACCACTAAAATCTGTCACGGCCTCGCGGCACTGGTCATTCGGCCTAGCTCGTCCATCCACCCACACACACACACACACACTCACACACGTCACGATATATGCTTCCCCTCGCGAAGCTATTCCGCATGCTTCCCCTTTCGGGGGTTTTACTACCTACAGGTCACGCTAACTTGACTCTCTCTCTCTGCTTTGTGCGCTCGTGTGCAGGCGCGCGTTTGATAATTACACGGCCCTGCGGTTAATACGGCACGCACGCTGCACGCATGTTACACACGTACGTACATACACATACGCATATATGTACATATACACGTATGTACGTATATCGTGGAGAGTGGAGAGTGTGTGTACCGGAGCTTTTGCCGGACGACGTGAAATTACGAAGCGCGCCGCGCCGGATCTTCCGGTTCCTGCGGTGTTGCCGCGTGCCCGCGTATACGCAGGGAGGTGCGTTCTCAGGAGGAGGGAGCTCGCAGGTATGCCAAGGCTTGTGGAACGAAATGTCATGTGGGATGTGTGCGCGCGATAGCGAGTTATTGAATTTTGCGTTTGCGTGGCCGCCGCGAGGGGAACGAGGAGTTTATCGTGCGCCGTGATTTATCGTTACTTGTGTGTGGTTGGGCTTTGTTGGGAGTCTTGTGGAGTGGGTTACTGAAATGGGGCGGTTTGTGATGAAGGATGATTTAAGTATTTGAAAGTGTACGTGTTTTATATAATTGGATTGTAGTAGGTAGGAGTGTAAATGAAATGATTGTGGGAAAGTGAAACGGGGTTTCTTGGAAGGTTTTGGAAATAGGAGATTTTTTGGTGTGTTGATAGGAAATTTTTGCTGTGTAACTATTTCTTTGAATAGTATTATAGAATACATAAATGTTTAATTAAATAAAGTAAATTGAGAATTCCCGTCTGTAAATTAAATAAATATTTACTATGTATGGATGAATTTTTTGTTGATACTATTGTAAAACTTTCCATAAAACAAAATATATATGATATTTGTTCGTTAGAAGATATTTTTTATAAAACAATTACTCATTTAGTATTGGTCAGTATCAAAGTGTTGAAACTCATGTGCATTAGTAACTTGAAATATAAATTTTAGCAGTTATTTCAAATAACAATATATCATTATTAGAAAAAGTATTTATTATTTGCTAGCAACGGAACATTTTAAAGGACAATGCATAGATGATACTGAGCTGTAAGCTATATATATATATATATATATATATATATATATATATATATATATATATATATATAGCTTTTTCAAGTTTATACTTTAGTTTTGTATATAACAATACTTGTACAAATTTATATATATATAGATGTTATATACAAAAATAAAGTATAAACTTAAAAAAAAACAATTATTTTTTTCCTGAAGGCGCTTTTAATCGAACACTGTAGTAAGTAGTATAGTTTAATATTTGCCCCTTTTCCATTAGACTCTATTTTACATTAAAAATGTAGGGCAGCTTTTAGCTCCTGTTTTTTAATATTTTGTCAATAGCACTTACAACCTTTCCCTTAGCTTCCGAACATGGATTTTACTAATGGAAAAATATTTTACTCTCAGAAAATAAAGTCAAAAATAACAAAACCGGATAAAGTATACTTATATAGTTCATACTATAAAATTCATTTGAATCCATCTCGATGGGCGAGAACTTTAATGAATCAATATGCGTCATTAAAAATAGCATTAAAAATATAAAACTAAATACAGAATATACTCCAGTTCCCAAGCGTCTGAACTTTTCAACTTTCCAAACACTCAATCAAATCCATAAAATCACACAAGTACCTCCCGCATTTCCCTCGTTTTACCCAAAGTATCAAGAGCTTCTTCCAAGCACGTGCTTCGACCGAGTCATTTAATTATTCACCCCTTAAACGTCACATTGTAGCGCCATCAAGCCATTAAAAAAAAGGAAAATGCTGGAAGAAAGCGCAAAGAGAGATAGAAAAAAGTCTCCTCCTCGGTGGAATCCTCGACATTTCACTGTACAAACGAAAAGCGTATTATACGATCCAATAAAAAAAGTAATTAAGGAAGACAGAAGGGACGGCAGAAGAAGCGAGGAATAAACGGGCCAAGGAGATAGGCAGTTTCGAGTCGCGCTCGACCTATATATCTGTATATATATACATAGATATATATATACGCGCAGAGCGAGCAATGAACCGCGAGTCAACAGGAACAAAGGTTCCTCGAATAAACGAAGATCCCCCTCGGGCTGCAGGTTTATCCTCTCTCTCTCCTCCGCAGCGAAATAAAGAGTTCCTCCACCGCGGACGAGAAAGAAAAAATCCAGAGTGTGTATTCCCTGGGACCGCCGATCGATTAGGTTTACTTTGGAGGACGATACCAGGAAGAAAGAGAGAGAGAGAGAGAGAGAGAAAGAGCGTCTTCTTGACCGAGGGGCGAGGCCATGAACTTTCCAGCAATTTCGCGTGCCCCAGCAATCGCGACTACTGCCTCTGTTCCTCGTTTCCTTCTTTGTCCCGCGCACCACTTTTTCTCTGTACCCTACTTCTGTTTTTTTCTCTGCTCTTCTTGCCGCTTCGTTTTCTTAGCAACCCCTCCCCCTCTTCCCGTCGTTTATCTCGCCCGACGTTGGTTGTTTCGATGGTGCAGCCCGTTTGCTGGTCGGGAATACACGGATGGGTCGAAATCAATGAGGAATAAAGAAGCTGGAGCAGGTAGGGAGCACGTAGTATGGATTTCGTTGCGCGGGAGCTCGTGAGGGAAACCGCAATATCGTGAACTGATTTTTTTATGAGCTGGGTTTGGTGGAACAAGAGTGTTTATGAGGTGATAAGATGTATATATGCAAGTGATTTTTCGGTGGGGTTGTATGGGATAAGTAGATGGATTATTGTTTTCAGATTTTGGGGTATTTTTATGTTTATTGAATGTATTGAATGTATTTTTATTGAATTTATACAGAAGCTCTAGGAAAAACGCTGCCAACTGCTTTGGCATTGTCTTTTTTTAAGAGAATTTAATTAAAATTATTATAATTATGAAAGAGGTGTCTTTTACTCTCAATTCAGGAAGTACTCCAAGTTCTAATGGCGTTTAACCAATTTTAGTGTCTATGAAAGTTATTTTTCTGTACAACAGATTATTAGTTGTTTCATTTAATAATGTAGGTTCGTCTACAGAACGGCATGCATGTTATGGTGACATGCTAGTTTGTATGTAGGGTTACATGTAGATTATGTGCAGGTCTGCCTGTAGGTTTATACGCAGTGTGGTATACATATTTGTTTGCAGAAAAGCATGTAGGTTCGCCTGTAGGTTCACATCCGGTATGGTATGCATGTTGGACCTATATGCAGAATTGCATTTAAGTTAACATGCAGGTTTGTCTGTAGAATTGCATGTAGATTAAAGTATAAAATTTAGCATCCAAGATTACATACAGGTTGATGCAAAAAACTATATACATGTTTACATACAGCTTCACGTACAGGTTTATATGCTTATACATATTGGATCCCCGAATAAGTGTACAACAACTCAAAATTCTTGAATGTTATTATTGTATTAGAGATTTCAAAACGATTCTAATAAATTTTACAAATGTACCGAGGTCTTTTAACCGAGCAAAAATAAGAAGTACGGCCTACATGTTGCTGGAGCAGTGGACAACATATGGGCAACATGTTGGAAATGGTATTGCTAATGTCTTGCCAATATGTGGCCACAGTGAATTATCCACATATTGGAAATAGCCTGACCCACATGTTTGAAGCGATGCCCTACAATATCATTTCCAACATGTAGCCCTTCTGTTGCCCACAGTTCCTATAATATGTTGGCTATACTTCGTATTTTTGCGCGGAATAGTTTTTCAGTAGCCGCTTTCTGTTCAAAAATCAAATTAAAACTATTTGAGTTATCATACTCTTGTTTGCAGGTGCGATATGCAGGTTCACATGCAAGTTTACATGCAGAATCTGTATTTATTTGCATACGTATATGTACCAACAGGTTTACATGGAGGCTCTTTATATAAGAGATTTTCTGCACATTCTCATGCACTACTTTCGACAGAAATTTACGCAAAGCTTTTAAACTTGTAGGTTATCTGCAGGTTTTCCACACGTTCTCTTGCAAGATTTACCTGCACATTTGCAAAGTCTAAAAGTTTTGCAGAAGCTCGTACGAAAAATTCTGCAGAAAATTTTGCTCAAATCTTCTGCAGATTATTTCTGTAAGTAATTGTACTATTTGATATAATTCTTTTGATAGATGGTCAAACTCTCTATTGCGCTTTTATGTCCATTTGGACACAAGCAAAATTTCACTATTAATACAATAACGTTAAAATTAGTTAAGAAGCTTAGTAACTCAGGCAAAAATAATGAAGAAATATTATTAAGTAACTTACATTTATTTTAGAATCTTAGAATCATTAAAAATTTGTGAACAAATCACAAATAAATTTGTAAAGCATCTAATTAATTCTAAAGCCATATTTTCGTTCTTGTAAAAATACTGAAATTGTTCTCCATTACTTATAATCATAACAATACCTCGCTATTTAATATTTCTCTTAAATAGGTATTGCGATTATTCACTGGCGCAGTGACGTTATACAGTAATAAAAATTCGGATTCTTAAAAAAGATTCCCATTCAATTTAAATATCACGAGAGCCGGCTCCGTAATAAAAACAATATTGCAAAGCTTTTCGCACCTCGGCAGATCTTTTCATCCCGTCATCGCACAGCCTCGGGGCATCATCAAGCGTGGTAGAGAGCCCCCAGAAATTTCCAGGGTATAATAGCGAGTCACCAATCAATTCTCGAACCCACACCTCAAAGAAAAATCCTTTGAATCGCGGCGACCGCGACAGCGCGAAGGCAATTTCATCCCGCGGCTTTTCCCCACTTTAAAAGAAAAGGCGCCTTCATTAGTTCGTTGGAGGGTGGGGAGAGGGCTTTATAAAAGCGACTTGATTTACGTAAGTCCCTTCCCCTCTCGCGCCCCTGGGGTCGAAAAAAGGAGAAGACGTCCACCCGGCCTTCTTTAAGCTTTGGACAGCGACTAAGCCAAGATAAACGATCCGGGGTATCAGGACCGCGGTGTAGCAATGAGCTGGCCGCGCCCGCGTCACCGCGACCGTGTGCTTTTCTACCGCGGTGGCGCCGCGGCGTTAAGGGCTCCAATTAGAAAGAGTGGCGATTCGGGGATTTCTTTGGATAATGCAAAATGGAGGTGGTGCGGTGGGGGGTTTTAATTAGGACGATGCATATACAGATATAAAGTAAAGGTTTGTATTGGTGTGGGTAGATGGGTAAAATGGTTACTGCCGGCTCATTAGCACATAGCTGTAGCTGCATCAGACTAAATTGACTTATTTATTTAAATGACTCTAACGCTACGTATGACTATGTGAGATAACAATAACTATTAATCTTGATGAGCCCACTTTCTTTCAAATAAAACAAAAGAAAACTACGTTTTTGATGAAAACTTATCGTAAACTATAGCGAACATCAGATTTTTCTGTGAAACAAAAGAAAATAAGCACTAAATAAATAGTTTACTTATTGATATTAATTACTATCATTGGTAACTGTACCAATGATTGCCTAGATATTTACTAGTGATTTACCAGGTCAAGTAACATTTGTATTTGTTTGAAAATAAACTTTTGAATCATTTAATCAATTTAAATTCTGTATTTTTATGTTATAAGAGCTCTGCATTTTCTCTGCATGGCATATAAATTCAACATAACCTGGTTATTAACCCTTTTTTAATTCTGGTTACTTGATTCAATTTTGATAAGAATACACAAATAGTTTTAAAATAGTATAAAAAGTATGTAGGAATTTTTCTACACTGTATGAAAAATTCTGTGTGTACCAGGAATCTATGTCATGTTGACTAAATAAATCATGAATTTTTCGTTGTATATGAATATAGGGCACGGGTAACAGTTACTGTGCCCCCACCGATTACTGTGCCTTTAGTGTATTTATTTGTAAATCAAAAAATTTTTAACCTCTATAAGCACGTATAACAAATAGAAGAGTCAATAAAAAATCAGTATACCACATGATAAATCATAAATGATGCACAAACTTTTTATATTAGGTAATATAAAACCTACAGTAATTGACGCATGTCATCTACTTAGTGGCACAGTAACTGTCACATATACCCCATATACGTTAAAATACGCAGAAATTTTTCAAAACTTTCATTTTTGGTTATATAAACATATGAGAAAATTAAAAAAAGACATAAGAAAGGGGCAATTAAAGGCAAATTTTAGGGATTCCCCTTAAAACTACTTAATTGGAGGCAAATATTTTTCGTTTATCATGTCACCTAGAATCGTGTGAGGAACAAAGTTCCTTCAATAAATATGGAATTGAAAATAATAATTTATTGTGACATGTAGAATTAAGATTTTGAAGTTTTACTACGGTAAAATTGAACATATTAATGTGTATTTATATTACAACATTTTTTTGAATGATTTCTTTGAAACATAAAAAAGTTTTCTAGTCTCATAAAAGAAAAATATATTTTTGGGTTTAACCCAGGCCTGCCCCCTTAAATAACCTAATTATAGTTCTCACATAAGCTATCAAATTAAGATATAAAATAAAAAAAAAACATGCAACATCATAACTGAGGAGGTGTTGGGTATGAAGCGAGCAGATTATGTTCGAATTAAATTTTTACGTAATAGAGGGGACTGATTTTTTTAGTGCTTTAGTGATGTTCGAGTGTTATTGGTGCAATTTAAATTATTGATATTGATATTGCTATTTTAATTGTGCTTTTCAGAGAAACTGTAATACGCGCTTGGTATATAATCAATTTCAGTCTTTTATAGTCATGTAATTACGGTCGTTACACTTTAATAGCTGCCAATAAAATAATTTTGAAAATACGAGTTGAATGAATTGAAATTTCGAGGAGTACAAATAGATATTTATATATTTTACTCAAACTCACTTTTATATAAAAAAATATTTTAAATATTTATTTGCAAATCACTCAGAATAAAACATTATGCAAATCAACGTTATCATATTGGCATACGTAACTACACCGGAGCTTCGATAATATTATTTACCTGAATTTAACATTTTCTGCCCTTATTTTCATTTCAATACTCACTTTACATGTGTACAAAGATTATCCAATTTTATGTTGATTAAAAAGCTATGACCGCAAAGGTTTGCAAACATCGGTGTAATCGAAAATTGCGCCTATATTAATTAAACGTGTCTTTTGTCGAGAATTCAAAATACGCGAGCGCGCTCAAATATTTGCGGGCTTCCGCCGGAGGCCGTGGGGCGAAATTTTCACTCAACGATAATTGATCAGTCGCAATGGTATAGTCGCATACCTATATGTATATATTACGGTCGTTGCGCCTGCTCGCGCTCTGTTAATTGAAGTACCGTCACTTAAGTGATGTTTGATGAAAAATTATCGGATTGCTAATAATGATAATTAGAGTGTGGAGTATGTACGGTTCGGTCGTTACATCGAAATGCTGATGATGGTGTACATTTTTAATCCCTTAGTGGTGCAGCGTAGTCGGATGATTTTGAATGAACGTGTACGGTTTTCCGGGTAACGTTTTACGTTCGGTAGAATGAATTCAAATGTACACATTTTAAAAATGCTCAAGCAGTGCATTATGTTTATTTGAAACCCTAGAGTATTTTGAAAGAGGGCATTTTCACTAAATACCATGAGTAGGATATAGTTTTAGGGTGGACCTTAAAATGGATCTTGCATCGAAAATATAATCAAATCATCTGATAGTTTTTTTTAAAGACCGGAAACTTTTTCATTTAAAATTTATATAATTCGTGCAAAGAAGACAATTTAAATTCAGTACAAAATATCATTAATACTGAATTAATTAAATAAATAAATCATGTAACACTTTCCACAAATCATTTTTATATTAATGATTTTTAAAAAGTCTGCATTATTATGTCCTATGCATGTTACACAATGAAGTAAAAAAGAATTTTATAGGTATACTAATTATCTATACTTATAGGAAAACTAATTATCTACTAACAATTTTCTTTATAATCTCTGATTCATTTTCTTAGTAAGAACATAAAAAATCAAATTATGAAGCATCATAACGCTAAATACAATAGAATCATCACTGTGGTGTGTACCTACGTTAAAAATCAATAGTATTTTATCATATAAAAATCTGTATTCTATTTATTTTTTTTTACTTACAAATTGAATCGACATAAAAATCCTCTAAATCTACTTTATTATAAAATACACTCTGTAACTTTTATCTTATGACGCAGCATGTACAGTATATCCTGTGAGTTTTGTGTAACCATCGTGATAGTATATTCGATCAACTGCATGTATCAAAGATTCTAATATGTCGATTCTGCAGATCTTGTACCCAAGGCGAATTAAATTATTATAACAAAAGACAATTATTCCTATACAGACTAAGTTATCCCAAAATGAGAAATACCACAGTGATCACAGTAATTGCAAAATATTTTTGAAAATGACTTATATATCAAATTAGCCATTGCAAGCCGCACGTATCCAAATCTCTAATACCCAGTAAAATGCCCTTATAATCACTCAACAAAGTCATCAACAAAAGCACCGACTTATCACTTCTCACCGTCATAGAGACACGCCGTCGCACTTACCATTCTGAGATCACTTCTCCGTGCACCAGCAAAGTCAACCAACGTCCACCAATCCTCTGATCCCGAATTCAATGTCCTCTCTCCGTATCACGAATCCATGCATGCGTGTATCACCCGCGCGCGCGCTCCCCGCACTGTTATATATATATTTATATACCAACCAAAGAACTCTCGACCGCTCGCGCACAGCAGCAGCGACGCACTGCACTATATCCTTGATTCACAAGCGAATACCAACTCGGCTCTCGCGTCCACGTGCAGGTGCTCTTATAGCCTCCGCTGACCTTGTCCGGTCGTGTCTCTCCCCCCCTTCTCTCTCTCTCCCTCAACTGTATACGCATGGGTCATCACCTTCGGTGCTTTGGTGTACGAGTGGCAGGAGCGCAGCCCCCCTGCGTGCAGTGTTACGGGTGAACCCAGCCGTGAACTTACGCACCTGCTGAAGTGACTAGAACCCCCCCTCCCCCCTCCCGCCCAGCCTGGGATGTCGAGTGCTCCTGAGCGCGTGTCGAGCGTGGGACTGGCGTGGTCATGTGGTTTTCGAGCTGGCTGAACGTCGTGGATTTGTGTGTGTGTGTGTGTGTGTGTGTGTGTGTGTGTGTGTGTGTGTGTGTGTGTGTGTGTGTGTGTGTGTGTGTCTCTGTGTGTGTGTGTCTCTGTGTGTGTGTGTATGTATCTGTGTTTTTTTTGTCTGGATTGGGTTGCACTGATTTGATCGTGGTTGGGTGTCTGAATTCGTTTGTAGTGTGTTGAACTTGGAATTTGTAACCTTGGCGCAAGGAGGAATCAGGGGGTTAGGATGTACTCTTGATGGATACAAATTTAGGGGAGTTTTTTTAGTTTTTGATAAAGTTAACGGAAAATCTTACAAAAGACGCTTTAGTTCTTAACCTTTTCATTCTTAAATTATGTTCTAAAAATCAGATTTTGTCTGCAAAGAAACTATTATAAAAAGATAATTCATTCAAAGAAAGATTTTTTGTTACTAAAGTATTCATTCTCTAGATACTGGAAAACAGAAGACTAATAAATGTATTATCATTTTTAAGAGCTGAATGTGCCATATTAATTACTACAATAGGAATTAATGGGTTCAAATCGGTGATATGTTTAATTCTACAATTTTTATCTGATTGATAAAATGTTTATATAATATATTCATTCATTGATAGATTATCTAGAGAATCACACAAGTATTTTTTAAAATTAACGTTTGCATACGAAATTGTTTGCAGAAAAATTATTTTGCAGACGATGGTGCTCTATTCCTGTACATAAGTCAAGCGTGGGACTGGCTGTGCAGTTGTCGAGCTAGATAAGCGTCATGGCTTTTGGCTTTCGTGTTTTTTTGTCTTGTTTGGCTTGCACAGATTTGATCGCAGTTGTGTCTGAATTCGTTTGAAGTATGTTGAACTTGATTTTTATAGCCTTGAGGGGTTAGACAACTATAGATGGATCAAAATTATGCGATCTTTTTTTAGTAAATGGTAGAGTAAATGAAAACCTCATGCATGGTCTAATGGATTAATTTGAATGTTTACAGAATATACGTCAATAGTTTATCTAAAGCAATACGTATATTTTTTTGGATTATTAAAAAAAATTTCTGGTATTTATACGCATAATTTTTCGCGAAAAAGTAATTTTGGAGATTTTGGACATTAATCGCGCTTTAAACATGCTGGCTTTATGGTTTTCAAACTGGTTAATCGTCATGGCTTTTTTCTTTTCTTTTTGTCTTCTTCGTCTTTCATTGATTTTATCAGCTATGTCTGACTTCGTTTGTAGTACAACGAACTTTTTTTTAGTCTGGGCTAGTGAGGAAGACATAATTAGTCGAATTTGCATAAATCTAAAATGCGAGGTTTTAATTTAGCAATGTGTTAACTAAAATTCTTATCTTTTATTTTAGATATTGCGGTGCTAGAGCAGTTTTTGTAAATTTGTGTTTAAAATTGGTGGAACAACTAGTTTTTACAGTTTTTACATGAATTTTACAAATAATCTTCAAAAGATTATAAAAGTATCGGTAAGATGTTTTCGAAATATTAACAAGTATGTGCAACAAACATTAGTTTACAAAGATCACTGATTTTTTAAAAATCCTACGCATATTTATCTCTAGGTTCAAGGATGTAGCAGCTGTCTGTTTCACTGCGAAGCAACTGTATACAAAAAATTACCCGGCAATGCAGGAATAGTGCTGTTATTTTCCATTCAAACAAATTATAATTCTTTTCTTGCTGAATAAAGCCGTACTGAAAAATATGAAAAATAGTTAATCAATTTTATCATCCTTAACAATTATTATGAAAGTGTATAATTATTATTTTATTATAATCATGCAATATCGCACTGCTTCGTTCAAAAGTGGTTCTCGTATGCATGGAATTCTACAGGTCACACATTTAAATTCATGTGCGAATAAACTTCTATTGTCACTTCTTAAATTGAACATTAAGGTGCTAATGCATGTTTCAAGGAAGACATATGTATATGTTTAGAAATAATTTTCTTTGTGAAAAATAATGAAATTTTACAACAGCATACAGAGATGCATGTCTGAATAGAAAAATTGCTTGCGCGGTTTGCCGCTGTTCCGTCTATGTTTGTCGTGTACAGATCAATGCAGATAGCAGAGATTGAAAAATGTTTCCGCTGTACTCGTGTTTTGTATCTTTTTTATATAATTAGGTTTCGTATTAAAAAAAGAAAAAAAGGGATGTCAACAGATTACAAATCGTAAAATTATACAAAACCCAATCAATTTTACAATTATATAAACAAATTGCATAAGCTAATGAAATCTTATTTTACAAGTACAAGAAATTACAAATCGTAAAATTATACAAAACCCAATCAATTTTACAATGATATAAACAAGTTGCATAAGTTAATGAAATCTTATTTTACAAGTACAAGAAATTAATAAAAGACTTCTTATCTTTGAAGGTGATTGAACTTTCCTTACCCAAAACTACGCACGCCAACCAACGGTTCCTGCAATCAATTCCATCATTTCTGCTGAATTTGACAATCGGTCTCATCGTCTCCCGGTACCGTAAATCCGCTCCGCCGAAATTTTACGAGCGGAAGCATTGTGTACCAGTGCAAACCCACGTGGCAATGCGCAAAGTGGTCGAAGAACTCGGAGCCGTCCGAAAACGAAGATCCGATCTCCAAGCAATATATAATATATACGTAACAGCGGCCGGCGTCCTCTAGTCGCTTTATATTACGCCTCGTGCGTTCCTCGTGAATTCGCGTCTTCCTTTTTTACCTCGGCTCGCGCACGTGTTATGCTTTTTTGCTTTTTTTACATGGGCGGAGTGCACGAGAATTGGTCGGTTCTTCGCTCGAGTTTTTTGCTCTTTGAGGTTGGGAAGGTTTATGGGCCGTGGTCGAATGTTTTTTCTTTGAGAGTTTTCTGATGGATCGTTATTAGTTAGGATTTCTGAAGTTTAAAATGCTTAGATGACGTGAGCGATGTTAAAAATAGAATTATACGTGAATAACTTGATTACTATTATGTTTGAGAAAAATAAATCCAGGTATATTTCAACTTTATTCCATTCAAATTTATTAATATTAATGTTAGATTATGAATATAATTCTAGTCAAAGTAAATAGAAATTTATTTTATGAAATTATTGTAAATACGCAGAATTTTTTAAAAAATTAATAGGACATATTGCAATAGCATTACACCAACCATACACAATAAATGTTATTCATTCCCTTAATAACTAGATACTTGGTCCTTACCTGCCAACTGCTGACAGTCAGTTTTATGTTTTGTCTCGGAATTACTCATCGTATACACTAAATTTTTTCTTCGTGTATTTTATCAGATTATTTTAAGAGAACTTCATATCTACTTTTTTTACTTTTAATCATAATAAAGGTATATCCGTACCCAACATTAATTATCGAGGCACTTATAAAATTGAATTAGTCATTCGTTATTTCTTAAAATCACTTTAGTTTTTAGCTGATGATCTATAACTCTTCCACCGCTTTAAAACAAATTAATTTGTTAAATACTCGTTGAAATGTTCAAAATAAATATTGGGACACAATTTAGTGGGATTATTATCACACAAATACATTTGTTTATATTGATGATGAGAAAGTAATAACATAATTCATTTTAAATTTGAATAAATAATCTTGTAAATACTGATCATTATAATAATTTTCAATAATTTTGCAATCCACTGTATGCATAGAAAATATAATTTTAAAAATTGTTTCAATAAAAATGTATATTGTGAATCTAAGCATGTGTATTGATACACTAAAATAACGCCAAAATTGACCTTAACTGTAGATACACTCCCAAAAGCACGCTTTAATCGCCAGTTAAATAGTTTTAACATTCTAATATCCCCTGCAGCCAAACTCCGCACAAAGCCGTGGCGAAAGCACCAAAGTTCGTTGCAACTTCGCGCCTTTACTCCCCTTCCCCCCGCCCTCCCCTCTGCACCGCTATTAGAAATAACGAAAGTTCAACGTAACGACGGCGACAAGAATTAACGGCGCTACAAAAAGCCCGCACTTGCTTGTCGCGCGTTCTCAAAGTTTCCAGAGCCCAACTTCAATGCGCGCGCGCGCGTCATCGGCTCCTTTTAATTTCATCGCGATTACGAATCGATTCGCCGAGCGAAAGAGGACAAATTACCACTCGATAATTAAGGCATTTTCTGTACGCGGGAATTCTTTCTTTATTTTTTTCTAAGGATATTGTAGCTTTGGAGGTATAAAAGTCGATTTTTTTTCTTTGAGATGTATACGCAAGGGGCGCCCGATTGTAACGTGGATTCCTGCGATTGCGCAATAACTTCCGCGATTTTACGAGTTTCCACGAAGGCGCGAGCGTACGGTATCGCTATGTGAACGGTTCGTGCTTAATGAGAGTTCTTCGCTTCTTTTTTCTTCATTGAGATAATGGAGTCGCTGATAATTGCTGAATTAATGCTCATCGTCGTGAAAAATGTTTCATTATGAAATTATTAACTTGAATTTTTATTGTTAGTGCTGCTAACTTTGTGGAAGGAGGTGTTGCTGTCGCAACATTCTTTTCATTCGAATCTTTCAATTTGTAATAAAAATCAATACTAAAAGTTACGAAGAAGACTACAATAATTGTTAAAATATAACAATTAAGTACAACAACAATTTCGTATTAAAACTTCGAAGAGAATAAATACTGTAAAGTTGTGAAGTTTAAATCATCCGTCTTCATCATTATTATTCAAAAGGCGAAGTTAATAATATAAAGTATTTGTTAGATAACTTTTGTTTTAAAACAATAATATTTAAATGAGTATTCCATTTCTTGTTCATAACTGTTTTTAAGATCTGTAGCAGAACCTTATTATTCGTCTACAGAAGTGCTGTAAATGATCATTTAAAACCTATAAAATAACCTGTAAACATGATACACACCGTATTTTTTGTTAAACACATCGTTATTTGACATGGTGCAAATACACGCTTGTTAGACTGTAAAATCAGCCTACTAAAATGTTTAGGCTCGCCTAAAGATGTGGTATCATCCGAATGATACTCGATGTTTAAGGTTTCCTAAACCCACTTAGAGCTTATTTTCGAAAATTTTCTTTTGTGCTCACTATAGCGGGTGCAAAAGACTTTTCCGCCCGCCTGTCGCAAAACGGACACTTTAGTCCCGCTATATGGGCATGAAAAAACGCGTTTTCGTGTAAGTGTGTACAAAAACAATTTTTTATCATTCTTCAAATAAAACTTTTAGGTACTTATGCACACCTTATTATTACAATAAATGCTTTTGAGAAAATTTTAAATTCTGACACTATCGAAGTTGTACTTACACGAGTGAATATATATCCCACATGCAGTTCCACAAGATAGAAATTGAGATGTGTCTAACTTCACGGCTGAGACTTAATGCCAGATAAACGTATGAGTCACCGGGGATTTATTTTGCCATAAAAGAACTAAATAACCGCTGCTAACTGCTTTAGCACAATGCTTTCTAAAAGAGATTTGATGCACAATTATTTATTGAATATGTACATTGATACAAATGACTTTATGAGCAATCGGCAATGCTATATAGATAATGTTATAGACTACGATGTTAAACTAGATTAAAATGGTGCATTGTTGGCTCAAAACCATAATCAGTTGTATGCGAAGTTATTTCTAATCAAACTACAAAATTTCAATGAAAAATATAAATGCATTCAAAAGTGACGATGACCACAAAATGTGATCACATGAAAGGCATATTCAACATTTAAAATCGTATTTTGTTCACAAAAATAATTTAAAGTATTTGTTAGATATGTAAAATTTATGAAAATTGCGCCTTCTTTATGAATAAGTGCACATTTTTTACCTACCTAATGTATAAATTTACAATAAATTTATTTAAATTTTGAAAAATTTTCAAAAGTTCAAAAGTTTAAAATAGCAATTTTTTTAACAAAAATAACTTTAATCTAACTGTAAGATTGACCAATCGAAAGAAAATTCCGTGAGCTTTACGGATATATGCATATTTTTGACTATCAAACGTATAAAATGACAAAAATATTTTTTGCTAATATTACAAATTTAAAAAATTAAAAATTATAATTCTTTATAATAATCATTGAAGTAATTGTAAAATAGGCTAATAGAAAGAAAATTACATGAACTTTACGAATATATGAGGCGTTGGATGCTAAAACAACTTAACCCGGGTTATGTTTTGGGGAAAAAAAAGACGTTTGCAGTTTATATATTGTTGTATATTAATATACAAATAAAACCAATCAACTTTTCTTGTTTAGTTAATTAGTCCTACTATTACAGCATATAGTTATACGTATTAGAACATTTATTTATCAATATAAATTATTTAAATAACTAAGAGACGCTTATCCAAGTTAACTTGTTTTAGCATAGAACGGTTACTTTTTGCGTAGAACGGGTATTTTTCCCTTTAATTGAGCATATTTTCATTAAATAAAACTCAGAACATATCTTTTATTCATTAAAGTAATGTTCATACATGAATTGTTGCATACAAAATTTAGTATAAATATATTTTAAAATTTATATGTATATTTTTATTTAATTTTTAGCTTAAACTTATATATGCTTTTAATGTGTTATTTCACCACTCGGAGCTGTTATTTTCGACACTTCAAATAATATTTTTAAACCGCTATTGGTTATACTCCATTAGAAAATGTAATAGTGATACTTTCGTCTTGAATCGTACAAGTGGAGGTAAACATCTCGCGTGATTCGCACGTGCGAATTTCGGATGGCATATAGTGGAACAGGAGAGGCAGCGGCTACGGTCGCCGGCGTATAGGTAGATACGGTAGGAGGCCCGGGGCGGCGAGAGATTTCGATATATTCTACTGTATTCGTTCTCAAAAGACTTGTATAATGCACTGTATTTATAAATATAGGGTCGTAGAATACGAATATGTATGTTTCATCAAAAACAACTTAATCAGGGTCAAGTTGTTTTTGCATCCAACGCCTCATATGCATCATTTTTACATATGAAACTTATAAAATAATTCTTTAACAATTTTTTAACAAAAACGAACTTCAAAGATATTGTAAGATACACGAATTGAAAGAAAATTACTTTAAGAATTTATTTATATTTTTGACATATTTAAGCATAAAATAAGTAAAAAATCATTTTTAGTTTTCTGAAAATTAAAAAAAAACTTTAAATTCCGAAAAATTAGGAAAGAGTTTCGACCATTTAGCTCCAAAATTTAATTAGTTCTATATAGGGTCATATCTGATGTACCTGCAAATTTCAGCTCGAAATACCGTGATCTTCAAAAGTTATGGTGACCATAAAATTTGACCACACACACACACACACACACACACACACGCACACACGCACACACTCACACACACATACATACATACATACATACGTACAGACAAACATTTTGAAAGACCTACGTATTTTGATTCATCGATCTTAAAAACATCGAAATTCATCAAAATAACGAGAAGAAAATCTTTCCCAACTTATATACTATATAATCTTATAAAATTTAATAAGTTCCTATCATAGTTCCTATACCTAGGTGTAGTACACAATAACATCTTAAACCTCGCAAATGACTAATTCCCACAAGCTTAATAAAGTACCATAATTATACAATGAATATAAAAAGATATCCATCCTCCTCTTAATAAAGAAAAGAAAGACAGATAAGAAAGACTTACGCGGAAAGCCCATCTCCAGTCTGCCTCCCAACGCTCGGCACTTAATCATACCCACCGGGAGGCTCGTCCCGGCGCTTATTAATAAACGCACGTGGGGCTGCTGTGCAAAGCGGGCAATTGTGCAGTTCGAGGGGAATGAAGTGCGCGGCGAGCGAGCGCGGGCTTATCTAATCGCTCATGCAGCGTGAAGCGTAAGGTAATAAAAGGAGGAGAAAGAGAAAGAGATGCCTCCTCTTCATCGTCGGCTGTTGCTACTGCTGCTGCTGCTCGTCATTAACCGGCTGTAGTATAGGCGTTGGCCAACGATGTTCCTCCCGTGAGTCGAAATGACTGGGGCGAGACTAGTGCTTAATAATATTTAGCTCAATATTCATTGAGAATAGCGTGATCAGCATAACTGATTTATATATTTAACAAAAGCTAATGATTATTGGGTTTTCGATGGAAATGCTGCATACCGATGAGAATTTTTGAAATCGGAAATTTTTATGATTTTCAGAATTTGTTTAAGTTTATTTAATCGCAGAATACAGAGGAATACAAAAATGTTTGTTAAAACATTTAACATAGGGGCGGTCGATGGCTTAAGGGAAGAAGCTACCGATTTATGGTAAAAAAATCGATTTTTTTTTAAGTGGTAAAATACTTTTTTAACCCTGTTTCTTTCAAAAGTAAAAGGTTATACGCGAAAACTAATTTTTTTTCGACTTACTTGAAGCTGTAGGTAAATGGTTGATCATGCTATTTTTATTGATATTTATGTTTAAACTCATTTTTCAGAAAACTTAATTTTCGTAACGTACTTTGAATGACTGCGCATTAGTTTTTTTTTTCGACTTACTTGAAGCTGTAGGTAAATGGTTTATAATACTATTTTTATTGATATTTATGTTTAAGCTCATATTTCTAAAAACTTAATTTTTGTAACTTACTTTGTATGCCTGCGCAATAGTTCTTCATGAATCACGCTGAAAATTTGTGTACTTTCTATTTAACATATTTTGAACAAATTAAAAGAGAGTTTTTTTTATTATTACCTAAAATATCATTTTTGTAAATATAAGTTAATATTAAAATACTGCTTATATCACAAACAATAAATTGTTCATATAGAATATAACCTCAGAATAGTTCAAAAATATTATTTGAAAATATTGCTGTTTAAATGTCTTAATTCTAGCATGAAATGTTCATAAAAAAATGTATACCAATTCATCGTTACCTCTTGCGCACAGTGATAATCAAATATATGTCTGCTTTTACAGGTTTTTTTAAAATGGCTACTTCAAAGGGTGGTGAATTTGAACAAAACCAGTTTAAAATGTCATCTTTATTTATATTATGACATGTTTTGTACAAAATATATTTTTTTTCCTAAATTAAAGGATTTTATTGTTTGCTGTTTCTTCTTCCCTTGAGTGGTAAATGCGTACCTCTTAAAACAAAGGCCGCTCAAAGGGCGTGGGTTAGAAACCCCGTCAGTCCCAATTTTTCGGGGACATTTATAACAAATATTTTTATATACCATGAAAATATTGAAAATCTAAAATCTATAATATGCAATGTCATTAGTAAAATTAGATAACCTAATTTCAAAATTAATAAACATAATTAATAGTACCTAATTTCTTAATAAAATATTAAGTTGTGTCTATATTTAAAAGTTCAAATTCTGTATTTTTGAACATTTAAGTATAGAACTTAAAGTCTGATTTTCTCGAGCTCGAGAGCTGATTACAGCAACAGCACAAGCATATATAATGTTATAGCTCAACCCAAGTAGTTACACTTCGGGAGTCCGAGTTGGGGACTACTTTTCCAACGAGTGTGGTACCCAGTAGGAAATCACAGTAGTTCTTGGGCTGCTGCTTCTTAATGAGTGTTAGAAGGGTAGAAACCAGTATCATTCTGAGCTAGTAATAAAATGGCTATTTATTGCTATTATAATGATCGATTACTCATTCAGAATTAGATTGATTTCTATCAGGGTTATAATAAAATATATAAGATAAAGCTCATCAGACCAGCCATACAGTTATAAGTCTTAATTTTCGACAGGGCTCTCTTAGATCACAACCACGTAAGATATTTCTCAATTAACTATTACATAAAAAAGGTCATATATCTTTCTCTACATACCGCTCATTCTCATTAATTGCCAATAACTTTAAACCGATCATGCAGACTCTTTATGTCTAGCAAATGCCACGAAAATACAAGACAGGCCCATTTCACCTAGCAGTACCCATCTTACCCAGATCTCCCCTACGTAGAACTTTCCGCACCAGCTACGTATACCCAATGCACATACGCAAAACGACTCCGCTCTACGAGTACAGTCGCGTTTCCCAACGCTGCGCGCGACGCCGGAAGTCGAGGCGAGCGTGACGCATTGCGCAGGCTTTATTATACGCGTACATTGCAGGTATATAGTCGCGCGCCGTGAGTAGCGAGATACATGTACGCAGGTGAAAAATGACTCGAGACTTGGGAATCCGCTCGCTTGCTTGCCTTTTTTTTTTCATTGGGATATACGCCCACGAGAGTCTATTATTCTCGGATGCGAGCGCTGACAGCCGTGATAATCGCTTTGACGTCTTATACGCGGTGCGGAGAAAACCGACGTCTCGTTTGAGGGGGAGAATCGCAGGTGCTGCGAATGATTGCAGCAAGACGTCTAGAAAAATGTATTGCTCGAGTAGTTTGCTGTGATAACCACACAATATTACCGACACCTATAATATAATATAGATACGATAGCAATATGTACGGTTACTCGAGCAAGGCCAGTATCGTTATCATATAAATATAAAAGTATTGATGTGATACTCATTCCTTGTTCTTTTTGCCATGGCAGTTTGGAATTATGGTGGTTTGTGTCTACTGTATGATTTTAGAGAAACATACTACTTTGGGTGTTTTGTGGGACTGAAAACCAAAATTAAACCAAATTTTGATAATTTTCCGGGCAAGGCCTGTTTAGTTTCAATCAAGCAAATGTTAAATTTTCTTTGCTTTACAGTATGTATATATATATGTATATTTGATTTGAAATTTTATATAGGACCAATTGTAGTACGAGGAAATAAGGTTCTCTGCAGAGAATCCCGAGAATATTAATACAATTAGAAAATGATCCGTATTAAGGTCAATTGGCTCTTAATTCTCCCTCGTGAAATTTATATCGAAAAGCAGCGGATTTCATTTATTATGGAGAAATGTTCGGAACGGATGTACTACTGGTTAACTTCGAGTGGCAATATAAAAGTAATTATTGAAGTTCGTGAAAGTATGTGAAAAAGAAAAATATCATTATAATCTTCGGGATACCATGAGAAAACACGTTGATTACTATCCATAATAATAAAGAAAAACTCTTCATTAGTTGTCAAAAATTAACTTTATACACAAATAGAAAACGCATAAACTTAATAACCTGTCCAACGGTAAGAAAAGCTGCGGTGTTGAGTACACAGGAGATATTTGAGATGAAAGCGTGCCATTTTAAGGCTTGATACTTGTAAAGAAATATTTAATAATATTAAAAAATTCAATTTATGTTCAAAATATTGATTTAATTTAATTTTGATTTAATTTTTTTACATTTAAATTTCACTATATTTGAAATCTTCAACAGTATTAATAGAGTACATAAAATTAATTATTACGTCTAAATTTGCAAAATAGATTTGTAAATCATTTATTTAAACGAATTATTGTAAAATTACATTGATTCTAAATTGTTACTGAAGAATCATGTTCTATGGAAATATGACAAAAATCGTTTTACAACACAGAATAACATATTCATTGAAAATATAATTAATAATTTAAATATAAATTATTTTCATAATTATTATGTAAAACAGTTTATTTTCAATTCATGTAAGTAATTTATATGAAGAATTTTTATCAAATCAATTTTTAGTGTAAATAATAATAATACTAAATATAACAATGAAAATTATTTACATTACATTCTACACTTATTCTTGACTCATTGAAATTTGCTAACAGCATTTTAACAATCAATACTTAAAACATTTTTTTACATTGAATTTAAATTTATATAATTATTAATTATTTAATAATTAAATGAAATATTAAAATGATTAATTTAATAATAATTGAAAATTCTATTAAACGTTTAAATAAATAAACAATCGTAAACGTTAAAAAGCTACAAAAATTAAAAACTCGCTTCACCTTGCTGAGAAACTCGCTCGAATCTTCACTCGAGCAACAGACTGCAATTATCAGCGAAAATGAGCAGAAACGAAGTTACCGGCTCCAAGCGAGAAGCGAAGAAAATCGCAGCACTCTCGAAGTCGAAGAGAGAAGCCGAATAAATTATCCACAGAAGTGAATGCAGGCCACTATCCGAAGAAGCAGCAACAGCAGCAGAAAAGATGTGCTCAAGGCGCACTTTTTTCTCCTCTTCCCCCGTTCGAATGCTCTCCTACTATCGCACATCTCGCGGCAGCGCGGAGCAGCAGCAGCAAAAAATCTCGCAATCTTGCGAGATTCGTATCGACGAGCATGCGAAGCCAGCGAAGCAAGCGAGGCGATCGTTCCCTTTTGTTTCGAGAAAAAACTTCCCTTTGTTCTGGACGGCCCCCGTATACAGACACACACACGCGCACATCGCGAAATTCCGCGAGTCGCGCGGTCGAATATATAAGACGCGTGCGCGCGCGCGCGGATGTGGCCGATCTGTGTATGATTTTTATAACAAAGGATGTGTTTTACTTTACTCCTTCGCGTTCATCTTGCTCGCGAGGGGAGCAAAGTTGGTCTCGCTGTTGGCGAGATTCTGGCGGCGAAAAGCCGATCGATGAGAGGTTTTTGACGCAACCCTGTCATTGTTTGCAAATGAATGTTTGGCGTTGAGTGTTTTGCGCAGTTTGGCTGTGCGGTTCGGTGTGGATGTAACGGAATTGTTCTGAGAAATACTTTTTGCACATGAATTTTGCGCTATATAATAGAAGGGTTTAAAGATTTTACGCCGAACGCGAGAATTACGTTTCGAGTCTAGCTGAATACTAAGAGGTTAATTGTATTTTCTTCAAATTACCATTTATCAAAGTGCTGAGGCTTTGTAATGTCAATTTTGAGTGACGTATCGTCTACGAACTATGATTTCTCACTATTAACAATCACGAAGAAAAATATTTAAAATTATTTGATATAGTAATAGTACACAGTGTAATTATTACTCACAGACATAGGTTTAGGCTACGATTTATTTATGAATTGTAATTTGAACTTATATATTTAAATGGCTTTGTAAAATGTTAAAAATAGAATTTTTGTACATTAGTGAGGCTATTGTCAATAGTAGAGTCATTATTTGTCTACTCCTTTCGATTTAAAAATAATCTTAGATCGTAATTAAACTATTTAAGGAACATATATTACTGTATCGCAATAAGTATATTAACTTTGGAGTTGAATATCGTCAGAAAATAAAGATGAAAATCTTGCAGTCTAAAAGATCTTAAAGCGAAGCACTAATTACAAGCAAGATTTATGAGTAACTGCCATCAGATAGAGACAACGAACAAATTTAGTTATTTAGAGTAAAATATGTACTTCAATTTCAGATACGTTTGAAATTAATGAGAATTTAAATTTATGTATTATCATATAAATGGAAAGTTATCTCAATTAAATTTTCGGCTATAAATCTACCACGCAGTTGTGATCGTTTCGTAGGATTACCATTTTAATACATTCTGTTACACGAAAATTGTTTGTCCTCAGTATTTAATTACTTCATTATATAATTTAATTACTTTTCATACTTTAACTGATTACGTCAATAAATGTATACTAGAAAATAATATATATAAGGATGAATCTCTGGGACATCGAGATCAAAAAAACTTTGTTTTTTACTTCTGCGGTGAAAATATTCCCCTTGGTATGAAGAATGTCTGTGAATTTTTTTAGATTTTTTCCTTAGGTTGAATATTCTAAACGGAACACTTTTGCCGAAAAAAAATTTTCTATTTTTTTTGTTCTAGATTTCCCAGAGAATCATCCATATATATATATATATAATACACTATATATATTAAATTATTAAATCAATTGTGATATTTTGCAGGAATCAAGCCACCTGAAATAAGGGTTTGAATATCTTGTTTTTGTTTGCATCTAAATGAAGTTTAGTGCTATAACATATAGCTAAATCTTTATTAATCTCTTCACTGTTAAAGCTCAAAATTTGCAATTTGCAATTCTTTACTAAAATCATATTTATATTTTATTTCCGTGTCTGGTGTAACTATGATCTCACATAGCTGGGAAATTTTTATTTTTTTCCAAAATGACTTTTCTGATAATAGGCAATAATCAAAGAATTCATTTTGAATCATCTTATGTACTGTGTAATATATGGTTCTTGAACTTTTGCCCTTTTCATTATGTTGCACCACTCTTCCTGTGTGAAAACTGGCTTATTTTTGCAGCGATCTCTATTGCAGAGTACATGGAATCTCCATCACATTGAGTATAGCCTTTGACTAAATACGTAGAACAAAGTAATTATTTAAATTAAAACATACAGTTATTAATGGAGATTTTTAATAGTATAGAATAATTTTTATTCCTAAGGTATGCTAGATGCTGAGCGAGATTTAATCCTTATTTTCTTTTATATATTTAACATTGTGCATAACTATGAATTGGAGTATAAAATTATATATCAGTGAAATAGAGAATGTACCGCTTTACTTATATGAGGTAATAATAAAAGAAGATACAAGACTTTGTAATTCAAGTTTAGAAAAATAATTTCGATCCTTTTTGAATAAATAACTATCGCTAAATTTGAATTAACAGACTTTTAGATGAAATAAACTAAAAAATATTTGTATTCTATCGGTAATTAACTCAAAATATAAGTGTAATTTTTATGAAAATGTATAAGAAAGTGTTAAACAATAAATCTAGAATTAAAAGTATATTATCTTTAACAAATAATCACTCATAGTAAGTCTGAAAATAAAAAATTCGTTTCACATTAAATAGTTTTTATCTTTTCCACTTTTCTAGTTAAATAAAATATATAATAATTTTCCGTATTCAAATACTAATATAATATATTAAATACTTGTGCAATTTAAAACTGTATGAATTGGCAATAGATAATATAAAAATATTAATTTTATAGAAAAATTATTTCATTTCACATACCTATGTTGTATTGTTACATTGAAATCCAGATCTGCTTTTGCGTACATGGTGTATAGTATCTAAGTCCTACTTTGGCCTCCGCAATTATCACTATAGAAGCGAAATTCTTTAATGCCCGTTTGAGCTTTTTCTAAAATGAAACACTACAAGCAGCTACTCATTTCATTAGCACTTGTTTTTGCCACTGTGATTACATGCGTTTTCTTTGGTAGCCAAATTATATACTGTGAAATTATAAACAGAGATTTTCCTTTTATAGTACAAGCTATATGTTTCGAAGCGTGGCATTATTAGCACTTTTTGCAAATCGAATGAAGCATTCCATATTAATAAATCTTTTTGAGTCAGCGTTTTGTCATTTGTCATTAAACTCCTTGCAAGATTTTTTTTATGTATGTGAATATTATATACTTCCTGTGCTTCTTCTTGCATCCCATTTTCTAAAGAATTGAATTTTGTGCATGCATCACATTGATCCTTTTTAGATTTGTGAAAGAATAAGTTATTCTGAGTGTTAAAAATGTATCTATAACAACACTCAGAAACATTTTCACTACTTATGCTAGCCATCCATTTTCTATACATTACGTACATTTTACTAATATTTAGAGTGTCTTCTAAATACCCTCGTATTGTGTTTTGTCTACAGTAGTGGGATTCTACACGATGAAACATAGTGATATGTTCGTGTACGGTATTTTCAACCATTGGCAATACTTTATTTGGCTTATTATTGTGCTTGCCGTGCATATCATGTTCAATAAATAGTCAACTCTCCGACGTTTCTTTATTAATATCAATAGTTGATATAGTCAATTCTTTATTTAAATTACAAATAGCATTATATAAGCTATAAATTGTTTTTATCCGATTATCGATATTAGAAGACTTTAAAAACGTGTACATAACAACATTGTTCTAGAATTTGTAAGTTTAATAATATATTAATAACATATATAATAATATATTATAATAATTAAAAAGAGAGAGGAAACAGATTGCAAAGACTATGAGATTGATATGACGTGAGTAGGCTTAAAATTAGAATTCGACTGTAGGTAAGTTAATCTTATACGGATATACGGATAATGAATGATAAGTTAGAAACATGACATTTTGCGATCGTATAGTACTAAACGAGAAAAATAATAAAGAAAGCAAAGAAAAATGTATTTATTAATGTGAGAAAGAAACGACATCAATGACAAAATGGACATGACCAAATAACACACGTAAATAAATCATAAGTACATTTCCGAAATAATATCATTATATCATAATCATGTATGTATAATTACCGAAAGTATTCAATAACATCGTACAACAGACTTTTATTTCTGCTGCCATATGTGTGAAAAGATAATAGATGTTACTTCAACATTTATGAGGATCTTCTTCATTGATCAAACGCACTTTTATTTCTATAGGCTCTGTAATTGAAATTAGTCTTGATAGATAGTCCGATTGCCTAGTACGATCACCTACTCTTCAAAAAGCTAGGCACAATAATTGACGGTCATCTTCTATAATTTTAGATTTACATTGTGAACGACAGTCACACGGAGGATCCATCACTGTTTCAGATATAAACTTCCCAGATGCCGAAGTATACGCGTTGTGAAAATTTCGAGCTTTTTTAGCTGCAAGAGCTTTCCACTCTTCTGGTTTTCTCACCCGTTTTCTTGTCCTAGCTTTTGTCGGCTTATCACTCTCTATAGTGTCGACCGAATTTGTCTTTTAGATAATAGAACACTCCCTCTCTAACTTCGATAATAGGAGCCTCTAAATATTTTTCTATTTGTCATTATTGTTTAAAGATTACAATTTTTATAAAATATATTACGAAATTTATTCTTACCAATATTGTTCTCAGTATAAAAGTTTTGGTTTATATCAGGGAGAGACAATGAAATTTCGGACTCGGATGCTACAGATGTACTATTTGTACTACTAGCCTGGGTTTGTGACTGACTTTGTTGAAGTGTCAAATCAAAATCATGAACTTCAGTTAATAAATAATTATAATATGCTCAAACAACAGTGTTAAAATTAAAATTAAAATGTTATTAAAAAATATAAAAATAATTGTTATTAAGTATAAGAACAGTAGAAAAATATTACAGAAAAATTAGTCGAAATGAATTTTTATAACAGTACTCAGCAGCTGCTATAGAGCTCGCGCGATGTATTCTATACTTTTTCTTTTCGTGTAATGTAGATATTATTTTACGCACTAGCATTAATTAAAAAAATATAAAAAAGGTTATAATGATGTATACGCGAATAATTTTTATTATTACAAAATTAAGTTAAACGAATAATAATAATCGATTGATTTTTTGTTAGCTTAAGCTCACTATAATAGTATAGTGATACAATACTAGTGATATAAAATAAGTTTATGTTAACAATAAAATATTAGAATTAAATATAACTTACCATTTTCAAATTGATCTTTAATCTCCTCATCTCAACTAAAATATTCAGCCTCATCGATTTCATTTTCATTTTTCTCAACATTATCAATCGATTCATGTATAATATTTACGTGTGCATTATCATATAAATCTGATTCCTGCTGACAAGCAGCCTCAACTTCATCAATAGATCTCTACATAAAATATTTCTTGTAAGCATTTTATAGATTAACCTAACTTATTGAACATATTATAATTTTGTTATTTATTTATTTTTTTATACGATTAAAAATAGTTAAGACTACACAAAAAATATAAAATTTTTCAATAAACTTTCGTTATAATAAATATTATACTTAGGTAAGACAAAACATTGCGCATATTATCTCTTTCATCCGAGCTGGATATTTCAACATTCTCTTCCCCTTCGTTAAAATTAACTTTTAAAATTCGACTTTTAGTTCTTCGGGAATAATGTTCCGTTTTCCGTTCATAATAATGTTTTTAAAATTATTTCTCCTGTTAATTTTTTTCCATACAAAATGAAAAGGTAACCTGAAAATCTCGACTAAAAAACAGTAGAAGTTTTTTTATACTATGATGATTGAACACAATGAAATTGTTTGCAGCTAAATTATCTCAAATATGAAAAGTGGACTAAGGTCGTTTTTCTGGGAACCCACAGAATTGAATAAACTACAAATCGCACTGCGTTGCATACAGTTATAAAAGTATGAGATATAATTTGTTACTCCTGGTTAAATAAGTGAAATCACTTGCTTTGAATTTATTCAGATTTATTCTTTAATCAACAAAGACATCCTATGGTATAACATAAGTGAATTACTTGCAGTTTATTCCAATAACTGGTATCGCTAGACAATTAAAAGCAGATTTTAAATTTGTGAGAATCAGTAAAACGAAAATCCTGCACATTTCTTTCCTCTTGCTCTTGAAGTTGACCATATTGAATCCTTATTCGTACTAAAGTTGCAACATTCGAGATTGGATATAATGATTTCTTTTATTCAAATTCGTATTCTTGTTCAGGAACAGAATCATTAGGTTTATGACAAAGACTTCTTTACCCTAACGACCAATCTGATTAATACAGCAAAAGCAGATCATTCTTATAATCATTTGCTTTCGTACTACTGTACAAAGTGTAAAATGCCATTTTTCGAGCAAACTAAGCTGCTTAATTTTTAAGTTTTATAATCGAGTAAAAACATTAATTCATTTTAATTTAAGACATATTCTTTGTCTTTTAACAGGGTAATACATCTTATTTTGGTGTATATAAAATGTTAATAGTTTTAAATTGATTAACAATACATTTTTACATAAATTCCTAAAAAATATTTTTCATGTATACTATATATATTTACAATTATAGTTGCAAAAAGTAGAATTATTACATGATCAGTTTTTATAATGATACAAACGGATAAGGGATCTCGGAAACATGAATGTTTTAGTTGTGTGGAAGTAAGAGAAAAGTAGTAAAAGAGCAGTAAGTTTTTCATTCAGTATTTACACACGATTTTAACATATATTTGAAACAAGGATTATTTTAAATTAAATTATGTTAAATATTCACCGGTTTCGTGATATAGTTTTTGTTTAGATGACTATGAATTGCTTAATAGCTTGAAAGTTACGGTGGACGGCGAAATATAGTTACCCAACAAACAAACCAATAAGGCATTAATAGAAAAAATCACAGAAATTGAAAAACCTTTGTTGCCTACAAGTACTTCTCGTAAGATCTCATTATATTCTTATACATAAAATATATATTACAAATATTGCTTTCATTTCAATTTTGTATGTAATTTTGTATTGTAGAAATTAAAAAAATTTGGAATAAGTATTCTGGATTTAAGTAATACAAGAGGTGCAATATAATTAAAGCCATCATCTGGCGTATTTATTGATCAAATTCACTTGGCTAATGCTACGCGTATTGATGACAATCCGAGAGAGATGACGAGACGGCTTATAGAACATAATATAGGACAAAATAATTTGATTAAAATGACACCGATTGGAAATATTAACCGCTCAGGAATTCCAGAGAAATCTAAAGAAATTGTATTTTGTAAGAACAAACATTATTTATAATTTAACAGTAAATCTTTTAGAATAGTATATTGTATACCAAGAGCGAAGAATAGGTTTTTAAAAGGAAAAAGCCGCTTGCCCATGTTGCTCACCACATATTTTGTAACACATGTATTGATTTTCACGGTTCTTCGTGTCTATCGAGCGGAACAAAATGTGGCCATTTTTCAACACGGTGCAACTGCCGTCTTGTTATATTTAGAAATGAAAATATGTATACCTATACACGCAAATACACACACACACATGCGCACGCACGCCCACACACAAATAAACACACTATATATAATCTATTTTGTTTCCCAGTAACTCACAAATGCATACATAAAGATATACATATATGCACATAGAGATAACTATTATTGTATACTAAAGTTTTTTAAATAAAAAAAGATAACATAATCAAGATTTTATCAATGTAATTTGTTTTTTATTTGAAATTCAAATTAAATTCCAATACACGCATTCACGAACGCCCTCGTGCATGCACATGCAAAATATATATATATATATATATATATATATATATATATATATATATATATATATATATATATATATATATATATATATATATATAAATAAGTTGCAAATTGATTATTGAAACCATTCTCACGTCTTTTGAGGAGGTTACTTTACCGCCAACTATTAAGTAACTTTTTTGTCGCCGGTCGGAAAACGGCACTTTTTGTCCGCTTAAAGGCACGAAAAAGCACGAACATCGTGCATGTGATACAAAAAATAATTTTATGACATTAAAAAATTTTATTTAATATTTACGAATGGCTTAATTTTTTAAATTATTATTTTAAAAAACAATATTTTTACTTTTTTACAGGGCATGTAAACAAGCATGCAAAGCCAGTTTTAACAGTCAAACAGTTTCAAACAACGTTAAGTATAATCAATGTAACACTCTGATACGTCCGAAGGAGAATACCTCAATGAACGCTCAGACTGGTATTAAAAGAAGGTCAAGGGCTAAGAAAGTTAACAAAATAAGTAGAACAGAAGCTCACAAACAAATTCAATGAAACATAAACAGTAAAAAATAACAACACTAACAACAGTCCAAACGAAAATGAAAGTATTGAACTGTCTTCATTAATTGAAAATGTATCTGGGAATGCGCAGGACGCGAATGTCAATGATGCGTTTATAGATGCACTAAAAAGAAATGCCATTTCAATAGAGAAGGATTTAGTTGAGTTGGACATAGAATTGCTTGAAAATCATCAGCCAAATGTATTTAAAAAGTATAAAAATGTTGGACAAGATAATGAATTTACGAAGAAAAATATTAATGCACAGAATGATGGGAGTGATAATGGTAAAGCATGCAAATAGTCTGATATAAGTAGAAAAAACAAGAATATACAGAAAAATAGTAGAAGCAGTTTTAATGTAGGAAACGATCAATCGCCTGTTCATAACGTAGGTAAAGATACAACTAATTTAAACGAGAACAATGAATTAGTATATCATGATAAAGAGCTTAGCAAAGACAAGAGGCACCGGTCAGAAGCAAAAGAAAAGGAACAGAGAGAGAGAGAGACATAGAAGAAGAACACGGTCACGAAGTAGCGATAGATCGGTAAAAAGCAGACAGGATACATATGAGAAATCAAAATCAGTTATTCGCCCTGTGAAAATTGACCGTTCACCTTCTCGTAAAGAACATGAAATGAAAAGTAATGAAAGTCCAAATGAAAGTAGAGAGAGAAGTTTTAAAAAATATGCAAAGAGTCGCGAAAGATCTATGAAAAGAAGTGTAGGCGACTATATAACATCGAGCCAGAGAAACGATGGAAAAAAAGAGCTCACGAGACAAGAGACCGGATTAGGAGTCGCGATAGATTAACCAGTAAGAGTCGAGAAGATTCTTTAAAATCTTTTAAATGTAAAACCGATAGACGGGAGAGAGATTATTAGACACACCGGTAATAATACTTTGTAACTGATTTATATAATTAACCAGCCATTTTCAAGGCTTTATAATTATTGTGTAATACTGTATAAGTGTACAAGTATGTAAGTGAATAATTATATAATTATGTATAAGTATGTAAGTGAATAACTATATAATTATGTATAAGTATTAAAGTGCATAAGTGTTTTTTTTTTCATAGAAAGTGTAAGAAAAGTTGTTTGTGGTGGGTTGTGTATAAATATTTATATATATTTTGTGTCAAATCAGTATACAGTGTAAGTGTAATGTCTTCAAGTGTCATCCCAAGGGATGTTCAAGGTAAAGTGCCCGGTGGCCCAGGTAAACTTACTTGAGGAAGACTAACAAAAAGAAAAAAGACGTTTTATAAAAGAAAAGGAGATTGTCCTCCTCCAAAGAAGCTAAGACATTCAACTTCCAATAGAAAAGTTCAGGACATTGTAAGTAAACACAAACTGAACTACAAAAAATTGCATATCGCAAGATATGTCTCTCTGATATGTTTCTCTGAATCTGATGTACGAGGAGTTGGATTTAAAATTAACATTTCTTGTTCAAATTGTAGAAATCCAAGAATTACATCAACTAATTCAAGTAGATTCATTGGTAAAAAAGTAATGCATATGAAGTTAATAGAAGATCTGTTTTGGCTATGCGTGCTCTTGGTCATGGGCATGCTGAACTTTCAACATTTTATGGATTTATGGATTTGCCACAGACAACGTTGCAAAGCAGTTTTGACAATATCAACGATTAATTGAGTGAATCCTGTGAAGCAACTGCTGAATACTCTATGAGTAATGGTGCGATAGAAGAAATGAGTATGTTGCCTTCAGATAGTGCTGAACTTCCTGTATCTGGAGGTGATTCTTGGAGAAAAATAGGTTTTTCCTCACTCCAAGGTGTTTCTAGTGTAATATGCAATTCTACCGGAAAAGTGCTTGATGTTTCTGTAAAAAATCAGTCAGCGATTTTTTTAACTCGACAACACCGTGTTCACTTGCGACCTTGCTAAAGGGGATGTTGTGGCCCACAAACACTAATTAAAAAAATTTTCATTTTTCAGTGAAGTAGGGGGGGATTATAGTCGAAAAGTCTAGTGTTCCAGAAAATTTTAATTCCAGGGCTCTCGTTACATCGAGTTTGATCAATACTAACATTTTGGCTGTCTTTTTTCGAGCGTATTCGTTGGGCTAAAAAGCATAGACAATTTTTACTCAGTCATATGCGCGGGTGTTATACAACGATAATTTCTAACAATTTTACCGTCTCTGTGATTTTTAACATCGTATTATTAGATACGTAACTTTTGATATATTTCATTAAAAATAAAAAGTAGTTATTATTTCACAAAAATAGATTGAAATTAATATCCTACAAGTTTACACATATTCTTCTTTAAAATCTAATCAGTTTAAAATTCTTTTACAGTTCTGACCAAAGTGTAACTTCGTAACTCTGACTGGTAAAGCAATAATATAGTATAATAATAATATAAATTGTTTATGACTTACCGGATGATTAACTTGTAGAATTATTAAGTACAAATGTCATGTGTATTATACAAAGGTATTTTATTTTATTTTGTTTTATTGAATGAATGGATTTTACCTTTAACAATAATAGGTGGCCAAGTTTGGCTACAAAATTCATGAGAAATAATCGCATGGTTACCTCATAAGAATAAACAATTTAATAGAATTAGAATAAAGTATTTTTCATCGATTTTTTAAACGCTTGGCTATTAGAAAAACTCAGAGCATAAATCTTGAGTGAGTTTCAATTTCTTCGTCACCTATGGGTACTATAATTCAAAGCATATTTTGTATAATTACTTGTAATCTATTTTAATTTTTAGCCATATTGTCGGGGTCATTATTTTTCTTATTGTATCCTGAAACCGTCATCTTTACATGATCAATGGAACAATAACCAAATTTTTTCTCATTTAACTTTTTTTGTATTAATATTTGAATTACACGAATGGTGGTGGTGACCCGTCGAAGTCGCTTCCAATTCCACTTTTATTATTATTGTTGTCGTCGTCTAAGTCATTATCCGATGATACATCAACATTGCTGTCCGACGATGCTGAGGACGGTTCGGCAATTGAGAACTGTGGAGATTGTGACGGCGTTGGCGGAGACGGTTATACAAATTTTGTCCATCATCCGAAATTTCAGTAATCGAGGCGAAGATATTGTACGCGGGTTTTATTTGTACGTCCCGCTGTTGTACATCCGTAGCATGCCGAAAAGTCAAGTGATAGTCGTGTAAATTATTTTCAGGCAGTTGAGCAATATTTCCCATTATCGGAAAGTTTAGCAATCGAACGGAAGATAATGTACGCGGGTTTTTCTTGCGAATCGCGCTATTGTACATCTCTAACATACCGAAAAGTTAAGCGATACTCGTGTAAATTATCTTCAGCCGGTTTTGCAATCTTTCCTACCATCAGAAAGTTCAGCAATCGAAGGGAATATAATTTACGCGAGCTCTTCTTGCGAATCCTGTTGTTGTAGATCCGTAGTATGGCAAAAAGTCAAGCGACATGCTCGTGTAAATTATCTTGAGCCAGTTTCGCAATGTTTTCTATCATTTCTATCAGTCCGTTATTTCGGGTCGAGTATACAAATACCCCATCTTCGGTGGTCTTTGTATTCTCGGTGATACTTCCTATTTACCTCCGGCAGTCCTACGATTGCTGGAGATGGTACGTTGTGATTGAATCTGTTTGTTCACCGCGCAGAGTAAGAAGCTACGATATATAAATTAAACTTCTATCATTACTTTTCAGGGGTGATACATTTATCACACAGCGTAGAGCAAGAAGCTGCGCTATATAAATTAAACTTGTTTCTTTTTCAGGAAGAGGATCAACGGAGAAGGACCAGGTCAGCAGAACCAGGACATTGAAGGACAACGAGGTAAGTATTTCCTCTGGGAGTACTCATTACTAAGTATGTCGAGGGTTGGAAGACCCTCGTCGTAGCTTGCGAAGCACTACTTTATATTCTAGGCCCCATGGATCGTTCTCTATCTCATTGCACAGATATTAACATTGTTGGGTCTTACTTCATTTGATGGTATCACCCAATCGCTTTTTCGTTTCCTTATACTTTGAATTCTTACGACTGACCTCTTCTTCTCTATTTCTGTCAACTCATTGTGCTCGTCTGCGCAGACGAAGGTACTCCTTCCTTAATTTGGCAATCTCTTCTGTCCACCAATAAATTGGTAGTCTCTTGTTTTCTGCTGGTCGCTTTCATGGCATCGATGATTCACAAGCCATGTATAGACGCTGCATTATAACTTTTACCTGGGCCTTAGCTGATTCCGGTTCTTCGACCACGCCTTATCCACTTGCTTGTTGCCCTTCTTGTAAGATAGCTACTAACCTTTCCCTCATCATTTTTATTATATTATACCTAGTTTTACTCGATGAACCTTCTTGATACATATTTTGCAATCCTTCCAAGTTGTAGGTGATGTGCATGTGATCGCTGGCATTGTAGTCATCGATAACCTTCCAATCACGCACACTGCCGGCGATGACATCTGTTGCAAAAGTGACATCTAATTTTCACAGTTGTCTTCGATTCTAAAGCTTTTATTTCTCCCATTTATCCCACTGATTATTTTAATCCGTTGGTTATCGGGGATTTGTTTTGTCCATTGCCACCTAGTTTCACTAAGACTCCTCCATTTCTTGTAGTTCGCCCTTTTTGGATATTTGTACTTGTGTCTTCTAGAACTGGCATACTGTTTATTCCCTTCAGGATATCTGCAAATGACCGGCCATATTCGAGTTTGATGAATACAGCATATTGTGGTATCCGTACTTTGTGTTTCTTGGTCTGCTTCTGTGGTTGATTCTTTTCCTGTCTCTGTGGTTGCGGTCGATTTGTCGTCTTCGTCCTCTTCTTTGCCTTTCTTGATCCTACAGTCACAAATTCTCTATTCTGTTTTCTGTTATTTTCTATAGGTGTCTGTATGAATTCTATCCCAGTTCCCCGGGGCCTGTCCTCCGTTTTCCAATCCCGATATACTCGAATAGATTGGGCTCGACCGTGGCATCACGGTCTCCGATTCCGTGTCTAATACGTACTTCCTGATCAAGGTCCGAAGCGGCTGGCCTCTTAAGGCACGGATAAGGCCAGCTCAAGTCCGTGGGGTCCCTAAGCCCAAAGGAACTCTCTACATACCGACAATCATCTCTAAGAGTTAGCGTAGTGGAGAGTGTTTCTCTTTACGGGAAAATAATATATATTAACATCATATATAACATAAATTAACAAAATATTAACGATTGTTTTAAATAATGACCTATATTAAAATTAATGTATACATATGTTTTTGTATCTACACACTTTACAAAGATAAATTTTCTTAAATACATTTATTAATATGAAAGAACTGTGTTAAAGTTTGTGAAGTAACATTTAAAGTAGATCTATACATACATAAGTAGATACATAACAAGTACGCTCAGATACATGATATATTCGTACATCTCATATTTGATTACCTACAAATGTCAACAAACGCATCTTTCATAGATTCTTCTTCAAAATCAGCTACAATTATATCATACATACGTCTTCCTCCTTTTGTTCGCAAAAAGCAGCGCTCATAAAATGTTCGCGAAAAATAATATCTTCCAGGTAGTTTCCTTTATACGAACGCCGAACGCTCGCTCGTAAGCGCGCGTAGATATATACGGAGGATATAGCTTTTAGATGGAGCGAGCTCTTTTACTTGCTGCTCTTTATTTACGATTCCTTTAGGACTCCGGCTCCGGCATTTTTCATAAACGAATGCAAAAAAGGGGGGAGGGGAAGGAAGAAGGCGAGCTCTGCCTTATACTTTTCTCGAGTGATTTAAGAATTTTATAACGTGAGTCGGTCGGTCCTTTTTCCGAGAGGAGCTTTATCAATTTTTAATGATTCGCGTTGTCCGCATTATTTTACGCTGGGAGATATTCTTGGACTATGAATATTTCGCAGCATTGAGAGGATGGCATCTTAAGTTGCTGTTAAAGCGGATAAATTACGTATAAACGTCGCGATTTATTAATAATAAGAATTACGTGACGTTTAAAAATGTATCTATTTTTTTAATTTTAATACTTGAATTATTTTAAAATAGATACAAAATTTGCTTTTATATGAATTTATGAATTGAAAAAAAAACGTAAGATTTATTAGAAACAATTAATAATAGTTATGGTATAATTCAAGATATAATAAATTTTACAAAGGTCCGATAAGAAATTAACACTGTCCAGTGCTATCCGGTTTTATCAATGGCTCCTAATAAATCAAACGCATTTCACAAGTAGCGATTAGAAAAGACATATCATTTTTGAGATTATTTGTAACGTCAACTTTGATAGAATAAAACTATTACAAGATAGTTTAAAATATATTTTTTATTCAATTATTAATATTAATTGGTATACGATTATTATTTTTATAATATTAAACATAAGATTTTAATCAATCTTATAACGATTTTCAGTATTAAAAAGAGGCTACAAAATGACGGAAAAAAGATACAAATTTTATAAATGTAGATCGCGAGATATGTCTTTTTAGTGACACATTCAAAAAGTTTCAGAAAATATTGCACAAATATCTGCAGATTTTTTCCAAAATTGATATGATCTCGCAAGGCTGATTTGGTTAGGTGAGAACCAAAATTTATTGGTTCGTTACATTACATCGCCATAAGAGTTATATTCAACCAAAAGTACTATTCAACGATAGTTGTAATATTACATACAGGTCCTCTTGTAAGTTAACAGGCAGTATGGAATGCAAATTTGTCTACAAAATAGCGTGCAGATTCATCTGCAGAATAGTTTAAAGGGTTATGCACAGATTTGTTAGTATGCAGTATTACCTTGAAAAATATAAATATTTGTATGTAGAATTATATGTAGATTCACAGAAGCAAATTCTTATGAAGTATAACATATATAGCTTTCCCTGCAAGATAGCTTACAGTATTGCATACAGGGTAGAATGTATAATTTTTATGTTTACTTTTAATTCCAGCACGAAAACCGTCTGAACAAATCCTGCTGAACATATACAACTACGGTTTTTTGTTGGATATTTCGTCTGCGCATTTATCTTTACATTTACAGAGGACAGAATTCTGTAGAGAAGCATCCACAATGTTTACAAGGTTCTAAAAGCTTCTAAGTTCTTCAGCAGCATTTTCTGCAGATAACTTTCAAACATGTTTATAAATTTTATAAGTGTATTAAATTCCGACCTCTACTGTCCAAATTAATTTTAATACACGTTTATTTGTTTATTGTTTATTGTTTATTGTTTATCCCAGATCAAAATTCAAGTGAACTTTGCAAATATAATTTAATACCTGTACGCATTAGATCTGACTCCCTATAGTCATGACGCATCTATTGGGCCCTCCTACATTTAGAAAATATAGTAGGTGAAGTACGTATGCATCGTAACTAATCCTACAGTTTCAATTGTAATCAAAATCACTGTTACCGCGGTAAAAATCTATGAAAAAATAATTTCTCAAATTTTCTCTTAGTTAAAAATCCATGTTACAAACCACATAACCACCGCGGCACCTAAATAATATTCCAGCATAACGTTGCCAATTAATAATATTGTATTAAACTATCTCACACACAAAAAATCCGAGCTCACATGATCTAAAACACTAATACATCCTCGAAACGTCTCCCATTCCCCTCCTAAGAACTCCGAAAACATACACTCTCGGACTGCACAACGCATCTCTGGATTTCGTCGTTGTAATAGCATCATCGAGCGTAAAGACTATGATAAATTCCAAGTCGGCGGCATCAGCGGCCGTTATTTTTCCTGGCGCAGGTACGCTCCTCAGCAGCCACGCAACAGACCGGCAGACTTCTCTTTCCTCTCCCCAAAGCGAGAGAGCGAGCGAGAAAAGATAGCGCGCGCCTTTTGCGCCTGCAAACTCGGAAGGGGCGCGCAATTTATGGCGCTCGTGGGAGGACCCGCAGGGGCGCAAAGACTTTGGCGAGGGCGGCCGCGGCGGCCTCTCGTAAAATGAAGCAGCCGCCGCTGTTACTGCACTTGCCTACCTGTGTTTTTGCCTCTTGTGCCTTGTGAGAGAGGCGAGGAGCTGAAGGGCTTTTTCTTCTATTTTTGGGGGGAGGGAGGGAGAAAGGCTTTGCGATGGTACTTTTCTTTCGAGCGGCTTTTGAGCATCGTCAATCGCGGCCGATTTTTCTCAGACGGGGTTGTACGGTTAATGGGGATGGTTTGTTTGTAGTGTTGCGTTGTAGGTTGCATTGAATTGGAAAATGAAGATCAAGATGGTGAGTGTGTATTTATGATAGTTGAGTAATTAATGATTAGATTTAAGACGATTATACATTTTGCTGGTAAGTTAGTGGGATTTTTCTTTTTATCTATTTGTAGATTCTGAAGTATGTAAGAAAGTTAATGGAAACTTCATTTGCGATCCGTTATAAAAGTTATTATACACCCTAAAAGGAATTCGCTTCATAAATAAATAAATAAATAGATAAATAAATAAATTGATAGATAGATAGATAGATAGATAGATAGACAGACAGACGGATAGACGGACGGACGGACGGACGGACGGTCGTACGAACGGACGGATGGACCGACAGACAGACAGACAGACAGATAGATAGATAGATAGATAGATAGATAGATAGATAGATAGATAGATAAGTAAATAAATAAATAAATGAAATAGATTTAACAAACAAATTCAATTTTTTTGAGAGTACGATACAATTGAAAATTAAGAATTAGCTTGTTATCTATTTTTAGGTGAAAATAAATTTCACACCATATGATACTTTATTTTTTATGTATAAATTGATATATAATTTATCAAAATATAATAGCAATATTATTTTTTTATTGGAAGCTTTATTGGAGCAATCGATGGCTCAAGTAGTAAGCGCGTACCTATTGAGTAGGAAACTCCGTCAAAATAATAGAAATACGGAAAAAATGATTTTTCTGTAATAGATATATGATGTGCAAAATAACTTTACAGCATGGAATAGATTAAATGTTTCTATTTACGAAAAAAATTTAATAACAAAAAGATTCAGAACAAATGGGCTTCTGGAGCAAGGAGAAAATTACGCGCGTTTACAACCCAACAAACTTTTATTTTCAAACTTATGATTCTTTTCAGATGCTTCTTAGTATCGTTAGAGAATTTACAAGACCTCCACGTTTCAATTTTAAAAAAATACCTAATCAGTGAAGAACAGTATGCATTTGTTTATAATAATTTTGATCGCAGTTCACATTATCGTGTGTCGAATTTTATAAACAAATGTACATTGTTTTTCATTAATTAAATCTTTTTTAAATTGAAACGGCGGAGGTCTTGTAAATTGTCTAAAAATTCTAAAAAACATCTAACATAAATCTTAAGTTTGAAAATCAAAGTTTCTTAGATTTTATACGCGCGTAAATTTTTTCATACTTCAGGTAGAAGCACATTTGTTGTTATTTTTTAGCTACTAATTTTTTTCGCAAATAAAAAGGTTTTATCTAATCAATGCTGTATAGTTATTTTATACATAATATTTTATGACAATGAATTAATTTTTTTTCTGTATATCCCAGATTTGAGCGGAATTTCGACCTTAAGATAATGGCCGCTCAAGGAGCATGGTTCGAATCCCCGATAGTTCGAATTTTTCGGGAACATTTCAAGAAAATGTTTTGTCTAGACTTTTCGATGATGGAGATCAGGTCTGCAACCTGCTACCTAGGTAAGAGCAATAATGCCCGTATACCCGTATGTAACTAAAATGAAAAAAGTCGATAGATCTCCTTGAATAACCGTAGTGTATATCTTGATGCACCGAGAAGTTTTAAGTGTCATACTGAAGAGTTTATTTTATGCAAAATTTACATTCTTAGGTTACCCATGTAGAATTTTATAAAAGAAAAATTATTGACTGAAGCTATTCTCTATTAAAGCAAAAATTATTCGATTTTATAACAATTTTATTGTAAAATGTGACATTAGAAAACTATTATTCTAGTCAATAATTTTAATTTTGAAATTCCTACCTGATCCCTTAAATATGTATATTTTGAATATATTGAAACTTAAAAACACTTAATCGGATTAATTTGACTCTCGTAACCTAGCACTGCATCAAAAAATATACATAATTCGATTTGGGTTATTTAACGGAATCTATAAACGACCATTTAATAAAAAAATAATCTGTTAGATTTCTATAACATAAAAATATAATTAAGTTAAATGACTTTTGCATTCTCAATGACTTAAAATATTCAAAGAGAATTTAAATTTTTTATAACCCTTACAAGAAGAGTGTCCGAGGTTTGGAAACCGATATTTATTGAAACTTTGAGAGGTGGTTTCTGACACCTAAGAATGAAGTGTAGCACCCGTAGCTTTTTCCAATGGACCCTTATTCTCGAGATATCAATCAATCGATCTCAATTGTGCGCTATTTTAGTAAAAATGGGAGCATTTACTCCTGTTCATAGCTCTGAAAGTTTTCATACTAGAAGAAATTACCCAAACGTAAATAAAAATAGACAAAAAGAGCATTAATTCCAGCGTTGTTCAATTTAATTATTTTAAATACAGTGATTTTTCGTGTAATTTTCATCGCATTCTTTGACACTTGAATACTTTGGCCTAGATTAATATTTTTGAATGAAATAAAGCTAGCTGTAATTAAAGCTTTTTTCGACTACTCTGATTTACGTTGGGTTTAATTTTTCTAGCGTAAAAGGTTTTAGAGCTATGCGCGACGGCTTCGATACAAGTTTCCAATCGCATTGATCAGTATGAACGATTTTTTATTTTATGCAAAGTATGCGAAGAAGTGCTACTTTATTCCCGCTAATCACAAACAAAACTACGTACTTTACGCCTATTTTTACGAAAACTTACATTTTTTCCGATTATCCATATAATTGTACTAGTCAGTCCTTTGTCTTTACAAGACAGTACGATTATAAAAGGTAAAGTTGAGTCTGAATGTTCTTCTATAATTTTAACTTCTTTGCCCCTTATTTCCGCAAAATAAATATGCAAAATAAAGTTGCTTCTTGAACTACTGGTCGACGAGCCCATACGTTTATAATTATTTTCTATAATTGGTGACATTGTACAAAATTTTAAAATAAACACAAAATGATGGTAAAGCGGATATTACAATATTTCACATTGCAATGTGAAATACATAGTATTATAAAGCAATAGAATGCAATAATTAATTTCTTTACTTGACCATTTGTTAGTTGATTTCACAATTTTCTTTAGCATAATTTTGTATTCATTATTTACCATTCCGACAGCTTATGAAAAATAAATAAAAATATGATAAATAATATTTTATACATATACTTTATTATTACTAAATTACTATTTTTAATCTTTTATAGATGTGATTTATAAATTAATGCGATAGAAAAACTCATCTTGCCTAAATTATACGTTTGTAAAACGTAAGTTTTAGGGATAAAATAACTACTTCAAATTGTATAATAAACGATTTCTACTAGGATATGTAGCTTCTGTTCTTTATGTTAATCATAAATGAAGGAAAGTTATCAAATCAACTAAGATGCTGTCAAGTTTATTGTTGCATTCATATCTGTAAACCAGTTTCCTCAAACATATATAGTATAAAATATATACATAATAAAAATAATAACAAGCATAATAATATTAAGATCTTTAAAGTTTATAATGTTTTAACCAGATATATTTACATGTAAATATGATCATCTAAAATAAGTCTTAGTTAATCACAAATTAGTGCATATTTCATTTTGAAAAATAACTATAAACAGCCAACTTAAAAAAAACTTATATTGAATTTCTGACACATATTTTATATATTGTCCCTGGTAGAAAATTATCTAGTTTTATCGAGGCCCTCGATTATTTCCTTGGCAAACTAGATAGTTCTACATAGTTCTAGATTAATTTTCTACCAGGGGTCTTACTAATTATTTATGAAGATATAGTTTATTCAAATCATTAAATTGCATTTCTCACTTGTATGTATAGGTTTCTTATGATTACTTTTCTATTTATTCTAACTTCTTAAACACGTAATTATTTGAAATAGTATTATTATATTTGTTTTCACCTATTTTGATAACAATAACATTTTTTGCTTTAGAATATATTATTCTGTATACACCTTAAGCTGTAAGACGACGGGTCCGTCAAGTATGTTCATAGTTATTTTTCAAAATGAAATATACCGTCAATGCACTAATATAACGATTAGACTCAGGGACAGAATACATTAAATATAATGAAATAAAAATATATTTCTATTGCGAGTAATTTATTTGTATTAGTTCATTTCATCGTATTAAAATAATTCACTTTACACATTTCTAAAATTACAGCGCTCTCATACCATACTCACACACTCTTCAGTGATGTTCGATGTCATCTTCTTCCGTATAATCGGTTACATTGTAGATTAACTCTTGATTTGTCTCTTGAAGGTCCATAAATCTGGATTCTCCATAACCATCAACTTGATTCAAATACACTAACAATTCAATACTTTGATCGAATTCTTTATTTCTATTTGCTTTTATTAGCGTCGATACACGATCAGCATGTTCAATTCATGAACGCATTATCAAAATTATGAGGCATGTTGATGACTAGATGACGAGTGTCGCATGTTTCCATTATACTTCGTTACTTTCTTACCTTTGATGTATTGCGTGTAAAAGTATACGCGTGGTACATATACCATGAGCATTCCAAGAACAGTGCATTACATTTTGATGATGATATATTTACATATAAATAAATCTGGTTGAAACATTTTAATCTTTTAAGATTTTAATATTATTATTATTGTTATTATTTTTATTTGGTATACATTTTATTCTACATACGTTTGAGAAAACTGGTTTACAAATAAGAATGCATATCCTTCATTTGTGATTAACATAAATGACAGAAGCTATATATTGTAGTAGAAATCATTTGTTATATAATTTGAAGTAGTTATTTTATAGTTTATTTATAAACATTTGCTATTATTTCAACAAATATTAATCGGTTTATCGGTTACGTCACATTATATAAATCCTTTTGAAAAAGAATTTCGTTAATTTTATATTATTATATTTAATGTATTAGTTTAATAATAACATATTTTTTTATAATTATCAAAGGGTAATAATATTTTTGAAATATTCAATTTATTAATATTGTATTATCTCATGAAAAAATGCTTTGATTCTTATCGCTTTTCTTAAATGAAGAGTAGCTGAATGATATCGATATTTTATCAAAAATACTTTATACAAATTGTTTTTAGCTTTTATTAAGTTGTTGCTTACATTCTTAGAAATAGAACTACGCATTAACTATTTAATATACTTATTTTTTGTAATTAACAATCCAATATGAACTCTGACCTCTAAGGCCCCATTCTCCCCTATATATTGTCCAGATCTTGTGTATTCTGTTCCGATGAGATTAAAATCTAGCTCTATCATTGCAATGCCTTATTCCATAAATGATGATTTCAATCATAAAAGCCAAAGTTGCTAAAATCCAACCTCCGAACAAAACGCAAAAGCTGATGGTCAAGTTCTCATGACTTAGTGCTTGATCTTCATTGTCAAAATTTTTCCATGCGAAGTGTTTATTGCGATCTACAATTACATTATAAAAACCCGCTTCCGAGATCCGAAACATAATCCAATTGGCCTTGTACAGGAGTGGCGAATCATCGGGAAACATATAAGTGACATAAGCTTCTAGCACACTTTGCCTCGATAGATGAACCCACTCGTTCTGCAACATAAGTGTGTTGAGCGTGTGGGAATTACCAATGCAGGTTATTTGTTCACCTTTTACAAATCGTTCGCCACAGTCTTGCAAGGTATCGATTATGCGATAGCGTTTTCGAATTTCAATATTACTTATCACATTTTTAGAATCTGCAGTTCCATAAATAGATAGATTGGATTCTAGTAAGTCATCTATGGAATCGATGAGCTTATAATCTGACGCAGTGTTGATTGCACTCAAACGACTTTGAATGTATGAACTAATCGCGAATATGGCAAACAGGAAAATAATTAGAAATAACTTTCCAGATGAATTTCGTGGTTCTCGTAGACTCGACGTGTACACGAACATTCGTAAGAATTCTAGAGCAGCTGATGATATTGCTATCTTTAAAATGAATTTCAAACCGGTGATAGATAAAAGGCAAATCATCATAAAAAACAGCCAAACTTTTGGGGTAAAAACATGAATAAATTTATCTGCATAGTTGATTGAATACACCGACGAAAGGAGTTTGAGGTCGGTTTGAAAAAGAGGATATTCATGAAATTTCCAGTAAGTTCTTGAGAAATATAGAATCATTACAAAGTCCACATCGTCTGATAGTACATCTCTCATTGGTCCTTGAGGCTGGCCGCAATCATCCATATGACCAGAAATATTAGATTGCTTTAAAGTTACACTGCTGTTTATATGACACAATATGGTGCACATCATTGATATGCCAGGACCAATGCATTTTTCGTAGCCAGGTTTCGTTGAATTATAGAAATATACTGAATTGTAAACTGTAACAGTCTTAAAATTATATCCATCCAAATTTCGCATTTTATCAAAATACAGATTTGTACAAAATAAAGAATCTATAAATTTAATTATTTATTATCTGTGGATGCTTTACTGGTGCTATTTTTATGCATTTAAATACTTACTATTAGTAGTCAAAGATGTATAATCTTGTTTAATTGTATGCTTCAACAATGTCCAAGAACCATCCCTTAAAATATCAGTCTGTGCTTTTTTCCAAAAGTTTGGGGCTCGATTTGTATAAGGATTGAAAGTGTACAGCAGCAATTTATTTATTGTGCTACGGCATAAATATATTACGGATAACATATTGAAACTCCACGCAGTTTTTAAAAATGGACGAGCCATTGCACAACTATTTTCGGAATTCTCGTTGACTATAAAAAAAGATGCCTCGTGATTCCACCAAATGGAATTTTTAAAGTTTTCCAAAATCACCAAGAGATTCGCATCGGGTGAAACGTTTATGATGACATTTGTTGCTGGAAGATTGTTTCTACCGAAAGATGCCTCATTTAATTTATAAACGTGTCGAAAACGTTTGTACTCTTTAAAAATAATATTCTTATTTAACTCAAATAAATATATAGGTATAAGAGAAGAAAATGTTGAATTTAAAACATTTAAATCGATTATGTTCTGATAAAGAATAATAGTGGTTTCTTTCTTTTTTTCGAAACAGTGTTGAATAACTTTTTCCTAAAATTGTTAATAATCGAACATGAATATGACAAAAGAATAGAATTAGTAAATACAGAAAATAGAAGTAACTTACGGTGAATCTGGATATTTCATTTGTGTTCAATGTAGTAATAAAATTCTTGTTTTCTTTGGTTTCTGGATAACATAAAATTGATATTTTTAATAGGAAAGTGAAGAAAAAAATCGTATAAAGTTGCATTATTTTCTTTTTTTGCAGACTGTTTGTTATGACTTGAATAAAATGAATAGTTGTCAAAAAAATTTTGTTTGAGAGTCGTTTTGTTTAATGTAGACAGTAGCTGTGTCTGTGAAAATATGTACAGAAACTCGAAGCACCCTGAATTGCTCAGGCTACTTATTTATTATTTTTAGACGCTATTGAATAAACCTTTTTAAAAATCAATGGCTATTGGTCGATATCTAGGCAGCTCACGCTTCCTTTAAGGGGATGCGTCAGACCTACTTTACCTGCCCATAAATTATATTCCTAAATTTCGTTTTCCTCAAAATATACGAATCAGAATCAAATTTCCTTTTAAGGGTAGCTTTATTTACGTAAAGTACATAGCGAAACAATCGAATTATTATCAGAATCGAAAATTAGCAATTAAGTGATTATGCTAATTTTCGATTCTGATAATAACTCGAGTGTCCTGATATGTATTCTACGTAAATAAAGTTACTCTTAAAAGGAAATTGGATTCTGATGCGTATTTTTTGAGTAAAACGAAATTTTCGAATGCATTTATCAGCGGGTAAAGTAGGTCTGACGCATCACCTTAAGGAGGAAATTCCATAAAAATAAAGGAAATACAGAAGAAAGTATTTTTCTTTTATAACATATATGATGTGCAAGGTAAGTACATAGCATTGATTATATAAAACATTTTTATTCACAAATAAAATTTAATAATTTATTTAATAATTTATTTAATAATTTATTTAATCATTTTTAACAAAAAAATAACTAATGAGCTTATGAATGAAATGAAATTTAATATGAGTATGAAAAAATTAACGCTCGTTTACAACCCAATTAAATTATTTTTAAAATTATGATTCTTATCGATTCTCTTTAAAATCCTTAGACAATTCACAAGACCTCTACCATTCCTATTTTAAGAGAATACTTGATCGGTGAAGAAAAATGATTATTTGTTTATAATACTTTTGACCACAATTCTGATTTTCATGCGTCACATTTTATAAGTAAATGCTCATTGATCTTCACTGATTAAGTATTTTTTCAGGATTAAAATGATAGATATCTTGAAAATTGTCTAAGGATTCTAAAGAGTATCTAACAAAAATTGTAAGTTTATAAATAAAAGTTTGTTTGATTGTACACGCGCCTCAATTTTTCCATACTCCAGGTAGATGCTCATTGGTTGTTATTGTTTGGTTATAACATTTTTTTCGTAAATAGATAGGGGATATCTAATCATTGCTGTATATTTATTTAACTCATAATTAATCAAACTGTTTTCGATGGAATTTCTACCTTAAACTAAATTTTACGAATTTTTCAACCTAGAATTTTATTATATAAATTGTTAATTTTAACTTTGTCCTGATATTTTAATAAAAATAATGACATAAATCTTTTATTTTACTTTACTTTAATTTTTAATTTAATAATTAAAATAAAAATAAAATCATGACTATTAAAGTTATAAACAGAATAATATTAACTTTTTGTATTATTTTTTAATTTTTCGTATGTCGAGCTTCAAAATTATAGAGGACATGAAGTCGAAACTGCTCATGTTTGAAAACTCCTCTAACGAAATGATTTAAATTAGTGTACATTTTTAACCCTTTCATTCCCAATTTCATTTCTAAAAATCTTATTTTGTCTATGAAAAATACATTATAAAAAAAATTAAGTCAACAAACATTCTCTACTTAAGAAAATGTGCTCTGTGGGCGTATTATAGTGCCACTATACTTTAATAGTACATTACGATACGTGTAACCTAAGTAGTCCTTTACAGCACGGTGTGTATTATGGCTAAACGCCGTGCTATGAAGGATGATTTTTGACGGGAGTATCGTATACTATTTTATAGCACTGCTTGCCTAAATCCGCTATCACGCCCAGCCGTCCTTAAGCAGTCCGGTATTGTACCGTGAGATAACCGCCCGAGCGTAGCGAGTGCGATAAGGAAGGTGCAATAATGGACTACTTAAGTCATGGGTAGTTGTGACTTACCTGCGGATTTAGGTCATACAGTGCTATAAAGATCTATACAGATTTCGTAGGAATGTGCAGTATATTATTTATGTACCGAATTTGTCAAATGGCTACAATGGGAATGAAAGGGTTAATTATTTCAAATATTTAGCTAGATTTTAACTAATACAAAAACGCATCCTCAAATATTTAAGAACCAAATGGTTCCATCTTGGTAATATGTCAAGTTAAATAGTTGTAGGTCACGATGGGCTCGAATGTGATGAATCATTATCCTCGCTTAGAAAAAGCCCAGTTTCCTCCCTAGTTGCACCATGTACTATTTTTAATATAAAATAGTACTTTTCGTATTAAGGGCATAAAGTAGAATTTTACAGCATATAAGTTCTGCGCCCGAGATATGAACACTTTTTTCGATAATAAAAGGAATAATGTACACATTTCACATAATTTTTGTTTTTTGTGCGCACACTGGGTATAAGGTTGAAAGTCTTGCATTTTTGGTTTTATGGAAAGTATGCGAAAAAGTGCTACTTTATTCCCGCTGAACACAAACCAAACTACGTACTTTATTATAATTTATTTAATAATTTATTAAATAAATTACACTACCTATACTTTTACGAAAAATTAATTTTTTGACGACTATCCTTATAATTGTACTAATCAGTCCTTTCTTTTTACAAGATAAAAAACGATAGATACGTAGATAGATAGACAGACAGATAGACAGACGGACGGACGGACGGACGGACCGACAGACAGGCAGACAGACAAATAGATAGACAAGTAAATAAATAAATAAATAAAATAGATTTAACAAACAAATTAAATTTTTTTAAGGTTACGATACAATTGAAAATTAAGAATTAGCTGGTTATCTATTTTTAGGTGAAAATAAATTTCACATCATATGGTACTTTATTTTTTATGTATAAATAGAAATATAATTTATCAAAATATAATAGCAATATTATTTTTTTATTGGAAGCTTTATTGGACCAGTCGATGGCTCAAGTAGTAATCGCTTACCTATTGAGTAGGAAATTCCGTAAAAATAATAGAAATATGGAAAAAATTATTTTTCTGTAAAAGATATATGATGTGCAAAATAACTTTACAGCATTGATTAGATTACATGTTTCTATTTACGAAAAAAATCAAGGGAAAGGATGGTCAAGGATCAAAAGTTCAATAGTTTATGTACACCGATAATTAATTTATAATTTTTATTTATTTTCAAGTGAATTAATTACATTATTAACTTTACGTATAAAACTACAATTATTATAACTATACAGTGTTTTATTAATATATGCATGTTTGTATATGCAAGTGTTTAAACAATAATATTTTAATATAGAAAATAATAAATTCTGTAATTAAGATTCATAATGTTCATGAAAGAAATATATGTTTTCTTACAAAAGTTTTTGTAATAAGAAACTAACGCAACAGAAACTGACAGAAAACGTGAGAATTTTTCGAATATACCATTCGAACTGCAGTTACAAATTCCAGTTTGCGATTTGATCAATTCAATGTTGAGTGCTTTGCTGTAAATAAAAAACAATACAATTAGAAAATATATTTAAAATATATTGTAAGTATGACCGGTAATACCCCGTTATCCCCTATTGATTCTATATTGATTCACAGCGTTCAATCAAAAATTGTAAATATAATCTTCAATGCCGCTAAACCCTGTTCAAAATATTTACATAAAATTTGATGTAAAATTTTATGTAAATACTTTCAACAGGGTTTAGCGGCATTAAAGGTTATATTCCCTGATTGAAATTAGAAAACGTAGAAATAAGTAAGTAACAGTTCTATACGTTTATGTATGTTTTTCAATATATATATATATATATATATATATATATATATACACATTTATATATGGTTCAAATTTTTATAATTGCTGTATATACATTTTTATACATTTCATTACTTTTGCTTATAGATATATACATTATCATACATTTTCTTACATTTTTATACAGATTTTTACTTTAATATAAAAATAATATCATTTGTAATAATCTAATTTTGATAATGTATATAAACGTAGAAAATTGTATAAAAATGTATATACGTTTTTGAACGTTCAAAAATAAAATAAATTTTTTAATAGAGTGAATAATTATTTTAACATCTCTATTAAAAAAATGTTATTCGAAAAGGATTATAGAGTCTGAATGAAATAATTTTATTAATAATATTATTTTAGAAACATAATTTTGTTGTTTATGATTAAAAAATTTTTTTAGAATTGTGGAAAAATTTTAAACCCCAAAAGTTGTGTTTGCGGAACTCGGTCCCCCCTTGTTAGTATACTTACGTTTTCATGTAAACTCTCGTCAAAAATATCCAAGTACTGCTCCTCAACTATTGGTTTAGTCCGTGTTAGTTCGTTTTCAACTTTCGATATTTGGATCCACAGGTGATTGTTCAAATAATCGCGAATTTCCTGGCTCGCAGTAGGTAATGCCATTGCGGTATTATACAAATGATTGTTTGCTTCGTTTACAAGATTTCTATACTTCGATTTAATTTCCGTTGTCGCATAATAAGTGAATGCAAAGCTTTTTGATAATTCCTCAGCAGCAGAAAGATAAATCTATAAAAAATAACGAATTCATAAAAATAATATTAAATTGTTTTATATATAGAATGTTATATAATTACTATATTTTAAATTTAAAAAAAGCGTTTAAAAAATATTAATTAAAAAAAATACATACCTGAATTATATTACGATTATTATTACGATTTTTATGGTACTTACGTTTCCCTTCAGCCACGATGCCATAACGCAGTCCATTGTTTTTAGACAAATTAAAGCCTGCTTGTATTCTCCTTTATCTGCTAGCGACTGGGCAATACTCAGTAAATTTAGATTTTGATCTTGGTCCATCTTTAAATTTCACCTTATTTCACCTTATATAAATAAAGTATATTTCCGTAAGTTGAATTTACGTAAATTTCTATTTTCTTGGCTCAAACAATTAGAAAAATTATAGCAGAAAGAAAAAAATAACTTTTTGTAAGGTACAAATGATATTTGAGAGCCCGAATTGGATAACTCGCTAAGCAATCAAAGATGCCAGCCTGCGCCGTACATCTAACAACTGTGACTGTGCTGCAGATCGGGGTTTCCTTATATACCGCACCAAGCTGCACCCGATGGATTGAAAGAATGAAGAACTCATTAGACTTCCTTGAAATGTATACGGACCCTATAAACCCTGGTCTCCAACGTGCATAACTCGGACCCACAGCTTCGTCTCGCCGATAATGCGTTAGACGCCTTCCCTGCACTCTCGGCCAGGTACTACGCCCCACCCCCACCGTCATACTTTTTCCACCCTCCCTCTTCTTAACGACTAACTTCTTAATCTTCACGGAAATAAGCTTGAATGAACCTGTGCATTGTGCACAGCGTAGGCAATGCACAGGCTGACTCATACACGCAGTGCATACAGCCAAGGTAATTACGCATGCTCCGACACCGATGCGACGCCTGGTCTCCACCTGCATAACTCGGACCCACAGCTTCGAGGCGCCGATAGTTCATTATATGCCTTCTCTTCACTCTCGGCCAGGTCCTACGCCCCACCACCGCTACCGATCGACGCGCGGGTCAGCTATAATGACCGAGCCGACCAACACCGTAATACTTTTCCCACCCTCCCTCTAACCAGGGGTGGGAAGTGTTCTTGCATTGGTCCGCACACGTGCGCACAAGTACGCGCACGCGTACGTACACGTACGTGCACTGGTAAATGTAGCTGTAGTGCGGAAAATATAAGATAAGAGTAATTTTTTTTATTATTAGGTTTGATAAGATTATGCAAAATTATTCGATAAGAGTGTAAACATTATGTTTTTAAAGAAATATTTTAGATGTTGTCGATAGGTTGTATTTTTGGTTAGAATTAACGTTGAGATATACAAAACTTTGTTAGGAAAAAAATAATGTACTATTCAGTAAACTATTCACAGAAACTATTGTTCTTCTTAATACTATTATAAAATTATGAATGTACACATGTTTATACATGATAAATCATCCATGATTATACAAAATCACACTTCAAATTTGTTAAACTTGAGCATGTTTGTGCAAAATTATGCATTTTTATGCATTTTTTAATACGAGACGCGACATGTTTCTTGATCTTGTCTTGGTCGTGTCTGTATTTTCGAGACAAAACCAAAACGTTACTGCGAAATTATTTAATTAGTAACCTGAAGTTAACTATATCTTTTTTGATTTACATTTATGCATTTTTGAGTATCGTGCAAAGTCCTGAATTGAATTTTAATATTCACTGAATGATGCAGTGTATATTATTCTTGCTCTGCTATATACGTATAATCATTATACTTAGGGGTACATAACATTTTTTTCTTATTTCGTTTATATCTCTTAAAAAACAAAAATATTCCAAATGTCATGTATATGACCATATAGGTATTGAGACTAGCTATCTATAAAAAAAAATTGAGTAAAAAAAAAGATGGCTTTTTTGAGAAAAAAACATTTTTCATTGTTTATAAAAAATGCCATATCATCCTTGATTTTTTATAAAAATATTTTTGAACTTGGCAGATCGAAAGAGTATCACCAACAGCATCGAATATGTACAGAATTATGTTCAAATATCCATCAAAGACGAATTAGAACGATTTAAAAAGAAAAAAGTTTTCGATTTTTGAGAAACGAAATTTGAGGAGTCATTTTTGAAAAAACCATAACACATGCAATTTTAATGCTATCGAAAAATAAAAAAATACGTATACGCTTATTTTCCGAGTAGAATAATATACTATAATTTGAGCTGATTCGGAGAGATAGGTGCTGTCGGCCTGCATGATTTGAGATGAAATCGGTCATATATAAAGTAATCAGTGAAATTTCATATAATTTTTTACATGAAAATAAAGGAATAAGGGTTATTATTGTAAATAATAAGAAACGTTTGGATTACAAGTATAGATAATTTACTTAAATATATACAAAAATAAGATACTTTTACACATTGAAAAATACTGAATGATTAAATCTGACTATAAATATTAACACTATTCGTATGCACAAATGCTGTGAGCACTGCAATGATAAAGTAGACATTGTTCATTTAACATTCCGATGAAGCACTGTATAACCACTTGCGAAAACTCACTCGTTCATCAGTCCCTGTGATCGAACCCACAAACTGTTCCTACTTCCTCTTGACCGATCGTGCCCTCGTTGTCGTTTCTGTTGAATCGTCTTCTAGGTCCTGGTTCCGCCCATTTAAAATCCATCCTCCGAGCGTAATGGTTCCGGCGATCTGTGCAGCAGGTGCAGGTACTCGAAGTCGGAAGAGTCCTCGTATTTGGGAGTCCCAACGTCCAAATAGGAGGCAGCGTACGATTCGGCCGACTTTTTCACGAAAGGAGACGCCGATTTTTTCGGCAAAAAACGGCCTTTGTCGTCGCGACTGCGCTTTATCACGGCCAATTTCTTCTTATTAATTATCATCTTCTGTTGTTGCTTTTTAAAGTTTTTTATATTCTTCCTGATGGCGAGCACGGCAGCTTCCTCAAGTCGCACTACGCGCACCCGCAGTTGATTTTTACAAGCTTCTATCTTTGCGGTAATTGCAGACTCCTGCAGCTCCAACATTTTTCGAAGTTTCGCGTCCATGATAAATGTCTTCTTATGGAGTTTTTATCAATATTGTGACTAACTGCTATTCTGAAGTAAGAACTCAGACAGAACTGATTCCAATCGATTCCACTGCTGGCTTATATAGGCTGCTTGCTTATGACCCTTTATGCGATTCCATGTACACCAAAGCATTACACAGTCTATCAATTAGCTACAAAACTACTTATACGCCTCTTAGAAATAGGGAAAACCCGTATAAACACAATCAATTAGTATATTATTATATACAATGTAATTTTTAACCCTTTCGGTCACGATTTTATTATACGCGGATTAAGTATAGGGTTATCGGTAAGTTCAAAGTGCAGGTTTAAATTACAATTCTTGTGCAAGGTTTATGGGAGCGAGTTTTCTGAACTTGAAGAAAAAGAACATTTTCACTATTTCGGAATAGTATAGCATTTTTGTAACTTCTAATTCATGTATTTAGACACCAGAATACATATTATACCTGATTATATATTTATATGAAAGTATAAGAAAATTAAGTCAATATGAATAAAAATTATAACTCAGAATTATTCTTTTTCAACCATAGACTTAACAAATTCCAAATATTCTTCCATTTTAAAGCTATAACTCTTGGTACTACATTTTTTTTTAACCTAACCAAAATTTTAAAATAACTTATTTCTACGTTATTTTAGACAAATATCATAGTTAAAATAAAAAAAAAAATTTAAAATAGGTTTCGCATATAAAAATATTAATGTTATTTAAAAAGGACATGCTGACCAAAAGGTTTAATACAAAATATTATTATATTTCACATTAAAAGTAAAAAATAATACTAAATTATTGCTTTGAACTTTTGAGAAATTGTTAGTAAGAACTCAATACTTAAGAAAATTAACAAAAAAGTCTTCACTCTTTTGTCACATCTTTCTTTAGTCGTCAATATCCACTATAATAATATCCAGTTTTGTAATAACTGAATTTCTATAAAATAAAATATTTTATTCCTACAATAACTCCTTATTTTATAATATATTGACTTTCATATGATTATGTGAGATTATTTTGCAGTAAAAAATGTTTGTTTTTTGTGACACATATATGCCAATAGAACCTGCTTACGGCCAAATATGATGCAAATTGTACCGTTTTTCACTTGTTATACCGTGCGTTAAAGAATTTCTTTACGTAAAACCAGTATACATGACGGAAGTGGAATTGTACTTTCAAGAATAATTACGCTTCGTGTATGTATGTATGTATGTATGGATGCATATATGTACGCGTGTATGTATGTGTGTGTGCGTGAGATATATACATGTACGTGTGTTGTGTTTATGTATACGTGTGTCACTTATCTGGGCTCATCATATATTAGCTAGGCACGAGACTCGACATGTTTCTTGATCTTGTCTTGGTCGTGTCTGTATTTTCGAGACAAAACCAAAACGTTACTGCGAAATTATTTAATTAGTAACCTGAAGTTAACTATATCTTTTTTGATTTACATTTATGCATTTTTGAGTATCGTGCAAAGTCCTGAATTGAATTTTAATATTCACTGAATGATGCAGTGTATATTATTCTTGCTCTGCTATATACGTATAATCATTATACTTAGGGGTACATAACATTTTTTTCTTATTTCGTTTATATCTCTTAAAAAACAAAAATATTCCAAATGTCATGTATATGACCATATAGGTATTGAGACTAGCTATCTATAAAAAAAAATTGAGTAAAAAAAAAGATGGCTTTTTTGAGAAAAAAACATTTTTCATTGTTTATAAAAAATGCCATATCATCCTTGATTTTTTATAAAAATATTTTTGAACTTGGCAGATCGAAAGAGTATCACCAACAGCATCGAATATGTACAGAATTATGTTCAAATATCCATCAAAGACGAATTAGAACGATTTAAAAAGAAAAAAGTTTTCGATTTTTGAGAAACGAAATTTGAGGAGTCATTTTTGAAAAAACCATAACACATGCAATTTTAATGCTATCGAAAAATAAAAAAATACGTATACGCTTATTTTCCGAGTAGAATAATATACTATAATTTGAGCTGATTCGGAGAGATAGGTGCTGTCGGCCTGCATGATTTGAGATGAAATCGGTCATATATAAAGTAATCAGTGAAATTTCATATAATTTTTTACATGAAAATAAAGGAATAAGGGTTATTATTGTAAATAATAAGAAACGTTTGGATTACAAGTATAGATAATTTACTTAAATATATACAAAAATAAGATACTTTTACACATTGAAAAATACTGAATGATTAAATCTGACTATAAATATTAACACTATTCGTATGCACAAATGCTGTGAGCACTGCAATGATAAAGTAGACATTGTTCATTTAACATTCCGATGAAGCACTGTATAACCACTTGCGAAAACTCACTCGTTCATCAGTCCCTGTGATCGAACCCACAAACTGTTCCTACTTCCTCTTGACCGATCGTGCCCTCGTTGTCGTTTCTGTTGAATCGTCTTCTAGGTCCTGGTTCCGCCCATTTAAAATCCATCCTCCGAGCGTAATGGTTCCGGCGATCTGTGCAGCAGGTGCAGGTACTCGAAGTCGGAAGAGTCCTCGTATTTGGGAGTCCCAACGTCCAAATAGGAGGCAGCGTACGATTCGGCCGACTTTTTCACGAAAGGAGACGCCGATTTTTTCGGCAAAAAACGGCCTTTGTCGTCGCGACTGCGCTTTATCACGGCCAATTTCTTCTTATTAATTATCATCTTCTGTTGTTGCTTTTTAAAGTTTTTTATATTCTTCCTGATGGCGAGCACGGCAGCTTCCTCAAGTCGCACTACGCGCACCCGCAGTTGATTTTTACAAGCTTCTATCTTTGCGGTAATTGCAGACTCCTGCAGCTCCAACATTTTTCGAAGTTTCGCGTCCATGATAAATGTCTTCTTATGGAGTTTTTATCAATATTGTGACTAACTGCTATTCTGAAGTAAGAACTCAGACAGAACTGATTCCAATCGATTCCACTGCTGGCTTATATAGGCTGCTTGCTTATGACCCTTTATGCGATTCCATGTACACCAAAGCATTACACAGTCTATCAATTAGCTACAAAACTACTTATACGCCTCTTAGAAATAGGGAAAACCCGTATGGACACAATAAATTAGTATATTATTATATACAATGTAATTTTTAACCCTTTCGGTCACGATTTTATTATACGCGGATTAAGTATAGGGTTATCGGTAAGTTCAAAGTGCAGGTTTAAATTACAATTCTTGTGCAAGGTTTATGGGAGCGAGTTTTCTGAACTTGAAGAAAAAGAACATTTTCACTATTTCGGAATAGTATAGCATTTTTGTAACTTCTAATTCATGTCTTTAGACACCAGAATACATATTATACCTGATTATATATTTATATGAAAGTATAAGAAAATTAAGTCAATATGAATAAAAATTATAACTCAGAATTATTCTTTTTCAACCATAGACTTAACAAATTCCAAATATTCTTCCATTTTAAAGCTATAACTCTTAGTACTACATTTTTTTTTAACCTAACCAAAATTTTAAAATAACTTATTTCTACGTTATTTTAGACAAATATCATAGTTAAAATAAAAAAAAAAAATTTAAAATAGGTTTCGCATATAAAAATATTAATGTTATTTAAAAAGGACATGCTGACCAAAAGGTTTAATACAAAATATTATTATATTTCACATTAAAAGTAAAAAATAATACTAAATTATTGCTTTGAACTTTTGAGAAATTGTTAGTAAGAACTCAATACTTAAGAAAATTAACAAAAAAGTCTTCACTCTTTTGTCACATCTTTCTTTAGTCGTCAATATCCACTATAATAATATCCAGTTTTGTAATAACTGAATTTCTATAAAATAAAATATTTTATTCCTACAATAACTCCTTATTTTATAATATATTGACTTTCATATGATTATGTGAGATTATTTTGCAGTAAAAAATGTTTGTTTTTTGTGACACATATATGCCAATAGAACCTGCTTACGGCCAAATATGATGCAAATTGTACCGTTTTTCACTTGTTATACCGTGCGTTAAAGAATTTCTTTACGTAAAACCAGTATACATGACGGAAGTGGAATTGTACTTTCAAGAATAATTACGCTTCGTGTATGTATGTATGTATGTATGGATGCATATATGTACGCGTGTATGTATGTGTGTGTGCGTGAGATATATACATGTACGTGTGTTGTGTTTATGTATACGTGTGTCACTTATCTGGGCTCATCATATATTAGCTAGGCACGAGACTCGACATGTTTCTTGATCTTGTCTTGGTCGTGTCTGTATTTTCGAGACAAAACCAAAACGTTACTGCGAAATTATTTAATTAGTCACCTGAAGTTAACTATATCTTTTTTGATTTACATTTATGCATTTTTGAGTATCGTGCAAAGTCCTGAATTGAATTTTAATATTCACTGAATGATGCAGTGTATATTATTCTTGCTCTGCTATATACGTATAATCATTATACTTAGGGGTACATAACATTTTTTTCTTATTTCGTTTATATCTCTTAAAAAACAAAAATATTCCAAATGTCATGTATATGACCATATAGGTATTGAGACTAGCTATCTATAAAAAAAAATTGAGTAAAAAAAAAGATGGCTTTTTTGAGAAAAAAACATTTTTCATTGTTTATAAAAAATGCCATATCATCCTTGATTTTTTATAAAAATATTTTTGAACTTGGCAGATCGAAAGAGTATCACCAACAGCATCGAATATGTACAGAATTATGTTCAAATATCCATAAAAGACGAATTAGAACGATTTAAAAAGAAAAAAGTTTTCGATTTTTGAGAAACGAAATTTGAGGAGTCATTTTTGAAAAAACCATAACACATGCAATTTTAATGCTATCGAAAAATCAAAAAATACGTATACGCTTATTTTCCGAGTAGAATAATATACTATAATTTGAGCTGATTCGGAGAGATAGGTGCTGTCGGCCTGCATGATTTGAGATGAAATCGGTCATATATAAAGTAATCAGTGAAATTTCATATAATTTTTTACATGAAAATAAAGGAATAAGGGTTATTATTGTAAATAATAAGAAACGTTTGGATTACAAGTATAGATAATTTATTTAAATATATACAAAAATAAGATACTTTTACACATTGAAAAATACTGAATGATTAAATCTGACTATAAATATTAACACTATTCGTATGCACAAATGCTGTGAGCACTGCAATGATAAAGTAGACATTGTTCATTTAACATTCCGATGAAGCACTGTATAACCACTTGCGAAAACTCACTCGTTCATCAGTCCCTGTGATCGAACCCACAAACTGTTCCTACTTCCTCTTGACCGATCGTGCCCTCGTTGTCGTTTCTTTTGAATCGTCTTCTAGGTCCTGGTTCCGCCCATTTAAAATCCATCCTCCGAGCGTAATGGTTCCGGCGATCTGTGCAGCAGGTGCAGGTACTCGAAGTCGGAAGAGTCCTCGTATTTGGGAGTCCCAACGTCCAAATAGGAGGCAGCGTACGATTCGGCCGACTTTTTCACGAAAGGAGACGCCGATTTTTTCGGCAAAAAACGGCCTTTGTCGTCGCGACTGCGCTTTATCACGGCCAATTTCTTCTTATTAATTATCATCTTCTGTTGTTGCTTTTTAAAGTTTTTTATATTCTTCCTGATGGCGAGCACGGCAGCTTCCTCAAGTCGCACTACGCGCACCCGCAGTTGATTTTTACAAGCTTCTATCTTTGCGGTAATTGCAGACTCCTGCAGCTCCAACATTTTTCGAAGTTTCGCGTCCATGATAAATGTCTTCTTATGGAGTTTTTATCAATATTGTGACTAACTGCTATTCTGAAGTAAGAACTCAGACAGAACTGATTTCAATCGATTCCACTGCTGGCTTATATAGGCTGCTTGCTTATTACCCTTTATGCGATTCCATGTACACCAAAGCATTACACAGTCTATCAATTAGCTACAAAACTACTTATACGCCTCTTAGAAATAGGGAAAACCCGTATGGACACAATCAATTAGTATATTATTATATACAATGTAATTTTTAACCCTTTCGGTCACGATTTTATTATACGCGGATTAAGTATAGGGTTATCGGTAAGTTCAAAGTGCAGGTTTAAATTACAATTCTTGTGCAAGGTTTATGGGAGCGAGTTTTCTGAACTTGAAGAAAAAGAACATTTTCACTATTTCGGAATAGTATAGCATTTTTGTAATTTCTAATTCATGTATTTAGACACCAGAATACATATTATACCTGATTATATATTTATATGAAAGTATAAGAAAATTAAGTCAATATGAATAAAAATTATAACTCAGAATTATTCTTTTTCAACCACAGACTTAACAAATTCCAAATATTCTTCCATTTTAAAGCTATAACTCTTAGTACTACATTTTTTTTTAACCTAACCAAAATTTTAAAATAACTTATTTCTACGTTATTTTAGACAAATATCATAGTTAAAATAAAAAAAAAAAATTTAAAATAGGTTTCGCATATAAAAATATTAATGTTATTTAAAAAGGACATGCTGACCAAAAGGTTTAATTTTTTTTTTTTTTTTTAAATGGTATTTCGAACTCGAAAGTTCATCGCCTCATCTACGCAAGCCTTCCATGTTTCCCTATTTTGTGCCAACCCCATCCATTTCGCGCCTTCCCGCCCAATTTCAGTTATGTCTGATTTTACGTTATCCTCCCATCTGCGTCTAGGTCTACCAAGAGGCCGAGTTGCTTTCGGTTTTCCTTTCATTATGCGCGCTGCTGTACGATCATCGCCCATTCTTGCCACGTGCCCTGCCCATCTTAGTCTCCGTGATTTTATTATTCTGTTAATATTTGGTGACGCGTACAAATTATGTAGCTCGTCATTGTGCAGTTTCCTCCACTCCCCAGTTTCCTCATCTTTCTTTGGCCCGTATATTTTCCGCAGAACCTTATTTTCAAATACCCTAAAACGATTTTCTTCCGCTTTAGTGAGCGCCCAGGTTTCGCACCCATACAAGATTACCGGCATTATTACAGTCCTATATATCCTTATTTTGACATTTTTCGACAGTAGCTTTGACTTAAGTAATCTGTTCACAGCGTAGAAGCAGGCATTACCCGAATGAAGTCTCTTATTAATCTCGGCTTTAATTTCGTTTCGATCATTTATAGTTGTACCTAAATATCTGAATTCGCTAACCTTTTCAAAAGTGAAATTTCCGACTCTGAGATCCCCCTCTGCTTCGCGAATGCCCAGTTTCTCCATGATCATATATTTCGTTTTCGATTCGCTCACTTCTAACCCCGTGTTTTTAGCCGCATTTATAAGGATTTCCGCATTTCTCGCCACCGTTTCACCATTATCTCCCACTATATCCAAGTCATCCGCATAGCCTAAAATTTGCGTTGTTCCGTTGAGTGTTGCGCCTAGCTCGCTAGCCTGCATTTTTCTAACAACATGCTCTAGCGTCAGGTTAAAGAGTACCGTTGAAAGCCCGTCACCTTGCTTCAAACCGTCGCGTATCATGAACGATTCGGATACATTACCGCCTACTCGGACCTTTCCAGTGCTTCCGTTCAGACATATTTGAATTAATTTTACGAGTTTTTTTGGTACGCCAAGGAGCACTAGGATTTCATACATTTTGCTTCGTTTGACAGAGTCGTACGCTTTCTTAAAGTCCACAAATAGCTGGTGTATAGTTTCGCAATATTCCCACTTTTTCTCTAATAATTGTCTTATGGTAAACATTTGATCGCTCGTTGACCTGTTGCGCCGGAATCCACACTGATAATCTCCTATTATATCTTCCGCGAATGGTGTGAGTCTGGCCTGTATTACGTTTGACAGAACTTTGTAGCAGGTAGCTAAAAGTGAGATTCCCCGGTAGTTATTGCAGTCTGTTTTATCTCCCGTTTTGAAGATCGGTATGATGATGGATTCTTTCCAATTTTCTGGTATTGTTTCATTTCTCCAAATAGCACATACTAGATAAAAAATTTTAGATGTAAGCGCGGTGCCTCCATATTTAAGTAGTTCAGCTGGTATAGAATCGTTTCCTGCGGCCTTATTGTTTTTTAGCTTTTTGATCGCGGCCTCTACTTCTTTGTAGGTCGTTTCGTCCATATGGAGTTCAGCAGTGTGGATTTCGTCTCCCATTTCCTCGGAGTTTTCATGCACGTTTAATAACTTATCGAAATAATCTTTCCATAATTTCAATAGTTCATTTTCGCTTGTCACGAGGTTCCCGTCCTTATCCTTCATTAACTGCGATCTACTCTGAAAACCCTTCCTAATAGCGTTTATTCCTTTGTACATCTCGCGCGGGTTATTTTCCCTACTATTAGTTTCTATTTTTCTAATTTCATTTTTCTGATACTCGCGCTTCTTGTTTCTGTAAATCACACGTACTTGCTTTCTTATTTCATGGTATTCTTCTACGGCCCTATCGCTTTCATTGTGTACACTATCTAATTTAGCCTTCTTGCGCCTTTCAAACCAGAGTTCGCACTCTTCGTCAAACCATGGTTTGCTCTTCGGCCTTTTTTTCTTACCCAGTACTTTATTCGCGGCCCCTTTTATAGTTTTTTCGATAGCCCCCCACAACCTGTTCGGATCGTCATCTACTCCCGTCTGTTCATCCGTTTCCTCGAGCGCCTGAAATCGGTTGCTAACTTCTACTTGGTACTTGATTCGCTCTATCCCGCTTCGTAGTTTTCCAATATCAAAGGTTTCTACTTTGTTCGCTCGCTTACTATTTTGACCGGCTACTAATCTGGCTCTTAATTTGGCCACTACGAGTTAATACAAAATATTATTATATTTCACATTAAAAGTAAAAAATAATACTAAATTATTGCTTTGAACTTTTGAGAAATTGTTAGTAAGAACTCAATACTTAAGAAAATTAACAAAAAAGTCTTCACTCTTTTGTCACATCTTTCTTTAGTCGTCAATATCCACTATAATAATATCCAGTTTTGTAATAACTGAATTTCTATAAAATAAAATATTTTATTCCTACAATAACTCCTTATTTTATAATATATTGACTTTCATATGATTATGTGAGATTATTTTGCAGTAAAAAATGTTTGTTTTTTGTGACACATATATGCCAATAGAACCTGCTTACGGCCAAATATGATGCAAATTGTACCGTTTTTCACTTGTTATACCGTGCGTTAAAGAATTTCTTTACGTAAAACCAGTATACATGACGGAAGTGGAATTGTACTTTCAAGAATAATTACGCTTCGTGTATGTATGTATGTATGTATGGATGCATATATGTACGCGTGTATGTATGTGTGTGTGCGTGAGATATATACATGTACGTGTGTTGTGTTTATGTATACGTGTGTCACTTATCTGGGCTCATCATATATTAGCTAGGCACGAGACTCGACATGTTTCTTGATCTTGTCTTGGTCGTGTCTGTATTTTCGAGACAAAACCAAAACGTTACTGCGAAATTATTTAATTAGTAACCTGAAGTTAACTATATCTTTTTTGATTTACATTTATGCATTTTTGAGTATCGTGCAAAGTCCTGAATTGAATTTTAATATTCACTGAATGATGCAGTGTATATTATTCTTGCTCTGCTATATACGTATAATCATTATACTTAGGGGTACATAACATTTTTTTCTTATTTCGTTTATATCTCTTAAAAAACAAAAATATTCCAAATGTCATGTATATGACCATATAGGTATTGAGACTAGCTATCTATAAAAAAAAATTGAGTAAAAAAAAAGATGGCTTTTTTGAGAAAAAAACATTTTTCATTGTTTATAAAAAATGCCATATCATCCTTGATTTTTTATAAAAATATTTTTGAACTTGGCAGATCGAAAGAGTATCACCAACAGCATCGAATATGTACAGAATTATGTTCAAATATCCATAAAAGACGAATTAGAACGATTTAAAAAGAAAAAAGTTTTCGATTTTTGAGAAACGAAATTTGAGGAGTCATTTTTGAAAAAACCATAACACATGCAATTTTAATGCTATCGAAAAATCAAAAAATACGTATACGCTTATTTTCCGAGTAGAATAATATACTATAATTTGAGCTGATTCGGAGAGATAGGTGCTGTCGGCCTGCATGATTTGAGATGAAATCGGTCATATATAAAGTAATCAGTGAAATTTCATATAATTTTTTACATGAAAATAAAGGAATAAGGGTTATTATTGTAAATAATAAGAAACGTTTGGATTACAAGTATAGATAATTTATTTAAATATATACAAAAATAAGATACTTTTACACATTGAAAAATACTGAATGATTAAATCTGACTATAAATATTAACACTATTCGTATGCACAAATGCTGTGAGCACTGCAATGATAAAGTAGACATTGTTCATTTAACATTCCGATGAAGCACTGTATAACCACTTGCGAAAACTCACTCGTTCATCAGTCCCTGTGATCGAACCCACAAACTGTTCCTACTTCCTCTTGACCGATCGTGCCCTCGTTGTCGTTTCTTTTGAATCGTCTTCTAGGTCCTGGTTCCGCCCATTTAAAATCCATCCTCCGAGCGTAATGGTTCCGGCGATCTGTGCAGCAGGTGCAGGTACTCGAAGTCGGAAGAGTCCTCGTATTTGGGAGTCCCAACGTCCAAATAGGAGGCAGCGTACGATTCGGCCGACTTTTTCACGAAAGGAGACGCCGATTTTTTCGGCAAAAAACGGCCTTTGTCGTCGCGACTGCGCTTTATCACGGCCAATTTCTTCTTATTAATTATCATCTTCTGTTGTTGCTTTTTAAAGTTTTTTATATTCTTCCTGATGGCGAGCACGGCAGCTTCCTCAAGTCGCACTACGCGCACCCGCAGTTGATTTTTACAAGCTTCTATCTTTGCGGTAATTGCAGACTCCTGCAGCTCCAACATTTTTCGAAGTTTCGCGTCCATGATAAATGTCTTCTTATGGAGTTTTTATCAATATTGTGACTAACTGCTATTCTGAAGTAAGAACTCAGACAGAACTGATTTCAATCGATTCCACTGCTGGCTTATATAGGCTGCTTGCTTATTACCCTTTATGCGATTCCATGTACACCAAAGCATTACACAGTCTATCAATTAGCTACAAAACTACTTATACGCCTCTTAGAAATAGGGAAAACCCGTATGGACACAATCAATTAGTATATTATTATATACAATGTAATTTTTAACCCTTTCGGTCACGATTTTATTATACGCGGATTAAGTATAGGGTTATCGGTAAGTTCAAAGTGCAGGTTTAAATTACAATTCTTGTGCAAGGTTTATGGGAGCGAGTTTTCTGAACTTGAAGAAAAAGAACATTTTCACTATTTCGGAATAGTATAGCATTTTTGTAACTTCTAATTCATGTATTTAGACACCAGAATACATATTATACCTGATTATATATTTATATGAAAGTATAAGAAAATTAAGTCAATATGAATAAAAATTATAACTCAGAATTATTCTTTTTCAACCATAGACTTAACAAATTCCAAATATTCTTCCATTTTAAAGCTATAACTCTTAGTACTACATTTTTTTTTAACCTAACCAAAATTTTAAAATAACTTATTTCTACGTTATTTTAGACAAATATCATAGTTAAAATAAAAAAAAAAATTTAAAATAGGTTTCGCATATAAAAATATTAATGTTATTTAAAAAGGACATGCTGACCAAAAGGTTTAATACAAAATATTATTATATTTCACATTAAAAGTAAAAAATAATACTAAATTATTGCTTTGAACTTTTGAGAAATTGTTAGTAAGAACTCAATACTTAAGAAAATTAACAAAAAAGTCTTCACTCTTTTGTCACATCTTTCTTTAGTCGTCAATATCCACTATAATAATATCCAGTTTTGTAATAACTGAATTTCTATAAAATAAAATATTTTATTCCTACAATAACTCCTTATTTTATAATATATTGACTTTCATATGATTATGTGAGATTATTTTGCAGTAAAAAATGTTTGTTTTTTGTGACACATATATGCCAATAGAACCTGCTTACGGCCAAATATGATGCAAATTGTACCGTTTTTCACTTGTTATACCGTGCGTTAAAGAATTTCTTTACGTAAAACCAGTATACATGACGGAAGTGGAATTGTACTTTCAAGAATAATTACGCTTCGTGTATGTATGTATGTATGTATGGATGCATATATGTACGCGTGTATGTATGTGTGTGTGCGTGAGATATATACATGTACGTGTGTTGTGTTTATGTATACGTGTGTCACTTATCTGGGCTCATCATATATTAGCTAGGCACGAGACTCGACATGTTTCTTGATCTTGTCTTGGTCGTGTCTGTATTTTCGAGACAAAACCAAAACGTTACTGCGAAATTATTTAATTAGTCACCTGAAGTTAACTATATCTTTTTTGATTTACATTTATGCATTTTTGAGTATCGTGCAAAGTCCTGAATTGAATTTTAATATACACTGAATGATGCAGTTTTATATTTACTATATATGTAATTTTAGCATGCCCAACAGTGATCCTTTTTAGTCCGATATTCAGCATATAGATTCTACAGTTTTACGTTTACATTACTTATTCGATGACTTATTCCAAACTCAATAATTATATTTAACCTTTACACGTCTTGAGTCGTTTTAGATGGTGATCGAACTTTAAACATTAGCTTCTTTACAGTGGCACACGCATGCACGTACACATACACACATTCCAACGGTCACACACATACGTACACAACCACACGGATACGATATACCCTGCAGTCCATATATATACAATACAATGTAGACTGGAGGCAAAGAGCGAGGCGTGTAACGAGGTAACACCCGTTCTTACACCCCCGGCCATCGCGATAATCTTTTACTGCCTTCTTGCGGTTACTTGCAGTGGCCGCGACGAAGGCCTGGCAATGCGCCGCGGGCTAAAAAAAAGAAGCTCCCCATCGCACACAGGGTCGCATCCAGCACCGCGAGCCTTTTTTTTCCTCCATCTCTCTCTCTCTCTCTCTCTTCCCCTTCTGCGCGCGACGATGGCTTCTTCGATGGGAAATGAGCCATCCGCCGCTGCCGTGTTCTTATTATTATTATCATTACAGGGGAAGAGCGTCGCAAATTACGCGGTAATTACGATAGCGCGTAATCGCGCGAACGAGATCGCTACAAGCAGCCGGACGTTTTTCTGGAAAACTTTCCTCCGACCCCTTCGCCGGCCGTCTTACTCGAAAGCGTTTATTAATTGTGCGGAGCTGCGCGCGTTCGCAGATGATAGCTTTAATGGCCGTGGCACTTTTGTATGCGCGAGCGCGCGGTTTTATGTATGAGGGGGGCTGACCTTGGGCTTTAAGTTTTCTTAAATGCATTTATTGCGATATTATGAAAATTTGCGGGGATATGGAGTTGGGTGTATGAAGGGGTGAAGACAGCTGGGCTTTTGAAGTTGTTCGCGCTGTAGTTTGATAAGCATTGCGAGTGAATAAATTAGATTCGTCCGTGTGACTATAATGAAGAATGTATCTAGTATCATAATATATTAATATGATCTAAGTGGGACCTATTTTTGAGATTTGATATTTTCATTACGATTTATGAATAAAATAAAACAATTTGCATGTATGTATTGTATGTACATTCAAAAAATTTTCTAGTTTAATGTTGCTTGACAACAATAAGTTTTTGAATAAACTGGCCTATTCTTAAAAACTGAGTTATCTTTAATGTTTTCAAGTTATGGTGCGGGATTTTGTATACCACCGCCAGTTCGTATAAGAACATCATTTTTATACCTACAAGGAGAGAATACTTAGTTGTGTCTCACAACTTGTGTTCATGAATTTTGACTGATCATTTAAGGATCTCTGATTAGTACCTAGAAATAAAGACTATCACTTGTAGTTTAATTAAATCTTATATCACGAGATATAATTGAGAACATTAACATTGCCTATATGCTATAGATATACCGCTAATGTTAATATTTCTAGCTATATCTCATCATAAGGTCCATTAAACAGACTAAGGGCGTGTTAAGCTTCATTTCTAGGTACTAGTAAATGATCCTTAAATGTGTTTCGTCAAAATTCATGACCCACAACTAGGACTCTCTCCTGACTAGTCAATAATCATTAATTATATTATTCATATATCATATTAAAGTTGAAAAGAGGTTTTAGGCAAAGATCCATAATTTTATACTGACATTTAATTTGATGAACTCTTCTTTTTATATATAATTACTGCAAAATACTTTTTATAAAAAACAAACATTTTATATTCTGATTTTAAGATTAAAATTAACCTATGGTACAGTGAAAAAATCAACGTTAGTTCATCGTACTTTGTCCTTTTACCAGGGTAAACTTTTTGAAACCAGAATATTATTGTGCTTTTCCTGGTAAATATTATTGTACAATTCTTTACTTGTACATGGTTATATTATAAGCGATTTTTTTAATCCACTGAAAAGATTCTCTATGGTTTTAATCCATGTTGATGAAGTAATGGGTGCACGAAACGTGGACATGCAGGTAATGTGGCCACCTACGCGAGATCTCGCTGTATGCGATATTCTGGGGCTCCGTTACTGCTACAGTATGTGTATTGTGACAATAGTTGATAAGAGGCGCGGTGACCCCGCTGCTAGCGCCCTATAATTATAAGATAGTGTCATATTTACGCGCGAAAACATCAAAACTCTGGTTTCTTAGCAGTGCATATACGTAAAGAAACTACTTTTGTCAGCGTGATATGAGCGAAAAGAAAATCATAAGGTACATAAAATTGTAACTTTTTTACGTACTTTATGATGCATGTACCAGTTCTTGCCGTAGAGTTTATTTTCGATGCAAAAATTACAACTTTCATTGACGTTTATCGGTTGGTAAAGTGTCCATACGAATGCATTGCAAGGCAAAAGGCAATCGCCGTCGATAAAAATGGCGGTATCTTCATCAAAATTCCTAGGCCTACTAATCCCAAATTATCGACACCAAGGCATACGCTATGGCACCATACAGTTAAATAACACATAAAGGAAGTCTCTGCTAGGCTAGTCTTGACTTTTTGAAGCATTACTTACTACAGACTCTACCATAAGAACTGATAGATGGCCACTTTACAAACACTCTTGGTAAAATGGCCAATTTTAAACTACTTAGAATCTCTTTAATTAAAATTCAGAGAGTACATTTTTTTGCAAAAAAACTCAGGAGGTATTAGAGTTAAATATTCAAATAACATGTATCATTAGTTTCCGAAACCCCAAAACCTAATATATATCTACTGGCAATCGAAAGTTCCTTAAGGTGACCACATTACCTGCACCCCCTTGTATTGAAAAATTGTTACCATCAGCACTATTTTTCACTCAAATACTCTTACAATTTTACCTTTCAATCGATATTTAATTTAATTTTGCATTTCCACGTATCATTCACGTTCACTCGGTTAACATCAATCGCCAAGTACAGTTTCAAAGATCAAAACCGCATATACAATATCCTCTAAACCTCGAGCAATCTCGCATCTTACCAATGACCTCTCCATTTTTCCGAAAACAAAGCCATGCATTATCCCCGCAAAATCCACAAATCATCATTTTCGGACAGTTCCCAGCGCCACCAGCTTTGATTAATAACCTCCTATACGTTCGAAATAACGCAGCGCACCAGCTCGCAGAACTCGACGATCGGTCAGCAGGTCCGTGCCGCGGTCGCCATGTTGCGCTCCCTCGTTTCGCATGCGGCTCGTGTATATTTTATTGGAAAACAGGGTCAAGCAGCGCGGGCTCCTCGAGGAAGGTGAGCGTGCCATGGCGCGCCAGCCGAAACGCCGACACAATGGCACACAGCTACAACTACAGCTCACTACTGGCTGTATGGCTGTATATCTGTATAGCTGTATAGTTGTACGGACACATAGGTAATGCCTCGTCTTCACTGGTAGTTTAAGAGGAGTCCGTATTTACTGTCCTTGTCTAATCATGCTTTTGCTATCTATTCAAATTGCAGTTTGTTAATTGAAAAACTAAATGTTGGCCCCAATTGGTATTAAAATAAGGAATATATTTTGAGACCTTAAAAAGTATCTAACATTATTTCCTTTTCGAGAAAACTTCGGAACGGAAACACTAACCTCAATTTTCACGTTCCGAAGTTTTCTCGAAAAGGAAATAATGTTAGATACTTTTTAAGGTCTCAAAATATTCCTTATTTTATTACCAATTGGGGCCAACTTTTATTTTTTCAATTAACAAACTACAATTTGAATAAATAGCAAAAACGTGATTAGACAAGGACAGAATATACGGACTCCTTTTAGTAGAATCTCGCTTTCACATTCAATATTGAATAATATTTATGTTGTTTAGAAAACCAAAACTCTTTTAGTATGAAAAAATAGAAAAAAATCAATTCTCTACACAATGGGACTCTTTAAAATTATCTAGCCATTGTCACTGTAATGCTATTAAATATTAAAAGTTAAAATGAGCCTCTATTAAAGTGCCAGTGAAGACGAAGCATAAGAGCTGTGTGTGTGTGTGTATGTGTGGTGTGCTAGCTGACATGGCCGCAAAGCGCGACTTATCGCATTCTTATTACGTGCGTGACACGCAGGTAGGTATATACGCTGTAGCTCGTCAACCGCGCGCGTATACGTACCGACTTTTACCTGCACGCAGGGTATGGTATGGTATATGGGTACGTATACTCTGCCGCCTCCTCCATCTCGCGACGTGGAGTGAACGCGTCGATATAACGACGAGGAATACAGTGGTCGGGTTTGCTACTGGTTGTACATTTGCTTGTGTTTTATGGATGTGGAAGAGAATCGCTTTTTTAGCGCAGTTGTATCGGGGTTTTATTTATCGGTTGAAAATATGGCATTTCTATTGTATGACACAAAAGGATGTTACTAATATATTAAGAATCTATAATATAATGGTTTTCACAAAAGTTTGTAGTAGTACAAGTTTGTTTGTAAATTATGCTTCAAACGTGATCAGGTATGTACGTATATCTATACCCATAAATATTTATGATCATGTATATATATCATATTTATATTTTATCAAACATGTCTAACATTAACAAATTTTTAGCATAATCTCGCATGATAATGGATGAGCGTTAATCATGATTCATGATGGTTAACGAACCTACCTAAAATCAATTTTTATCAAGGTAATAATCAACTGTTGATAATGTTTAACTCTCCTGTACATATGTGTTTTATAGAAACCCCATGTATTTTGGACGAGTTAATTCGTCTTTGTGCGCAGGAGGGTTAAATCAAAAGCAAATGATGTTAAACAAATTAAATATTATATTTTATTATTAATATACATTTTTAGAAATATAATCGCTTATAAGACATCAGTACATTAATCAGTAGCTGTCAGTTGGAATAAATCAATATTTTTTTAACAACTACAAAAGCAAGTCTTTACTTTCTGGGAAACAGCTTGAATGAATACTACGATATCATTTTCTAACAAAGCCTTCCTTTTCTCAATATTAATGGTAACCTATAATACAACAAATGGACCAATAATGATGTAAAATTATCTAACCATAAAAGTGTAAAAGTATGAAATTATGCTTTTCAGTTGTGCGAGAACAAATTAATTTTCCTAATTTTGCATTTAAAAAACATTCCAAAACATAATAAATCACTAATACTAATATTGAAAACTTTGAATATCAAGTTAGATACTGGATTGGCACTGTGTGCTAAATAATCGTAGAGTAATTTTTACTATTATTGTATTTCTATCCCCTAAATATATAGTACGCCCATTTCAAAAGTTTCAGAGACAGCAAAACATTATTGGTATATTTTCTATGTCTATAATTATATTTTTCACCACTTAGTTAGGCTTAGGCATGCCTATTTCTCTTAGAGTTTCTGAAGCCCATACAATTACTTTTGTTAGATAGCAAATTTTCTTGCCGTAAATTATCTAGAACAATTTTTAACCAATCAACTTACAATTTTACAAACACCTTTAATACATACATAGTTCTCAATGTTACCAAAATGGGAAGGATTTATAAACTCTAAGATATTAGTATAAAAGTTAATATTGTTAAAATCAAGTTATGCTTTAAACACCATGTATACTTAAAACTCCATAAATGCTTTAATTTTATTGCTTACGTTGAGAACTGTATATGTATAAAAGATGTATGTAAAATTTGAAAAATTTTAACTCAATTGGATGCAAGTTACTGAAGATGCTTAACGGCTAGTGAATTATACACGTAGAATACTTATTACAACTTCCCAAGGTTTTACTATTTTGAATAAATTTTTTTGCCTATTTTAATAAATTATTTACATCAAATTAATAAGGTCCATGGGAAAAGAAATGCCTATTTCAATTGAGTGAAGTACGTTTAAATAAAAAATAATATCCAGAAGTTAATATTAATAAAACATCTGTATTTAATGTAAAGATGATTCAATTAATCTCATTTTTATGTAGAAAGTATCAGTTTATTAGTTTTTTTTTTGTAATCAAAAATGTCTGGAGTTGTTTTCTATGTTTTTGAAAAATTTATAAATTACTTTTTTTCCAATGATCATATTATTACATTTGTTTGCAAATCTAAAATGGGAAAGTTCCATCTATACTGGGATGGGTTTAGTCAAATTAGAGATGCACATAATAAAGTCAAGGAAGCTAAGTGTGATACATGCAAGAGGATATTGATAATAAGAGATTCCGTAACTCTTAAAACACATACGTAAATTATTAATTTAATTTTAGAAATTCTTACAGTTGTTTTGTTATGAAGTTAATCGACTTTAGTTTAAAAAAAATAATACATCAAAATGAAAAAATGTTTGTATGAATATTAAACTTTATCAATATAATTCTCCAGAAATTATATATCTTTTTATTTTGATTTTAAATGATTTTGATGTTTGCATTGCTTGTATCGAGTACTATTGAATTTTTTTTTAGATTACCCATTTAATTTCATCATCGTTATGTAATAATAAAGTACGGAACAGCCCAAGCATGCGTAGAAATCGGGTTGGTACTACATTCACATATTACATAACATTAATTATCAGTATTTTATACCCCTCTCTCTCTAACCGTATTATTCTGTCACATTGCTCATAATCACCTCTATATAAAATTACGTAACATTTACCACGACTCCCCACCCTTTTACAATTTTTTTATACTTATATTCAATTGTACGTTCAATTGGGTCTTTGCATGGAAAAATCTATTTGGACCGTCAGATAGAGAACCAAAAAATCAACATTATAAAAGTTATAGTCGCTTGAAGTTTACGGATTTTCGATATATATACTTATAGCATTGGAACAAAACTTTAGATAGCTATGTTTAAAAAAAATTACTGTTAAAAAAGAAAACTTCGCTTACAATAAAGAAAAACGTCCGTTTTGTGAGATCTCAAGATAGGAGTCTCATGTTAAAAATTGAAACTGCAGCTACATTTCTCGATTTTTCATACCGGATGGGGGGTTGATATTTCGACCATGCATAAAACTCACTTAAATTGACATATAATAAAACTTTCAAGAGATTTTAAAGAAATTCAGTTATCAGGTGAACGTCGTTAATTCGTTTCTTTGTATACATTTTTTTCTATTATACGTATAGCATGACATAACAGTACATTAGACACCCTCATCCCCATTTTAACATTTTGTCACAATATGCTTTACCCCCCCCCCCCCCTCCCCCACCCCAGCCCCTAATAGCAGCGTTACTTAATATGTCAATATCCCCTAGACTATAATTCAATACCTGATTTTTTTAATATATTTGCTAAGTGCACATCCTTTTTTTATTTTTATCGTAATATGTTATCTCTATTGTATTTATTTTATTCTATGTATTTTGACGAAGCGTGTTCTGTGATATCTGACTATGATTAGTTCATTATATTTAGATTTTATAAACTAACGAACTGTTACAGCGAATAATATTATTTAATACATAAGAAATGCAATAACCCATGAAAGAATTTGCCAGCAGTGATAGTTCGGGCCAATTCTGGCTGAATATTGTATGCCAGTAAATTATTTTTCGGTGCTGAAACAGTAAAAGGATTATATCCTTTTGATAAGAATGTGCCAGTAAATAGAATCGACATTGGCCTGAAAAACGCCTCAGAGTCGGTGCAATACTTTTTGTCGATATTGAAAGAAAACAAAACATCGCGAAATCGTCAAGCGTAACTTAACATACTTTTTAGGCTAGTTTTTAATAAAATATTAATTTAATTTACGATTACTAAGCTTACGTGAAATTTTCGGCTGCGCGACAGTAATCTGCAGTTATGATTATTACGCTAAACTTTGAGTGAAGTGTCTCGCGTGTGCCTAAAAATTTATATTTCTTTTAGAATTTTGAATATATCAAAAAGAAAAGTGTTGTACTGGCCCGTTCTTATCATCCCCGTTACATCTCAGTGCTGGACCTATAATATTTGTAAGTACTGGTAGTGTCGGCAATTAATACTCGAACAGTATTCTGCCGAGAGTAAATTCTTCCATGGGAAGTGAATGTTAATGTAAGATAACAAATATATAATACTGACTGATATTTTAATTATTATAACTACATGTACATGCAATTGTAAGAATTTCGTCTTTTGATGAATAAACAGTATATCTATCTATCTATCTATCCTTAGTGCCACTATGAATTTGCGGCACGTCTGAGAACTGTCGATTTTCTGAAATATATTGTGCTATATGGAAAGTTATACAAAATATTATTTGTATAATACAGTTTATATTATATATTCAAAAATTTTCCAACGTTTTCTGATCTGGTAATTTGAAGACAAATATTTTACAAAATTGTGCCATTGAGCTAATACATTTTAGTAAGAGAATACTTCTGAAATTGACCACTAAATTATTAACAGTGCATTGACAGTAGCGAGTGCCCGAGTGAAATTCTCGCATGTATCCCAACGTACGAGTAACGCGAGTGAACCCTGGAAATTGGCCCCGTGCGCCAGCCTTGCCAGAGGAGTACTCGTATTCCGGCAAATTTTCTCGCGTCCCAGATAGCATCCGAGTGCGCTAGCCCTGATACAGGAACATCCGCACCCGCGTATGCCTACCCGCGGAAACGAGAAAAAATTCCGGAATACACGTGCTCCTGTGGCAAAGCTGTCGCACGGGGGTTGACTACCAGGGTGTTACTGACATAAAGAATGATAATTATTGTAAAGTAAAATTGACGGCGAATATAATAATGTGAAATAGATAATAAATAAATATGCAGTGCTGAAATGATGCGATGTATTAACTACAGCGTTATGAAAGAAAGAGAACCAAATGAAATGGGCTACGCGTAAAGGTCGTAAAAAAGGGCCAGCGTTGGCGCTCTCGACAACAACAAGGCAGTACAGTTTAGACTCTCGTGTGGTTCACATCGTGTGACTATTAGGGAAAGAATCGGCTTTTTAGCGTAAATGCGTCACAGGAATATATCGGCTAGACAATTGAATAAATATAATTTTGAAAGTTTAAACTGTTATTGAAATATTAATTTCTCCTCTCGTGAATCCGGCTTTGTGCCGTAACACAGGGTACACTCGCGATACCCCTGGGCGGGGGTACTTGCTAAAATTTCCCTGGCGATCGCATAGACAGCCTCGTATTTTCGACCCTTGAACACGAGTGACCTTGCCTCTGCCAAACCTATGCCCGAGCACGACCCGCGTGCTTTTGTGTCAGCTTATGTTCTTTATCCAAGTCATGCATACCGACGAGAAAAAAGTGTCCATGCAAGTACCCAATTCTATCGGATTGGATCAGATTAAAATGCTATCCGTTTTAACCGCATTAAAACGGATTTAATTTTTTACGTATATATGTGTAATTAAAAACGATTCAATTGCATTACAATATTATTATTACAATATTATTACTCGAAAAGGATTAATTTGCCCATGTTACTGATAGAAAATCGTTAATTACGTAAGGAACTCGAAGCGAGCGTGGAGCGCACGGATTATCGTAATTATTAATTGGTTATAATGTCGCAGGCGTTCGGCACGAATCGGCAGTGCGATTAGTGGCTATTAAGCTTTAGTTAGGGGCTTCTTGTAGTCGCCCTGAGACTATTATCGACCTCATTAGGAGTCTGACTTCATGGTACCTGAAGGTCACCTCGTGCGCAGGGAAACCATTTGGTGGATCTGTGGCCGCCAAGCTAGAAGGCGAAATCGTGGGAGCCGTTGTGCTTTGATGCATTTGTGTGTACTTTCTATGATTAGTCATAGTACAGCTGTGCGCTCGGGCCGCTTCGTATCCCTTCGGTAACTATATCGACGACGGCGTCAAGTGTCTGCGGCGCCGAGATTTAGCGGCGAGCCGATAGCAGGGCAGCGTGGAGAAAAGAGAGCGACATAACTTTACTTCGCTCTAGCCCCCGGCTCCACCCACTCGCTCGCATATATATATATATATATATATATATATATCCGTATTAACCGTTTACATATATAATTTCGTTTGAATTTCATTTTACTCTATTTAGTTCTTCAACATTATTTATATGTATTGTTATAGTATATTACGATTTAATCCATCATTGTACTTTTGTTATCTAACTCGTGCGTGTAGTGTTAAAGACATTTTTCAATATATAAACATTTAATTTAAAATCGATCTATTCATTTACTATCATTTACCAAAGACCTTTTCCGTTTTATCCTGAACAGCCTAATTCGTCAAATACCGATTAAAGCGGATTCAGAATAAATTCAACTATATCGTATTAAAAAATATTGACGGAGTTAAACATTGAATTGTTATTCAAAAGAATTGACATTAATCCGGATTTATTTTATTAAAACAGATTCAATCTTTTTATGTAATATAATAATTCTATCGGGTTGGTCAGATTAAAATGCTATAACAACCTTTCATATTGAAACCGATTAAATTAAAAGTAGCATTCATATGGATTCAATCCAATTGAACTTAATACAGGAAAATGATATTCGATGAGATAAACATTCAATTAACGATTAAAACGCATAAAGCTTTTTCGGATTGAAATTTGGTTTCAGATTCAACAGATTAAAATGCATTAAATACGATTGAATTTTAATTCGTTTTAATCATTTTTAAGCGTTTTGAACAGGGTACTATCGTTACAGCGCTATCGAATTTTGGCTATAACTCGTCTTGCACCTCCACTGCTGGCTACTTACTGATAGACGATTGATTGTCTGCCAGTATTCGCTATACATTTATTTAATTTAGGAATAATAAAGTCAATCTTCGAAAAATTTACTGATTCGAGCAGTAAGTGTAATTTAAATACGAAGCAAAAAACCGAATTAGGGGAAATATTAAAATAATTAAATTAAAGGTATCAGTCCGCATATGACTATGGAGTTTCAAATACAGTCATTTATCTTACAAGAACAGAATCATTGGAAGGCCAGTCAGTATCGATTTATTTTATTGTATATTCATCCTTTCTCATTTAAAAAATTTATAACAATAAATAAATATAAAATTTTTCTTATTGTTGCCAACAATGTATAACAGCGATTCTCAAGTTATGAATTTCCATAACATGATTCACGTAGCAAGTGATGTAAAGTTTATGAATGCATCTTTGTCAACGTTTTCCGTTTTGCAAACAAACAATCCATTAGTACAAGTAACACGACGATTGCAAATACAATCGGTTACACCGAACTTTATTCGCAAAAACTATACGTTTAGTAAATGTTCGTAAAAGCATTTATCATCTTCAAGTGTTCGCGCATTCAGTAAGCGTGCTTGAAAATTGCCGGGCGGAGGATCACAGAACACTGGATTAGTCAACAAATAGTCTCACTGCATTTATTAATAACTATTCACAAAATAATACTGCGTGTCTTGACTAATCCTAGGTAAAATATGACTTGTGCCATATAAATATATACCTACAACATTTTACCGTCTTATATATTTTTAATTAAAAATTCCTTAGAATACAAAATATTGATCGTAATTTAGTTAATTACCGTATTATTTGTAAACTTTTGTAAAGGGCTCTTTAGCTCGTCAAAATGATAAATAAATAAATAAATAAATAAATTATATAAATAGATTATTAAATGTCTGAAAATTAATTATAATATTGCTTTCTAAAAGAGGAAGCGTGTGATGGTCAAAAAACAGTTTTTCTAAAAACATGTTAGACGCTTTCTCCCTCCAAAGTTTTACATATTTTAATACTATTAATCTATTCGATTTTATCTATTCGGTCTATGTATAGTTTCTTTATATTATTTTTTAATCGTGTAATGGAATACCATTTATATATTATTATTTAAATACTTTCAACTATTTTTGTGGCAATAAATTACTTAAAATTTTCTGAATATGTTATTTTAAATATGTTGTTTTTAAAAAAATTAATCAATGTTGTATTTCTCGTAAGCCAATTCTACCATTTAAAAGCAATCAATCTGAATCTTTTATTACAAATACTTGGAGAATATCTTACATTTCACCGGAAAAAATATTCAAAATCTTGATCAAGCACGTCATATTTATTTATTTATTTATTTATTTATTTATTTATTCAATTAACTGGGCTGTAAGCCCTTTATAAAACTACAATATAAGCGCTAGAGAAAGTATACAAAAAGTAGAATTATATACAGAATGTATATGAGTAAAAAGTACAAAACTTAATAAACTAAGGAGAGCGATCGGACTGCAGTCTTGAACGATATCGCACAAGATTTGTCAGTAATGGATTTAGGTAAGATATTAAATTGACGCTTCAACCGATTTAATGAGCCATAAAATCCAACGTTCGAGGTACATGTAACTTCCCGAAGACATCGGAACTGTCTAAGAAAATAAGAAAGCTTCCTTTTCTCGAAAAGGTCTCATAAGACATCGGAGGCATATAAAATCATACTTATTAAGCTCCTAATCCATTGTCTATGGGATTCCAAGTGAACCCGTCAACCAAATTTCTCCCGGTTAGGGGATATTATTTTTCATTACACTAGTTATAGTATGAATACAGGAAATTAATTTTCACTGTATAGAAAAACTTTTACATGCATATATTAACTTCTTAATTAATTATTTAATATTATTAATTAATTTTACCATGTATATTCTATGTAAGAAATGTGATATGTACTAAAATTAATTTGCTGTATTCATACCGTAATTAATGCATTGAAAAGTAATATTCCGAAACCTGGAGAAATTCGGTCACCGAGATTACTCGGAATCTCGTGAGCAATGAATTCGGAGCTTAAGAACTATGGTGATTTTATATGACGTGGTGGATTAAGATTTTGAGCTTTTTTAACGGTGAAATTAAAGGTATTAATAGTAAAAAATTGCACAATTATTGCTTTTTAAAGGAAGAATTTTTATGGATTCATACAAATAAGTTTTGTTTTTGGGGTTCAAAAGCGGTGTCCCCTTAAGTATATTATAAATCAAAACGTTGGTTGGTCCGATGTGTTAGCCCATGGCCACTTAAAATTGACCTGTCCCAGTGTACCTTACCTACTAGATTTTTATAATATTGAATCTATATCTATCTATAAATATAGCATAACATTTTTCAAGCATAAACTGAGTTAGCCTCTACTTTGAGCATTTTCTGAGATAGCCTCGTCTTCCACTCAACCGTCGATATTCAAATTAGCAAAGTAGTATAAACAATTATCTTGCATAGTTGGTTCAATAGTTGGTCAATAACCCAAACTGAAATTTACAAAATCTAAATTATTGACATTATCATTCATAGATCTCCATTTTACGATAATCAACTTTATTTTATAAATTTAATAGTGAAATCATAATGTCAAAAAAATAAATTATGATTGTTAAAAGTCATCCTCGAAAGTGACTCACGTGTCTTAATACAACCCATCAACATCCTGGCTATCTCTCTCCTAATTCATCCACAAAAAGCATCATTAGCAATCGTCAGATAAAAATCACAAAGGACACTTTCCCGTAACAAAAAAAAGAAAACACGCAACCGCTCATTATAATATCATCTACCCACTGACTCCAGCATTTTGCAAACATCCTACACGACACATGCTAATCAAACCAACCTCTCCTTTCTCCAAACAAACCACCAAAAATTACGAAAAAAGAAAAGCAAAACAACAAATCCAAACGAAGGACTCTTCTCCACACACACTGCACGTATCGAAACGCACGCGCCGCGTCACGCTCTCGTCACGCTCCGCGAGCCGCCGCGCGGAATTCGCTTAATCACCACGCCGCAACTCGTGTCGCATCCTGGAGAGTTGACGATCGGCCGATCCGATAACATTGAACTCTCGTCGGTGCGACGCCGAGCTCGGCATTTTCAATGCCTCCTCCCATTTTTTTTACGAAATTCGCAGGAGGGCGCGCGGACCTGGCTTGGCTGTGGGTATTGCGGAGAGGAAGACGCGCTATCTATGCAGAAATCTGCGGAATAATCGTACGTTGCACTCTGAGGTAATTGTGCGTAGGTGGGTTACGCGTTCACGCGGACAGCGCGAAATTTATAATTTTGGGGTTCGCTGGGTAAGAGGATGTGAAACAACGTGGGAGCGTGGGTGTTTGGCTTTCTTGGTAGAGGTGGGGATTCGATTTGAGAGTATGTGAGGTTCTGGCATGTGACTTCCGGTGCCACTATTGTATTAAAAAACTATTAAATTGTTCATGTTTTGCATTATAAAATTTAAATGAAACTGAGATACGTAGAAATGTTTTTAGAAAGAAACTCTTGGTAGTTTTATATCAATGGCGGTTAAATAAGTAGCTATAAGTATGTTCATATCCTTTGTGTCAACTCACTACAGAACGTGATAGTAACGAAATTTTGACGTTATATTACATGCAAAAATGTCTAAATATGTGCATAAGAAATCCTTAGCATGTACGGTTCATTATATCATAAGTGACCATTTTATTGAACCTTCATAAATCTTATATAAAAATCTTTACTATGACCTAGGACTTCACTAATTATTTACATTAACCGCATAATTATTCTTAATATTCAATGCTACAAAGAAATTATTTTTGTAGGTTATCTAATATTATTTACGAATTGCCGTGATAAAAAAATTGGTCAAGCAATCCTTAACTGATTATGAATTAGATTCGTAACGATCTCGAGATCGATATTTGCACTAAAATCGATTTTATGCCCATCTCAACGAAAATGGCCACTTTTTTCCCTGACAAACGAGACCAAAGTAACTCTTTTTCCCCGAAAAAAGGATCAGGGGGAAATAAGTGACTTCACTAGAAACTAGTCCAAATTCCTTTATTTCATCAAGTTCTACCAATAATCGTGATTCTCGATTGTATTTTAACAATATAAGTTATATTTTACCCAATAAAATTAAAACAGACATTTTATACAAAATTTATTAGAGTATTCAATATTTAATACGAAAAACTATTACATATTCGACTTTTTGCCCTTGTTACATAATGTACTATTACACAGAGAGAATTTTCTAATAAAAATTATAACGAAATTCAGGGTAAAAATTACCGTAAATAACTATAAAGCTGGGACACTTCTACTTTCTGGCACTTTTTACTGATATTTTACTATAAAAATTACCTCATTGACTACAAATTCTACCGCACAGACTATACATTTTACCGCACTGAATGGTAAAATTTGCCGAATTTGAGATAAAGAAGACAGCTGATAAAGGAAACAACTGACCGTGTACACATTTTAGGTTAACGCAAATATAAATGTGTATAAATGTACTTATTTAAGTATTAATGATACTGCTACAACAATGAATGTGAATTGGAAGAAAATCCAGATTTTTAAAAAATATTTCGTACAAATTTTACCTCAAATTTTGGGTTTCTCTAAGATTCGTACAGGGAACTTTTACTCTACGGCAGGCAAATTTTACCCTTCAGTACGGTAAAATTTATCATAAATATCAATAAAATCTGCCGGAAAGTTAGAGTGTCCCAGCTTTATAGTCATTCACGGTAATGTTTACCTCGATTTTCGTCATAATTTTTATTAGAAAATTCTCTCCGTGTACATATTTCGCAATATTTAACTAAGAAAAGTACTCCAATAATGTCAAACTTCAAAATACAAGGTACGAAATACCACTTCCCTACTCCCAGAAACAATTACTCCTCACTTTTCTTCCAAAATCTACGACAAGCGCCAGGCTGGCAAAAAGAAACCCCAAAATTATGCATCAGCCCCGAGTTTCCACGGCATAAGCCGACTCCGCAGCCCCTCAAGACGCAAAGCCGCAGAGCCAGCCGTCGCCCGCCGAGAATATGCAGAGAAGCGTCCCCCCTCTTTCTTCTCGAGTTTTCCCGTTAATCGACACCCGGGGTAAGATTATCCTTTAATTAGACTCTTCTCTTCGTTCCCGCGATCTCCTCCTAGAGAGATATATAGAAGGGTAATGACCCCGCGCCGCGGCTTCCCAGCTCGCGCGAGCGACGTTAATTGGATAACAAGGCCGTTCGACTTAGTTATTTCAACTATATTAAAGTCCTCGATTCGCCCCTTCTTCTCTGTCTTTTTTTGCACGTGTGTGTGTGTGTATATATATAGGGATGGGGCGGGATTCTTTGTAATTACGGATTTCTAATTGCGGATAATGGGACGGCCGAGGAATTTATTAGCGCGTTTAAAACTTGGCGGATTATTCATCGGCTGGCGTGGCTTAATTGAAAATCGAGTCGGGAGCGAGAGAGCTTTGTAGGTGTAGGTGGGATGGCGCGCGGGTGTTGGTTCTTTTGAGAGAGGGGAATGTGTCGAGGTGCGTTGTTATGGCGCGAGAGTCGTAAAAAATTTGTTATTGCTCGAGGAAATGGTTTGCTAAGCTATATTCAATTGCTGCAATTATAGTTATTTATTTTCAATCGATTGGAACTTTAATGCATTGATTTGCACTTCTAATTAGTATTCTCTATTGCTTTATGATTGCGCATTTATAATTATGGGCGTGGGACAGAATATTTATTAGTTGAATTAAACTTGTTGGACAATTCTTTAGTGCATGTATTTTATTACAGATTATTAAATTTACCGCTTTGCAATGCTTAAAAAGCAGATTTTTTTAAAGTCAAATGTGAAATACGCCAAGTCATTCATGATTATAAGGATAATTGTCTTAAAGTAGTGAAACTTAAGTATCTTTTTTTTGGAAGATCTTCAGAACGCTATTTAAATGCGTGGAATACATTGGTGTATTTCAAAATGTCATTTATAGTACGAAAATTAAAATAATCATAATAAGAGTAGATCAACAAGACTACTTAGAAATTTCTCATATAATTTCCGTTACATTATACGCAATAATTATTTCATTGTTCGTTTCGTATGTCGGTAGCTGAATCACTCCAAAATGATCACATCAGCGTTGAGCGTAAACTTTTTTTTACGTAAGTAGCGCTTTTTATACAACCGGCCTTGCGCATACGCCTCGGCGACTTTTATGATTTCATTTTTGATTGCTGGAAACTTATCACCGTCAGCGCTAACAGCTAACAACGCTGTATTAAACCTGGCAGATTTGAGTACTTCATAACGTAATCGCTACCAGAAATAACAGCAAGGTAATAAATAACTCTCTTTAGAGTACAGAACGTGTGTTATTAATCAAACATTGTAACTATAGTATAATCTTCAGTAACAGTCAATAGAAAGCCCAATTAATTAAAAGTTTCATGATAAAAGTCTTTATCAGTATGGGAAAATATACAAATGAATTTTTATGAACCAATAACAACTGAAATGTTCACATATCTTTAATATTTTAGAATGTGACAGGAAAGGGCAGAAAAAATCAAATTTTCTGAACATTAATATTTTTACCAAATTCTTTGAAATTTTACTAGTCAATTATTCTATAACTAATTTATGCAATTAATAAATATTAATAAATGATAGTTTTTAAGAGTCGACGCGAGCAAGCACGAGCCGAAGGGGTGTAGAAATTTTGAAATTTCTAAAACACTTATATTGTAAACTTTACCCATAAATTTTAAAATTCTAAAATAATTGATATACATACTTTAAACTATACTTAATAAAATAGAATTGTTACAAATGCATTCACTAAAAGCAATTATATTTATAGCTTATAATGTAGTAAAAATTCTATTAAAATTATCACTCCCCGAAGAATAAAAAGTTCATGGCCGAAATTTGGAGTTGTAACAAGTGTGTGCAACAAGTATAACTGCAATTTCTATTGCTATTGAGTGATATTGATATATCATAGAACTCTTCCGATTGACAAATATGTGTCCGTAAAAGTGGCCCACTTCGATAGATTTAAATATTAATAAAAAATAAATAATAAGAATTTTTAATAATAATTCTGTGTGCTTGTACAAGTAATCGATTATGATAGGTTTAAGTATTATCAGAATTTATGTATTTGAGGAACGCCGATCACGAGAATTTAATCATTTATATGATTATTCAATCTACACTAATTACTATGATATCGATGATAATCAACTTCAAAAATGAAATCAATGCCAACTGAAAACGCATTCACCCGAACGCGGCAAAAGCCACGGAAAAACGTTAATCGCATTCCGAATCACAATTAATTATCGCACGCAGAGCGTCTCCTCTCCACATATACCCTCTCGTCAATAAAACGTCCTTTCGCCGGGGTGGCTCACAATGAAATGCCGCGTCGAAATGCCGAGCGCTGCGGGACACCGAGCCATTAATAATCGCGAATATCCCGGGAATCGCGCACGTACACACATACATTCGCACTGCGCGTCCGAATGAAGCCTGACCGACGAATTGTTGCATTATTAATTACCTACTCGCGGTGAAACCACGGTCGCGGGGCTAATCGTGACTGCGCGCTGATGCGGGGGAGGGGAGACATTCCGGGAGAGAGAGAGAGAGATTTGAATTTCCACTCCTAGGCGCTTTGAGTGATTTAACAATTAGATGAGGAATTCCGTTTGTAAGGAGTGATATTGGATTGGTGTGGGGCACGCGCACTGTAAGAGAGGAATATTTCGTTGTAGGAATGCTGGATGGAGTGAAGTTTGATGGTAGAACTGTATTTGCTACAATTGATTTTGGCGATATTTGTATTAGCTCCGTTTTATTCCTTGAAATCGTATTATCGTTAATCAAATCCGAATAAGGGTTTTATCGAGAATCTCTTTCAAAAGCACATGAAATCTTTAAATCAGAATTCAGTTCTAATATTTTCTATTTATCTGAATTTTATTTTCTTCAATTCACGATACACTAGTTAAAAGAATATCCTACTAAAATAAATTATCGATTTTATTTTTTTCTAATTTATATTTATATTTACCTTTCTAGGATTTAACACTGGATTGCCCCCTCAAGGAAGTTCAGGAGTTACAAAAAATGCGGAGAACTTGAATTAGGAATTGTAATTGCTTAGAACATCATACAAAAACTCTGAGACAAGTCTGGCAAAGAACTGGCTCATAAATTCTTGGAATAGTTTGGCTCATAAAGTCTTGCAAAAGTCTGGCTACGGAGACGATCCTAGACTTTTGGAGAAAAATGAAAAACAAAAGCATAGCGTTCCGTCAAATCTGCAGTAACATAAATTTTTGTCTCTTTTATTTTTACAAATAGTAAGATTTTGTAGAACATTGCAATATATAAAGAAATGTTTCCACGATTTAATCAACAACTATTATTTTTTTATAATTCCGATCGATATTAACAATAAGTGTACTGTCCTAATTATATGAACGTAAAAATAAGTTTTCGTGACATAATCCAACAAAAGTTTGGCATATAGTCCGGCTTATAGTCTGACTTCTAGTCTGAGATCGTCTCCGTAGCCTGAATGTGTCAAGACTTTCTGAGCCAGACTTTTGTCAGACTTGACCAAGACTTATTTTTTTACACGGGATACCGAACAAATTTTGAAGATATCTAAATTAAAAGTTTGCGTATTATAGTCATAGACAGCTGAACAAAGAGTGCAATACATTAAAATTTAAAATGCTCAAGAAATAATGAAAAACTATAAACTTATAAAACTTATGAATGTACTTATGAACAGTTGGTATAATAACTTAAGTGTATTTTGATGGGTATTCAGGGTAGCTTATTTGAAATCTAAAGTCAAATTTAAAAAATTCAAAATGGTTGATCCAATATGGTGGATTTAATATGGCAGATGAAAATGTCCAAACTACATCCGCCATGTTGAATTATATAAAAGTTAAGAATTTCCAAAGCGGGTGGTATATATATGTACCACGAGGGCGTAAAGGGTTAAAATACATTAATATTTCTTATTTTATTTTTGTAAAATAAATATTTACGAACGCACTTATGAATAAAGCAATAGCACCTGTAGTTTATTCAAATAGGTCCTTGAAAAAGGTACCTATAATTGAAATAATAACTATGCAAGTATTTACACTAGACAGAGAACTCAAATAATAAATAGTCAGAAAGAGTTTTAATTGATGCTTTATTTTGTATACAAATATCAGTCTGATTAAAATATTATTGACAATTAAATATTGTGCTTGAAAATACATGAATATTTAAAAAAGTTTAACTCTCAAATTCCTCGATTTTTCATACAATTTCAGTCTACAATGTCAATCATTAATAACTTTAAATGAGATTGATATTTGTACACAAAACAAAGCTTAAATTCGAGCTTATTCTCTTCTAAAAGTGAAAATAAATTTAATCTGCTCTTCATGCTGCTCCATTTCAAATGCTCATATAAGTCGCGTTCAAACCGAACCTCTGTCTCGAATCCAAAAACCTCCTTCGCAACATTGAACCCAATTCCTCGCGATAATACCGATCACCCAATTCACGACCACAGCCACACCATACAGCGATGCACATCCCTTCAATGACATACCACCGTGTTCCGCCTGCGGAATACGCAATAAGCGTGTGCCGAGGCAATGTTGTCTCGTCTCCGCGCGGACACGCTTCTGGACTTCGACGGAGAAACCGTAGACAAGCTCGCAGTGTCTCTGCATATACATCCCCCTAATCCCTCTTGATTCATCCACACCACGCGACAGGATCTCTCTTTGTTTCCCGATTGATTCGATCCGCGCAGTGACGGACAACTTTAAGTCTCGCGCAGTCTGTTTGCGAGCGGGTGCGCGCAATTCGAGCTCGCGAGTTGTAGGGCATCGAGCAGTAATGGATCGCGCGCGGGATGTTAATCAAGCTGATGCGAAGCGAGAAATGCACGATGACGCCGCGGGAAGAGGCATTAATTCGCTCGGCACGCTTTAATCTATTCATCAAAGCGACCCAATTATTGTCCCGTTACGACGTAAGCTGTGTTGCGGGATTGCGCGAATATGCGAATGCGCGCGATTCGTAATTTCGCTGAGCTCGTGGTTACACGTTTTGCGGATTACGTCTCGCGTGCGGGTACGATTGTTAATCGAGATTTGTGATAGGTTGTTCGACAGTTTATAAATTTAATACAGTATCATCTTTTTACATATTGTATACAAATTGTGCCAATCAGAGATTCCATACAATCGGAGTTCTGTAAAAACACGCAGAAAATCAGATCTGATTAATTTGAATAGAAAAATTAATTCGATTTATTGAATCTGGATTCAAAAGTTTGATTCAAATTAATCAAGAAATTGAAACACATTTTATTTTTTTGGATTTGGACTAAATGGCTCAGCGGTTAAGTGAAGGACTGATAATCTGGAGGTTGAGAGCTCGATACCTAGTATAATTTTATTTTTTTTAATGATATTTATCTGCATAAGTCCAGTGTTCAAGAGCGCTTTGTGTGCCTAAATAAGTAAGCTGACCTATTTCAAACTATATACTGAACTATGACAAAACGTACCGTTCTATGCATAAGATTGATTAATAAAAAGAATGCTTTAAAAATTGAATAAACTGGACATTCGTGAGTTTTAAAAGTAATCTCAAAGAATTCTTTTCAAACGCTTTTCAGAAACAAGAGTTCTTAAAGAATTCTTTAATTATTAATAAAAATTTATTTTGGCTTATTGGTGTACCTACTGGCTGCTGGGCTCATTTACTCTTACTGCACGTTTTCTCCGCATTCCTGTCATGGTTTGTCGATAACTACAAGATCGGAAACTTATTATCAATTAGTTGATATTGATGAGTTGATTATTTGTTTCGTGCTTATCATGCAAGGTACGTCGCTTTGGAGAAATTTTTTAAGTTTACTTACAAGAATGCAATGGGTTTAATGTGTATCGTAATGAAAACAGTTTAAAGAGGAGTATTTGACAATTATACAGAATAAATAATGATAGTATTTTTATTCTAATTTATATACGGAATAATTTAACAAAGGCAAATGTGAATTTTAAATATATAAATGTGGAATTTAGGTTAAAAGAGATTTAGGTTAACCTAATCAATTCTTATGTACATTATCGTACTTTTAGATTGTAATAAGGAAATAATAAAAGGTAACAGATTGTCATAGGAACGCGTATACTAATACTTCTAACTCGACTCGAGTCGCAACCGTGACTAACACACTGTCAAATTATATCTATTACATCTTCTTAGTGATTCTGCTGGAGTTTTTTAAGGTGTTGATTTTGCGAGTGGTAGTCTTAAATAAAAGTATGTATTTACCCTCACATGCTTTAATGAATGAGAGAAATTTCCACACAGAGTTTTTGTCCTTAATAATGAATCAGCATATATCTGCTGGGCTATAAATGCAAGAAAAAAATAAAGAGAAAATTTTATTTTATCTCGATTTTGCTGAGAATCACCCATATATATATATGTGTGTGTGTGTGTGTGTGTGTGTGTGTGTGTGTGTGTGTGTGTGTGTGTGTGTGTATATATATATATATATATATATATATATATATATATATATATATATATATATATATATATATATATATATATATATATATATATATATATATATATATATATATATATATATATATATATATATATATATATATATATATATATATATATATATATGTGCGTGACTGTCTGCGAAATCGAGATAAAATATATATATATATATATATATATATATATATATATATATATATATATACTAGATTAATTTCAAATATATTTATTAATACTTTCATTTATTGAAATCGTTTAACTATAAATGTTTATACAAGAAATAGCTTTTAAGTAAACGATATAAATATAAAACAAAATACAATAACTTTTATGCCTATCTAAACGAAAATGGCCACTTCTTTCCCTGAAAAGCGAGACAAAAATTACACTTTTTGCCCGCAAAAATGATTACCGGACAAAAGTTACTTTTCTCCCGCATTTGCGAGAAAAAAGTGACTTCACTAGAAATTAGTCCAAATTCCTTTATTTCATCAAGTTCTACCAATAACCCTGATTTTCAAGTGTCTTTTAACAATATTGTCTTTTAATAGTCCATTAGTCCCGCTTTTGAAGTCAACAAGTGGCCACAGATGAGATGGGCATAAAGTACTATGTGAAACTCGAGAAATAAGTCGATTTTTCCCTCGGGTGATACTGCCTGGGCATTAAACCCACCCGCGGGAAAAATATTCCACTTTTTGCTCTTGTTACATAATGTACTATTGAGCTTCACACTGGTCGAGTTGAAATTATCAAATAAGTCACGTTCAACCAAACCAAGTCTCAAATCCAAAAACCTCCTTTGCAAATACGAATGCGATTCGATTGAATACTTGCGAAAAGACCGATCATCCAGTTCACGACTACCCATAAAAGAATTTGCCAGTAATGATAATTCGGGCCGATTCTGGCTGAATATTGTATGCCAGTAAATTATTTTTCGGCACTGAACCAATAAAGGGATTATATCGTTTTGATAAGAATGGGCCAGTAAAAAGAATCGACGTTGGCCCGAAAAACGTCTCAGAGTCGGTGGAATACTTTTTGCCGATATGGAAAGAAAACAAAACATTGCGAAATCGTCAAGCGTAACTTAACCTACTTTTTAGGCTAATTTTTAGTAAAATATTAATTTAATATAATCTGTAGTTATGATTATTACACTAAACTTTGTGTGAAGTGTCTCGCGTGTGCCTAAAAATGTATATTTCTTGTACAATTTTGAATATATCAAGAAGAAAAGTGTTGTACTGACCCGTTCTTATCATCCCCGTTATATCTCAGTGTTGGACCTCTAACATTTGGAAGTACTGGTAGTGCCGGCAACTAATATGGGTACAGCTACACCATAACATAGTTCCGCCCGCGGAATACGCACTAAGCGTGTGTTGAGCCAATGTTGTCTCATCTCCTGGGCTTCAACAGAGATACCGATGACAAGCTCGCAGTGTCAGGCTATTGTCTGTCCATAAACACTCCCCTCCCGCTAATCTTCTTAATTCATCCACACCACGCGACAGGATCATTCTTGGTATCCCTCGCTCGCTCTTGCTTTCGATTCGATCTTCGCTGTTCAGACGACTTTCCTTCGTAGTTTAAGTCTCACGCAGTCTATTGGCGAATTGGTGCACGCAATTCAAGTTCGGGGGTTGTAGAGCATCGCGCGCGTTTTGGAGCGAGAACGCGGGATGTCAATCAGGCCGAAGCGAGAAATGTACGATGATGCCGCGGGGAGAAACATTAATGCGCTCGGCACGCTTCAATCTATTCATCAAAGCGACCCAATTATAGTCCCGTTAATTACGATGTAAGCTGTGTTTCAGAATTACCCGAATATGCGAATGCGCGCGATTCGTAATTTCGCTGAGCTCGTGGTTACACGTTTTGCGTATTACGCCCCTCGTGCGGGTACGATTGTTAATCGGGATTTGTAATAGATTGTTCGACAGTTTCATTTGATTTGCATTGATTTAATTTGAACTGGAGTTAATTTTGCTGTGGGAACAACTGCGCCAAGTGAAAATATTTTATACAAATCAAATATAAATTTGATAGTATCGTCTTTTTACAATATTATATACAAATTGTACCAATCGGAGATTCCATACTATCAGAGTTCTGTAAAACATGCATAAAATCACTTTTGATTAATTTGAATAGAATGGCTCCAAAATTTCGATTTAATTTAATCAAAAATTGAATTCCGATTAATTGAGTTGAATTTAAGATAAAATGTGATTCAAAATTGTAATTTACATGATTCGAGCAAACTTTAATCTCAGTGAAAAATTAATTCAGAATGTTTTAGCCTTGATTCAAATATGTACTTATTTTAAACGCATACAATTGTATAAATTTTTTATAAAACTTGTGTAAAAAAGTGATTGCTGTTTATTACACTTTGATATGACATTGCATAATTTATCAATACTGCCGGAAAAGTGTCACTGTATACATACTACAGCTCCATTGTCGATGATGTACTGTCTGCGGCTCTCATTTACTTTTACACCACTGCACATTTTCTCTGCATTCCAATCGCGGTTTGTCGACAGCTGCAAGATTGGAAACTTATTGTCAATTAGTAGATATTGATGAGTTGATTATTCGCTTCGTGCTTATCATGCAAGGTACGTCGCTTAATGGTGAAATTTTGAAAGTTTGGCTTACATGAATGCAATGGGTTGAATGAAAATATTTTAATGAGAACTTCTTTTCACATTCGTTAACGAATTGAATAAATGCAGATGACTAAACGTTCATATTACTTAGTACTTATTTATTTATTTATGGTAAAAAATAACTACACAGGTACAACTGTACCTAATTGCAACTGTACAACTGTAACTAATTAGGTTAAACTATTCAGAATAAATTTAAAAATTACAAAGAAAATTGCAATTTTATAGAAAATAAAAAGTGACCAGAAATGATACAACTAAAATGTTAACATACCAGTTTTGACAACAGTACCTCAGTCATAAAAATACATCAGATTTACTTTTTACATGATTATTTTAAGTTTTGTAAGTCTAAGAAATAGATAATATGATTTCAAACTACGTTTTTAGTCAGTAAAAGGCTTGATTTAAGTAAAATACTAGAGGCATAAAAACCATGTTATAAGTTATAATAGGTTATCTTTCATTCATCAAAATTTCTCCGATTTGAAGAAAAGAAAAACTGTTCTAAGAAAGAAAAATGATTATTTTAACGATTTTTAGAATAATAGATGACTTTTATGTATATTTGTACTATAGCATACACTGAGAGAAAGGATTCTTTGCGGCAAAGAAAATTTCTTAATTGTTAAGTTTTGTGGATTTAAATACGGTAAAATTAATATTTCTTAACAATTAAAGGCATCGTCTTAATAGTTAAGAACTAAGTACTCGAGTAGCGTCAACGGCTGACCGCCTGACTTTAAGGTTAACTGAATTTTTCATATTTCTAAGATGTTTATTTGACCGTTACACGTTAGTAAAAGTTTTCGCCTGCGACGATTATGTCTACGTATAGGGTCATTTTAAATTTTAATGTTTGAAAAGCATCATTACATGCTAGAAAATCTTCAAATAACCTTTCGTACTCGGCATGTTTATCTTACTCGTGCAGACTTTTCTCAAGTTCGAGTTCTTAACTATTAAGAATTCAACATTTGCAGCAAGTACGTGAGAATTCGATTCCGCAAGTACACGATTCATTTGCCACACGGAATCCTTTCTCCAGTGTACAAAATATGTATAATTTAACATTTTAAAAGAGATTAAATCCAAATAATTACAAGAACTAACTGCTCTATTACTAAATATATCTGTTTTAATTGGTAATAATTGATAATGCAAGATAATTTAATGGTAAATATCAATTTCGATATTGACCAAAACCGTTACATACCTATGGTCAGAATTAGTGATTAGGTTGCCAGGAGTTTTTTTGTTTCTTCCATTTGTAAAATTTTCTCGGGGTATTGCATAAAACAAACGACGAATTTATCAAATACATGTGTCTTAGAATATGTATAAATTTGTTAAATGATAAAACATTATATTTTACTGTAGTGGATACGTTCTCGAAAGTCAAAAAAACTTAAGGTGGCCAGAAACGGTACGTCCGCCCTATGTTTATTAATGTAAGAAGTTTCTTGTGCAACTTACAAAGTAATGTTTTAAGTCTGAAAAATAAACTTTTTTCAACTTCTAGAGTTACTATGTTCACATCACCCTGGATTCCCCTAATTTCTGGTATATAACTAAGTAAATTCACACAAATACTTTCGTGATATCTTCGACAATATATTTTTAAAAGATTATGGAGTAAAACTACAATGATAGCCGCAAAATGCGTTTTAGGAGTATTCGTAATTTATTAAACAAGTTTTTTAAAGTAAAAATGAATTTCTTTTTAATATTTCGAATGGAAAATGGCGTCACTAAAGCCGTGTTAAACTTATCTCCCTTTTGTTTTATGTTGCTTAATTTCGGTTCACAACTTTATACAGTAAAAACATATACTTATTGCAAAATTTTAACAGTTATGATATTAAAAGATATGCAAGAAATGTGATCTAGGAAAGAGACAATATTGATACATCTTTTAAGGAATTTTGCTATTTCGCTCTTTTTAAAAGTGCTCTTTGAAAGAGCGAATACTTTCTTATTTTTAATAAATATCTTGTTTCACATACGATCAAGATATTGAGGTTTTACAACGGTAAAGTTACAGATGTTATTAAGTATTTATAGCAAAAACAAATCTGAATGGTTGCTGTTAAAGGAAACTTTTTAACGGCTCATGAAAAAAATGCCTTTTTTCGAGATTAACTCAGGCTGGTCCCCCTATACCAAATATGTGTATAGAACCTTATTGTCTAAATGATCAAGAGTAAAAAACTACTTTTTATATATTTGATTTTTATAAAATGTCAATGCTACAGCTATACAACTGTGAGTCTTTTTTAACAGCTCCACAATCAGCGGTACGGTGATCTCTGAAACGGTATGACCTGGAATAAAAGACAATACATCACGATCTTCTGCAACATAAAACCTATCAAAGTAAAAAAAATAGGACTCTAACCGACATATTTTTTTAGTAAAATGACTATAGATAAACGAAATTTCATCGAATTGAAAATTTCGTATGTTCTTTGATAGATATTAGGTCGTAGAAGATGATGAATTTAAATTTTTTATCCAGATCAAACCGTTTAGAAGATCAATGCATCACCGATTGGAGCCGCTAATAAAAGATTTACTCTCCAACACCACCATTCTGTTAAAAAAATGAAAAAGAAAATTATTTTTATTTCCGGAATATTTTGTCAATAAAGGCGTGAACACAGATTTTCTAAAAAGTTAATCATTTAAGAGAAATAAATAACTGAATATTAATACATCTCAGTTTTGTCCATCCAAGGTGGTATCTCCTCTTAATTTGACTAAGATTTATGTCACATAATGAAATTCATATCCGTGTTCGGGGGTCATTAATTACAAAACCATAGTAAATATTTTAAAATTCAAAATGAGGAGTTCAATGTGGTGGAATAAAAGATATTGCTTCCTCAAAGTGGAAGTTTTGTGATAGCAAAAAAAATGTTTAGCTAAAAACATGTTAAAAACATGTTTTGAAACTTAATCAATCAAATTCACTATTTTTAGAAAATGTCTGTATGGATGTATGTGTGCGTGCGTGCCTGCGTGCGTGCGTGTGTGTGTGTGCGTGTGTGTATGTACGTGTGTACGTGCGTGCGTGTGTGTGTGAGTGTGAGTGTGCGTGTGTCTGTCGGTATGTATGTCTGCTTACTAGAATTATTCTGCATAAACTCGGTGAAATTAATTGTTTCAGGGCTTATTTCATTTTTGCTTTTTTTAAAGGAAGCAGCACAAAGAAAAGACAATTATTCTTTTCAATACTTTTGTATTTTTTAGCGGTTTATTGATTTTTGAGTTTTAGTTTTTCGAGTCTTTTAATACCTTAGAAATAATATCGTCGATCCAGCGAAGGTGCATTTGAAAGAGCATAAAACTACCTATCTTTTCCGACCCGAAATTTTGAAAAAGATATTTCTCTTGTTTTGTTATACACGAAATCGTCATTTTTTCAAACGGGTATATCTGTAAAATATAAGATGGAAAATTTTTGAAAAAAATTGGGTTGATTAGGAATATATAGAAGGATATTCTGTAAAATTTTTAAGGCTTCATATATTTCTCTTGTCGAGAAAAAAATAATTTTGTTAAACAAATCGCTCTTTTTTCTCCGACGAAAACTGAAGTAAATTGAAAGCATTTTATCTGAAATTTCACGGAAAGGTAGCTTTTTACTGTCTGATGATCTGTATGTTTTTTCAGATCATGAGATAATTTATTTTATGAGATATTCTAAACGAATTTTAAAATGGCATTGCAATGAGTCACGTATAGATAAATAACTGTGGTTTTTAGGGCTACTGGAGATGGTTTCCACGGTTAATTAAAAGTAATTAAATACAAAAATCTTAATTATAATTAAAGCACGTATTTCTCTGTCCAAATTAAAAAGAAAACCAACGCACCTACAACTGTACCTTTGGGGTGGTGCTGAAAACTGTAATTTAAAATGAATATAACTTTTATACCACAGAGAAATCAAAAGTATGAAATCGATGAAGGTGTGCCACGACGTATCAGTGGTGACGTACTTCACATATGTATATTCACATAAAGATCGATTTAACCTATCTGCATACTCTAGATTGCTCTTGTAGATACTTTATATTTTTCTCATACAGGTTTGAAGTCAATATGGACTGGCTCTATAGCCTAGTCACTATACCCACCTTTAACCTAATAAATAAAAACCCACCTTTTTTTAACTATTAACCCTTTGCGGCACACATTTTTCATAGAAATGACGATTTTTATTTGTTTATTTATTTATATAACTAAATGTTAAATAAATATTCACTCAAATGTAATGTTAAACGCTTCTTCAATTCCCACTTAAATTGGATTTTAAAATAACCGGGAAAAAATGCATTATTTAGTCTTTAAAAAACTCAATATTTGCATTGCATCCCGGTGACTACTATAGTAACCACCATGCCGCAAAGACTTAATAAGAATGAAATACAGCAATTCAATATAATGTATGAGAATAAAGAAATTCACATTGGAATGATTTATTTAGTTTGAGGAAACTAAGTGCCAATTAATTGGCAGCGATTTTTTGTTTGTTTGACCAAAATTCATTTTATAGGAGTTTTTGTAAGTACTGAATATAAATCCATATTTCGAAATTTCAAAATTATTAATAGCTAATCTAACGCTGTGGACGAAAAAGTAATATACTTTTGAATTTTGATCGAAATATTAATTTTTTATTAATTGAAGAAATAACAAATATGACTTAATTTTTTTACATAAGTTACCAAAATATAAAATTTTAAAAAGTCATGCAAACTCTTTATCAGTAAAGTACTTACTCGTAATAACGTTACTAAGAGGACAGGTCTGGATTAAATTAAAAAAAGACATTTTTTTACGAGTCCACAAAACTTGTTATGTTTAAAAGCAGTCATTCTAAAATTTCTGTGCTATCAAAATGCAATACTATCTTAAATTTTACCGTTGCAAAACCTCAAATCTTGATCCTGCACATCACAATACATCATTATTTCCAATACCATATTTATTAAAGGAATTTCAATCCCTACACGATTCGAGGTGACGTGATGAACAAAAAAATCTTTTTCGACGGTTATTCGACTCCTTAAGACATGTATTATAAAAAGAGTGGAGCACTTTTTTAAAAGAATTCTTCTAATATTTAAAAAAAAATTGATTAGATCTACAAAAACGAATAATAAAAAAAAATTAAGAAAAAAGTGCTCCGCTTTTTTTTTTAATACATCTGACTATACAGACCATAAGGTCACATTCTACGTATTTTTCATATATTATCGTACTTACCCGTTGCAATGTACAATTTCAATAAAACCAAACATCGAAACAACATTACATCCACGCTAGCTCTCCCGCAGCCAGCGAAAAAGCGTCTCGCTTAATCGAGTCACGCATTAAATAGCAATAAGTCAAAAGCGCTCTTTTTGGCTATTAATCGTCGCGGGCGCCTCTTGCCGCGCGATTTGCGCGAATCGCGTAAAAAGAGCGACGCTCACTCGCAAGCTCTCATTATCGCTCTCGTCTAACGACTCACGAGCTTTCACAGGGGAAGGGAGGGAGGGAGGGGGGAGGGGGGGTTAATGCCTCGGGAGTAGAGGGGTCGGACGCGGGTGCAATGGCGCGCAACGCCGAGATACAATGCGTTATCACTGACCCATTAATCCTCCGGAAATGGCATCAGCGTATGATCGTTTATCACCGACTAATTCTTGCGAAGAGGGCAGAAAGTTTCGCCCGGGTAGCGCAGCGCGTTGACTTTCGCCAGCGTGGAATGTTTAATGAGGGCGGAAAATACGCGAGGGAATAAAAATACTTTTTTATCGCTGTACCGTTGTTTATGGGATTTTAAAGTACGTATCGTTATGTTTCGCTATCGTTTACATGATTATTATACATCATTGTAACAAAATTTATTATTTTGAATGCATTATAGTGACAAGAGACCCATTGTCTATATTTATTAAATAACTTAGAAAAACCCTATTTATTTTAAGTTATTAGTATTCTTTCTTCATAGATTTAGATTTAGATTTATTTATTTATTTTAGCTCTTAACTATCTCTTGGCTAAGTTCTATGCCCAGATCATGAGGACTTTTATTTTTCAATATATTTGAGGTTATGTTTCTCTACAAACTTTTTTTTATCGCTTATATCTCAAGATCAGTGGAATCACTTTTTGCCAACTAGGCTATTTTTTTTTCATATCTTTATGAAGACTCGGAATTAAAAAGAAATTTTAAGATTCATCGACTTGTTTTTGTTTTATATCGATTTTTATATTTTACGTTATTCTGAAACAATGAGGTAAATTATTTTGGTATGTACAAATAATATGATCGCCTCAGTGTAAATGCATTTGAAAGAGTTTAGTAAAAGTATCACGATTTTGAATATTGAATATGCATTTTTAATTTATTATACTATAAATATTCGAAAAATATCTGTTAATAATCCTAAAATATAAATGATTTCTTTCGAAGTAGGTCTTTCAAAACTATTCTTAAGCTTTTTATTAAGAAAATCGCCAATTTGAAGAGTGTATCGATTGTTTTTAAAACTAGCTATTTTAGCAAATCAAAATTATTTTTTTAGCACTACTTACTAAAATATATAAAATATACGTTTCTATTTACAAAATACGTGCCAGTATTCCCGATCTCAATGCAAAAAGCGCTATCTGTATATCCTGTGCGCTAAGTCGGCCACACGTGGGCTTTCTTTTACAAAATGATTTTTTTCCCTTCAAGAGAAAAATAAAATGACTCATAAATTTTACTTGATATTGTACTCCATGTAATAATCAGCTCAAAATGTATCAATAAATTTTTATTATACGTTTTTGATATATAACAGATTAAAAAAGCACGTTTTTGTTCATAACAAACGAAGAAAATTACCTTATCAAAAATTTTGGGTCCGAAAAGTTAGGTAATTTTATGCTCTTTTAAATGCATTTTTACTGGATCGATTATATTATTTCTAACGTACCAAAACTTGAAACACTAGAACCTACACTCATGGGCTCATCTGCTAAGCTTATTATAGACTCACCGCACAATATTTGCAGATGACGCTTTTTGTTTGAGATGGCGACTTATTCGAACTATGTCTTTCAAAGCTGTGCTGAAGCCCGAAATCATGAATTAATTATCGCATTAATTTAATCAATGCAAAATGCCATTTTACGTTTCTACAAATCGATTAATGAGGACCTCTATGTGAGGAAACATTCTGCTAAAACAATTAGCAGCGGTATTAACATGTTTTACATACAAAATAAAAAAAAGAATTTGTTATTTTTAACTTTACCGTGAATAATTTAATAAAAATATAAAATTTATTCAAGATACAGCTAAAATTTGAATTTCAATATGTTTAAATATTCTCCTACATTGAAATATACTCATCGGATATGGCTGAAAATAGATACGTCAGCTACTTATAATGTTAAAGCTACTTTAATTTATTTAAAACCAATCAAAGTACCTAAAATATAGGTGCACAACATTGCGCATTGCGTCTCATTGTACTGTTTTCCCCTACATTTTACATTTTCTTTAAAAAATAGATGCACTGAGATATCTACTGCTAGGTGGCGTGAAAACAATATCATAAAAAAAGCCAAAATAATTTATTTGTAAAAATGGTATGCATTAGGTACATACATAAAATTTTTTTTAATATTCAATTATAGTATTGCAAACTTTATTATTGTCAATTGATAAATGTTATTTGACATGCGAGAGATTTTTAATTTTTTAAAATAATTTAAATATTTTTTTCATAATCTGTGCTTCTCATTTGCATTAAGTGTTTAAATGGTAATTTAAAAATTTAAATCTATATAGGTATATCAATTAATAAGTTTTGAGGAAGCGAAGTACTAATGAATTGGCAGTGGATTTCTAATTTTCTAGTATATTTATTAACGTAAGAACTGTTTTGTGTGACTCATAAAGTAACGTTTGAAGCCTGAAAAATATATTTATTTCTGCTTTAAGAGTTATTATGTTCACTTGACTCCGTTTTCCTTTACCAATTTTGCAATAGAAAATTTAGTACTGTTTTAGTAGCTGATAATTTTTATTTTCTTTTATGTGTGTTTATTTGTATTTGTTGTTTCTAAATCACTACAATTTTTGTCTACTTGGATAAAATATTTGACACAACACATTTTGTAAATTAGTTACTTAAACATTTGTATATTATTGACGAAAATAATCATAATAATACAATTTAATTTTACTTATTAAATTCAACATTTTCCATTGTAATAAAAATCATCCCGAAGAATAATTTCTGAACATTGTTCATGACGAATGAAAGATAATTCTATACTATATACAATTTTTATATATACAGGAAACTTTTGGAACACTTGCCCTTTTGAATCACAGCATTATCAATTTCATTGCCATCTCGTTCAGTCTACTTCCGTTTACAAGAATTATTTCCGCACTTCCTGCTTTATTTACTTCAAACTCGTATCAGTTGAGTATATACTCGAGGTCCGTTCAAGGAAGAAGGCCTAAAGTGTTTTCTCGCTGATTTTATTTCCGTTAGAACACACAATACGAAAACTATAAGTTCATTATACTTCATTGACAGGGCAAATTTATTTCAAATAAAGTCCATCTCACTAAAACAATAACTCTAAAAACCTTTCCTTAGCACACTGTCCCTTCTACTCAAACCACAGCCCCCATCTAGCCTGGAATCAAACCCTGCAACAACGAATATAAAACACTCTCTAACCACTTCCTTATTAGAAAAGAAAAGACGATAAACAGCATCTCGCATGCAATATATAAACCTGCACCAGCGACTCGCGATCTTGCTTTAGGGTCTCGCCTTCTGCCTCTTGGCTCGCTCTAAATCAGCGCCGCCGCGGCCGCGTGAGCTTTATTTACAAGCATTACCAGATTACGCGACCACTCGCGCGAGGGGAGTATATCGCGTATACATCGCGCGGTCGTGGAGGACGCAACGAATCGCCGCTATGAAATACGAACGCGAGCAAGGTAATTTCGTGAAATATTACTTCATAAAAGGACCCTCGCAGCGCTTTCGCGAGCCAAGGAATTGTGTGTTTATAGTTGCGCGCAAGACGCAGGGTCTGGAGGACGAGCCGGCAAAAATTACTTTTTGCGTATGGAGGGCGTGTGGCGCTTGGCAGAAATGCGAATAAGCCTATTCTATGTATTTTATGCGGCATTGATGGTTAGTTATTAATCGATGATGCACTGGTCTTGGGGATTGTCGGAAGATTTTTCAGGGTATATATTCATGGAACAGAGGGATTCAACAAAAACATAAACTTTTTGTAGCTGTTGAGTAGTAATATTATATAGGGCAAAGCAATATATTGTTTAAAAACTGTTTAAATTTAATATAATTTATGAATTAGATGATATGTTTCTAGAGATTAAATGTGTGAAAAGTATGATAAACTTGGACAAATTACGTTTAAATGTAGAAGTTCTGTTTTCTTGGTATGTGTTTATTTTTAAATTGAAAAAATTGTTATTTTTGGATCATCCATTATAAAAATCGATGTGAAATGTTTGTTTATACATAATATTTTAGTAATTGACATGTATCAAAAGGACAGTTTTGATATTAAAACGTTATTTATTCCAGGTTAATGAAATATTTAGACTGCAAATGATTTGAAACATCTTTAAATTAACAAACTATATTATTTTTAAAACTTATTTGCCATATTTTATGCTCTTCTGATCATCAACGTTTATAAGACATAGAAAGACTATATTTTGACAAAATGTAATTTTTTAGTTTTGTTTTGTTCTATTATTCTATATAGAAATAGATAGGCGTGTCGTGGATGGCGAGGTTATTTCATTTGATGGTACAGATCTTGCTGTTTTGACAGAATCGATATTTTCGAATTATTCTCCATATCTTTTTCATTCATATTAGGTTTTCCTTTTTTGACTCCGGCACCATTGTACCGTATTAGATTTTTTAAATAAATGCTTTTATCAGTCCGTCAACTTCTCGTTGAATATAAAATACATGTATTTCTATTAGAAAACCTTTATTTTGATTTAAATTCATAATTATATTTACATTTTTATTTAGTTCATATGGGCATAATTTTTTAAATTAACAATTTGCCAAATATTCACTTTATTATATAAAAAAAATTTCGGCTGAACAAAACTTTATGAGATGAAGAGGACGTAAAAGAAAATTTTATATAGCAGCGAGCGAGCAGAAAGTTTAAATAACTTCATTTTTATGCAATAGCATGAAAAGAAAATAGAAAGCTCGGTATTGCATATCAAAAAGTATCCACCGCCACGAGCAATAGAAGAAGAATGAAGGGCCGCAGTTGTAAAAAAGAAATCAAACAAATAAGAGAGCTTCAAGTTTATATACGTCTATGAATAGACTAGAAGAGACGAGAAACGAAGGCCGGCACGAACGTTCGAAGGGATATTTCCCGATGCAAAGTTAGAGGGGCACGAACGAGTGAATTTTACAAAAATTGTAAAATGAAAGCCCCCCGGGCACTTCCTCATCCCTACACCCACCTTTTATTTCCATTCTCGCGCAAACTCTTCGATTCACACGCAGAATTTCGCAAAAATTTCGAACAGCTCACTGGAGGCGAATTTCTTTCCGAAGGTACGTGACTCCAACTCGCTAAACAACGTTACTAAATAAATTCCCTCAAACCCGCCAGCCCCCCTCCGCGTAAAACTCTAAAGACGCGCGCCGCGAGGGCTCGTAAATTAGTAACGAGACCGCGAAGCCCTCGCAGCAGCGGCGGCGGCAGCGCAATATCGCTCAGGCTTTTACACGCGTCATTTAATTCCTCGAACTACACGTGCGCGAGCAGCTCGTACTCAAGATTTTCGCTGGATTTTCCGAGGGCCCGGCCTCGTTAAGGTTGCTTTTACTGTTGGCGCGCGCGCGCGCTCGAGTGTCGTGACGTGTGTACGGGTGCACGAGTTCGTTTTGCGAGAGAAATTGCTGCGAGGCGGTTGGGGTGAGCTTTTAACGGTCTGCTTTTTCCGTGAAGATTTATGCGTAGTTGTAAAATGAAGGGCTGAGAAATGGTTTTATGTATCGAGGGGTTTAAAAGTGCGTGTAATTTTAAAGATAATCATTGATGTTTAATACCTAATAGGGGAAAAATGACTTAAAAATAACCACATAAATACATTTCATATAAGGTTATATATTATTTTATACGATTTTACATGATTTTACCTAAAACTGCAACACAATGTTACGTGTATTCCCGACATTTCAAAAGTTGGAAGCAGGTAGCCGCAGTTTACTTTTTATTTCTTTTACTTTTACTTGGAAGATTTACATTAAAAGTAAATTTACAACTGTATAGGCACTAAATGTAGCTAAAATATCTTTACAATCTGACACTCATTTGGTTACCGTAGTACCTGGCCGAGAGTGCAGGGAAGACGTATAATGAACTATCAATGGAAAGGATGGTCAAGGATCAAAAGTTCAATAGTTTGTGTACACCGATAATTAATTTATAATTTTTATTTATTTACGTATAAAACTACAATTATTATAACTATACAATGTTTTATTAATATATGCATGTTTGTATATACAAGTGTTTAAACAATAATATTTCAATACAGAAAATAATAAATTCTGTAATTAAGATTCATAATGTTCATGAAAGAAATATATGTTTTTTTACAAAAGTTTTTGTAATAAGAAACTAACGCAACTGAAACTGACAGAAGACGTGAGAATTTTTCGAATATACCATTCGAACTGCAGTTACAAATTCCAATCTGCGATTTGATCAATTAAATGTTGAGTGCTTTGCTGTAAATAAAAAACAATACAATTAGTAAATATATTTAAAATATATTATAAGTATGACCGGTAATACTCCGTTCTCCCCTATTGATTCTATTTTGATTCACAGCGTTCAATCAAAAATTGTAAATATAATATTTAATGCCGCTAAACCCTGTTGAATATATTTACATAAAATTTGATGTAAAATTTGATGTAAATATTTTCAACAGCGTTTAGCGGCATTAAAGGTTATATTCCCTGATTGAAATTAGAAAACGTATATATAAGTAAGTAACAGTTCTATACGTTTATGTATGTTTTTCAATATATATACATTTTTATACATTTCATTACTTTTGCTTATAGATATATACATTATCATACATTTTCTTACATTTTTCTACATATTTTTACTTTACTATAAAAATAATATCATTTGTAATAATCTAATTTTGATAATGTACATAAACGTAGAAAATTGTATAAAAATGTATATACGTTTTTGTACGTTCAGAAATAAAATAAGTTTTTTAATAGAGATATTAAAATAATTATTCACTAAGGAAATATTATCCTTAAATTGATCCTTAGTAAATAATTATTTTAACACCTCTATTAAAAAAATTTTATTAGAAAAGGATTATAGAGTCTGAATGAAATAATTTTATGAATAATATTATTTTAGAAACATAATTTTGTCGGTTATCGATTAAAAATTTTTTTTAGATTTGTGGAAAAATTTGAAACCCCAAAAGTTGTGTTTGCGGAGCTCGGTCCTCCCTTGTTAGTATACTTACGTTTTCATGTAAACTCTCGTCAAAAATATCCATGTTCTCCTCCTCAACTGTTGGTTTAGTCCTTGTAAGTTCGTTTTCAACCTTCGATATTTGGATCCACAGGTGATTGTTCAAATGATCGCGAATTTCCTGGCTCGCATTAGGTAATGCCATTGCGGCATTATACAAATGATTGTATGCTTCGTTTAATAGAAATCTATGCTTTGCTTTCATTTCCGTTGTGGCATAATAAGTGAATGCAAAGCTTTTTGATAATTCCTCAGCGGCAGAAAGATAAATCTATAAAAAATAACGAATTCATAAAAATAATATTAAAGTGTTTTATATATAGAATGTTATATAATTACTATATTTTAAATTTAAAAAAAGCGTTTAAAAAATATTAATTAAAAAAAAATACAATACTGAATTATATTACGATTATTATTACGATTTTTATGGTACTTACGTTTCCCTTCAGCCATGATGCCATAACGCACTCCATTGTTTTTAGACAATTTAAAGCCTCCTCGTATTCTCCTTTATCTGCTAGCGACTGGGCAATACTCAGTAAATTTACTTTTTGATCTTGGTCCATCTTTAAATTTCACCTTATTTCACCTTATATAAATAACGTATATTTCCGTAACTTGAATTTACGTAAATTTCTATTTTCTTGGCTCAAACAATTAGAAAAATTATAGCAGAAAGAAAAAAATAACTTTTTGTAATGTACAAATGATATTTGAGAGCCCGAATCGGATAACTCGCTAAGCAATCAAAGATGCCAACCTGCGCCGTACATCTAACAACTATGACTGTGCTGCAGTTCGGAGTTTCCTTATATACCGCACCAAGCTGCACCCGATGGATTGAAAGAATGAAGAACTCATTAGACTTCCTTGAAATGTATACGGACCCTATAAACCCTGGTCTCCAACGTGCATAACTCGGACCCACAGCTTCGTCTCGCCGATAATGCGTTAGACGCCTTCCCTGCACTCTCGGCCAGGTACTACTCCCTCTTCTTAACGACTGACTTCTTAATCTTCACGGAAATAAGCTTGAATGAACCTGTACAACGTAGGCAATGCACAGGCTGACTCATACACGCAGTGCATAAAGCCAAGGTAATTACGCATGCTCCGACACCGATGCGACGCCTGGTCTCCACCTGCATAACTCGGACCCACAGCTTCGAGGCGCCGATAGTTCATTATACGCCTTCCCTGCACTCTCGGCCAGACACTACGCCCCACCAGCACTACCGATCGACGCGCGGGTCAACTATAATGACCGAGCCGACCAATACCGTCATACTTTTCCCACCCTCCCTCTAACCAGGGGTGGGAAGTGTTCTTGCATTGGTCCGCACACGTTCGCTCAAGTACGCGCACGCGTACGCATACGTACACGTACGTGCACTGGTAAATCTAGCTGTAGTGCGGAAAATTCTTGTGAAAAGCTGAAAAGCGGGAATATAAGGTAAGAGTAATTTTTTTTATTATTAGGTTTGATAAGATTATGCAAAATTATTCGATAAAAGTGTAAACATTATGTTTTTAAAGAAATATTTTAGATGTTGTCGATAGGTTGTATTTTAGGTTAGAATTAACGTTGAGATATACAAAACTTTGTTAGGAAAAAAATAATGTACTATTCAGTAAACTATTCACAGAAACTATTGTTCTTCTTACTACTATTATAAAATTATTAATGTACAAATGTTTATACATGATAAATAATCCATGATTATACAAAATCCCACTTCAAATTTGTTAAACTTGGGCATGTTTGTGCAGAATTATGCATTTTTATGCTTCAAACATGATCAGGTATGTATGTATATGTATACCCATAAATATTTATGATCATGTATTTATATTTTATCAAACATGTCTAACATTAACAAATTTTTAGCATAATCTCGCATGATAATGGATGAGCGTTAATCATGATTCATGATGGTTAACGAACCTACCTAAAATCAATTTTTATCAAGGTAATAATCAACTGTTGATAATGTTTAACTCTCCTGTACATATGTGTTTTATAGAAACCCCATGTATTTTGGACGAGTTAATTCGTCTTTGTGCGCAGGAGGGTTAAATCAAAAGCAAATGATGTTAAACAAATTAAATATTATATTTTATTATTAATATACATTTTTAGAAATATAATCGCTTATAAGACATCAGTACATTAATCAGTAGCTGTCAATTGGAATAAATCAATATTTTTTTAACAACTACAAAAGCAAGTCTTTACTTTCTGGGAAACAGCTTGAATGAATACTACGATATCATTTTCTAACAAAGCCTTCCTTTTCTCAATATTAATGGTAACCTATAATACAACAAATGGACCAATAATGATGTAAAATTATCTAACCATAAAAGTGTAAAAGTATGAAATTATGCTTTTCAGTTGTGCGAGAACAAATCAATTTTCCTAATTTTGCATTTAAAAAACATTCCAAAACATAATAAATCACTAATACTAATATTGAAAACTTTGAATATCAAGTTAGATACTGGATTGGCACTGTGTGCTAAATAATCGTAGAGTAATTTTTGCTATTATTGTATTTCTATCCCCTAAATATATAGTATGCCCATTTGAAAAGTTTCAGAGACAGCAAAACATTATTGGTATATTTTCTATGTCTATAATTATATTTTTCACCACTTAGTTAGGCTTAGGCATGCCTATTTCTCTTAGAGTTTGTGAAGCCCATACAATTACTTTTGTTAGATATCAAATTTGATTGCCGTAAAGTATCTTGAACAATTTTTAACCAATCAACTTAATATTATACACACATCTTTAATGCATACATAGTTCTCAATGTTACCAAAATGGTAAGGATGTATAAACTCTAAGATATTAGGATAAAAGTTAATATTGTTAAAATCAAGTTATGCTTTAAACACCAAGTATAGTTAAAACTCCATAAATGCTTTAATTTTCTTGCTTGCGTTGAGAACTGTATATGTATAAAAGATGTATGTAAAATTTGAAAAGTTTTAACTCAATTGGATGCAAATTACTGAAGATGCTTAACGGCTAGTGAATTATACACGTAGAATACATATCGCAACTTCCCAAGGTTTTACTATTTTGAATAAATTTTTTTGCCTATTTTAATAAATTATTTACATTAAATTAGTAAGGTCCATGGGAAAAGAAATACCTATTTCAATTGAGTGAAGTACGTTTAAATAAAAAAAAATTATCCAGAAGTTAATATTAATAAAACATCTGTATTTAATGTAAAGATGATTCAATTAATCTCATTTTTATGTAGAAAATATCAGTTTATTAGTTTTTTTTAATCAAAAATGTCTGGAGTTGTTTTCTATGTTTTTGAAAAATTTATAAATTACTTTTTTTCCAACGATCATATTATTACATTTGTTTGCATATCTAAAATGGGAAAGTTCCACCCATACTGGGATGAGTTTACTCCAATTAGAGATGCACTTAATAAAGTCAAGGAAGCTAAGTGTGATACATGCAAGAGGATATTGATAAAAAGAGATTCCGTAACTCTTAAAAGACATAAGTAAATAATTAATTTAGTTTTATAAATTCTTACTGTTGTTTTGTTATGAAGTTAATCGACTTTAGTTTGAAAAAAATGAAATAAATTAAATGATTTTGATGTTTGCATTGCTTGTATCGAGTGATATTGAAATTTTTTTTAGATTACCCATTTATTTTCATCATCGTTATGTAATAATAAAGTACGGAACACCCCAAGCATGCGTAGAAATCGAGTTGGTACTACATTCACATGTTACATAACATTAATTATCAGTATTTTAATCCCCTCTCTCTCTAGCCGTATTATTCTGACACATTGCTCATAATCACCTCTATATAAAATTACTTAACATTTACCACGACTCCACACCCTTTTACAATTTTTTTATACTTATATTCAATTGTACGTTCAATTGGATCTTTGCATTGAAAAATCTATTTGGTCCGTCAGATAGAGAACCAAAAAATCAACATTATAAAAGTTATAGTCGCTTGAAGTTTACGGATTTTCGATATATATATATATATATATATATATATATATATATATATATATATATATATATACTTATAACATTGGAACAAAACTTTCGATAGCTATGTTTAAAAAAAATTACTGTTAAAAAAGAAAACTTCGCTTACAATAAAGAAAAACGTCCGTTTTGTGAGATCTCAAGATAGGAGTCTCATGTTAAAAATAGAAACTGAAGCTACATTTCTCTACATGGGGGTTGATATTTCGATTACTTATTTTAAGAAAATTCAGAGTTGAATGCTTCCACAATAATGAGACTTGACTACATTCTGTGCTGTAAGGAATTCGCAAAACCATGGGATTTCAGCACACAATCTATAGGTAATAAGGTGGTTGCATGAAGCATGTGGTATTCACTTAAAATATTTCCTGCACGCATCATGTACATATTTACTATAAATTGATAAAACATACCTTGTTTTCTTATTGTTAGATAAATATGTAAAAAGGTTGGAATTTCAAAATATTTTTTTTATGTACTAAATTTTTGTCAACTTTTATTCAATTTAAGAGAAAGAGGGAGGGGGAGAGAGAATGCTGCTACATTATAATAATTTCTTTTATGATTTTGTTATTGTATTAATCAATAACCTATGTTTGGCATGTTTTGCAAGAAAATTAGTGAGTAATTTTTTGCAGAAGCTGATGTGGATGAGGAAATTTTTAGGGAGATTGATGCATCGGCTATCGGCGAAAATTTATGAAAAGAATGAAAGAATGGAAGAATAATGGCTTTGATGATGTGAATGTTCAATCATTAGATTCCTTAGTCTCCACAGTAACTCCTGATCCAATTAACACACCTAATGATTCCGTTTCCTCGTTATTGCTTGAAGCACCAGTTGAATTAACTTCTGTAGAAGAGGAGGTTCAGGCATCACCTATCATAGGCATGCATACAACATTATATGCTACATAAATAATTCTCATTTCCACTTATTATTATAATTAACAATCTTATGCACCTGTTTTATTTTTACGCATTACAATCTGTTTGTACATTAGTGTGGTCTAACAAGGAATGTAAAGCACGAATTATGAATGTAGTAATCCTTTTTTGTAACATACGCACGTCCTTTCATTCCTATAAATCGGGCGAAAAGCGATCATTTTCTGACCGTCGGTTGCACGTTTAGTACGCGCTCGCCTTCACCTCGTATTGGAAACTCACACCTGGGCGCCAAAGGCCACCTTCTCCCCCTTAGTAAATAATATACGATTTCGTTCGAATCATAATGTAAATAATATAAGCGAAAAGCATTGTGCATTTGATTTTATTGGTTAATATAAATTGACTAATGAGAATATTCTATGTAACTTCATTTCATTTATCATTTGTTATTTTGAATATTTAAGAGTAGAGAGTACTTTAAATTATTATTGTCTTTTTAATCGTAAGGTAAATCTTGTCTCATATAAGCCTTGAATTTAATTATTTTCCCTATTTTTGTGCATTGTGTACATTGATAATTAAGGTGCTTTCAACCTCTTATCATTGAAAAATGCGCACATTGATATTTATTTAGAAATACATGTAATGTCTTTTGTTAATAGTTGTAGTTGCTGAAAAAAAACTGTTCGTGAACTTGTAAGTTTTACAACAAGAGGCAAGATTATAAGGAAAAATTTCATATTGAAAAAAGATTTGAACACACGAGTGTTAAGCGATATTATAATCGAACATGAATTTGAAAGTTCAGGCTCTTGTAGGTAATGCAATAAATTTATATAATTTGTATACAAATACAAGTCGTATTACACTTAATTACACATGTGTAATTGTAATACTGTTAATGATACATAGTAGGATGATGTATACATGTACCATTTTCGACACTGTGAAAACCATATCGTAACTTACGTGATACACATCGTACCTCGCGCGATATGATATTGTAAAATTTATGATACGAAATATCGGAAAATCAAAAATTTGTATTTACGCGTTTCCTGAATAAAATATATCACTTTCGAAAAAATGTTTATTTTTTACGTAATGGGATTTTTTACGATATAGTGTTCACAATGAACCTTTATAAATATGTGTATATGTGTGTTTATCCCTGATCTGTACCAATAAAATTTTTTTTATTTATTTAAATTAGAGAATCAACAAAGAAAGGTTTACTGAGCTTGCTTTAGAAGCAGCCACAATTTTCCCTTCGGAATTCGAAACCGTAGAAGAATATTCAACCTTGTTCTATTACCCCTACCGAAAAGCTACGCAAAATCACAAAGCCGTCAGTGCTGGAGGCATTTTATACGAAAAATATTTTTCTCTCAGACAGAAACTGATAACGTGTGGTATAATCACAAGAGAAGAGTGCATATCGGAAGGTATTTTTATAAAAACTTTGTTTTTTAACTTTTGTTTTTTTTTAATGAAGACAATAATGAAAGTATTGCATACAAACAAAACTAAATTATGTAATTCCCTAATAAAAAATATTAATTTGTTCAATCTATATATTTTTGTTAGATACACCGGAAGCGGATAATGCTAAGACTGTTGATTGGCTTAAAAAGAACGATGACCCAAAAGAAGAAACTACAAGTAAATGGAACGACAGTTTTCCGGTTAGAGATAGATGTCGGGACATTAAAAATTACTTTTTAACGTTCAAATGTTTACGTTCATCTTTTGGGCATGTTTTAGTAAGATCCTACTTTTATTTATCGCACCTTTTTATTTTAAAACTAATGCTTTTATTAAAGCGATAATATAATTAATACTGTTGTAGTTAAGTAATGATTTCGATACTATATATCCCGATTTTAAGTCAAAATTAAAAGACGAATGGGATATCATCGCACCATTAATTGTTGCCCACGCCAAGCAAAAATAGAAGTCACATCCTTCTCATGACGTGTTAATTAAGGGGGTATCCCTATATAGATGGGCAAAAATAAACTGAAACTTTGCGAATTTTTTTTGAAAAAACTATACAAGATTTTTATTCGAAAATTTTTTGGTTTATTATTCAAACATTAAATATGCATTTTTTATTTTGTTTATTACATTATTTTGTTTATGCTAGTGATAAAAAAATGATGAACCATTAACTTTTTTTTTCTTCCTACAATTTTGTGTGCAGACTTGTCGTCGTCGTATCTCTCTGAAACATAAAAAAAAAGTTTTTTGTTATTATTAGGTCTAAATCTCGTCGACTAAGCTAAATTAAAAGTATAGAAAAATTCCATAGCAAAATGGTGGACTTTTGAAAAAAAACTGTAATTTTTTTTTATTATTATTGCAAAATTGTGGTTAAATAAATTTTTATTTAAAAAATAAGTAGGTTCATCGACTAGATTATGAAATTACCTTCAAAATGGCGTTTTTTTTTGTGATAAGTTGAAAACTCGCCGAGAATCTGTGCACACAAAATTGTAGGAAGAAAAAAAAAGTTCATGGTTCATCATTTTTTTATCACTAGCATAAACAAAATAATGTAATAAAAAAAATAAGAAATGCATATTTAATGTTTGAATAATAAACCAAAAAATTTGCAAATAAAAATCTTGTATAGTTTTTTTTAAAAAAATTCGCAAAGTTTCAGTTTATTTTTGCCCATCTATATAGGGATACCCCCATAATTCAGGTATATATGAAAACGATCTTTAAAATATCTTTAAATATTTTTTATCTTTATCTTGTAAATATTTCGCGACCTGAGAACCAAAGGGTTCTATATTACATTTTTACAGAAATTGACTTTTCGGTCTAATTAACTACTTTTTAACTTATACAAAATATGCTTTATCAAATATTTGCATATTTTATCAAAAGTTTGAACTCAAAGGTTCTATCTCTAAATTTCATAATTTACTGTCAGATAGTCTAAATACTTTTTAGGTCAAATTTAATTCTAACATAATATTGAAGGTTCTAATGAGATATTCATTCTTTTATTTAAATAACAAGTAACGTTTCGCAATATTCGAGGTAAATTTTTCAATCTTCTATCTCATTAAACTGTCAAAATTTGATATAGAAACCTTTGGTCGCGATTTATACATATATAAAACATTGCTAAAGAGACACTTTTTTCATATAAGTGTTTTTCCAAATAATTTTTTATTTCAGAGAAAACGGTTCTTTTGGCTTTTCTTTGCCTTCCAAGGCTATTTGGAATCCTAATTCGAAAAAGGAAAGATTGCGAATATACCTTTGGTTCATTATTAGAAGATGTGACTAATGCTTTTTATACTAAATGTGAAGGTATATAATCTAAAGTAATGTTAAAAATTCATAAAGTAAAATATGCATATAGTTAATCATCATATCGTTTCTTGTCAATAGTCGGAAGAAGAGTTAACTGCATTTAAAGTTAAGAGGAATGAAAATTGTCCTAAAGCCAATTATAAAATTGGCCCATACGTAACTTTCGTCGGAGATTTAACAAAGGACAACACCGAAATAGAAAACATTAACTTTAAAGTATACGTCATTATTAATGATATCAATTTTGAAATAGAGTCGAACAATATCGTTGATGCAGTCGACTATTGTTTTAAAGCTGTTTTTGCTTTAGACATCGACTTCTCTCCTGAATGTAGACATGTATGGTCATTTTTACAGTCATACGTTTATGGTATTAAATCCAATAAAAAGAAACCTTACACGATTGTTGATAAATTTGTAGAAGCTCTGAATATAGCGCGTAAAAACGTTTCAATTTCTAATGAAATAACAACCGATGTAAATAATTTGTAATATTTCGTTTTAATTAAAAATATTATCTCCATTCGTACTCGAACTTTTATTTGTAATATTTCATTGTAAATAAAAATATTATCTCGATTTAGACTAAAACTTTCATTTGTATGGTATAAATAAGATGTCGATTCCAATAAATTTAGAAAATGAAATGATCTAACTGACTTTGAGATTGTATAGTAATCCTGTTGTACCACGAAAAGTTGTGCAATTATTTGTTGATTCGATCATTAATTTTCTTAATACTACGTATATGACATACTTTGAACAACAATTAAACCTTAAACCAAATATATCTGTGAATTCCATTAATGATATTAAAGATATATTTAAAAAGTCGAAGGTAATTTTTGATAAGTTCGATAAAGAACATAAGAGATTTGATCTATACGAAGAAAAGGGTCTTATGATTATGCCTGAAGATATTGAGATAGGTTCAAAGTACGTAGAAAAAGTTATTGATAATAAGGTTTGTACAATCGAGAAAAAAGTATATGCTCAATACCTACCTCTTAAGTAGAGCTTAACATTATTATTAGAAATCCTTCGTACATTGAACTTATTAATAAATTATATGAAAGAAATACAAACGGAAAAAGGTATTATTAGCAATTGTATTCAAGGTGATTTGTGGCGAAAAAAATTTCAAATTTGCGAAGATTTGAAAGGGAAGTTTGTGATTCCTCTTTTCGTGTTTCAAGATGATTTTGAAGCGAGAAATGGTTTAGGCCCACACGTTGGAAAAAACCAAATAGGAGGCGTTTATACGTCTATACCTTATTTTCCTCAACATGCAGGTTAAGTCATATTTTATTAACAAATCTATTTTATGGTAACGATCGTGAGTATTGTGGCAATAAAAAAACATTTGAGAGATTGATAAATGAGCTGAATGAGTTGAGGGATGAAGGTATAGTCATAACAGTAGAAAATAAAACATATAGAATTCATTTCCAGTTGTGTTTAATCTTAGCAGACAATTTGGGTGCAAATTAAATTTTAGGCTTTATTGATAAATTTTCGTCAGGGAATCCTTGTCGAGTATGTACAGATTCGATGAAGGATATTAACAATTTAACCAGAGAAAATGTTTCATTATTAAGAACAGTTGAGACATATGATGAAGAATGTAGCAAACAAAATCCGCCTGAAACATGAATCGTGGAACCATGTGTTTTCCATAGAGTCAAGGGATTTCATGTTTGCGACAATGTTTCATTAGACTCCATGCATGATATCTTTGAAGGCACTGCTAATTATGCCATGGTGAATATTTGTCATGATTTAATTTACAAGCAGAAACTATTTTCTTTGGAATTTTTAAATCATGCAATACAACTTTTTGAATATGGCCCAGCAGACTGTTCTAATAAAATACCAAAAATTAAAAAGGAACATATTCAAACATAAAAAAATTGAAAATGTCCGCGGCTGAAATGTTATGTTTTTGCAGATATTTTGGTTTACTAGTTGGAGAAAAAGTCAAAGAAAATAACAGTGTTTGGGAATTATATATTTTGCTTTGTAAAATCATTGCAATACTGACTTCGCCACGTATTGTACAGGGTCATGTAAACGTATTAGACATATTCATTACCTATTTCCTATCATTGTACAAAGAATTGTACGGGAGTTTGCAATTCAAATTTCATAATATGACTCACATACTTCGAATACTTCTAAAAAATGGACCATTAATTCATTTTTGGTGCATGAGGTATGAGGCGAAATACAGAGATTTAAAATTAGCTTCCGCTACTACGTATAATAAGGTTAATTTATTAAAAACTATAAACATAAGGAATCAGCTGCGACTAGCATACTTAAAAGTACGTAAAGATATTCTATCTGATAATCTTGTATATTATAATTACGACGATATTGATGCGCGAAGCAGAAAAATGTATTTCGCGAACAGCAAAAATGAAGAAAAAGTTTAACGGGCTTGAATATACCACGGATATGATTTTTGTATTGAACATGTGTGATAATGATTTGCTTCATTTCGGTAAAATTGTCGAGTTATTTATCAAAGAAAATGAATTGTACATACTTATGCAGACTTTACAAACTATATGTTTTCATGAGCATTATTATGCTTATCAAGTAGAATCATTTAGAAATTGCATTTTAAAGAAAGCTAATGAACTTCCAGACTGAAAACCCATGCATACTCGTAAAAAAAGACGAATCTTCATTTGTTGCGACCAAATACATATTATAATTATTTTCTATATGAATATTGTAATTTAATAAATAAATAGTATTAAAAACTGAACACGTTTAAAGTATTTGATTCCCTTGTACGTACATACATTGTATATATGTACATATTATATTCGTTTATTTATATTTTTCTGATTTGAAATTTATTGAAAGTAAATATTTATATTTACTCTATCTATGCAAAATATATTTAAAAAAAATAAGTTACATTAAATAATCAACAGCAAAAACGATAAAGTATTAAGGTATATGCACTTCAATTACTTATGCAGAAGTAAGGTTAGAATATACAAGTAAATAAAAAAAGTAATTGAGAATTTATTATATTTCAGTTAAAGTAAGGTTAGAAGTGCAGTGATTTCATCTATTGCGTTCTGTAAAGTACGGTAGATATTGCTAAAGGACATCCGTAAATTCTGTGGAGCAAACGATCCGCAGACACTACTGCTCTCAGTTTGCTAAAACTGTGCCCTATGTTCCGCTATTTTGGCAGACCACGCACTGCCGAACTCACTTCGGTTAAAACTACCGAACTCTTCGGTACGTTTGGCAGATTTATTTTCTCAGTGTAGATGCGAGTTTGATTGAGCACCATCGTCCGCCCGGTGACCGAAGCGAACCGCGCGCGTGGTAAATCAGACCGCTCTCGAGCCCCTTCTCGAACGCGAGGCAGTACGCATGAACGCTCGGCCTTCTTCCCACCCCTCATATCCGCGGGGCACATAACTCGTGCTGGAACTCCACCTCGCGTTTAAGGGGAGCTCGGGCCCGGGCTTCAGTGCGCACATGCTCGGGACCCAGCTTGAGATGCGCCAGCGCTCGAACTCGTGCTTGGGATGTGCTCGCAATCGCGCCCCAGCTCGGGATGCGTCCGCGCTCACGATGAGCTTGGAATGCGCCCGCGGTCGGGGTACGCTTGCGCTCGGGCCCGAGCTCGGGATGCGCCTCCGCTTGCGTCCGAGCTTGGGATGCGCCCAAGCTTCAGGTGTGCCCGCACTCGCACCCGACATTGGGATGTGCTCGCGCTCGCGCCGGAGCTTGGGATGCGCCCGCGCTCGAGCTCGAGCTCGGGTTGCGCTCAAGCTCGAGCTTGGGTTGCGCTCAAGCTCATCGTGAGTGCGGACGCATCCCGAGCTGGGGCGCGATGCATGTATCACACTTAGCTTCCTTGACTTTATTAAGTGCATCTCTAATTGGAGTAAACTCATCCCAGTATGGGTGGAACTTTCCCATTTTAGATATGCAAACAAATGTAATAATATGATCGTTGGAAAAAAAGTAATTTATAAATTTTTCAAAAACATAGAAAACAACTCCAGACATTTTTGATTAAAAAAAAACTAATAAACTGATATTTTCTACATAAAAATGAGATTAATTGAATCATCTTTACATTAAATACAGATGTTTTATTAATATTAACTTCTGGATAATTTTTTTTTATTTAAACGTACTTCACTCAATTGAAATAGGTATTTCTTTTCCCATGGACCTTACTAATTTAATGTAAATAATTTATTAAAATAGGCAAAAAAATTTATTCAAAATAGTAAAACCTTGGGAAGTTGCGATATGTATTCTACGTGTATAATTCACTAGCCGTTAAGCATCTTCAGTAATTTGCATCCAATTGAGTTAAAACTTTTCAAATTTTACATACATCTTTTATACATATACAGTTCTCAACGCAAGCAAGAAAATTAAAGCATTTATGGAGTTTTAACTATACTTGGTGTTTAAAGCATAACTTGATTTTAACAATATTAACTTTTATCCTAATATCTTAGAGTTTATACATCCTTACCATTTTGGTAACATTGAGAACTATGTATGCATTAAAGATGTGTGTATAATATTAAGTTGATTGGTTAAAAATTGTTCAAGATACTTTACGGCAATCAAATTTGATATCTAACAAAAGTAATTGTATGGGCTTCACAAACTCTAAGAGAAATAGGCATGCCTAAGCCTAACTAAGTGGTGAAAAATATAATTATAGACATAGAAAATATACCAATAATGTTTTGCTGTCTCTGAAACTTTTCAAATGGGCATACTATATATTTAGGGGATAGAAATACAATAATAGCAAAAATTACTCTACGATTATTTAGCACACAGTGCCAATCCAGTATCTAACTTGATATTCAAAGTTTTCAATATTAGTATTAGTGATTTATTATGTTTTGGAATGTTTTTTAAATGCAAAATTAGGAAAATTGATTTGTTCTCGCACAACTGAAAAGCATAATTTCATACTTTTACACTTTTATGGTTAGATAATTTTACATCATTATTGGTCCATTTGTTGTATTATAGGTTACCATTAATATTGAGAAAAGGAAGGCTTTGTTAGAAAATGATATCGTAGTATTCATTCAAGCTGTTTCCCAGAAAGTAAAGACTTGCTTTTGTAGTTGTTAAAAAAATATTGATTTATTCCAATTGACAGCTACTGATTAATGTACTGATGTCTTATAAGCGATTATATTTCTAAAAATGTATATTAATAATAAAATATAATATTTAATTTGTTTAACATCATTTGCTTTTGATTTAACCCTCCTGCGCACAAAGACGAATTAACTCGTCCAAAATACATGGGGTTTCTATAAAACACATATGTACAGGAGAGTTAAACATTATCAACAGTTGATTATTACCTTGATAAAAATTGATTTTAGGTAGGTTCGTTAACCATCATGAATCATGATTAACGCTCATCCATTATCATGCGAGATTATGCTAAAAATTTGTTAATGTTAGACATGTTTGATAAAATATAAATACATGATCATAAATATTTATGGGTATACATATACATACATACCTGATCATGTTTGAAGCATAAAAATGCATAATTCTGCACAAACATGCCCAAGTTTAACAAATTTGAAGTGGGATTTTGTATAATCATGGATTATTTATCATGTATAAACATTTGTACATTAATAATTTTATAATAGTAGTAAGAAGAACAATAGTTTCTGTGAATAGTTTACTGAATAGTACATTATTTTTTTCCTAACAAAGTTTTGTATATCTCAACGTTAATTCTAACCTAAAATACAACCTATCGACAACATCTAAAATATTTCTTTAAAAACATAATGTTTACACTTTTATCGAATAATTTTGCATAATCTTATCAAACCTAATAATAAAAAAAATTACTCTTACCTTATATTCCCGCTTTTCAGCTTTTCACAAGAATTTTCCGCACTACAGCTAGATTTACCAGTGCACGTACGTGTACGTATGCGTACGCGTGCGCGTACTTGAGCGAACGTGTGCGGACCAATGCAAGAACACTTCCCACCCCTGGTTAGAGGGAGGGTGGGAAAAGTATGACGGTATTGGTCGGCTCGGTCATTATAGTTGACCCGCGCGTCGATCGGTAGTGCTGGTGGGGCGTAGTGTCTGGCCGAGAGTGCAGGGAAGGCGTATAATGAACTATCGGCGCCTCGAAGCTGTGGGTCCGAGTTATGCAGGTGGAGACCAGGCGTCGCATCGGTGTCGGAGCATGCGTAATTACCTTGGCTTTATGCACTGCGTGTATGAGTCAGCCTGTGCATTGCCTACGTTGTACAGGTTCATTCAAGCTTATTTCCGTGAAGATTAAGAAGTCAGTCGTTAAGAAGAGGGAGTAGTACCTGGCCGAGAGTGCAGGGAAGGCGTCTAACGCATTATCGGCGAGACGAAGCTGTGGGTCCGAGTTATGCACGTTGGAGACCAGGGTTTATAGGGTCCGTATACATTTCAAGGAAGTCTAATGAGTTCTTCATTCTTTCAATCCATCGGGTGCAGCTTGGTGCGGTATATAAGGAAACTCCGAACTGCAGCACAGTCATAGTTGTTAGATGTACGGCGCAGGTTGGCATCTTTGATTGCTTAGCGAGTTATCCGATTCGGGCTCTCAAATATCATTTGTACATTACAAAAAGTTATTTTTTTCTTTCTGCTATAATTTTTCTAATTGTTTGAGCCAAGAAAATAGAAATTTACGTAAATTCAAGTTACGGAAATATACGTTATTTATATAAGGTGAAATAAGGTGAAATTTAAAGATGGACCAAGATCAAAAAGTAAATTTACTGAGTATTGCCCAGTCGCTAGCAGATAAAGGAGAATACGAGGAGGCTTTAAATTGTCTAAAAACAATGGAGTGCGTTATGGCATCATGGCTGAAGGGAAACGTAAGTACCATAAAAATCGTAATAATAATCGTAATATAATTCAGTATTGTATTTTTTTTTAATTAATATTTTTTAAACGCTTTTTTTAAATTTAAAATATAGTAATTATATAACATTCTATATATAAAACACTTTAATATTATTTTTATGAATTCGTTATTTTTTATAGATTTATCTTTCTGCCGCTGAGGAATTATCAAAAAGCTTTGCATTCACTTATTATGCCACAACGGAAATGAAAGCAAAGCATAGATTTCTATTAAACGAAGCATACAATCATTTGTATAATGCCGCAATGGCATTACCTAATGCGAGCCAGGAAATTCGCGATCATTTGAACAATCACCTGTGGATCCAAATATCGAAGGTTGAAAACGAACTTACAAGGACTAAACCAACAGTTGAGGAGGAGAACATGGATATTTTTGACGAGAGTTTACATGAAAACGTAAGTATACTAACAAGGGAGGACCGAGCTCCGCAAACACAACTTTTGGGGTTTCAAATTTTTCCACAAATCTAAAAAAAATTTTTAATCGATAACCGACAAAATTATGTTTCTAAAATAATATTATTCATAAAATTATTTCATTCAGACTCTATAATCCTTTTCTAATAAAATTTTTTTAATAGAGGTGTTAAAATAATTATTTACTAAGGATCAATTTAAGGATAATATTTCCTTAGTGAATAATTATTTTAATATCTCTATTAAAAAACTTATTTTATTTCTGAACGTACAAAAACGTATATACATTTTTATACAATTTTCTACGTTTATGTACATTATCAAAATTAGATTATTACAAATGATATTATTTTTATAGTAAAGTAAAAATATGTAGAAAAATGTAAGAAAATGTATGATAATGTATATATCTATAAGCAAAAGTAATGAAATGTATAAAAATGTATATATATTGAAAAACATACATAAACGTATAGAACTGTTACTTACTTATATATACGTTTTCTAATTTCAATCAGGGAATATAACCTTTAATGCCGCTAAACGCTGTTGAAAATATTTACATCAAATTTTACATCAAATTTTATGTAAATATATTCAACAGGGTTTAGCGGCATTAAATATTATATTTACAATTTTTGATTGAACGCTGTGAATCAAAATAGAATCAATAGGGGAGAACGGAGTATTACCGGTCATACTTATAATATATTTTAAATATATTTACTAATTGTATTGTTTTTTATTTACAGCAAAGCACTCAACATTTAATTGATCAAATCGCAGATTGGAATTTGTAACTGCAGTTCGAATGGTATATTCGAAAAATTCTCACGTCTTCTGTCAGTTTCAGTTGCGTTAGTTTCTTATTACAAAAACTTTTGTAAAAAAACATATATTTCTTTCATGAACATTATGAATCTTAATTACAGAATTTATTATTTTCTGTATTGAAATATTATTGTTTAAACACTTGTATATACAAACATGCATATATTAATAAAACATTGTATAGTTATAATAATTGTAGTTTTATACGTAAATAAATAAAAATTATAAATTAATTATCGGTGTACACAAACTATTGAACTTTTGATCCTTGACCATCCTTTCCATTGATAATTTTCAAGTCGTACGCAATGCACAGGCTGACTCATACACGCAGTGCCGACCCACCAGACGCCAAAATATTGGCTTGTAATTTGAGGTACACTATCTGTCCCCTGCTTTGTAAATGGGACTACTTTTTAAGTGTATTGTGCTATATGGATTTCTCAATATATAAATTAAAAATATGTTCAAGTGGTAATACTATGTGTAGAAATATTACTGAATTTAAATGGCCGATAAGTGGCATCGTTTCTTAAAACCGGGACAAATCGGTTTGTTCACGAAAATGAGGAGGACAATGGAGGTGCTGTAATTATAGGCTGGCGTTCACACATACAAACATGCAAATAAACGGATACAAAATATAATCTAATTCGGATATTTAGAGTATCATTTATTAATCAGCTTGGATATACTCAATTCGCAATTTTATAATTAGATTGACGCGCGCTAATGGACATGTTAAACAAAATAAAGTGATTGTGTTAATATACGTTATACTCTAAAAATCGGCGTTTATCGAATAGACACAATCAGCGCTTTTCTTGTGGTAATAATCGTTATCGACTTAGCTTTGGATCCTTTGCGTACGCTTCCTCGTTGGCTCTTTCCCTCGACGACGCTCGACGTTGATTTGAAAATGCCTTTGTCAAGGCGCCTCTACTTCCCGTTCGTCAACGCACCTGGAGAACTCCGGATCGTCGGCCCAATAAATATGTTGCCTCGGCCAAGGTCGTCGATGATGGCACGGCGCAGGAAATTTGCTCCAGGCTGAGGTATCTTCGGCGCGAGCGCCGCGAGCAGAAAGAGGAAGAGTCTCGCGTGTGCGATCGATTTATGATTTCGCACATATCTGACGCTCAAGTTCGCGACTCATGCGAAACGCTGGTCAATTCGAGTCGATATCAGCTTAGGCTGATATAGTAAAGCGCGGAAATTTAAAGTCGCGTTAGCGGAATCGTCACATATGTATTCGGAGATTAATTTTGTCGTATTAACATTAATATAATCTACCCCTCCGGATTTTTCTTTCATAAAAAGTATAATTTTATATATCTCATCGAAATCTGTAGGACTGAGCAAAATTGAATCGGTTGCTAGTAGGGAGTTTTAGTTTATTGTACAATTTGTGTAATCAATTTAGCTCCTACTTCAGAGAAATAGTTATTCACTGAATTTGCAATATGGGTTCTATTTTCTATTTTTTGATTATTTTCATATATATGTTCCTTCGAGTTGCCCTGAATATTAATTTTACTTAATTTAACAGGACTGATTTTTTTCGCTTTTTAATAGTTTATCGATTTTTTGATTTTTGTGTTTTAGTTTTTGGAGATGTTTGGTATGTTAAAAATATTATGATTAATTTTGTGAAAATGCATTGTAAAGAGCATAACAGTACTTATCTTTTACAACCGCAATTTTTGGTTGACAGGGACTTTCCCTTCTTTTGTTATACACGAAAAAAATCATATTTAGTTTAAACGGTTATATCTCGGAAATCTATGATGGCAAATCGTTCACAAAATTTTAGATGATTAGGAATTTAGTGAATTTATGTACTAACATCTGACTATATTTAATTTGAATATTTAAACAATTTTAATAATTTACGTACAGATAAAAAATTGGTGTTATAAGGATTATTTCCTATCTGGAATTTTAGTAAAAATTGTGCTTTATCAAACCATCAATGATAAAGAAGGACACTCTTTTTGAGCTATTATTTGGAAAGAGATAAGGCAATTAAAAATGAATTTATTAGAACAAAGAATTTCATATTGGAACAATTATTGTAGATTGAGGAAGCTGCCAATGAATGCCAATGAATTGGCAGCGGTCTTTTCTGTCTATGTGGCGGCATTTTGTAAACTATTGATATTTAAACAGCTTAAATCCATATAGAAGGTTGTATGATTTATAGAAAAAACTTTTTGTTTTTATATTTAAAATTAAATTTTGATTCCCTAGGATGTACGCAAAATGCATTCTTTGCGAAAAATCTTAATTATAGTTCGACGACTTCAGAGGTAAGTTTGTTTAATCATCTATTGTAATAAAATGTGAATTATGAATATTATCATTGCATTGTTATAGAAAAGCACTATTGTTGTTGTTGTTTTAATTTTTCTGATGGTTGTTAGTTCTTTTTGTTCGGCTATAATACAAGCATGTATATTTCTTGCTCCGCCCTGGTGGAAACGTCAGCAAGTTCTTAGACAGTCCGCAGCGATTCTTTCATAAATTCGCCAGCTTTTTTCAAGCTTATGACGAAAAGTGTCGCTTATTTCGTCATAGATTGATAGCACAAACTGGCTAAGGAGTGGTTAATCTTGAAAACGAAAAACCGTTAACTTATCAACTTTAATCAAATTACTGTGATATTACACCAGTTAATATTGATAAAATATAACATTTAGTCATATGAAAGTTACTTTGGTTAGTAAGATACAACTAATTTTTCTATTAAAGTAATGAGTAATCCTCAAGGTGTGAAGAGGTGTCTTGAGTCGAGTACGCTACAGCGCATGCGCTGCTCTCGCGCACTCAGCTGCCTGCTCGCTCGCACCCCTTACCCCCCACCAAGGTCAAGTCAACGCAGATGATGGCTTTTACATTTTTGTCAACATTCTGTGTTAGATTAATATAAAAATCATACCAGTTGCCGCTTTGCAACAATTTTAATGCATTCTCTTAATGTGTTTCTTGTGTGTACGTGAGTGTTTGTATGTGCAACTATGATAGAGGCAGCAGAATCATTGTGAATTGAACGACGAAATAAACAGACAAACTGAATTTAATATTTAAATTAAACTCGTATATTATGGTCGTAAGCATTTAACAATAACTCTTGATTTGTCTGATTTAATAAAATAAACTTTTAATTAGAAAAAACTTGCGTGTTCAAAAAGAAAAAGGAAAAGCGGGGCTCGTGACCACGAGGTACGAGAATTAGATTGGTGAGTCGTATAAGCATCAGCGGTCCGAACAGTTTAAGTCTCAAAACCTTGCAACAAAGTAAGAAATATACAAGCTTTTATTATAGCCAAAAAAAGAGACGTAACGACGATAAAAAAGATTTTTAAAAAAATGTCCCCTTATATTTGCATAAAATATTCATATTTACCGAGATATAAATGGTAATATACGATAAATAGTTTATCTTTCCCTAAAGATATATATCCAATTTATTTGTAATGTTAATGTGGTTAGGTTCCCTTATAGCTTATACTCGAAGAAAAAGATTAGTAATGGCTAGTTACTATCCGTGCTTAGTACTTTGGAAACAAAGAGTAAAATAGGTTGACTCTACGCAACTCGGATTTTAATAAAGTACTTTAAGAAGTGTTTTCTAGTACCTTAAAATGAAGCCTAATAGTAGCCACTGTTTGTTTCAAAGGTCTTTTACTTAACATTTATTTGCATTATTTAAATAAAAACGTACCTGTACATTTGATAAAACACAATTTTTACTAAATTTCCAGATAGCAAATAATCCTTATAACACCAATTTTTTCTCTGTACGTAAATTATTAAAATTGTTTAAATATTCAAATTGAATATAGTCAGATGTTAGTACATAAATTCACTAAATTCCTAATCATCTAAAATTTTGTGAACGATTTGCCATCATAGATTTCCGAGATATAATCGTTTAAACTAAATATGACTTTTTTCGTGTATAAAAAAAGAAAGGAAAGTGCCTGTCAACCAAAAATTGCGGTTGTAAAAGACAAGTAATGTTATGCTCTTCCCAATGCATTTACACAAAATTAATCATAATATTTTTAACATACCAAAAATCTCGAAAAACTAAAACACAAAAATAAAAAAATCGATAAACTATTAAAAAGCGATAAAAATCAGTCATGTTAGGTAAAAAATACCGTGCCATTTTCGAGATATAAGCGATCAAAAAAAATTTTAAAATACATAAGTTTAAATATCTTGAAATATACATGTCTTTGTGATCCGGGCAAAGAACTTGTTCAAGAGATAGTAAAAAACGACCGTTTTGGAAAGTTTCAGATCAAATGCTGCCGATATACTTTCGTATTCGCAGTTGACTAAAAATCGATTTCTTATACAAAATTTACAAAAGTTTCTAAACATCTCTCAGTAGCGGGAATTTTTTTCGACCGCCGACCGGCAAATAGCAGCTTTGCGCTAGCTTTAGAGGCACGAAAAAACGCCAAAAACGTGCGTGTATGACAAAAAATTGTTTTCCCTTTAAAGGAATAAGATGAAGCATCAAAAATTTCCAGAATATTCTTCTCTATATTCCTATTCATCTCAATTTTTTTCAAACATTTTTCTTCTTATATGTCACAGATATAACCGTTTGGAAAAAATGATTATTTGGTAAATAACAAGTCAAGGGAAATAGCTTATTCAAAATTTCGGGTCGAAAAAGATAGGTAATTTAATGCTCTTTCAAATGCATTATCACTTAATCGATAATATTATTCCTAAGGTATCGGAAAACCCAAGAAATTAAATTTGAAAAATCTAAAAGCCCAGAATTAGTTTGATGGTGGTCAATAATACCTTTAAGAACAGATGATTTGTTGACGGATTAAATGAGACGATCTGTGCCTTGATGTCGTTCCTGATTTTCCCCAGTACCCCACTTTGGATAACCCCGTTCTCATCGGATTTCTATTTTTCCGGTAAACTACATAATCTGCAAAACACAATTCACTTGATAGAGTGGTTTCTTGTAACCAGGTCTCAGTAAATGAAACTATATCTGGTTGGTAGAAAGAATTAATATATGGAAATAGTTTTGTTATACATGAAAATGTAATTTTTAGTTTAAACGGTTATATTTCGGAAATATATAGCAATTTTAAATTAATTTATAAGAACAAAGAATTTCATAATGAAACAATTAATTTAGTTTGAGGAGGCCAAGTGCCAATGAAATGGCAGCGGTGTCTCTTCAATGAAGTACTATTTTGTGATTTTTTAATATTTAAAACACTTTCTAGGTCCCTTGTTACGTACGATACTTCGTACATACATTCTAAAGCATAGCTCTAGGACCAGCACTAGTCGAGACGCGAACCTTCTCTGAGTTCACCCTTTACTTACAGTCGGGATCTCTCTTTCGAACAAATCTCTGTTAATATATTGGTCAATAAATCTATCAGATCATTTCAATCTATCTTCAATCATTTCTCCACCTTTAGAATATAACAAGAAACTTTATTTTTGTGTTTAAAACGAAATTTGAATCCTCTAGGATATATGCAAAATGACAACTCTGGCGGCACAGCATTATAAAGAAATGGGTAAATAAACTAAGGAAAACTAACTACTTCCCAATACAACATTTTATTGCATAATTGAGATATAGTAAAAACATCATCAAAATTTTGAAAAGATCAATTTAATATAATTAAGAAATATAATTGACATAACCTCAATAATTATGTTTTTTGACGTTCTAATTAAAGTTCCCTTACTAGTGCAATAATAGTATCACGTGGAACAAAAGAAAATTTATATAGAATATGAAAAAAAAATGTTAAATACTAGAAAATGTATACAACTATTATAATAAAATACTAGGTAAAGTTATAAAAGATGCGAAATACAAATTTAGAAAGGAATAAGTAAAATAGAATAGTGGCAATCCAAGGCAGTTATGGAATATAATTAGCTCTAAATTAAGTAAAATTAATATTCACGTCAACTCGAAGGAACATATATATGAAAGTAATCAAAAAATAGAAAATAGAACCAATATTGCAAATTCAGTGAATAACTATTTCTCTGAAGTAGGAGCTAAGTTTATTGCACAAATTGTACAATAAACTAACACTCCCTACACGCAACCGATTCAATTTTGCTCAGTCCTACAGATTTCGATGAGATATATAAAATTATACTTTTTATGAAAGAAAAATCCGGAGGGGTAGATTATATTAATGTTAATACGACAAAATTAATCTTCGAATACATATGTGACGATTCCGCTAACGCGACTTTAAATTTCCGCGCTTTACTATATCAGCCTAAGCTGATATCGACTCGAATTGACCAGCGTTTCGCATGAGTCGCGAACTTGAGCGTCAGATATGTGCGAAATCATAAATCGATCGCACACGCGAGACTCTTCCTCTTTCTGCTCGCGGCGCTCGCGCCGAAGATACCTCAGCCTGGAGCAAATTTCCTGCGCCGTGCCATCATCGACGACCTTGGCCGAGGCAACATATTTATTGGGCCGACGATCCGGAGTTCTCCAGGTGCGTTGACGAACGGGAAGTAGAGGCGCCTTGACAAAGGCATTTTCAAATCAACGTCGAGCGTCGTCGAGGGAAAGAGCCAACGAGGAAGCGTACGCAAAGGATCCAAAGCTAAGTCGATAACGATTATTACCACAAGAAAAGCGCTGATTGTGTCTATTCGATAAACGCCGATTTTTAGAGTATAACGTATATTAACACAATCACTTTATTTTGTTTAACATGTCCATTAGCGCGCGTCAATATAATTATAAAATTGCGAATTGAGTATATCCAAGCTGATTAATAAATGGTACTCTAAATATCCGAATTAGATTATATTTTGTATCCGTTTATTTGCATGTTCGTATGTGTGTACGCCAGCCTATAATTACAGCACCTCCATTGTCCTCCTCATTTTCGTGAACAAACCGATTTGTCCCGGTTTTAAGAAAAGATGCCACTTATCGGCCATTTAAATTAAGTAATATTTCTACACATAGTATTACCACTTGAACACATTTTTAATTTATATATTGAGAAATCCATATAGCACAATACACTTAAAAAGTAGTCCCATTTACAAAGCAGGGGACAGATAGTGTACCTCAAATTACAAGCCAATATTTTGGCGTCTGGTGGGTCGGCACTGCGTGTATGAGTCAGCCTGTGCATTGCGTACGACTTGAAAATTATCAATGGAAAGGATGGTCAAGGATCAAAAGTTCAATAGTTTGTGTACACCGATAATTAATTTATAATTTTTATTTATTTACGTATAAAACTACAATTATTATAACTATACAATGTTTTATTAATATATGCATGTTTGTATATACAAGTGTTTAAACAATAATATTTCAATACAGAAAATAATAAATTCTGTAATTAAGATTCATAATGTTCATGAAAGAAATAGATGTTTTTTTACAAAAGTTTTTGTAATAAGAAACTAACGCAACTGAAACTGACAGAAGACGTGAGTATTTTTCGAATATACCATTCGAACTGCAGTTACAAATTCCAATCTGCGATTTGATCAATTAAATGTTGAGTGCTTTGCTGTAAATAAAAAACAATACAATTAGTAAATATATTTAAAATATATTGTAAGTATGACCGGTAATACTCCGTTCTCCCCTATTGATTCTATTTTGATTCACAGCGTTCAATCAAAAATTGTAAATATAATATTTAATGCCGCTAAACCCTGTTGAATATATTTACATAAAATTTGATGTAAAATTTGATGTAAATATTTTCAACAGCGTTTAGCGGCATTAAAGGTTATATTCCCTGATTGAAATTAGAAAACGTATATATAAGTAAGTAACAGTTCTATACGTTTATGTATGTTTTTCAATATATATACATTTTTATACATTTCATTACTTTTGCTTATAGATATATACATTATCATACATTTTCTTACATTTTTCTACATATTTTTACTTTACTATAAAAATAATATCATTTGTAATAATCTAATTTTGATAATGTACATAAACGTAGAAAATTGTATAAAAATGTATATACGTTTTTGTACGTTCAGAAATAAAATAAGTTTTTTAATAGAGATGTTAAAATAATTATTCACTAAGGAAATATTATCCTTAAATTGATCCTTAGTAAATAATTATTTTAACACCTCTATTAAAAAAATTTTATTAGAAAAGGATTATAGAGTCTGAATGAAATAATTTTATGAATAATATTATTTTAGAAACATAATTTTGTCGGTTATCGATTAAAAATTTTTTTTAGATTTGTGGAAAAATTTGAAACCCCAAAAGTTGTGTTTGCGGAGCTCGGTCCTCCCTTGTTAGTATACTTACGTTTTCATGTAAACTCTCGTCAAAAATATCCATGTTCTCCTCCTCAACTGTTGGTTTAGTCCTTGTAAGTTCGTTTTCAACCTTCGATATTTGGATCCACAGGTGATTGTTCAAATGATCGCGAATTTCCTGGCTCGCATTAGGTAATGCCATTGCGGCATTATACAAATGATTGTATGCTTCGTTTAATAGAAATCTATGCTTTGCTTTCATTTCCGTTGTGGCATAATAAGTGAATGCAAAGCTTTTTGATAATTCCTCAGCGGCAGAAAGATAAATCTATAAAAAATAACGAATTCATAAAAATAATATTAAAGTGTTTTATATATAGAATGTTATATAATTACTATATTTTAAATTTAAAAAAAGCGTTTAAAAAATATTAATTAAAAAAAAATACAATACTGAATTATATTACGATTATTATTACGATTTTTATGGTACTTACGTTTCCCTTCAGCCATGATGCCATAACGCACTCCATTGTTTTTAGACAATTTAAAGCCTCCTCGTATTCTCCTTTATCTGCTAGCGACTGGGCAATACTCAGTAAATTTACTTTTTGATCTTGGTCCATCTTTAAATTTCACCTTATTTCACCTTATATAAATAACGTATATTTCCGTAACTTGAATTTACGTAAATTTCTATTTTCTTGGCTCAAACAATTAGAAAAATTATAGCAGAAAGAAAAAAATAACTTTTTGTAATGTACAAATGATATTTGAGAGCCCGAATCGGATAACTCGCTAAGCAATCAAAGATGCCAACCTGCGCCGTACATCTAACAACTATGACTGTGCTGCAGTTCGGAGTTTCCTTATATACCGCACCAAGCTGCACCCGATGGATTGAAAGAATGAAGAACTCATTAGACTTCCTTGAAATGTATACGGACCCTATAAACCCTGGTCTCCAACGTGCATAACTCGGACCCACAGCTTCGTCTCGCCGATAATGCGTTAGACGCCTTCCCTGCACTCTCGGCCAGGTACTACTCCCTCTTCTTAACGACTGACTTCTTAATCTTCACGGAAATAAGCTTGAATGAACCTGTACAACGTAGGCAATGCACAGGCTGACTCATACACGCAGTGCATAAAGCCAAGGTAATTACGCATGCTCCGACACCGATGCGACGCCTGGTCTCCACCTGCATAACTCGGACCCACAGCTTCGTCTCGCCGATAATGCGTTAGACGCCTTCCCTGCACTCTCGGCCAGGTACTACGCCCCACCCCCACCGTCATACTTTTTCCACCCTCCCTCTTCTTAACGACTAACTTCTTAATCTTCACGGAAATAAGCTTGAATGAACCTGTGCATTGTGCACAGCGTAGAGCCAAGGTAATTACGCATGCTCCGACACCGATGCGACGCCTGGTCTACACCTGCATAACTCGGACCCACAGGTTCGAGGCGCCGATAGTTCATGATACGCCTTACCTGCACTCTCGGCCAGGTACTACGCCCCACCAGCACTACCGATCGACGCGCGGGTCAGCTATAATGACCGAGCCGACCAACACCATCATATTTTTTCCACCCTCCCTCTAACCCACGACCGCCGCCATCTTGTTTATATATTCCCTCATATACTACTAACCTTTAACCTATTGGCAAATAACCATATTCATACACAAGTCTAATGATTTTTATTTTTTAAAGTTACATATATATATATATATATATAGATATATAAATTCTGAAAGCATTTTGAAAAAGAAGTAAATTGAAAAAAATCTTTCTGATGTTTTTGTTAATTTGGGCCAGAATATCGCTAATTTTAAATTTCCTGGAAAACTGTAGGCTTATTTGAGAAAAAATATTAATAAAATTTATAGAATACGCAGTACGAACACACAGGCTCGTCTTAGCTCGTACTACGAGCGTCGCAAATGGCATATACGTGACGTGACAGTATATATCATTAAAATTTAACAAATTTTCCTAACAAAATATTTAGTTAAAAAAGAGTAAAAATTATGGAGACCGATTAATGAAGAAAAGGATATTCAATAGTTCTGATTTAAAGAAGTGTGTATTTTTTTCTTAACCCTTTCAGACCTTGTGTCCATTAAAATGTACATACTTGAAAAATGTAAAAATAATTATTTATCGGTTGGATCCTAATTGACATACTGAAGATTAGAAATGTATGTATGCACTTGTATATATATGTATATATATGTTAAAGAAAACATTTTTTTTAAATGACTTAAATTTGTTAGTTAGTCCATAACATTTTTTATTTTACTAATATTATGAACTTCATTACATCCATAAGTCAGCATTAATAATCGAAATATTTAAGAGCATAATAGGATATTAAAAGAAATTTCACGCGCTGGAAGAATATTACGCATACACTGTGAAACAGCCGGCCAGTACACCGCGCGTGAAATCTCATTTCGAAAATGCAGCGTTAGCAGCCGGGACGTGGATAATAAAATTAATCGCAGTTCGCCGAACCCTTGAAATTATCCGCGCTTGCTAAAATTGTCGCGTCCTTTCGTATTTTTTTTTTCAAACTTACCAATTTTATATTCTTCGCTCTTTTCACCACCGCTTTGAGTTTCGTTTTGCTGTTTTTCGTTCTTCTGTATAAAAAAGCTTATATTGCACCTGTTTTAAGATATAGATAATGGAGTACGTATCGAGTTTTTTTCTGTGCCTTGTTTTATATTTGTTTGCAAGCACCTGTGAGTATTGAATTGCGTAAGTCGAAACGTTGTAAATTTATCCGTATTTAGTCTGGATTAACGGTAAATCGCTTCTCGTTCGCTTCACACCCTTTGCTGCATATTTGCATTCAGCTGTTTCTCTTTTCTCTGGTATCCTGGATTATTTTCAGTGCTGTATACAGAGTTGAATTGTATCCAATATACAGTCGAACTTTATCAGTGCATTCGTGTCGAACCTTTTAGCGATCAGCGACGGCTGCTTTTACAAAGTAAAGGGTGGGGGGGAGGTTGATTTATTAGACTGTTTTTTATAGATTTGTTGAGTATTTCGGATTTTAAAAGTTTAGACCTATACAAATAAGAAATAAATAGTTTCGACAAAGGTAAAAAACGAATGTACAAACACTTAAAGCAAATATTTAGACTCTTCAATTAAATGATTTTTAGAATAAGATTGATAATACATAGAATAATTATAAGTTAAACAAATTAAAGTAATACTGCTTGAAAATTCGAAAAAATGTTTCTTTTTACACTAGAATAACAATTTTCTAGTAGTTACACGTTTTTACTGTCGTATATCTATTTATTCTAATGAACGGTTTTTCTACATTTATAAGATAATATTAATACATTTTCACTTCGATTATTTGGACTTCGTATTATTTGCAAATGTTTGATTCATCATTAGTTAAATTTATTTTCAAAACTATGAACATTCTTCTTTACCTATTTGTATGTAATAAAAATTCTAAAATGCTAGCGGATCTATAAGAAACTAAGTCTAATAAACGGACCTCCCCCCCCTCCCCCCAAGTAAAAGACGGCAGATCGAAATAAAAATTTCCATTGAATTGCTCCTGTATTATTTAGATCTTTATACTATATATCTTATATTTAATTGGTTTTCTCTAAATTGGAATGTAGAGGTTATTGAGGTAACTGATTATAAATCTACAGGGGAGGGGTCCATTTATTAGACTATTATTTTTCTACGTTTATGAGATAATATTAATGCAATTTCCCTTTAGGAAAAGTAATACGTTTCATTATCTTAAATAATGTTTATGCATTCTGGATAGATACATTCGTCTTTGTTGATGGAAGTAAAATTTAAGCATATTTTTGGGTATACCTACATAAACAACGTATAACACGCAAAAATTATTTAAACATACATTATTTATATCTTTTTCACAAATTAATCAACAGCGTAAGTATCTTAGATAACAAATATATATTTCTTGAAAAGTATGGAAAAATGCTTATGGTGGTCATTAGATATAAATCTTGTATGCTTTTAGGTAGAATGAATATGTAGACACATCCTCTTATATTAAAAAAGTACATATCCGGATGATAAAATAAACTATGCAACCGAAAAGCTGACAATATGTAGTAATATCCAGTGCAGCGTTGACATGAACCAACTTTTTATTTCGTATCACAGTAAATATAATAACTATTCAAAATTATAGTGACAAATTAAGCGGTTGTAAGATAAAATATGCTACAGATTGGTTCCCTTTAGCTTAAGTGAGAAAATTTTCCGATAAAACAGTTCCTAATATTTACCGGTTAAATGGCGTTATAAGTAGGATAATCATAATTAATAAAAATTGTTCGGAACATAATTTCGTAATTATACGAAGGATTTTGTTAAACTAATTGATACGCGATTTTTCTTTAAAGTAGTTATTATTATATACATTAGCCGGGTTGTTACAACGCGCGTTGAAACTGCTGTTCTGTACAAGGGCTAAAGTACATCTGACCTCTGCATCATTCTTTTTTCAGCTAGAAATGAGCCGCTCTTCGCGCCGCCAACGACCACCGCAAAGATATACATAAAAAACTCGAGAAAGTTATCGCGTTTGAACTATACAGAACGTTTTAGAGACCTTTTGCAAAGCAACTTATCATACAGTTAATTTTCTTATTACTAATGAATTCTATCCGTAACAAAAATAATAATAATAGCTAAGCTTCAAAACATCATATGATTCCATAATCTACCATCAATTGCACCCCCCCCCCCTCCCAATCCCTTCTTCACTCACACTCTTAATCCCGCACTTTCCAGAATCGACGTACACCATCCACCATTAACGCAGCCACTAATCATTAACGAAGTAATTTGTTGCTCATCGGGATTAGCGCACGCGGATGAAAAATGCAGGCTCCAGCTCCATCTCCACCCTCGTCGTGAACGGTTATCTCGCGCTGCCGTATTGACGGAGAGCCCCGCTTAAGCCCTTGTAAATCCTTCGTCGCGTCGAAACTTCCGACGCCGCGACGCTCCTGCTGCTGTCGTTCCCCGCGCGCTACCGGGAATCTTCGAATAATTAATGTAAATGAGGGCTCGGAGCTGTCTTAGCGACGCTCTAATCCGGCGTTCGCGACTTCTTCGACGAGCATTATAATAAATTCGTTTAATTTTCCGAGTTTCCGAGGCGACGGTTAACCGCGCACCGGCGGAACTCGATGGATGAGTGAATAAGCGATGCACCGAGCAATTTGGATCAATTCGAGGTGGCGCGGGCTTGAATTATTACGCGTTCTGACTGAATTGGTGAACGTTGGTGCTTTAGGTATTAATAGAACTGCAGTACGATGTAATATGAGGACTTATATACTTATGTTTTTTGTATTTTCTGTGAGTTATGATATAGTTATGTGGCTTCTCCGGAAAATCACTTAAATTCATATTTCGTGTTTTCGAAATATCGAGGTTTTGATGTTTGAATCTATACAATTGATTTAAAAATAAGAGATAGTAATTGCAAATGTACACGCTGAATAAGATATTATATGTAATATTAATCAAATACATTTATGTCGTTTTTCCTGAAATTGATATGTTCTCCCTTAGTATATAGACGAGTTTTCGAGCGTTTTAGTGCAATACTTCATATTGAAGGTAACTCATCCTGTAAAATAAATTAATTTTATAATGCCGAAGATGAGCTCAACTAGTTTTACAAATTTACTTTGAGTAGAATGCATACAAAAATAATCTAAAGCCATTTTTCGGTGACTCTGCTTTTTCATTTCCGTAAATATTAAGATTTATCAAAAAGATAGTTAACAGAGTAAAAATAAATTGTATACAAGACAATATAACGGAAAAAATCTCAATAGTATATTGACTGTATTTAATGAATATAAAATGAAAAAGGAAATACAAAAAATAAGAGAAGAGAACAAGGAAATGGTAGAAGCGATAAGAACAGACAAGAAAATAATCAGTTTGTAAGCCGAACAGAAAGAAAAAGTCGTGAAATTGCAAATAAAGAGTAGGCGAAATGGAAAAAGATAAACGAAATACAAATTATTGCTAAATACAGAAGTGTATGCCACACAACCAATGGAATAATTTGTAGTCGAAATTAACACAAGAGGAACAAGGATTAAGAATAGAAATGACAATTTTATCAAAATAGGAGTCATACAAGCTATTATTAATCCTTTAACACGTTGAAGGATGTATGTACGTTGCTGAGTGTGCAAACTGTATACGATTTAAGTGGTTTTCGAGAGTGATCACTCTAAATAAGGCACCAGATTTGCAAAATTTCAATTGTTTAAACACTTTTTTAAAACAAATCATTGCAAAATAATGTTATGTTTACAAACGAACTGCAGAATCGTGTTTAGTAATTTTTCTCATAGAATACGTCTCTGTAGTTAGATTTTAAAAACAACGTTATTTTGCAATAATTTGTTGAAACAAAATGTTTACACAAATGTTTTTTGCAAATCTGAGACTACATTTGGAATCAGCGATCTCGAAAACCATTTTAATCGTATACAGTTTAAATTTTAAACACACAGAAACGGACATCCTTCGACTTCTACTAGTCGAACGCAGTAAGGCAATTACGATAACAAAGAAAAATTTAGACAAAAATAGAGAAATTTATAAGCGGAATGAGTAAAGTTGGAGAAGAAAAAATACAAATTAATCATGGCATAAAAGTAAGTCAAGGGCTGTACAGAAAATAATTAGGGAAAGGATAAAACATTGAAGAAATGAAAAAATATATGTAATTGTGAATGTAATATGGATAAAACTCGAAAATACGAGATGAGATGAAAAGAAACCTTAGATGTATGAAGAATACTGACCGAAAAGCAAAACAATAGGAAGTGAGTGCACTAAAAAACTGAACCTACAGAAAAAGATTTTAAGAAGCCTAGAAATAAAGTAAGAGAAGAGTAAGCAAGATAAAAGAGAGGACTAGGGAGAAAAATGGACAATAAAAAAGAAAACGTTATTCATAATAATTATTAACAATTATTATGTAAAAGATTTACATTACGTAAAAAAGTGATATATGTAAATAGCCGAAGCCAAATCTCGGTAGAGAGTCATTATTTAGAAGAAAAATTATGTAAAATTATATAAAATTTGAAATATATTTATGTCGTTTTACCAAAAAGCTTCAAATATATATGTATAAAGCGTAGTAATTATTGTAATGCTCGTACTATATTATACATCAAAAACTGATTTGGATTCATAATGCACCAGCTCGAAATAATTCACCAAGCCTGAATTTCTCGCCAAATTCAACCCAAGAACACGGAAAAAAGCAATTCGACTGAAAACCTACCTCGTTAATTCCTTCCCCGACGTTTCGTTTAATTGTAATTCATACATATACCAATCGCAGAGCTTCTACTGCACTACTCGAGGGATCTACCGCAGTCCTCAACCAAGTGAAATGTATCAAAAATAAGAGAAAGAGCGAAAAAAAAAAGCGAAAGCACCAAACGAAGACGAAGGTAAAGGAGAAAAGCTCGGCTGCAGCGGCGGCCCCATCCAGTTACGAGTCAGTTCCCTCGTCCTCCTCCTTTTTTTTCCGTGTCACTGCAGCGGTGTGTAAAAAAGTCGTCGTCGGTTCCCCGTGAAGCCAAGGTACCTCTTGACCCAATTACTCTGGAGTCCCCCGTCGAGCTTCGTACATATATATACACGCGCATATATACACTCAAAGGAGTTGTGAGTAGTGGCGCGAGACTCGTTTTATAACTCTTCGGTTTATTTGCATTTAAAGTGCGAATATACATTTTATCGATCGTTTCCCTCTTGCTCCCTCATTTTTTTTTGCGCAGCGCGGGCGCAGGACGTAATTTAATCGCATGAATAAAATCGGAGTGGTATCGTTTCTCGAGACGCGGAAGCGGGATAAATCTGGAATACGGAGGCGACGTTAATGCTTCGTTTGCTGTAATTACGACAAAAAGTAATGCGAAAGTTCCTTCGGTATTTTCTTTAATGAATATCGAACCAATCTTTTATTAACGGTATTGAACTTGCTTAAGAAACGATAAAACACAGAATTAGAAAATCGAGTCCCCGCATATCTGAGCTTTAAGAGTTTATAGCTAAATTGTTATATTAAAATAACTATGCCTAGAATAGTTAGGTTTAAGATTTTAGGTTTGCGACTTTTCTATTTATTATACATTCAAAGTTTATAATTATATTAATTTAATATTTATTGTTAATAAGAAATAATTCGTCCTAGAGTAAAAGGTTTATGAATGAATTATGTTACATTGGTATTATATTAGCTTTATAGCTAAACAATATGCTGGATTAAATGTTGTAATTCTTTCATAAATTTGATCAGAGGTTTTCTGGTTTTTAACCCCCAGTATCACACCTTCAAGTGATAAGTAATTTATTGATCATTGGGATTTATTTATACTTCAACATGTAAAATGAATTGCTATGCCCAGACAGTTAAATGGGCAAAATGGATTTTACAACAACTAATGAATACTTTTTGCTGAAATTTTGTACACATAACAAGTACTATAAAGCCTATATTATCACATAGTTTCAAAATCCTCTCATAATTATTTAAACAAATTAAAAATAATTTTAAAAAAGGCTTATTTTCGTAGTTTCTGATTTTTTATAAATAAACAAATTAATAAAATTTAACTTCCGGTGGCTCATTTGATAGATATTTTGAATGCCTATAAGCACCTATTTCTTATTTTTTGTTAGTAGCAACACATTTCTCTCTAGAGCCAAAAAACTGTTATTCGTGAATATTTTCATTATTTAAACAATGTTCCGGAACTTCTCTCGAGTTATTTTTATTTTTCCTATGTTAAGGACACTTTTCTTTATAAGATTCAATTGTAACATATCCTCTTTACACGATTTTCCAGAACACTACTTTTAAAGTCTAGTATGACTGGACTATCGGTCATTACAGCTGACCCGTCTGGTGGGTCCATAGTGCTGGTGGGGCGTAGTACCTGGCCGAGAGTGCAGGGAAGACGTATAATGAACTATCAAGGGAAAGGATGATCAAGGATCAAGAGTTCAATACTTTGTGTACACCGATAATTAATTTATAATTTTTATTTATTTACGTATAAGACTACAATTATAACTATACAATGTTTTATTAATATATACATGTTCGTATATACAAGTGTTTAAACAATAATATTTCAATATAGAAATAATAAATTCTGTAATTAAGATTCATAATGTTCATGAAAGCAATATATGTTTTCTTACAAAAGTTTTTGTAATAAGAAACTAACGCAACTGAAACTGACAGAAGACGAGAGAATTTTTCGAATATACCATTCGAACTGCAGTTACAAATTCCAGTCTGCGATTTGATCAATTAAATGTTGAGTGCTTTGCTGTAAATAAAAAACAATACAATTAGTAAATATATTTAAAATATATTGTAAGTATGACCGGTAATACCCCGTTCTCCCCTATTGATTCTATTTTGATTCACAGCGTTCAATCGAAAATTGTAAATATAATCTTTAATGCCGCTAAACCCTGTTCAAAATATTTACATAAAATTTGATGTAAAATTTGATGTAAATATTTTCAACAGGGTTTAGCGGCATTAAAGGTTATATTCCATGATTGAAATTACAAAACGTATAAATAAGTAAGTAACAGTTATATACGTTTATGTATGTTTTTCAACATATATATATATATATATATATATATATATATATATATATATATATATTTTTTTTTTTTAAAGGTATATTCCCTGATTGAAATTAGAAAACGTATAAATAAGTAAGTAACAGTTCTATACGTTTATGTATGTTTTTCAATATATATATATTTACATTTATATATCGTTCAAATTTGTATAATTGCTGTATATACATTTTTATACATTTCATTACTTTTGCTTATAGATATATACATTATCATACATTTTCTTATATTTTTCTACAGATTTTTACTTTAATATAAAAATAATATCATTTGTAATAATCTAATTTTGATAATGTATATAAACGTAGAAAATTGTATAAAAATGTATATACGTTTTTGTACGTTCAAAAATAAAATAAGTTTTTTAATAGAGATATTAAAATAATTATTCACTAAGGAAATATTATCTTTAAATAGATCCTTAGTAAATAATTATTTTAACACCTCTATTAAAAAAAATTTATTCGAAAAGGATTATAGAGTCTGAATGAAATAATTTTATTAATAATATTATTTTAGAAACATAATTTTGTCGGTTATTGATTAAAAAAATTTTTTAGATTTGTGAAAAAATTTGAAACCCCAAAAGTTGTGTTTGCGGAGCTCGGTCCTCCCTTGTTAGTATACTTACGTTCTCATGTAAACTCTCGTCAAAAATATCCATGTTCTCCTCCTCAACTATTGGTTTAGTCCTTGTAAGTTCGTTTTCAACTTTCGATATTTCGATCCACAGGTGATCGTTCAAATAATCGCGAACTTCCTGGCTCGCATTAGGTAATGCCATTGCGGCATTATACAAATGATTGTATGATTCGTTTAAAAGAAATCTATACTTTGATTTAATTTCCGTTGTCGCATAATAAGTGAATGCAAAGCTTTTTGATAATTCCTCAGCAGCAGAAAGATAAATCTATAAAATATAACGAATTCATAAAAATAATATTAAATTGTTTTATATATAGAACGTTATATAATTACTATATTTTAAATTTAAAAAAAGCGTTTAAAAAATATTAATTAAAAAAAAATACATAACTGAATTATATTACGATTATTATTACGATTTTTATGGTACTTACTTTTCCCTTTAGCCATGATGCCATAACGCACTCCATTGTTTTTAGACAATTTAAAGCCTGCTCGTATTCTCCTTCATCTTCTAGCGACTGGGCAATACTCAGTAAATTTACTTTTTGATCTTGGTCCATCTTTAAATTTCACCTTATTTCACCTTATATAAATAAAGTATATTTCCGTAAGTTGAATTTACGTAAATTTCTATTTTCTTGGCTCAAACAATTAGAAAAATTATAGCAGAAAGAAGAAAATAACTTTTTGTAATGTACAAATGATATTTGAGAGCCCGAATCGGATAACTCGCTAAGCAATCAAAGATGCCAGCCTGCACCGTACATCTAACAACTATGACTGTGCTGCAGATCGGGCTTTCCTTATATACCGCTCCAAGCTGCACCCGATGGATTGAAAGAATGAACAACTCATTAGACTTCCTTGAAATGCATACGAACCCTATAAACCCTGGTCTCCAACGTGCATAACTCGGACCCACAGCTTTGAGTCGCCGATAATGCGTTAGACGCCTTCCCTGCACTCTCGGGCAGGTACTACGCCCCACCAACACTACGGACCCACCAGACGTCGGACACCTCGACGCGCGGGTCAGCTATAATGACCGAGCCGACCAACTCCGTCATATTTTTTCCACCCTCCCTCTTCTTAACGACAAACTTCTTAATCTTCACGGAAATAAGCTTGAATGAACCTGTGCATTGTGCACAGTGTAGGCAATGCACAGGCTGACTCATACACGCAGTGCATAAAGCCAAGGTAATTACGCATGCTCCGACACTGATGCCACGCCTGGTCTCCACTGTATAACTCGGACCCACAGCTTCGAGGCGCCGATAGTTCATTATACGCCTTCCCTGCACTCTCGGCCAGGTCCTACGCCCCACCACCGCTACCGATCGACGCGCGGGTCAGCTATAATGACCGAGCCGACCAACACCGTCATACTTTTTACACCCTCCCTCTAACCCACGACCGCCGCCATCAAATAAAAGAAGTAAATTGAAAAAAATCTTTTTCATGTTTTTGTTAATTTGGGCCAGAATATCGCTAATTTTAAATTTCCTGGAAAACTGTAGGCTTATTTGAGAAAAAATATTAATAAAATTTATAGAATACGCAGTACGAACACACAGGCTCGTCTTAGCTCGTACTACGAGCGTCGCAAATGACATATACGTGACGTAACAGTATATATTATTAAAATTTAACAACGTTTCCTAACAAAATATTCAGTTAAAAAAGAGTAGAAATTATGGAGACTGATTAAAAAATGATAAGAAATAAGTGATTTATTGATCATTGGGATTTATTTATACTTCAACATGTAAAATGAATTGCTATGCCCAGACAGTTAATTGTTACATGTTAAACAAAAATTGCTTTGCATTCTCGAAACGATGTTTAATATGAATCTGAGTTCTTCTTAAATTGTTAGTTTTTTAAATATTAAAAGTCCAAATAGCTATTATTGCTTCCTCAAAGAGGAAGCTTTGTGATAAAAGAAAAGAAAATTTAGCCATTTTATTTTTCTCTTGCCGAGAAAAAAATCATTTTGTGAAACAAATCGGTTTTTTATGGCCTACGATAATTGGAGTAAAACGTACCATTTCTTCTGAAAATTTCCAGTAAGGTAGCTTTTTACTATCTCTTGGCTGAGTTCTTTGCTCAGATCATGAGAACTTTTATTTTTCAAGATATTTGAGGTTATATTTTCCTTGAAAAAATGTTTGAATTATTTTTTCTTGGGTATTACACGATAATTTTTTACCAATAAAATATTATTTTTTTAATTTTTGAATAAGATTTAAAATAAAAAAAAAATTTAAGACTAATCGATTCGATTTTGTTTTATAACATTTTTTCTGTCTTGCAATATTTTTTTGTTAATTTTTGATCGCGTCTTTCTTGTGCAATGCACGGTAATTTTTGAACAATCAAATCTCATTTTTTCCATTTTTATGATTATTTGAAATAAAAAAGTATTTTTAAGATTTATCACTTCTTTTCTTATAACACGTTTTTTTCATTTTATGATATTTTTGCAATAAATTAATGAATTCGTAACAAGGTACTGATTCGAAGAGCTCTAAAAGACTGTAGTTACTAAAAATATTCGCCGCCACTAAGTTAGCCATACCACCGCAAAGTTACACTTGTACGTGACTGATACTTTTCTAACTATCCACGCGTGACCTAGTGCCGCTGTTTCAGCTATAAGTCCACGCATTATACGCGCTTCTCCTTAATACGAAAGCGTATACGCGCCACCTTTCAGCAGTTGGATGATATATGGGCAAATCCATAAAACTTTTAATTTTGGTAATATGAAATTTTCTTATTTATTTCGCGAGCACAGCCTTATCCTTTTGCATACATATTATGATGTCCTCTAGAAACAACAATCAACACTCGGAATTCATTTTCTTCTACACGCGTTGAGATCAAGGGGTTAACATTAACCCCTCCATTAACACTGCCGTCACAAATTTTTGTTCACGATCGATATACCTATCTGTGAAACTTATCTGTGAGATATAACAAGAAACATTTTTTAAAAGAATTGAGACTATGAGGATTATAGAGAAGAATATTCTGTACAATTTTCAAGTCTTTATCCTTTTCTTTTTTCGAAGAAAAAATTTTCAAAAATTTAACAAATTCTAAAAATTTATTTTATATGCCGATTTGCGCTATATTTTTCGTTGTACAAATATTTTACATATGTGACAAAACCAATATTAACTGCAAATAAGCGTAAAAGCTTTAAAAGTATAATGGACACTTTGTACAGTGAAAAGGTTTCAGATAAGAAACCTGTTAAAAAGAAGGTAATGTATCTTGTCACATATGTTGTAAAGTAAACGTACCAATGGTTGGACACGTTCTATTGAGCGGACAAAAGTGAACGTAGATGTTCCTTAAATATGTGAAATAATTTGTAATTACCCAACATCTACAGAATAATGATGGATTAAATGATTTTTACAGTTAATGTTACGAATATTTTATCATTTAAAAATATACAAGTCAATGAACCAATTATTAGGCTTCAGCGTCCGAGCATTGATACTTTTTACTTAGTGTATGTTTATATAATAAATTATTTATTACTTTTTAATTCTCAGCTATCTGACCAGAAATTACAGAATAAAAAACAAGAATAGTTAGAAAGAAGAAAATAACAGTTAGATGAAGAAGTATATGAGGATAAAAAGGCATTCACTAAAAGAGTTGTTATAGTATATGGGAAGCACAAACTACTTTCGGAGAGTGATTATGAGTATATGGGTAAAACAATTGGCTTAAAGAAAATTGTGATTTTAAATAGGAAGAATTACTTCAGATATTTAGATCAGAGTGTATAAATAAAGACGAGTGTCATTTTGTGAATGCCGCTGTTGATATTAGCACAGCTGATGTACAACTAATTCCGCCTACTTTTACACGTGACGGAAAAGCCCATAACTTTTGCGACTACTGCAGATCATATTTGCGCAATAAAACCACGACTTAAAACTGTATCTTCTTACAATTAAAAATAAAAGTACTAATTTAGTACGGATATGGTTGATGATTTCCTATCGTGTTCTTCTTTGAGAAAAGATGAAAATTTAAAAATTGAATAAAAAATGAAGAACTTACAACAATTGAAATAATGAATTGATTGATCGCTACGACCCAAATTCTCCTCTTATAGACAATAGACTGATTTAATCTCCCTAAAAGGATAGGTATACTATCTTATTTGCAGTATTTACCCACCGCCGAAGATATTGCGAATATTCTTATCTAAATGAGGCGCAATTGAAATAAGGAACACTGTATGGAATAAAATTGTTAAAATTAAAAGAATTTTATGAAAAAATAATATACAACATTTAATGTGTATTTCGGCTCTGGGAGACTCGCCTGTGAGTCATCGTTAGTACAATTAGACGAGAAACCCCTATTGTAGATACACAAGCTGGTCAAAATTGAGTAGCTTACTATATAGGAGAAATGATAAACTTTACGGAAACAAAAAACTGGTTCCCATCTAGCGATATTAAGTGAAATTCTAAAAATTTTAAGGCATATTTCTGATCCAATGCCAATAGTTTCAGAAAAAATTTTCACACTTTACATCATACTGTCGAATCACCGTCAATATGATATTAAGTGCAAAAGTAAATAGTCGCTCGTTATATTTTATATTGAAATAATGAATTGATTGATCACAATGAGCCAACTTATCCTCTTACATCTAAATTCTTTTAATTTGATTATTTTTATTCCATACAGTGTTCCTTATTTCAATTGTGCCTTATATAGATAAAAATATTTGCAATATCTTCGGTAGTGGGTAAATGCTGTAAATAAGACAGTATATTTATCCGTTCTGGGATATTGAATCATTCTATTGTCTATAAGAGGAGAATTTGACTCGTAGTGATTAATCAATTCATTATTTCAATATAAAATATAACGAGCGACTATTTACTTTCGCACTTCAGATTATATTGTTAATGTTGCGACAGTATGAAAATTAAAAAAAAGAATTGATTTAATTAATTAATTTTTTAATTTTTATCTAAAATTTTTCGTGTGAAAATATTTTCTTAAGCTTACAACAATCTTCGGAATCATCATGCGTTTCATTAAATAAATGCATCAGTCCTGAAATGCGGGATAATTATGTTAATGTTTCAATGAACTAAAACCAAAAATATGACAAACATGTTTTGAAAATTTTACAAATACGGAAAAAGCAGAATCTCTTATGAAATAAAAAATTAAGGGACAACAATCAAAACCAAGCTAAGATGATCAGCAGTCAACACCAGATGATTCATATTTTTCTACTGTTGTGTTAGTACCTGCTCCATTATATTCTAAAATAATGATAAAGAATATAGGAATTGAAAAAGAGTGATGACTGACTTTTTTACGAAGCCATATAATAAAGGTCGTAAAAATTTTACAATTAATACTGACAAATTGTCAATCAGAATCGTTGAAGAAAAGGATTAACAGTTTTCCAACAAAACATAAGATATAATTGGTAAGGTGCGCCAGAATTGTAACAAAAGGAGATTTTTTTAGGATCTATTGCTAAGGTAAGAAATGAAACACTTACTTTAAGTACCACCATGCTGTTTGCATTAAATTTACCCAATTACACATTGCTATGGAATATTTTAACTCACATTCGTTATTTGTCATACTTTTTGAAGAAAACGTGAAGAAAAATTATTCATTGACTACTGAAAATAAAATAAAAATCGCTTATCAAGTAAGCTATTACCTTTTATCATAGTCAATTAGACCCGATTTTGCATCGGGATATTAAACTAAATAACATATTAGTAAATACAACATTTGAAGTAAACGTATGTGATTTAGGCTTAGACAAATGTAAAGACTTTAGCGAAAGTCTACAAAAATCAAAATAATATTCAGTACGAGGAACGTACCTGTTTATGGCTCCAGAAATAATTTTGCAATGGCAAGTAGCTATTATTCAGACAAATAATATATGGTCTCTTGCGAGTACCTTAGTGGAAGTGTTTAACGAAAGTTCATTGTGAGATACAAGTGAATATTTTAATGGATGATTTGCGAAAGAAAATGTATCACTTCGTAATGTTCCTAAAATGGACAGTTCAATCGCTGATAAAGAAAAAATTAGAAAAATGTTTTAATTCGGTTGTTGAATGATTTTTTTATTTTATATTTAAATAGTTTAGTTTAAAATAATTAGGTCGTATTTTTTATTTTTTCAATTTAACGAAAATTGAAGTAATTACAGCCATTTAAAATTTGTGTGAAATTTGCCCGATGGTATACTTTCATGATGTTACATAGCATTGGATTATAATATCTCCATGTATATCGAAAATTTGGAAGCTTTAAACGTCTGTAACTTTCAAATTCTTCATTTTTATGTTTTTATCTTCATACGAAGGAAGATTTTTATGTAATTTAAGATGATTAGTAAAATAAAGTACAATAATCAGTAAAAAAAATTTAACTATTTTATTCCTGTATTTACGAGGAAAAAATGAATTCGAAAAAAATCTATTCTCTATGGACCACGATAACTAGAGTAAAATGGTACCATTCCTTTTGAAAAATTCCAGAAATGTAGCTTTTTATTATCTCTTGGCTGAGTTATTTGTCCAAATCAAGATTTTTATTTTTCAAAATATTTGATGTTATATTTTGTTTTCAAAAAATTATTGATTGCTTTTTTTAGTATTACACGGTAATTTTTTATCAACAAAAGCTTAGTTTATTCCTTATTTGATGAAGATTAAAAATCAAAATTTTTTAAGATTTATTAATTCGTTTTTCTTTATTTTTTGTTTATTTTATTCAATTAAATGGGCAATATTACCGTTGAAGAAAAGTATGCACTTTGATTCAAATGCTCTGAAGAGTTGCTTCAAATACAATTGTTTATCGCTTACAAGAAATTATATAATCATTCTTATTCCACTTGGTATACTATTCCAGGTTCTTTTTAGTCTAGTGGGAGGCGCATTAAAGCTATAAAAAGATTTATTTTTGTCTTCCTCTAATACTCCAGTTTTTCTTATGCGACAATAATACTTTCTTTTATTAAAGCAGTCTGTTAGCATGTTATAATTCAAACAGTTTTTTATGATATTAAAACTAAGAAGGCAATCGCGGTATCTATGTAAGGCTGTAATACTCAGCAAATTATATTTCTGCAATCTAGGCTCAAAAGTATGGTCAAACCTGTCCATGTTTGTCTCAGTCTGGGAGGTATGTTACGTGGAACAGTACCTGTAGATTGTGAGTCATGTGGTTGACGGCGACTACTCTGCTGTGAGCTCGAGATGCTGGGTAAATATGGCACATCATCTTCTATAGAGATAGGAGAAGCAGGGCGAGAGCTGTTAACACATTTGAAAATTCCATTTTTGTCTGAGGAATATCTTTCTGTACATGATTTATGAAGCAGTGCAGAGCACTTGAAATAAGCAATCCCCGATGTCACATTCTTTTTGCAATAAGGGCAAAACTTTTTGCTCCACATTTTAGTAAAATTGTATAGGTTAGGTGTGGCAATTGAATTAAACCAGCGGATGCTATTATTATAAGGTGCCTCTACAAATTAGAAATAATCTTATTAAGAAAAAATTTTCTAATATCCACTTAAATTATGTGGCAGTAGTATGATGCTGGAAACAAATATATCACTGTTTCGGAGTAACTACCGGGCCCGAATTGTGCACGGGAGAATAGCCGACGGCCACGCGGAAAATTACATCCACAAGCATCTACTAGAACCCCTTTGTATAAAACGATGATTTATATATCACTTTAAAACGATAGTTATAAATAAAATATTTAAGAAGCGATTTGGAGCAAGTGTATACCAACTGCCTCCGTATGGCGCGAGCTGATAAGGCACGATAGTTTTATAACATTTTTTTTTATTTTTATATTCACCTTTATTTCAAAAAATGTGTTATTGCTTTTTTCTCGGGTATTACGCTATCATTTGTAACCAATTAAAGCTCATTTTCATTATTTAAATTTTTTGATAAAGATTATAAATCAAAGAAAAATTTTAAGATTTATCGATTCGTTTTTGTTTTATTAATTTTATGATATTTTTTTAATAAATTAATAAATTCGTTGTTCATAATCTCGAACAAAATTACAAAATTGCAAAAAAATGTATTTCTAAAAGTAGTATGCATTTTTATATACATAAAGCAAATTGTAATCAACAATTATATTGTTGCATAATTTTTTATTGCCAATTCAAAAAAATTTTATTTAATATGCAAAAACATTTTAAGTTATACAATTTAAATATTTTTTCATAATTTACGCTATACTTTTGCATAGGTTTAAATGGTAATTTAAAAATTTAGTTCTTCCCCCTCAAATACGAGCGGTGTGGACGATAAATACTTTGCTCTACATAAAAAAAAAACCGAGCTCACCTCGCGAAGGGAGCACGGGACAAATTTGCCCCCCCCCCCCCCCAATGCACATCCACTTTGCGAAAAGTAGACTCTCTTGTTACCCAAAACAGAAAGCAACAAGCAAAAAACAAAAGAAGGTCAACCGAACGGAGTGCGGGTCGTAAACGTGATGAATCTACACCGGATCCACCGCCTGATCCAATGCAGCGAGTCATCTACAAATGTTACACAAGTTACGAAGATAATCTGACACCACCCTTCTACGACTCGTCAAGAAACCGCAACTCGATCACTAATGTGATGACTACACCACTCGGTAGCCTATAACATCTGGGCTTGTGTTGTTGCTTTCGTAATGAGCTTTCGAGCTTGATAAAACCAGATAATAATAATAATAACTTATTTCGACATTTAAAAAAATGTACTTATCATTTCCACTTTTCACCACAGAATTAAATAGCTCGAATAAATAATTTCATATTGAAAAGATTAATAAGGTTTGAGGAAGCTACGGGCCAATGAATTGGTAGCGGTTTTTTTAAAGAGAAACAGGACTATATTTTACAAAATTATGTTTCACAATTTTTTATTATTCTGAAACTGTAACTTAATGAAAAAAAAACTTTTATTCTTATTCTACATACCTATAAGAATTATACAATTTGGACAATAGTTAAAGCTAAAATAGCTATGGGTGTTCGAACTAGGGTACTCTTCATTATGTATATAATGAAGTGTTTAGATATTTAAATTGAAGTATTATACACAAAATCTCGTAATCTCATGACGGCATTACACACACTATTTTTCTATGTATTTGTGTAGTATTTGAGTACTTTACACGATCACTCCTGCCAGAATCGAGCAATGCTTCCTTTGCTACAACTACGACAAATATAACGCAAATGCGTGAATTCATTATCTTCCATAATGAATTTATAAAGCAAACTTTCAAAGTTTCAACAACGATATTGAACTAGGCCTAAGAGACGATAAAGCGCAAAAAAGCAAATTAGTCGAGATTCCAGGACTACTCAGCGTAAATTTATATCAGCCTCGCGCATCAAAGAACGGAAGGCCCCCCCGTCCGCTCCCGCATTTCTCGCGCAAAACTTCTCCCAGTCGTCCGGCCAAAGTTTTACAAACTGCCCGACGAGCATTAGCCTATAACGACGAAAACGAACGAACGAAGAGAATCTACGGCCTTTTCTTATTACACTCCAGCTGCAGCAGTGGCACCGGCAAAGGAAATGGAAGATCATTATTTACCCAACGAACGCTGAAAGGCACTTTGCGCTGCGTCCATAATTAACCTGATAACTCATATAGGTGGGTGCAGGGGGGTTGAGGGTGGCGGCAGCGCTTTATCATTCTAACGGTCGGACTCGCGCGGACTCGTTATCGCGTCTCGTTATAACGGTAAAAACGATGCTACTGCTGTTGCTGCTGCTGCTGCTGCTGCTCCAGCGGAAATCGGCCGGCTCGTTATTGAGGAAGCAATCAACGCCTCTGTATCAAGATCCGGCGAGCTTCCTGGAAGCGCAAGAGTTTAATGTCAGAAGGACGCTTTCGTTTTGGAATTGACTGGAGCGATGATAGAATAATTTAATAGCGCGATGCGTTTTTGTATTCTTCAGGTGAAATTTATTCTTTAGGGTATGATGATGGCTTTAAAATGCGCTTGGAAATTGAAGATGCGCAAGATTTCGTAAGTAGAGTTTGAATGGGGATATTGACAATTTATTTCAATAAAGATGAAACAACTGTTTGGTAGGTTTATCTTATTTATAATTATAAAAAACGAAATATCCCAGTATTAGGTGAAAAATTAAAATTTGTACGTGGTATAAATAACGTTTTTAGAACATCTCTCAGAATCTTAAATTTTGTCGAACGTAGAAGTTCGCTGCTAATATATTATTAGCACTTAATTTCTGAAACTTTTAAAATTATTCTGTGCATAAGATATAGTGATCGAATTTGAGCCAGTGCTCAAATGCGTATCGATAGCATTTTAACTAGATACGTAAGTTCGCTAAACGGAAGTAGTTTTCTTATTAAAGTTACCTTCAATTCAGTCAATAAAATTAATCTACGAAAATTCGTCATTTTATCTATTCAATTCATTTTAAGTATCTTACTTTAATTAATTACTGTATAAAATTTCGAGTTAGATTGATAATCCGTATAAATATATATTTTGAAGTAAGATCAAATAATTTTATACACTAATTTTTCTTTTACTATACGTCTTGTAAAAAATAATTTCTTTAAAAAGATATTTAAATAATTTAATTTTTACTAGGTTCTCAAATAATAAATTAAGTATACATTAGCGTGTGAAAAGCTTCGATTTGAAATAAAAGCTTTCCACTGTATACTAACAAAATCTTTGCCGCTGATGTAAACGAAGCGGAACGCATTGAAACGTTATAGCTCGCAGACCTGCAAGCGATGAAAAATAATGGATGGAGATGGATGCAAGCACTCAATACTCTACGGGCGGCACGTGACATTTTCTGTTAAACAGTCTTGTGATTGATGAACGAGGTGCAAAGATGCTGGCACCGCGGAAAAGTACGAGCCCTTTAATGGATCTACTCATTAAGAATTGAAGTATTACTAGGATTGAAAGCATGGATTTTCGAAGATTGATAGGTGGCGTGCTTTAAAAATTTTGAAACAATGATAGATAGGTAGTTTTAACAAACTTTTTGTTATTAAAAATTAATTTTTGTAAATGAAATACATTTTCAATACAGTACGTGGTAATATTAATTTATTTTATTTGTAAAGTTTTATTTTTTTATGGAATAGATTTTAATTGAATCCGTGCATGAAATAGAAAAAAGGCAATCAAATTTAGCAAAACATTTTTGTTGATATAAAAATAGTGAAATAAAAAAAAGAAATATCTATCAAAAAGAAGAATGATATTCTATATATAAAAAATATGATATACTTACATAAACATTTTGCAAAAGCTTGCAAAGGTGTAGAATTTTCCAACTATAATTTCTCATATTACACGTAGTAAAGATTGTAATGTAGCAATGTAACTTCAAACAGAATTTCAAAATCGTGAGCATGGAAGCTGCTCGACGTCATAAAATAAAGTCATTTTACTTTAACACAAGATGTAATTTCATAAAGTTGACGTTTCCATGTGTGATGTAATTAAAACTCTTTATTCAAAATCTGGTAAATTGAAATAATTTTAATAATATTATTTAATATTTGAAGTTACAACGTTATAAATAAATACGTAAAGTAGAATGTTGTAATAATAAATACACAATGAAATTATAATCTTTCAAGAAATGGATTGTGGATTGTATGGGAAAATTGAATTCAGTTGACAACATATTTCGTAGTATATTCGTATATTTGTATTTATCATGATTTGTTTACATTATGTATAATACAAATGTCTCCCGCAGGCGTACAATTTATAACAGAACGACGCAAGTTGAGAAAAGTATACACATTAATCGTAAATTTTCACCCCCAAACAATTTTCAATTGGCACTTCGCTACACGTAGACAAATCATATAACAACAATCTCATAGACTCTCATCGCAATAAAAATAAACTTAAACTTATCTTACTCTCCAAGAACGCTAATTTCCCCTTTTCGCGTCCCAAAAATTTGAATTTCCTCGTCGCGTCGTACAAAAACCGTATATCCACGCGCACCATCGTTCGATACAATATAACCTGTCTCATTCGTTAAGTACAAAATTGAAAAATTTCACCCATCTTGTACCGCAACCTTCCAAGAAATAAGGAAATACGCGTACAAACGTGTACAGGAAAGACGGTCACGAAATTCCGCGAGCGAAAAAGCGCGCTATTTTACATGCTCGACATAAAGTTCCCGACCTCACGTGTACGTATGTAATGGACAGGTGTTGGTCCTTCTTTTTTAGGAAGCGGGCGAATTCTCGGAGTTCATCGAACGAAATGCAATTTGTCCCGCGCGGCTGGTGCTGCTGCTGTAGAATTGCGGGCGCGCGGAGGGCATTTTCATATTATCGTACGTTTGCCTCGCGCCTGGAAAAAAAGGGGAAATAGAAGGAGAATGGTTTGTACGGACGAGACGTTGCTGCTGCTGCTGTGCAGCTACTTACGCGGAAAGTTAAAGGAGAGTACGAAATTTCGTGGCGATGGTATCTTGGTTGGCTTTTGCGGCGAAATATGCGCGGAATATTTCTACGTATTACGGTAATGAAAGGTGGATGGTGAAATTTGGAAAAAAAATTTTCATTTCTTTATTGTGCAGTGTACTGGATGATTCGAAGTTGGAGGGATGGGTAAGAATGTTTGAATGATCGAATTTTTAATGATTGACTGAGAATCATAAAATCAAATTCTTGATCTAGAATTGTAAAGTATTCGAGTTTTTTGAAAATTTAATTTTTAGGAGGGTAATTTAAACTTGAAATTCCTTAAAAAGGATAACTTTAAATTAATGACGTTCTTTACATTGTTTAGCATAGGAATAAAAGGAACTATAAATAACTTCGAATTATCGTTTGAATTATCAATGTTCGAATTATCGAGAGTCGATGATATTTTATTTTGAACAAGTTATGCTACTCATAAATCGAATTGTAAAAATCTGAGAGTCAAATATATATATATTTATTTACTTTGCCATTTTTTAAAAAAGTGATGGATATTATCCACAAATTCCAATAGAAATTCCGTAATAAAATTCTTATAGGGAAGTCGATGTAAAATCTTGTTAAAAATTTAGACTACATTCCTGGTAGAAAAAAGCCAGTATAAATGTCCAAATTGTGAGAATTTTTATTGAACAGACCAGCGTTCAATGAAATGATTGTTAGATCTGAAATGTTAATATGAAATACAAAGTTTGTCTCACAATACTTTTCTCATAATAAATATTCATATTTCTCTCGGTACGCAAGTTATTTAGTTCTAGAATAAATACTTAATAAATATGAATGACTCCCGCGTGATAATGACAAATAAAAAAAATAGTCTCTATAGAAAAACATGATAATCTCGTTTTTTATGTGCGTCCGTAAATAGAAAGAATTTGTTTCTATTATTCTTCAGATAACTAAACGGTGCAAGTTTTACTCTGTGAAAACGTCCTTTATTTCTCATTTGCATTGATTCAGCGATATTTGCACCTCATCAAAATGCATTGAATACAAAGCGTCTTCTTTCCTAGTCTGTAAGTTACTTTATACGCAAAAATCCTCGTAAAAGGTACTTTTTCTGGTTGTTGTGCTTTAAACAGGATTAGTTTTAAGTTCTCCCCAAAGCTCATTCGAGTGTGTTCGATAGTTGATATTAATAAGTTATGTATAATATTCATTTATAATCTTTGGTTTATACACAGTACTTTTGTACATGATATCTTAATAATTGGACACACGGTGGAAAACGATGGAAAGTTTATTTTATATATATAAATAACCCGCGCGACTTGTCACATGTTACTCTAATTGACCTCGAGCAGTTGATATACTCAATGTGTCACTTTATCTAGTTGTTCATACCTCGTCTTATTCGCATATACGCTATCGCGCGAAAATTTAACGTGCCGTTCTCGTTCAAATAGAAACTCTTCTATACAAATTGCCTAAATTATCATTAATCCCCCGCAGGAGATGATCACAAATCCTTTCCGACAATTCCAAAGTACACCTTCGGTATGCTAGTTCACTTTTTTAAATTATTATCTCACTAGATCAATCACACAATTTAACTTTTTTATACTGAATTAAAAACAAACTTTAATACTATTTAAAAATTTAACCATAAATATATAAATATATTACTTATTTAAAAATCATGGTAACAAACTTTAATATAACATCAATCAACGATTAAAACATAAAAATGTAAATAGTAAAACAGGATATTTTTCTTAAAAAAAGAAATCTGTTCTAAAAGGCAATTTTCTTTAGAATATTTTTCGTAGTCTACGCTACGACTTTACTTGTAATTCAAAATGTTTTTAGATCATTTGCCTATTCAGTAACGCAACAAAGTATTCAAACTTTTGAAAAATCGAACAATCCAAACCACAGAACACACTTTTCGTAATTTAATCACAACTCGCAACGTCGATTCCTCGATTACGCGCTAACCTACCATAATACAATGCACCATGTATCGGCTCTCTCAGCACCAAGCCTATATCCATATGTATATCTATATGCACTGAGAAAAAGGATTACTTATTGCGTTAAATGGCATTGGTTAACTATTAATGAACGTGGATTTCAATACGTCGAAATGAATAATCCTGAACAATTAATGCCTTGATAATTGTATTTACCCTTTCAACAACAAAAAATCACGCAAGTAGAGCGTAATTTCGTACACTCAACATAATTTCAGTATTATCAAATTCTAATTATATATCGAAATTCAGTGAAGTGTTTACAAAATTAGACTCTACTTAAGTACTTTTTACATGAAGTTTGTTGACACGCCACTTGCAAGTTTATCATTCACGTTTCTATGGCATTTATGGCCGTTATATGTCAACAACAGTTTATTTTGCTACTGATCCGAATTTTTTTGGTGCTTTCTCCTATTTTAGTACTTATTACTTACAGAAAACTGTCAAACCATACTCTATCCATCTATCTCCCTTGTGCGAGAGTTTGATTGGTTTTTTCCTTCGCTATTAAGTGTTTAAATTCACGGTACTTCATTCAGTCAAAAGTTTCGATTTTTCGCAGAAAATCCAAAAGTGAAATAAAATAGTACATTATGCAATAAGGTAATAAAGTCGACTTTATTTCGGTGTTGCATATAGAACTTTATTTCCGACTTAATTGTAGTCACTTTATTGACTTTTATTAAAAATTTATATTAATATTAATATAAATATAAAATTGAAAAAAAAAGCAGAGAAACTGAGAATTTATTTTATTTCCGCAAATGCGGGAATAAAGTGCCATTTTCGACCCGCTTTTCAGGTCAATAAAGTGGCCATTATAGTTAGGACGTAAATAAGAGAATATAATGATCGACATCCGAAAGTTTTATTTTCTGCTAAAAACTACGCACTTTTATTTTATCCGATTTCAGCAATTTTGAAAAAGAGAATTAACTCTGTAACTTAGGACATGCCTCTAATACTGGCAACTGCAATTTTTTAATTAGGTAGTATTAAAAACTAATACCTCAAATAGCATTATTTGTGTAGTAATCTGTCTCATCACTCACATATCTCATTGCTTTTCTTATAATTTTAAAAGTAGTACCTTCTTTTATAATCATAAATCTCAAAAAGTGGCAGTAATTGTTGAACCTGTTCTACACCGAGAAACGATATTGTAATTGACGCAAGATGATACGTCATAACGGTTAGTGAACGTCCAGAAATTTACCTAAGAGTTTTTTGGAGAATTTCAGACTCCCCCACCTAAGACATTTTCACTCATTTTTCTATGTATTTAGTATTCATGAAAGTCCCCTCTCCTCACAACCTTACGTAATGTATGGACGGCACCTCACGGTATGTAGCGTAAAATTTACAATATGAAATCCCGTAATTATCATAAATTCGTAAAAAGTCATGATTCAATGTGCAATACAAATTTACGTTAGCATTTATTACAAATTGTTTTCAATAAGCTACCATCATAGTTAATCATGACACTGTCTCTTCAGTGTAGTTTTCCCAAAAAATGAAACTTTCGACGGACCAAACCCTCACGGTAATGTGCGTACAACCAGGATAAAAAATATTGTACTCAACCCAAGCAAACTCATTCGCCAACCAAACAGCAATCCCCTTTCTCAGCGTACCTTACCACTAACCAATATCACGTCTCTCCTCGACTAGATAACCACCATATCCTGCACAACCTCCCACCCATCCACTATATACACTCCACACCCGCTCACCCTCTCACTCCTATATCCATACTATTTACACTCAGAGCTCGAGGCGCGGCGATCAGGTCTGATCCTTGAGCGTCCTCTGCATGCCCTTGGGCTCCCTAGGTGGCGCTGCCTGCGCCTTGGCGCGCTTGTCCTTCTTCGGGGGTGGCTTTTTCTTCTTGGCCGTGGAGCCGCCGGCCTTGCTGCCCTTGAAGTTGAGCGCCTGGCTGGCGATGTCCTCGCGGAAGGCGAGGAAGCCCAGCTGGGCGTGGGAGGCCTCGTTGAGGGCGCGCGAGCGGATGCAGGCGCGGTACTGGTCGGTCGACAGACGCTGGCCCGGACCACCCGAGCAGACCTGTGGACAGAGATCGGAGGGGAGGGGGAGTTAGTTAGTTCGTTGGTTTGATTAGTGGTGATCGATGGCAGTTCGCGCGGAGCGTTGGGTGTGGGTTGGTATTGGAGGATATTCGTGGTGCAATGATGTCGGTGTTCAAGGTGGACGATTGAAAGATATAGGATTTTTTGAAAAGCGTACAGAAATTGATGTGAATTTTGGTGCCAAATTAGATGATTCAAAGTTTCGGGTCGGAAACGAGAGGGGATCTTATGATCTTCAAGCTGTCTTTGCACTTAATCAGTAATATCATTATTTATAACATTAAAAAAACAATCCAAAAATATTGATACCGTGATATTTTACGATATGGATGTTGAAATATTTTACAATATGAGTTTACTTAGTGCAATAGACAAGGATAATGTAACCTAAAACATTAAATTTGACCAACCCTATTCAGAGATATGCTGATTCACATCCGTATTCATACACGCACACATATACACATATCAATATGCACACATACAGACGTAAACACATATACATATACACTCGCATACACACATACACCCGCACAGACACGCACACAGACACGCACACGGGCACATACATGCGCACAAACTCTCTCTCTCACACACACACACACACACACACACACACACGCACACACATGCACACACATGCACACACATACACGTATCTAGACACGCACTCGCACATGTACACAGTCGCATACATACAAGTACGCGCACACACATATAGACATTTTCTAAAAATACTGTATTTTTATTCCTAAACTCTCAAAGTATGTTTCTATAATATTTTTAGCAAATCCTTTTTTTTACTCTTACAAAACTTCTATGAGGAACTGAAACTTCGGTATCTTGGTTTAAAACCATTTATTGTGTATACTGTACACAAAAATCTATTGTGTACAATAAAAATGTATTATGTATCCTGATACAAAAATTTTTATTAAATAATTAGAAATTTTTATAAAACAATCAACAAAAAAGCTAATAAACATTTAAATAAAATAGTTTCCAATAAAAATTTAAGGACATTCATAAAATTCTCATGTAGAGAAAACGTTTCACATCTTCACTTACAATGTCAGGTCTTTAATGAAACTATTGATATGAAAGTATCAATGCATTAAATTTATATAAAAATTAAAAAAAAATTATATTAATAATTTATGAAAATCAGTAAAAATAAATGTAATAATCAGACTAAAAGCTCGTTCTTGTTACTACAATGCTTTCGAATGAATAAAGTAACTTTTCATTTTATAGCAATAGTAAAGGAAATTTATAGGATACTCATTTTATCTCTTTTTAATGATATCTGTAAAGTACTTCGAGTTTGTAGGGTATTAAAATAAATGAGTATCAAAGAATTATTGGCACCAAAATGAATAATGAGTAATTTCGCAGAGTATCTTCTGAATAGTCATTACAATCGGTACTAAAGTTATGATAGTTTTAAACGTACTAAATTTTAGTAAAGTATGATGTGTAACATTTCGCAGTTTAAATTCAATTTTCAATTTTAGTATTCTAGCTTTTTAATCACGAGCATGTAATTCAATAATTGAATCGCTGTTTCACTAGCTGGATTAATATAGAGATCTTTTAGAATCATATTGGATTAAGTAACTTTCGAAAATTTTGAATATGATCATAATCATTAATGCATTCATGATACATTAAACGATAACTTGAGTAATTTAGCTAGATTAATTTTGTAGCAATTATTATTTACAATAATTATTTAAAAGGATTTTTAGTAAACTTTTAGAAGAAAAGTATAATATAAGTGTAAAAACTTTTACGTTTTTGTTCTTCTAATATTTCAGTAGCGGTATGATTTACATGTGGTGCTCAGTACACTACTTCAAAAAGGAGGAGCATCAATGGAGTCTAGCAGAACTCAACGTGAGATTGTCGGAAATAAAACAACCAACAAAATTATTACCAACAAATGTAGAAAGTATGAAAAATTTTTACTATGGAAAATTTGAAATGCTACATTATGACTATTACGGAGCAAAACACATAAATACAAACAAAATTACGTTGTTTGTTGCACTTTCACTTATATTAAAATCCAGCGCGAGATATCGAATCTAGAAAGATGTAACGCAGTTTCGATTTCTAATTTCCATATTTCTAATTTCCATAATTTCCAAATTCTAGTTTTATTAAAAATACAAATGTGAAACCTCTGCTAATATAAATACTACTAGTAAATATATGAAATAACATATAAGAATTATTTCTGTTATTTTGATTTCCGACAATCCCACACCGTGTTATGCCAGGCTCCGTTGATACTCCTTCTTTTTGTAGTAGTACGCTGAGGACCATCTATAAGTCACATTGATGAAGGACAATCGAAAAGAAAACTTTTTTCAATTTAAACAGTATATAAATAAATACCAAAAAGGTTTATTTACCACCGGCTGCATACGTTGTCTTTGAAGAAATTACAAAAACTGATTTGTTTTACAAAAAATTTGCTATTACGTCGTAAATTCGTAACCACACTTTTCAACAGCCAAGATGCAAGCTCAAAATATCAGAATCCCATCCAGTAGACCTCTAACTCTTAAAAACAATTTAATAAACCCTTAAATTGCAATCGCAAGTAATTAACTCGGCATTCCCGTATACCATTATACAACGCCTCCGCAATACAGCTGGCAGAATTTCAAAGAACCCAGTTCTCTCGGGCCAAAACGACGTCGAGTTATTTGAGGAATTTACAGGGGCAAAGAACTGAGGAGAGGCAACGCGCCGCGAGTCAAGAGTTAACCGGCTGCGCGTAAAAGAGAAATATATACAGTGTACGGTGCTGCTGCTGCTGCTTTGGGCGAGGCGCGAAATCCTTAATTGCGGCCAGGCAGGTTCTCGCCGTAACGCGAATGCCCGCGGTAATTTTAGTAAATGGCGTCGGACGCGCGAATATTATAATAGCATTCAACAATCATACCTAATTCCGTGAAAACATTGTAGAGAGAGTGTAGGGAAGGGTGTTTTCAAAGTTTTATGGCGCAGTTTTTGGAATTTGATGGTGAGCGCTGGATACGCTTTGATGATGATTTTCGTTGCCGAGGGTATAAAAGGTAAATGGAATTAAAAGTGTTATGGAAACGTTTAGTGTTATCGTATTTTTTATATGGTGATGAAAAGTATGGTTTCGAATTTCAGAATATACTTAGTTCCCGAGCAATTTAGAAATGTGAAGTACCCGAGTAAATATGAGCATATATGAGCACATATGAACATTTATGGTAACGTGTGATCACGTAATAGTCGTAATAGTTATATATGATAAGATATATCTCAAAATTTGTATCACATATATCACTTCCATGTATGATCTAGAGCTAACAGTATTAGATTTTTAAAAAGTATTAGAATTTTTTACATCCAAAATTTTTCAATTTCATTTCGAATATTTAAAAAATAATTTTCTAAAGAAATGTGACTAGGTAATTTTAGTTTAAAACGTTTTAAAATATTTGAAAAAAACCGAATAAACTACTAGTCTTAATATGATCACAAACATGTAAATCACATATTCTAAAAGTACCATACTTCAGGTAAACCAATACATTATACTCATATTTGATCATTGATATTTTTATAATACATTTATCTAAATTAGTATGAATTATTTTTAATCAGATGGTCGTACTGGAATTGTAATTATGAATTGCTAGTGATCATTTATCTGAATTTCTGTAAATATTGTGTTGTTAAAATTAATTCCATTCTTTTTTAAGTTTTCCCGACTATTTACTCATAGAATCGAATGCGAAAATCATATGTTTTAACAAATTTTGTATTGTACTTCAATACAAATTGACCGTGGCGAGGCGATATTTAACAGTTTTAAATACAATTATGACTATACTTTACACGATATTTATTTTTGTTACTGCAAAATTATATCGCGCATGTTAAATAAAAGTGCATCATCTCGGCTATAAAAATGTACATATTTTGGACACAGAAAAAGCATTTCCACTAAAATTTAACTTTACTAGCTAAAATTTTATTTCCGTGTATAAAATGTAAACGCTGTAGAATTTAATTTAACACTTTTATTTTATTAATATAAAAATATTACAATATAAAATAATAGCGATCAAGTAGAAAAAAAAGTTTGAAACTTGTTGGGTTTATTGTTAAAATAATATTATTGTGAATTTTAATTTTCTTTTTGGTAATTAAATATTTATATTTTTATAAAAATATATTATTAGGTTCAGTGTGTGTTTTGACGTACGAATACAGGAATTAGAAGTTCAAAAAATAGCGAACAGCGTCGTAATAGCAAAATTTATGTGTTTCTTTAGACCCATAGTACTCGCGTCTAATTAGAGCCATCAAAGCAAACCTTGCACCAAAATTCTAGTTTCTAAACATGTACTTTCAAGTTTTAGAAAAACTAATACGTAACTCCACGAATGTAAAAGTCGAGACCGAAAGGGTTGTCGTGCTTAAACTGTTTATTATTTTAAGTATAAAAGTATTACTAAACATTCCTGAAACAATGTGAAATATAAATCACAACTTTTTCTTTATTTTTAAAATTTTTCAATAATATTATACATCTAAAAAATGATTAATTATTAAATGAAGTGTCATTTATTTATCTATTTTTAGTTTCACGATTTATTAGTATACTTATATATTAGAAATGATGGCAAAATAAGTTTGTTCCGTATTTTGCATTGTTTCATGAAAGGTCTAAATAATCAAAAGTTCGGACCCTGGAACTAATTATAGTCATTTATTGGTTATGGAGTATTTTTGACCTCAGACTACACAATGAGGCTTAATGAAGTAATTATAATACGACTTTATGTTTTTGTAGAATGCACCGTGTTCAGTCAGACGTGATATCAAAAGTCGACTTTATCGTACAATGTAAAAATCTTCAAAATTAAATTTACCACTCGAAATCACACAAACCTCCAAGAACAATATCCAAACCAAACCTCATGAATCCCCGTCGAAATTTTCCACTCCACAATCCCGGAAGTGCACCGCGGCACTCGTCCTCTCTACCATATTAATTAAATGCATTATGAACGAGGATTATCTCAACAAACGAAACTCTCGAGTAAATAAAGGTGCAGCGAATCGAAAAAGCACAGAGAGGCATAAAAAAAGAAAGAGAGAAAGAGAGAGAGACCACACGTATACGTGAGAGTGGTGGATATAAAGAAGGTAAATGCCGGCGGATCCTCGCTTTCTCTCTCGGCGCTGTTTACCGCACATGTCCGTAATATTTACCCACATCCCTCGATTGCAGGCTTTGAAACTTTGCGCACCGCGCGGCCGGGTAGTCTCTCTATATTTGCCGGCAGCGTGTCCGTGAATGCCACAGCGCAGAAGCGAGAATTAGAACGCACGCGGGTGTATATACGTAGATGGAAAAAAGAGAGGCGTTCACTTTTCCTTCTCGTTATTTGAAGAGATGGATATACGGTATTTTTATTAGAGCTTTATTTGTGCAAACACGTGAACAATCAAAGGTAGGAGTTCTAGGTTGAATGAGGGGGTTCAAGTAATTTGAGTTCATTAAAAGTTGGGTGAGATTATTTCCGGTCTTGATTGCTGAATAAATGAAGTGTAATAATAATACACTTGCATTGTAAATTTTTAATTAAGACGCGGGGAAATAATTAAAGCATGTATAGCGGGCTTCGAGGTATTTGAGAGGACTTACTTTACAAAAGTTTCTTTATAATGGAATATACTATAAGTGTTGAATACTCAAGAATATATCTATAATTATTGTAAGTAGCTTTCATAGCATTGATAGAATTGGAGAAAAGAGAGGAATATTTACAGGTAACGTGCTAAAGGTTTGGATTTGTACGAGTTTTGGCATTGTCGATTGCGTGCACCAACAGCGTGGTCGAGTTAGAAGGGCTGTACAATAGCTTACAAGTTACAACTATTAAATTAAGCTTATTTTAAATAAGTCACCGCTATCATTTACTTCAATTGTGCTTCGCTCATTTTCATTCCCTTTGGGATACCCCCGTCCCTACTCCACAAAAGTTTGTCTTTACCATAAGCTCAAGAAATTAAATTTAATGTAGAGATTTTCTTTAAACTTTGTATGATTTAAATAAAGACTTCTTTCGTCCACTAAAGTTTTCTTTTTGCCTGTCGGTTGGAAAACGAAGACATTAGTCCCCCGTTTTAGGTATGATAAAAACGTTAAAATCGTGCATCTATTACAAAATAAAATATTGTCTACCAAGTGGGAGACATAAACTTTTGCTTCCTCATAGAAGAAGTGTGTGTGTGTGTGTGTGCGCATGCGTGCGTGCGTGCGTGCATGTGTGTATGTGTGTGTGTGTGTGTGTGTGTGTGTGTGTGTGTGTGTGTGTGTGTGTGTGTGTGTGTGTGTGTGTGTGTGTGTGTGTGTGTGTGTGTGTGTGTCTGTGTGTGTGTGTGTGTGTATGTGTATGTGTATATGCGTGCGTGTGTGTGTGTATGTATATGTGTATTTGCGTGCGTATGTATATGCGAGCGTACGTGCGTGCGTAGGTGCGTGCGTGCGTGGGTGCGTGCGTGCGTTCGTGCGTGTATGTGTGTGTGCGTGCGTGTGTGTGTCCGTGCGTGAGTGTGTGTGCGTGTGTGTCTGCGTGAGCGTGTTCGTGTGCGTGTGCGTATGCGTGTGTAACTAAAGTAAATAAATCGTGAATTTTACTTCTTTAAAAATCTGTACTTTAAATAAGAACGCGTTTACTTATTTCACGTAAAAAAATTATATAAAATAACATACATATGAAATCGCAGATACTTGTAATAAGAAAAACATTCTCCTTAAATGCTGGAAAAAACAATAAATTTCACTTATTACATGCGATGTCGTGGTCACTACAGAATTCACCAATCTTTTGACTTCGGCTAGATTCGGTGGTGCATAAAATAAGAAGGAAAAGAAAAATAGTATTCAAAATGCTGTAGATAATTCTTGTACAGTAATTTTGTTTATACTTTGTACTTGTAATTTTGTAGAAACTGATATGAACTAAAATAAAGTGAAAACGTGACCTCATATTTTCAGAATGTAAACAATACAATTATGGAAACAAATTACTTAAGGGGGAACTCCACTGATTTTTTACCAAAAAATCGAAATTTTTTTATTACATATTTTTTATGTTTATAGTTTTATGAACATTTTGAGACCTGCTGGATGTCAAAACTCTTTGTTATGCCAAAGTTATAGCTAGTTGAGTGGAACAATTAACATTGGATAGCATACCAAATTAAAACTTTAAACGCGCCTTTCTCGAAACTTACTTTTCTACCTTCAAAAAGTTCTTTGCGCAACCCATTACCATGGATATTTTTGAAACTTCCAGAAAATATCGGTTAAAGTATTATGAAAAGAAGTTAATATTTTGTTTTTAGGTATTTTGATGGTAAATGTTTTACTCATCCATTATAAGTGTTGAGACATGCAATTTTTTAAGTTCAAAAAACGTTTCATTTATTTTAGACCATTAATTGAGTTTAAATAATTTCAAAAATATTAACTTTTGTTCATTCTAAGTTGAAAAATGTTCTAGAATTTTTTATAATAGAATTCGTTAAATTCATATGCGCAAGGACATATTATAAAAACCCTTGTTTTTATTACAAAAATATGTATTTTCTCCAATAACTAGTAAAAAAGTATTAGTGAAAAATTCTCAAAAATTTTTTACAACCTTCTTTAATTATGACAAAAAAAAGTTACCGAATTTTTAATATTATTGGACGAAAGGGAAAGATTTCTGTAAAAATCAATGGAGTTCCACAAAAAATAAAGATAATAAGTTTTTTAAAAAAAGAAACTTTCCAGCATAACTCAATATGAGAATAAAACTGTTAAATTTTTTTCTTATTATTTTAAGAAAAATTTGTTCTTAACATAAGAAATCCTTACTATGTACATAACAAATTATGCAATTAAAAATGTATACAATTACAAAATTTCTATTGTTATGATTATGTAAATAATTTTACTAAATCCTTAATTATCATAATAATTTAAATTAATCCAATGTTTTAACCTTAAAATCAATTTTATTTTCATTTGGTATACATATATATGCGCTTGTCGGATTTTTATCCAGAATTCACTTTGATTTCCAGCTAAATTCTAGTGTACCGACTAGAAGATTTCGTCAATTTTCTGTCAAGACTCTAACATGTTTTTAGCATAACTTTTTTTTACCATCACAAAGCTTCCTCTATGAAGAAGCAAAAGCTTTAGTCTTATAAAAAATAGCATACGAATGTTCAAAATATATTTTTCTTGCATAAGTAAAAATATTATAAGTAAATACTTATAACATGTTTCAGTCTTACGGCTACATGAGTCATACATTTAACAATTAAATTTTTATGAGTGCACGTATTAGCCTAAATTATCAGTAAATAAAAATGAAACACTAATATTTTTGCAATAAATAGACTGATTCGAATGTATATGAAAGCATCGATTCTATTCATATTTAGAACATTCATCACAACCGTAGATACCATAACATTGAAAAGGTAAGTTTTTTTCTACTTTAGTTCGTTCTTGAATTTATCTTACCGTCATAGATGCAGTTACAATTATTCCGCAAAGAATTAAATTTTCAAAAATATAATGTAACAAATAAGAAATTATTTGTTTTTTGATCTATTTTTTAACCCATCTAAAAAAGTGCAGGTTACTAATACAAGAAAATATTGAAAATATTTATTGCTTTCTCATAGATGAGGCTTAGTGATGGTAAAAATAAGTTATGCTAAAATCATTATAGAACCATGTTTTGAGACATTAGGATAAAAATACGCTATTTTTAGAAAATGTCTGTTGACACGAGTGGCGATCAGCATATTATTTCTAAATATACTCGGTCAAAATTAATTTTTCAGGACTCATTTTTTTTGTTTCTTACAGAAGAAGGGGACTCAAAAATAATTTTTTTCTTCCGCATAGAGGAAGCATTGTAATAATAAAAAAAAAGTTATGCTAAAATCATTACAGAAACATACATGTTTTCAGACATTAGGAATCAAAATACACTATTTATAGAAAATATTTTTATGGATGTGTATTTTAGTTTTTTTCTGTTTCTATTTATTCGCCGTGGGTCGCAGATTGGATCCGAGTTACCACTATTCTATTGTATGTGCTCACAGCGGAGCGAGTATTAACCGTGTGTATGTGTGTGTATGTGTGTTGTGTGTCCCTATAATTATGATGCATCCGCCCTTCATACTCTTAGAGTGTGCGGCGAGGATGCATTAGAAGTGGCCCGATTATAGATGGGCTCCGAATCATCAGAACCGCAGTAAAGGTACTTAAACTAATTTTCTTGCAAGCAAAAGTCAAAGGTACCCAGCCAGGATTTAATCACGGGACCTTTCGTTCTAAAGGCCGAGCCCTTACCCACGAGCCACCGCGGCTCTGCATGCGTGTGTGTGATATTAATAATTTAATGATCTATATTTGGGTACAGATTTGTAATTGAGACCGTGGCGGTACCTATAGTAATAAATATAATCTTTTAAATCATTAAATTTTTAATTAAAAAAAAACTTTTACATAATCTTATTTTTTTTTAATTCTTGCAGATTTGAAATACAATGTTAGTTCGACTAATTTTCCTATGCACACTTCTGGTTGTAGCACGATCGTAAGTATTTTATTAAACACGATAATAAAGATATATTCATTTAAAATATGGGTTATAACGTTAAGCTTTCAATATAAATTTGTTTTAAAGACAAATTTCTGAAGAGGATTTTGACGAGGAAATTGATGATGGGTGTAGACCCTGCGGAGACCATTGCGACCAATGCCAATTTGGAATTGGCTGGTCATTTGCTTGCAGCGTAAATACATGCTACAAAGTAAGTCAAATTACGTTTGTAAGGTATATTTTTCATAACATTACACTATAAATCTAAGTGTACTTTCGCCGATTTTCCACACTTCATGAATATAATGTTTTTAAATATAGATATAGTTTTCATTGCAAATAAAAATACATATAGAAATGTCAAAAATTGGCGCCAAACAAGTGTGTTATAATAATAGACTGATTACGAAATTACACTTTTAACGTGTATAATTAATACGCACATTCTTTTAAATACTTGGAATTTATAGTGAATTAAGTGTAAATAAATACAACATTCCCAGGTACAAAATTAATGAATCCAACTGGTATGTTCGCTAATTAGCAGCCAGTTTTATATCGCTATTATTTCAAATATAAAGCCTAGAAAGACTAGGTAATAATTCACTTACTATACTTTTAACGTTATTATAGCGAAAGCCAAAAAATCTTATTTTTTCTGGATAAAAAATCCCACTGCATGAAATACACTCATCGAATATTCAAAAAAGTGAGAGAAATAGCACGATTCTTTGGCTATCTCCATGATATTTATAGAAACTATAAAAGTGGTTATTTAAGTTCACTATGCGGTAAAAAAATTTGAACAGTTTTTGTTTAAACAGAAGCACAAATAAATTAACATGTTCCATAGTAAAAAGTGTACTAGATGTAATAGAAAAGTTTAAACTTAGACATCATTTGTTTGATGAAAACCAACGCATAAAGTAATGGGCAGTTTATCTATTCCTACGAGTCAAAGCATCACAAGCACTTATTTTTAATAATTAGTATACGTGTACTAGCTAAACTGATAGTTTTATACGAAAATAAACATTTGTTAACCAATACAAGTGACAAAATGTCTGTTACATTTATAGTCGTTTGTGAGAAGGCGACATGGGCATGACATAATTAGTTAGCTAAGCGCGTAAAAGAACTTGAGATTAACTCATTATTTGCATGCGTTGTATCTTATTAAATTTAATTATAGCTGATAAATGAACATTTTTACGTTTGTAAAATTGTCTAATCTGTGCCAGTCAGTTTGAGCTGAGAATCTGTGGTAAAATAAGCGACATCTATAGTCAAAAACTCGATAAAGCTCGCGAGTTTAAGCTAAACTCGCTATGGAATAGCTTAGAACTAGCTAATATTTCTACCAGGGTTGTTGTATTATGTGTGAATTTAAACATTGCAGGCTCCAGGCGATACATGTACTAGGCTTGATGACTACGAAAAGTTATGTGCACCTGGTACACGATGTGAGGATGGGAAATGTACGGGATGTAGTACGCAATTTCCCTCAAAATGTTATCCGGAATTGCCAGAATCAACCACGGAAACATGCTAATGAAGAAATAAACTAATTAGTTAATGTACTAGATTGTTAATAGATTGTTATTAATATGAAATTGGTCTACATTGTATATTTTATATAAATATAAATAGATACTAACAACAAAATACGTTTACCGTTTCTATAGGTATTCATAGAAAGATTTGTGACGATGAAAATTTGGTATCAGAGATTTTAATGAATTTTAATGTTTTCAAGATTCCTGAGTCAGAAATAGTACATTGTGCAACTGGGGGAAAATTGGCTTTTTCTAAGCGAGTTATCTTAAATAATTGTGATGATTAGAAATATGGAAAAGAATATTCAGTAAAATTTTTGTGTCTTCGTCTTTTTATTTTGAAGGGAAAAAAGTCTTTTTGTAAGAAAATCCATTGTTGGTCAGCTACGAATACTGTATTAAATCAGAAGCATTTGATCTGAAACTTTCCAAAACGGTAACTTTGTACTATCTCTTGAACGAGTTATTTGCCCAGATCACGACCTTTATATATCGAGATATGCGAGGTTAGGTATTTTTTTAAATTTTCTTTTGATCGGGGCTTATTTTTTTCAATTCTTAATGAAGATTCGAAATTAAAAAAAAATTTAAAGATTCCTCGAATCGTTTTTCTGAACGTTTCTTTTTATTTTACGATTTTCTGTCATCAATAAGGTACGTTATTTTTATATGTTATGCAACCTCTTGGCATAGTCAGTGTCTCATAGTTATTATTGCCATACCTTTATATTATCCTACCTAATCACATCCCGCATGTGCTCAGTATTATGCCTGTGGAGTGGCGAAAACTTTCATCAGGATGAAACCCGCTTTGGGATGTTCGAATTGGATGTCTGTCACATTCATAGATTATACACCGAATTCGATCATTTTACACGTCTCGTTCACTTTGTTGAGTGCGAAACATGACCTAAGCGATCTTACGAAGTAGCCGTAAGTACTATCCGCGCCTATCACTGCTTATCTTCGCCGATCGCCCGTGGTGTTTAGTTCTGCCACCCCGCCATAGCGTCGGTGCAAACGAACACACACACGCACACACGCACGCATGCAGGCACGCATATATATATATATATATATATATATATATATATATATATATATATATATATATATATATATATATATATATATATATATATATATATATATATATATATATATATATATATATATATATATATATATATATATATATATCAAAATAAATTACAAAAGAAATTTAAAGATATATATTGCTAATTCTCAATACACGTAATTAATCCAAAATGTTTTTCAATTTTAATATAAAGTAAAGTTTTTGTAGGTATCATAAAGTGCGGCTTGAAGTATAACATTTGCTATTTATCATTTATTTGTTCTAAATTAAATTTATTGATAAAAATAAAATATGAATGAAAAAAAAATACTTTTTAAAATTAAAGGATATATATTCTGGTTAAAAAATTAAGCTTTAATAAAAAAGAATATAATCCAGTTAGTTTGCGTCAACGACTTGCACCCTTAAATGACGGGCATTTTGCCACCTAAATTTTTTCACAATTTTGAACCTATCGTAACTTTTCATCCAAATATCCTTAATGATGCTCCGACCACTCAAATTAAAGGTTTTAATGGCAGCTTTCTTTCTACCGTACGTATAATTGTCTGTAAAGTATAATATGTCATGTAAATTGCACCTGACTTCAATAGTATGACGTTTACTTTAGGTGAATAAAGCAAGCTGGAAAAAAATTACATTTATGCTAATAAGTTCAATACTCAACACCAAATTAACGGTTTTAAAAAAAATACCTATTTTCTGGAGGCTGTATCTTTAGCTATAAGAAACCAATTTGAACATTTAAAAAAATTAATTCAAGGTCTTTTAAAGTTGAAGAATTTAAAATGCGGAAGATGTGAATTCGTTTCGATTTCGTAAAATGGTAAGCAACCAAACATAACATAAAAAACCCAAAATTTTAGGTTTATATTTAGCTCTATAGAGGTGACCCTAATCATGTATTTCATACCCAAAATATATAAAAAAAATTTCAACCCCTTACCTCTATTGGTTCAAGATTTATGGAAAGCTGAAAAACACAATTATTTATTTTCTTCAGAGATCAAATAGATTTAAAAAAAAAGAAATTTTATTATTTTTTAAAATATTGATTGGATCTTCGAAAAAAAATAATAAAAAAAATTTAACAAAAAAGTGCTCTGCTCTTTTTGTAATACATGTCAAAAGGAGTCTAATAACCGTCAAAAAAGGAAATATTTGCATCACCCATCATACCGTGCTACAACGTATTCCCAAGAAACACGTGTACCTTGTGTTATATCTCGATTTATTTATGGGTTAACAAACGTACGTGATATTTTTGCATTTTTGCTATCTCTTTTTTACTAATATAATAATTTGTTATTTATTTTTCATACCATTGAGCCGCAGTGCATACTAATTTTACGAAATAAAAAGAAAATGTTATAATTTTATTATACCGTTATACACTTAGTTAAATATAGAATAATTATTAGTTACTTTATATTGTATTACAATGTAACTTCTAAAAACATCTAAAACGAATTTTTTTAAAGTAATACATTTTAAAATAAAATACAAACATACAATGTCCTAATCACGAGCCAGCGGGAGCGAGCGAATATTTTGGTTAGTTGCGTATAATCGTTTATTTTTTATTACTTATATATAATTATATATAAAACCATTTTTACTCGATAAATACACCTAAATATACTTATGAAACCTATAATATGCAACCTTAAGGTGATGCTCCCCTATTACCAGAAAATACGAAGAAACACTTTTTTCATTTAATTCTCAATTTTGAGAAAATATGTCTTTGGAAGGTTGTTGATTTTGATTGGTACTATAACGTTCCCGAGAGATATTTATTAAAAATTAAAAATTAAATGGAAAAAGCAATATCTCGTAATTCTCGGTGACGGGAGGGTTTAGCATCACCTTAATTAGATACACAGGTCCTCAAATAAGAAAGTGCAAGAATCATTAAGAATTTATTAAAAAACTTTACCACGCCGCAATCCACCCAAAATCCACCCCTCCAACTTAACGAACCAATTAATACATCTCAATCACGAGCTCAGCGACCGGGCTCCTTATCTCTCCCCAGCGGCGCCTAATTACGAACTACACACCCACCCACCTTCCGAACCCCGCATCCCAGCCAGCCCGGAATTTCATATAAACTCGAAGATCCTCTTCCCATTCGCCTTCACAAGGCGCGAACTATTTCGCGAAGCCCAAGAAGCAGCAGCAGCAGCAGCTCGGCCAAACGCCGAAATTACGGAAAGACGGTGGGTGGGATGGATTTCACAGGCATATCGGATATCTATTAATAGTCGAGAAGGCAGTTATAGAGAGAACGAGCCCTTGGAATTCGGCGAGTCGCTCCGCGTATATAGCCGCGCCCGCGGCTGAGGGAGCCGAGAGTAATTTGACTACTGAGCGCTTCGCGGATAAGATATTTCGTGAATTCAAAGATAACCGGGGGAGGAGGAGGAGGAGTGGCCGCTGAGAGAGGTCGGGAGAAGAGATCCTTGAGCGCGTATTACAGCGGGGGATTATCCTGTTAAGGCTCTTTCTCGCTCTCGCCTCGCGGCCAACAATCTAGAATTTCCGGGATGGCTTGTTGTGATGTTGGGGATGCTGGTTGGAGTCGTGGTGGTTGACTTTTGAATTTGAAAGGAGATCTGGAGAGAGAGAGAGAGGAATCTCGAGCGTTTAATTAGGGGCGAGGTTATTGGCTGCGCTGCGGGCGACTTTAGGATTGTTGCGAATCTTCTGTTTACGTGGTGTTTGGGTTTTTTCGGAGTAGTGGTTTGAAATTGATTTTGTTTGATTATTAAATAGTTCTGTAGTTGTACGTTTTTCGATTTAATAAATTTGTGTGTATAAGGAAGAATGCTGATTGACTAGCTGAGGGGGCTTAAACATTGCGAATTTTAATAACCAGGAAATGTAAAAGCTTTATAATTTATAAGTATTTTTAATTTTGTATATAAAGTATAGTTATCTTTATTTTTCATCCACAATTTTAATTGCTTCATATATTGTGGAAAATGGTTTAAAATATTATTCATAAAGTGACAACGCCTTCTGTGCAATCTCTAACTATGTAACCAATCTAGTTTGTGCAGTTGTAAATTGAGAAACATGCTCTAAAATGTGAAAATATAATACTAATAAAAACAGGATACTGTACAAAAAGAAAACAATAAAACATTTAATGGTAAATTTACTAAATTCATATTTTATCGTAACCTATATGTTTATATAGGTCAGAAGAGGGTGCAAATAAAATTCTTAGTGTTAATAAATATTTAAAATGTTGGATTCTATTCATAATATGGCTGGCGAAGCTGCGACAGGAGATGTTAGTTTTCTAAAATTATTTTTCCCAATGGAATCGAGTCCGAAAATACGATCAGTACATTGTAACATTTATAGCATGCAGTAAGTAGAACGAGCCAAGTATAGGGAGACTAGTATGATATATAGTTTTGAACTTCTCCATTACAATTTATCGACTTTGCTCTTTTGTATAAATGTGTTATTCACAAGTTTCTTCAGAAATTTAACATAACAAACTACTTATGTTTCATTTTTCCGTATTTATATGACTAACAAAAATTTGTTATATAAATAGTAAACTTTTATAAATACATCTGAATACACAGTTATAATAAAATCCAGAGCAGTATACTAATGAATATATTACACTGCTTTACTTAAAAATCATTATTTATGTAACTTAATATTTGTTTATTAGTAAATTTTATTATTAATTGGAAAAGTTACTTCAGTCTATTTTCATATGTTCACTTAGAAAACTATGTAACGTAATCTTTCTTCCAATTTTCTTGCTATCTCTTATATTTCGACCTAGCATATTCGTGCAAATATTAGAACATCACTATCTCGAGACCCATAAAAAAGACAACATTACTCTAAAAAGCCACAGATACTTATTTTTCTCGTAACCATCATTAATTGCCAAGATTCATTCATAAGAATACTACTTACGAGTCTCAACGAACACCACCCAATACAAACACTTTAAAATTCAAACTGCCACCTTTCAAACCCTCTCCCCAAAGCCTCCTCAATTTAAATAATAATCAGCCCCTGATCCTCGAAAATCCCTCCGTCAAAGAAGCGCCATACCTCGCCGTCGATAGAGCCCGCCGTCGCGCAAAAACTTATTAGCGTTATAACGCGCAACTCCTCCCGATCAATCGCCCCGGATCCCCAATATAATCAGCTCCTCGCCAGCCGCAAAGTTAGAAGGGGGTCGTCTGGTGCGCCGACGTCTCGAGTATCCGAGGTAGCCGCTTTTCCTCCGGCCAAATTCAATCGGTGACCGACTTATTAGCGCGTGCGAAACTCCCGCGCGCTAATCGCATTATACTTGGAGATGCGTCCGCGAGTTAGACGCGGACCGGTGCGTCGAGTTTTACGGATAGCGGGGCGGTGCGAGGGGATTGTTTTGGGGCGTGCGCGGGCTTTGATGTTTTCGAGAGAAAATTGGGCGTGGCTTCTTTTGTGGTGGGAATTTTGCCGAGTGAATTTTATGCGGGGGTAGTATGTTTGATGTTTAGGTAGATGCAGTGTTACCGTAGATAGTTTTTTATATTAATCGTACTAACGAGTGCGATTCCTTGCTTACTGAATTATACTCGAAATAGTTACTATATTAATCCCTATGCGGTTGAATTAATTTTTGTATGCTAAATAGTTGAGATGTAAACTTTCGTTTCTCTACCACTATTATTAAAGATATACTACTTAGCTTCAATTTTAGTGGTTCATGGAGTGAAGTGTTCATGGAGTAATTGCTCTCAAAGTTATATTGAAAAACGCAAGCCAATTAAGCATAGATTTTATTGATAATAGAGAGTAACAGGGATTATGAGTACACTTTAAAAAATTCTAATCATCGATATATGTTTAAGGATTACTGTTCAAAAAATTTTATATTGAGTTCATACTTTTAAGATAAAAGTGTACAAAGTGTCACGCACTCTCCCCCTTAATAATTTATTTAAGAATTAATCTTTTAATCTATTTATGTTAGAATAATTACAAATATTAAAAAAATTAAAAATATAATTTACGTAAATGATTTGTCTCACTGCAATCGCATTAAAGAGACGAAAAAACATCAACATTTTTATTTATTTTTCCACCAGCAAAACTCTCTTCAAACGTACATATTCATAATCACTCGAGCATCGAAACAATCTCTTCCAAAGCAATCACATTAAAATGACAAAAATCATCTCATCCATTAAACACTCAAAACAAAAAAGTAATCCATCGAGACATAACACCATCAGCATTTGCCTCTATTTTTCCACCATTGCACGCCTCTCTTCAAACGCACGTATTAATAATCGCTCGAACATCGAAAGTCGACGTGGCAATCGCTCGACGCGCCACATTTCGCATTTCGAAATGTTCGCTCGCGCCTGACAGATTTGGGTCGCAGCGAGCGCGCACAAATAACGGGTCGAGAGAGGAAGAGAGAGAGAGAGAGAGAGAGAGAGAGAGAGTGAGAGAATATATCTCGCGCGACGGCAGGAGGAACACAGACATTTTCCAGGCCATCGCGCGCGGTCCCCTGACGGGCCAAGTCGTTCGTATATTTATAATAAACGATATGTATCGAGGGCTGTCGCAATTCGAGAGAGAGAGTTCGCTTCGTGCTCTCGTAATTTCGAGAGAAATAGGAGAAAAAGCCGGTTGCTAGATCGTTAATTAAAATCTGGCTGCTTGATGGTGCGCGACATTCGTTATTAGGGAAATATTAATTTTAAGTGCGTGCTCGGGAAGATTAAATTTGAATATTTTTTAGTTCTGTTGAGGATTTTAGCGGGATTGCTTTAGTCGTGATTACGTTGGGTCTTAAATTATGAAATGCAATAAGTGTATTAATGATTTGACATGTTTTTATCGGACTATATTATAAAAGTGGACTCTATGTAAAGGTCTTCGTATAATAAACTCTCTTTTGATTTATAGACAGATTTATATAATAATTATATTACATTAAGCTCATTTACCACAACAGTAACATCTTTTTACAAAAAATAATACCATTTTTATCTTTAAATTTTTCTAGAAAACCGCTGCTAATATTTAAAGTAATATTCCGTACAAAACAATTTCTCAACATAAGTTTATTAAAAAAATAAGTTCTTTCAAGGATCTCAGGTTCGTAGGTTTGTGTCCCACTATTTCACGTTGTTTTAACATTAAATCACATTACTTTACTTGTCTGCGTAGTACAAGGAATCATCCTGTAACGAGTCTACAAAATTATAAAAAGACCGATTCGCAACGACTTTTACCTAGTTCATATCACTCAAAGAAGAAGCAATATTGAAAATTTCATTTAGCATTATTTTATTCAATTATACATTACACCAGTCCACAACAACTAGAATGTCGTAACTGTTTTTAGCATAATCATGAGCTTTTTCTCGTAGTAATGGACCCGAAATGCGGAGTTAAGTACCTATATACATTGCAGTAATCCGAAAATAAACATAAACAAAACTTCGCCTCGTCGCGAAACTCCGCAACTGTAAAACTCTCCCAAAACCTAAAAAAAAAACGACTCCATCCACATGCACATGTAGATAAACACGGATTTGGCGGCGCCTCATTAAACATGGAAATCCCGGTATATAAAAGATCCCCGCCGCAGTTGCCACGAGTCGAAACGCTATATGCAAGCGCACCGTCGTATATACACACGCAGTGTCTCCAGCGCTCTGCACGCGCGATAAAGTAGCGAAGAAACAGTCGCACGGCTGCAGCGCCGGTGGCACACTGAATTTCGCGGGTATATATGCACACCCGGCGCGGCGTCGTCTGCTGCTATGACGCTGACACCGTGCCAGCCTGCGGAATCTCTCGGACGGAAATAATAATAACACTAAACACGAGATTCAGCCGCGGAAACTTCTGACTTCCGGCGCGCAGCTTTGCGGAAGCACCGACTACTGCTAGCGGTACAATCTCGAATAAGGTGGAAAAAAAAGAAGAAGGGGGAGGAGGTTCGCTGTATAGACGTCGCGCGCTCGTTGCGGGTAACGATTATGCTTTTCGGGGAGGAAGCGTGCTCCGAGAAATCTGAGTAGTTTTTGGGCTGGAAGGAAGGAATGCGGAAGACTGGAAGGAACGAGAGAGTCAGAGAAAGGGGTTACGTACCTTGGGATGCCAGATGTGGAATATTCCCGGGTCGGTGGCACGGATGACCTTGATGTTGCTCTTGACGTACTTGCGGTAGAGGGTGACGTCCTCGCCGCCCCAGCCGACTATGTTCTCGTCGAAACCCCGCACCCTTAGGAAGTCCGACCTTTTTTTTTTGGAAGAATGAAATATTTGCAGTTTTCGAATGGCTGATTAGTGGGATATGAATTTTTTGATAACATTTTGCATTTAGATGAAGTTTTCAAATATGTACAGACTATTATTAACTGTTTGTAGTTGATGCGAGTTAAAAAAGAATTTATAACAAAAATAAATCATTAAATTTAAGGAGGTCACCTTGTGTAAATGGCTGAAGAAAAGCTAATTTTTAATGAATTTTTGTAGGAAAAGTATTTGTTGAAACTCCTCAAAACTTTTTACCTATTTTCAGAGTATATTAGGAGAAGTAAAAAAAAATTATGTTTACAAATAATACATATATACATAGATATTGATTGACGTTGTAGCAGATATGGCTATGGAGGCGAAAAACGGTGGACATTCTGTCATGGGTTAAAGACGTCTAAAAAAAATTGTTTTTTTTACACGATTACACGGCGATTGAACCTTGAATAATAATAAAAAATGATAAATTGATAGAATGGTGGAACTTAGAAAAAAAACAGACATTTTCACGAAGAAACTTTGCTTTTATTTTGTAATAACATTTATATTATTCAATAATATGTTGATTTTATAGGTTCAGTCGGAGAGAAATGTGATTTTTTGTATATATGCACCGGATGAGTGCGATTGAATAAATATTTTTCGAGTTATTTTGTCCACCAGTTTGACAAAAGTCGTTGAGAAAAACGCGTTTTAAGTTCACGGTCACCGTTACTTACCTGCTCGACGCGCGGCTACAAACTCAGCTGTAGCTCCGTTTAGAAATAGAATATCGATCTAAAACTTTGGAAACATATTCTCCACATACGTACGCATTGAATTAAATTAAAAAAAGTGATTTTTTGAACCAATTACACAAGGTGACCCCTTTAAATCTGACACCAGATATTTCCTGCGAATCTAGAGAATTTAACATTCTATTAAAGCACTCTTGTAATATTGTAAATAAATTATCTATTTTTATTGTTTGATCATGTGTTATATATAACTTGCGAGTGTGCTGTTTCGAGTGAAAAATAATGTTTTCCTACACCTCATTCCTAAATCCACATAGACCCATAAAAGACACAGTTGTATCCTTTATTTGGTGCTTCAACTAATCTAATATCTAACAATAAACTTACATTAATTAAACACAAAATTCACTCCTTACTAGATATTTGATACTAAATACTTAATTTATTCATCTCAGATACTTTATAAAACAAAATGTACTTAAGAAAATAAAAATTCACTGCGTGATATAAATTATATAAATAAGTCATGATTGCATAGTTATTTATATTTACCTATACTGGCAGGTCATCCCGTAACCAAAATCTCGCCAGAATCCGGTATCCCTTGAGATCACAAGCTGATCTGTTTCCGGAGGCACGTCCCTTCCCTGCAGTGTGTACACAACGTGCGGATTATAGAGGCTGAAGACAATGGGGTAATAGACTTTCCGTCCCGGGGCTGTGTTCCATCGACACCTGAGACACAGAATAAATATCTAATTTCTCACTGAAAGGTGGACTTCGCAAATAACTTTTTCCTCCCAATGTACACGAAATACGTCCAGCCCCAGCAGGATTAAGACATTTCAATCAATTTTAATATTTTAGTTGAAACCTTTTTAGCCGTGCTGTACCCTTTATGTAACAGTGTTAAGAATTTCCCACTCAACACCATTTTTGTTTTCATTACAGTTTTATGAACCAATTTACTGATTATATGAATACTTACTTTACATGTCTTAGTAAAGTACACTGAGAATCCTACTAATATATTTAGGTTTTCAGTATATAAACTATTTTTTTTACCTATTTTTATAAAAAAAAAATACTAATTTACTGTAAAGACAAACTTTGCAATGCAACTTCAAAAACCGCTGCCAATTTATAGGCCTTAGCTTCCTCAACAATTAATTAATTGTTCTAATGTAAAATTTTTTATTATAATAAATTAATTTTAAATTGTTATCACTTTTTAATTAAAATCTCAAAAAATGTGTGCTGTTTATCAAAATATAATTTTTTTATTAAAAGTACACATTTAGTTTCAATTACATTTTTCCACGTCTCCTTAGAGATTCTGTTGTAGGCACATTGAGTTTATAATTATTACAAATTTCCCTTTTTAAAGAGAAAACTTTCTGTTCCTTTTTGCATTATGATTTAAATTTAATTTTGCTTTAAATTTAAAAAAATCTTTTTATTTGCAATTTTTCATAACAATACGAAATTAAAAAAAAGATACAAACTTAAATATCTTGAAATTAAAGAACCTCGTGGTCTAAAAACAGAAATCAGTTAAGCGATAGGAAAAGGGATAGGAAAAAACAGAAATATCACCGTTTATAAGTAATTTTATCCTCTTTCAAATGCAAAATGAAGCGATCATAGATCGCTATTTGGCTCAGTGGGTAAGACGCTTGCCTATCGATACAAGACGCTCAAGCAGTTAAGCATTCGATTCCCCGTGAAAATTCTCAAGAATGTTTTTTCGAAAATTTTTTCTTATGCATTGTGCTTTGATGCAGTACGTATGCGCCCATATAGCCTCCTCAAAAGTGCTTGAGACGTTAGTAAGCAGATGATGGGTTTAGCTCGACCAACAACGCACGACACAACAAACAAGTATATAAAATAGAAATGTAAAATACAAAATCACATAAGCATTGTGACATATCAGAGCCCCATAAAAGAGAGGACACATGGCCATTAAATACAAAGAGAGAAATAATTAAACAATCATATTATTACTAAAATAAAAAAATAATTTACCTTATCGATTTCAGAATATCGTAAAATAGAGAAATTACTGTAAAACAAAAACTGATAGATAAATCTCAAAATTTATTTTCAATTTAGAATCTTAATTAAAAAACAAAGAAAATGAGCCCTAGTTTGCAAAAAACGACCGCGCTGTTCTCGAGATATCAACGAAAGAAAGAAAATTTAAGAAAAAACATAAACTCCATTAACTCGGAAAGTAAAGATTGTTATAATCTAGACTTCTAGTAGTCTAGTCTTCTAGTTTTGTCTTTATTATGATCTTATATTGTCCATATTTTATTGAGACAATTAATAGAAAATATAGTTATAGAATTATAAACTCAGCTAGAGGTATCAATATTTATAGATATTACATGAATCCTTGCATTAACGAGGATTATCTCGCTCACTAAAACCTATAAGTAATACTTCCAAAACCCGGGTTCTATTGTTTTTTAACCCAAACATTGTGGACTCCATTTATCGGTCAAATAACAATCAACTTTCTTGAAATTGAAGCGTCAGGTTTTTCAACCTGTCAAGTCCATTCTAACAATCCCGAATAACAAATGGTCATCTCATATATATTAATTTGCCCCCTCGCAGTAGAAAAAGTCCTCGTGGATGAATCCAATGAAACTGACTTTCATCATGCGCTGCGATTCATCCTCAAAATTCAGGTCCCAACTAAAAACCCGAGATAGCCGTTTGTCGTTGTTATCCTCTCACCTGTCCAGAAACCTGGCGCTGAACACCACGTCCACGTCGCACATGAACAGCAGCACGTCCTTCTCGCCCTGTCCCCAGGCCCTCTCGGCACCCACCCTCAGTCCCTTGCCCCTCGAGAAAGTCTCGTTCAGCGCCAGCAGCCTCAAGTTCTGATTGGTACCGCCGCTGCCCCGGGTCATCAGGACCCTCGACATGATGGCCCGGGCCTCGCTCAGGCCCTCCGTGCCGAAGTACACGACCGTTAGGTGGACGCGGCGATCGTTCTTCAGGCCGATCTTCACGAACTTGTCCATGAAGCTCTGGAAGGTGCTGGTGCGACCGGACAGAGGCAGGATTATGTGGATGAGTTCCTTCTCGCGGCTGCGCTGCTGGCGCTCCAGGCCGACGAACTGGATCGGGGCGTACGGCCTCATCAGCGTGATCTTCGTGTAGCTGCTCTGTGAGGGTCAGAGAGATAGGGATTTTGCTTAGTGTGGATTTTGAGGTAAGAGTTTTAGTGGTAGGTGGTGGTGCATGATGTGATATGGGAGCGATAAGAATGATATGGATTGTTTTATTATTTATTGCTTAACCTCTTGAAACTTTTTTATATAACTTATTTAAAAATAATACACAAATAGTTTTGGTAAAGAACATTTTGTAGTAACTTTTATCTATTATTTAAATAGTGCATTATGTAACAAGGGCAAAAAGTCGAACATTTTTCCCGCGGGTGAGTTTACTGCCCGAGCGAGCGAAGCGACTTTTTTTCTCGAGTTACGTATAGTACTTTATGCCCATCTCAAACTGTGGTCACTTTTTGACTTGGATAGCGGGACTAATGGACTGTTAAAAGACAATCCAAAATCAGGGTTATTGGTAAAACATGATGAAATAAAGGAATTTTGACTATTTTATAGTGAAGTCACCTTTTTCCCGCTAATCATTTTTGCGGACAAAAAGTGTAATTTTGGTCTTGCTTTTCAGGGAAAAAAGTGGCAATTTTCGTTCAGATGGGCATGAAATATGTTAATCTGAATTTTACAATAATTATATTTCTAAAAATGTAAAATTCCGGAAATATGTTTTCCGATATTAGCAGTAGATGTTTCACTATACTTCAGAGTTATTTTAATTTATAAGTTTTTCAAGAGTCGCTAATATCAATATCCATATTATGGATGAAACAAAAAACAAGACTTCTAATTAATCATGCACTTTCTTCTATAGGTATTTATGAATATATACCGTTATATTGGCCACTTTTTGCACTGCTTTTATGAATGCTGATGTGGTGCATGCGCAATTTTCAAGAGGTAAGAAAAGGACTTGTATTTTTAGTTTTATGAAAAAAATTCATTTCGATTATTTTGGTAGAATTGAACTGTTTAGACATTAGTTTTTAAGGAACATAACAAAATTGTGCCTAATGTTTGCTAGGATATCTTCCCTGGTAGAAAGTAATATCATTCATAGCCAGTGATCGACCATTAATAATCATTTACAGCGATTAATGGCTAATTAGTGATTTCTGCCAGATTTGAGCTAGTCGGGTATTAGAATAAATGTTAATTAAAACCATTTAAATGTACACAACTTATCTTCAGTAGGTCTCCGGACTAATAATACTAGTTTATTTTAATTTTGTGATCCAAAATACCCGACTTTATGCAATACATACTATCTATAGTCTTTTATTGTAAAAACTATTTTTTTTATTAACAAAAATAAAATGTACAAATGAAATTTACATTTTTATTTTTTCCAAGTTTATACTTAAGTTTTAGAAATTCAAAATGTACCATGCGCCTGAATCCTTAAGGATTTACATAACATGTTAAAACTTTTAAGGTACATTTATTTGAATGTTTGTAATAAAAGTTAGTCTGGGTTTTAGTTTTACTGCAATTTTACACATAGCGTGTCTTATTAATGTGTTCAAAAGTATATATTTCTAGACTTGATATCTTATTTTTAATTGAATATTTTCATATTCAATACTTTCATTAAAATCACAATGTTTGCTGATTATGGTCTTAAATTGTAAAAATAAACTTTGTGATCAACAAGTACCTGAGGCATTGGACATCTTGCATGTGTGTTAATTAAAATTTAGAAAAAATCTAATAATATAATAAATTATATAAAACGGATTAAAAATGAGTGAAAAACCTTATAAAGTCAAGTAAATCATAAGATCATTGGGCGACTGTAAACAATTTCTCTCCAAGCATAAGTTTACCACATCACCATCATTAAACTAATCATTAAACAAATTTATGTTTGCCTACATTTCATACCAGACAGTGTACAATAATACACATTAAAACCTAAACGAAACCGAATACAATCAATCTGAATGATTACAACCCATTCCCTCACCTGCGGATTTGTGCCAGCACCGCCCTGTTGCGATCCCGTCTGCGGCGTGCTCTTGTTCAGGTTCTTCGTCCTGAAGTACATCTCGTACTGCGTCCCCGTGGTCGGCTCGATCCTGTACAGTCCCTCCAGAAAGTCGTCCTCGCTGTACCTCGCGGTCGACGTACCCCCCGAGGCCTGCTGCTGCAGTCCCAGGATCGTCGCGTTCCTGTTCAGTATGTCGACGGCCTTGAGCAGCGCCTCGTTCAGGTCCTTGCGCTTGAAGCCTATCGGCTTCTCGACGACGCGCTTGCCCAGGCCCAGGTCCACCGGGTAGAGGCGCGACACGGTGAAGTGGCTGAAGGCTATCAGCTCGTACTCGTTGTTGAGCGACAGGCCCTGGGAGATCTCGGCCTGGTCGACCTGGCGGCGAGCCGCGAGGCAGTCGCCGATCTCGCTGCTGTTGGGCATGGACGACGTGTCGAGGCCGTGGCCAGGTGGTCCGCCTGTAATCGTAAGAGGGATGGAAATCGTGAGTGCGATGGGCTTTTTGTTGTGGTTAGTGAATTTTGAAGGCGGGGTTTTGTAACGTGGTCGTTATTTTTATTCTTTGGTAAAATCTTTGGTGGAAGGTTGCAGAAGCGTTACCAAATGGTTAACGTTTGTTGACGTTGTTCCGGCAATCAAGCACCGTCACGCAGAAAGGTTATAATGCCCGATTTCGTTGCAATACATACATGCTATAAATATTATAATAACGTATATATAGAACGTTATCATTGTCATTCTTATCCGTTGCAGATACGTTGTCAGAACGTATAGCAATATGCACACGTTTATATAATTAAAATTGTAAAAATAGTTATCGTACTTAAGTTTACAAAATTAAAACTATACAAATAGTTAGTCTAGGTTAAGACCTTTTACTTTCGAGATTTCGATTATTTATTTTTAATCATCTTATACACATCGCTACAGCAATACTTCAACAAAGTTATGGCAATGTAAAAAATCATACGTCGTGAAGTTCCAGAGTTGTCAGAGACGTTCTAGAAATATTCTAAGTATGTTTCTAATGTGACCTTGTATGAATGTGCTAGTAGAATGCCATAGGCATGCTGCCAAAACCTTCCTGAAATGTTGTTAGTTTGTTCTTACATCTTTCTAAGCACCATTGTTTAATCATGTCAAAGCAACACTATGATAACAATCCTACAATGCTATTTTGGAAACAATTATAATTATTTCAAATGTTAAGGTTATGTTCATTTCATCCGGTAATTTCGTAGTATCTAATTTACCATCATTATCAATTTAAAATTATTTAATAATGTACAGGTATGGTAATGAGTACAAATCAATATTACATAATCGAATTCGACAATCTCAATACTCCAGTAAAACAACTAAAAGCACCTAAAACTCGGCAAATCCCCCGATCGCTCTCACCTTATCCCGATCACAGGTTCGAATTAACCGACGATCACCCACACCGATCTACACAAACACGCCTCTCTCTCTCTTTCATACCCTAACCCCCGCGGCAAAGTACACACTCCCGAAGGAAAGCGCCACTCTCCTCCCCTCCGCCGAAAAGAAACGAAAGAGAAGCTGAACTTCTTTACGGCGCGGCAGTAAAATCGATGGCCTTTACGACGTCGGCGCGGTCTTATATCGAGTTGGCAGGAAAGAGCGCAGTAACTGCAGTTACCACTACAATTGCCATAGCCGGCGTTGCTTCGCTCACCTAACAAAGACTCTATATACGTCGTCATCCCTTCGCCTATACAGACGCGTCGTACGCCACCGCTGTCGGTATAACAGGACGAGGGCGCGGAAAAAAACGAGGCGAACGAGCAGCGCGTCATAATAAAAAAGGCCGCCTCCCGCACTCTCTCTCTTTCTCTCTCTCTCTCTTTCGCTACCGTCGTCTATATACTCGTATTTTTTTACGGCTTCACGCATCCTTGCGCTCCTCTGTCTTTTCAGCTTCGCGCTTCCTTTCTTTTTCGCGAGCGGGAGAGAGAGAGTGGGAGAGAGATACTGCATCATATCGCCTCCTTTTATTCCTTTTTCTCCATTGCCTGAATGTTTTAGATTTTGCATCGCGCAGTTTTATGCTGCCTTTAGCTTCAGCCCCGGTGCGCAGCTTTTATCCATCAAGCCTCATCATTTCGCTTCTATCTCTTTCTGCTGAGCTTTAGCTTCGCGGTTGGCTGGTGTATGAAAAGACGTGTGTTTGAGTAGTAAAACGCACACCCATACAACTGTAGAGAGAGAGAGAGAGAGAGAGAGAGAGAGAGAGAGAGAGAGAGAGAGGGAGATACAAAGAGAGAGAGAGAGAGTGAGAGAGAGAGAGAGGGAGAGAGAGAGAGAGAGGAAGAGAGAGAGAGAGAAAGAGAGAAAAAGTAAAAGTGAGAGAGACATATCAGAAGAGAAACATCGGAGAGATTGATCGACCGGTAAATGCATAATATAAATATATGGGAATATTCGCATTTCAACAGTTTTAATTGGATGATAATTTTATTTCACATTCTAAATAATATTATACTAAATATTATACTACTAATATTCGATCAATGCACATACTTGTTTACGAATAATCTGTTCCAAATTATAGTGGGGTACTTAATCCAACTATGGAATTTTTGCTAAAGCTTTTTATCATTTTTATTATTAATTTAATTGAAGCAATAGACTAGTTTTCTAGTAAAGGATTAATGACCGTATTAGAATCAAGCTAATTGTTTTGCGATATATCAATGTACAAAAATGGAGAATGATCATTAACATTTGTGAAATGTTCAAAATAGACTTACTTCACTATAGTTCTGAACCGCAGCTTAAATATCAATTTTTAATAGAGCGGTTCTAAGACAAATAAATATTAGCACCTGTAACGTAGATTTAAATGCAGATACATTTTTTCTGGTATATTAATAGGTAACAATTCATTGTAATTTATGGTTATAGTAGGTATAATTAGGAGCAGTGTTGCAATACAGTCGAAAACTAAAACGCATAAAATGGGTTATGTTCCGATAAGAGCTCTAATAGTTACTATTAGTCATAAAGTTGGTATTAATTATAGGATGCTTGAAAATCGTTCTGAATAGAATCAGCTGTAAGAACTATAGGTGCCTTCGCTGCACATTGTTTATTTCAAAAATTGTTGTGGTAATTGCTTTTTAAGGCTCTCTTTATTAATTCGTTATCCTTTATTAATTTTTTCTCAGATTATATTGACTAGTTAATAAATAAATTTAAAATTAGCTGATATTTCTTTAAGTGTCCGTCCGTCAAACATTAAGCGAGCGAATTGCCAAGATGTGTTAACTTTTTGCGCTCTCTGACCCACCTTTAATTATCACCGCAAGTCTAGTTCGCAAATCGAAAGATTATTTGCAAATGACCTGAGAGTCGTTCTGGATCTCTCGACTGAATTGTTTGCACGCCTCAATCTATTATTTCTGTTTCGCGTTGACGTCCGGGTAAGATTAGAAACCACCAATAAATTCTAATCAGTGCAGTTTATGTGACTTTCGAATATTTATTCGTTTAATAAAAATCGACTGTTACGTTTTTTATTGAATTCTTGAAAGTGTTATTTCTACCTATTATTTGTCACCTTCTTTCCATATATCAGTACCTGTCGCATATTCTCTGACTTGCTTTTCTTTTCTACATTAAAGAGAAGGAAATAACAAATCTTTCTTTTTATAATTTCTACTAAAAGACTTCCAGACTAATTTATGATCCAACTCGAAGGACCAATTGTGATAAGATTAAGGAGGTTAGATAGATCTTCCGCGCGGGCGAGGAAAGGAGAGTCCCCTCGCACCGCGCACCTACCCGCGCAGCCACCAAGCTAGTGTTTTTATTTACGTTCTCGCTTACTACTCAGAATCGGTGTTCTCATTCGTTCTAGAATTTTGCGTACGCGATCTTTAATACTTCTCTAATATTTTGCATTGTTTTTCATTCCGTTCTTATCATTTTTAAACAATCGCACTCTAAGTCTATTGTCAGTTTACAAACTGCTCCCATAAGAGCGCGTGTATAAGTGTCAAACTTTGAAGTCAATTATCTATAAAATGGTAATGGCTAATGCTTTGCAAATTTCACACACTATCGTAAAATTTATAGAGGAATGACATATTAAATTTTTAAAAACATCTTATCATTTTGACTTTATAATCGAACCTCCTTAAATAAATCATTTCATAGAATAAATATTTATTTGTATTGTATTATTATATATTTACAACAAAATTACTCAAACAAAATATAACCTTAATAAACAAGTCGCGTCCTTGAATTATCATCAGCTGATTTTACTGATTGCTCTATTTGAAAATATTTTTCAGCAAACTCCAACATATTGTTACGCCTAGTAACTACGAGACGTAATAATATAATACTAACTTTACAATCAATACTAACTGTTAGAGCTCCTAGTCAAATAAACCGACTATTATTAAGAAGGTAAAAGTGCATTGAATCAAAAAGTAAACATAAATGATCATAAATGCATCATTAGAATTTTCCCTCTGTAGCTAAGCACTCAACAATTTTTTTTAGACAAAATATAATACTTGAAGAGTGTTTGAAAATTTAATTAAGATGATTATCTTATTTCTGCTTATTTTCAAAATTTAATACTCTGTTAAATATATGCCTGACCTCTTAAATATATGCTGTAGTTTAATAGTAAAACAACAAAACATATCATTAAATACCAGACATTCGACCTTCCTTCCCCCGCTCACCTTTTATCCACCAAACCTCATCATTTCTCCCATCTCTTTTCCGCTATACGCTTTAGCTTCAATATAACTCGTGTATATATAACGGCGCGCGTTCGCGGCACTAAAACGCACACCCATACAGCCGTGCAGGCCGACAAAGGCAGAGACTGCCGAGAGAAGAAAAGCGAAAAGAGAGAAAGGTAGAGAAACAGCAGCGCCGGAGGAATCTCCGAACGATAAAAACTTCCAGTTACGAAGGGGCCAGCAGCAGCAGCAGCAGCACTCCGACAAGTAACGTTCCGACATAAATTTCAGGCTCCCTCCTGGCCTCTCGACACCACCACCTTTTGCGCAGCCCCCCTCTCTCTCTCTTGCACTTTCAGCCGACGTTGAGCAGCGGCAGCTCTTCCTCTCTGTCTCGTACACGTGCACCGCGTATATGGAGCTGCTGCTGCTGCTGCTCTTCGATCTTTTAATGGCTGCAGTTTCCTGAACGCGCGCGCGCTGCCCCACGGCGTTTTTTTCCGTACACCGGGCGCCCCCCATCTAAATTAAATCTTTGTATGCTCGGCCCTAGACAGCACAGCTGGGATGTGGGGTGGGATGGGGGTGCTATATCCTTGGGCGATCGATTCGCGGGGCGATCCTTTACTCTGGTCTGAAGCTTGACCTGTGGGGAATGGGTGGGCGATTGTCTTGTCTCGGGTCTTGGGGAGTTTTATGCGAGGGGAATTAAAATGGAAATGGAAATTAAGATCGTGGGTAATCGGGAGATAATTATATGATTGGAATTTGAATAACTGAACTTCAGGAGATAGGGACGTCGAATTTTCATTAGTTTTTTCGTTCCTTCTTGGATATTATAATTCTTTACAGATAGCCGATGAGTACCAAGCTTTAGAAATATCTTACGTTTGTAGAAATTTTTAAACTTGGTAATTAGTTATACGTAAAAGTCTTTTAAAACTTGACGAAAATAAATGGTACATGGGAGTCCGGAGTAAGGCAAGCCTCGGTAAGAATTCTATATATTTCATGTTACTTGTTTAATACAATTATACATTAAAACGATGATTGTTAAATGTTTCTTGTTGCATAAAATCAGTTATTTAATAAAAAATGTAATAATGTTATCTCATGCAGTATATAGTATAATATGAGAAATTATATTCGATAAAAACTTAATTCAAATTAAGGGAGTACTTCGATTTCGAATTAGTGTTCAGGAAAATCTGAAATATTATATATTAGTACGTTTTGACCTCAAACTTACTCATATACATTTTTAGAAAGGTACACCAACCCAGAAAAAAGATATTAAGAATTTTGTATTTACGATTTTTACGTTTTTACGGTTTTTACGTTTCTAATACGTAGCCTTATGGGAACTCAGGTTTCCGATAGTTGCAATCATGAAATTTATTAAAATTCATGTTCTAGCTTCAACGATACTTTCAGAAATATATATTTAATATTCCATAAATATAGTGCAAAAAACCAAATGTTGATTTGCCAATTTGGAGAGGTAATATAAGCCAACGAATATAATTTTTCATGCTCACTCAACCATTTACGCACACGATTTGATCTGCCACGGAAGTCAAAAACGACCAAACACGCATTTGACTCACGGAGTACCGACAGTACTCCCTTAAGTAGATTTGCAGCCATTTACATATTTGTAATATTCGACCTTTTGTTTAATTGATCATGATATCAAACAACTTATTTTCGAGAAATTCAGCTGTATTTTCGAATTTATTGATGCAAATGTGGGTAACTAAATAAAAACTATCAACGAGTTTTCTTTAAAACTTTATTTGAAACTAGTTGCTATTGCACCCAAATACTCATAAATATTATACCAAAGTATATAAGTCATATTTTACATTCATTTCATTGTAATGAATTTTCAAAAATGTACGAATAAAAAGTAAAATCAAAATAACGAAAAAGTGACTAAATACAACGTTTTTTGTTTATAGAAGCTATATAACAGGTCTCTTTTGTAAATTAGGATAAATACGTATCTTCAATCTTGGAAATTGTCTCCGTTGGCGTGATATTGGATTAGCCGCAAAGTAACACGCGCAATCCCCGTCAATTTGGGAGTGTATCCCAGAAACCAACACCCCCCAGTATTTCTCGCAAAGCTCCAGCTTACAAAAACAGAACACCCCACCAAAAGAAAAAAAAGCCCGCAAGCACTATTTCTCTCATAAAACAATTGCCAACGATCGCACTAGTCCCTGTTGTTACTCTCAACAGTATTAGCACGCTTTGCGCTCGCGGAAGTCTCGAGGAAACAATCAGCCCGAGTGGAAATGTACGGAGGGAGAAACAGAGTCGCGATTCCCGCCGACTTATAAGCCGAGAAAGTTTTTCGTTGTTGCGCGTCTTGCGAGACTTTTATAGTCCTTTAGTCGCCCTCGTACCTCGTTCTAATCCCGGCGGCAAGGTCGCGCGATGTGACCGACGCACTTTCGCGAAGACTTCGTCGTAGTCGTCGGCGACTTGCTTGTTGGCGGCTCGTCGCGATGGAGGCGGAAAAGTTCGCGACTATCTCGTAAACGTTTGTTTTCGCGTGACTGGGCGAACACGAGGGAGTTTGCGAGATTTCGGGGAGGGCGCGGAGACGCGCGAGAGGAGATAGTGGATTCGAGAATTGCGCGATGCTGAGTTATTTTATTCGGTAGTTAGAGGAAAGCTAAATTGTTGGTAGCTTGCGTGGATCGTGTATTTTTAAAGTAGCCTGGGTGACAAAAGGTTGTTGTTGACTGAAATTATAAGAACATGCTTTATTTTATCGAATAAGAAAGTTGTGGTTTGTTTATCTAGTTATAGTTCGATGAGCTCGTAAAGAGTTTTTAAACATAAAGTACACTTATCTAAACATATTCAATATTATAGTTGCGTACTTAAACATTTACAAATATATTCCTCTGAAAACTCATTATTCATAAGTTTTCAAGATTAAATTAATATTAAATTAAATTAATATTCATTATTGTTATATATATATATATAACAATAATGAATTTTAATAATGAATTTAAATTATATATATATATATATATATATATATATATATGTATATTAATTTAATTTTGAAAACTTATCAATAATATATATCAATAAAATATATATTTATATTATGAATTGAATAACGCATACATTTTATTTTATAATCACGAGCACTAGAAAACATTTAAATACCTTCAGAATAAAAGAAAACATTACGTGCAAAAAAGACTTTCAAGTTTTATGAGTTTTTTTTTATATAAATAATAAATAATAAATTTTCTTATTAGTAATTAAAAATATTGTAGTTAAGTATAACTTTAAAATAAAGCTTTGGCTTCTTTCTATGGTGATTTCTCTGAGATACGTTTTTTATAATCTTAGGTATTATTTGATATAATTTATAAATTGTTAATCAAGAAAAATTTTTTTAAATGTAACATAATAAGCTGTTTTAAAAATGTACGACTCATATAGAGAATCAAATAGGTAAGTCATAATGAGAAACTGAAAAAATCAATAACAATCAAATTACGTCTTAATCATTTTAAATATAACGTGTTATATATATACTTAAATTTCTTCTTGACTTGATTCAGGTCAATTTGAATCTTGTAAAAATGATTTATCTGCACATAATGAAAGGTGGTATATTAATGAACTACGTAGCCTGCATTTTTAACAAAATTCATACATCTTGCGAAGTTTTGATGGTTATTCTTATCAGATTGACTTGAAACATACAAGGTACTTTCAGCATACATTTGCATTCATATGAGTTAAAAATAATCAGTAAACAATCTATTTTAGACCATCATAATATATGTCATGAAAAAATTTGTAATTTTTTCTAGAAAGTGAAATGTATAATTAACAATTATTGATCATTTCAATTTTTTAAAGTATTTGTTCACTCATATGGATGCAGAAATATGATAAAAGTGTCCTGAAAGCTTCGAATCAATCCAATAAAACCTGCCCTTTAAACCATAGTGAAAGAAAAGAGAGGTGTGCTACCAAGGAGCCTTCGGAACTTAAATCATTTATAGCTTATTGAAAATACATGAGCTATAAATGGCGGACGCTCGGAAGGCTCCTACCGAACACACCTCTCTTTACTCTTCCACCATGTTTCAAACTATGTTATATGTGAACTCTGATAAAAATGCAGGCTACGTAGTTCAGATCACATATGAATGAATGCACGATCATCCTGTATACGAAAATAAATTAATTTTACAGAGTTCTAATTAACCTAAGTTGTAGCTCCTTTTTTATTAGGGTTTAATGGTGACTAGCCTTCATAAGGAAGTAAAGTATTTATAAAAGTAAAAAAACGCAAATTGTTTTACAACGAAAAAGTTCTTAAAGATTATTTCTAATATAACTAATTATTGCTACATATTGGAAGAATATATTTCTTATTTTTACATTTTGATGTTTATTGAATTACTTACATTACTTTATATGTTAGTTGAAATCACTATTTTGTGTAGCTATTTTTGATAAAACAAGTTAAGAATTTTGTAGAAATGTTGTTATTATATTTCTACCAAAGTAATATCCATTTTATGAGTTTATAACTAAACAGTAAAATTTTAAAATAACTTTCATCATAACAGTTATATGGATCTTACAGAAAAAGTTGAAACAATCTATTGAGTAAATGCTTTCTATTTATTTTTAATCATTGCACAAAAATTTTGTAATTAGATGTTTTTTTACAAGTTTTTTTATTATGTATATTTTACATAAAAATATAATTAGTTGTGTATTATAAAAATTAGCTTGTATCTATACCTTATTCCCTTAAATACTAATATTATTTTTATCAATTTCATGTTACAAAGTTAAAGTAGATTAAATCAAGAAAAAAGTTAATTGGATAAATGAGAATGTAGAATAAATATATCCATAGCGAACTCTAAAATTACTCGATGAGGAAATTGCGGTCAATTGATACGTAAAATTCTTTCCTTATTGCTGAGAGAAAGAGGGAAAAGTAAAAAGACGGTAAAACTGGGAAAGAACTTTTGATTAGCTTCAATACTGACTTCTGAATGCTCTTCTATACTAGCTTTTTCCTTCAGTATTGCACGCTAATACCTAGCTCAATGTCTCGGTTGAAATTACCGAACACAAACGAGCCTTGTTGTAAGATTTCTCAGAATATTAAAATTAATTGAAGGCGTTCTTTGAGAAGGCAAATAAATACTTAACGAGCTTTTCTTTTATACGCGTTATAAGTTCCTTGTTTGCCGGAACTCCGAGGACGCACTTAAAATTGATTAAGAAATCCGAAAAATTTTTAACAACTAAATAAGGAGGAGCTTTCTCTACTCTTAACTCGATAAGTGGTCAACTTTTTAATGAAAAATTCTTCTTACTTTTTACAGCCACTTCAGCCAACAACAAAATATAAAAATCAGGTCTTACTGACTTGAAATAGAAGTATGTATTTTTGATTTAATGTTGATGTACTCAAAAATATTTTTTTAAAATCAGTTTCAAAATCAAAGTTTGAAAATTTTATATTTTAACCAAAAGACGAGTGAAACCTTTATAACATAATAAATACAGAAATTATTATTTTCAAAGATTGGTTTACTTCTACTTTTCTACGGAAAACTTTCGTATAAATAGAGAAATCCGAGTTTGACGATAATTTTTACAACTCCTAGTAAAACTTTTCATAGAATAACAAATTCACAATATCCTAAATGCACAAAAGAGTGTCAATGCACTGATAAGTTTAATTTCATTTTTCCACGAATGCCTTTCTGTAAAACCAGGCTAAAACCTAGTTATGATAATTGTTACAATTTGCCAGCAAAACCTCCGATAGCAATTTGCAAACATTCGGTCGCACAAACAGTTTTGCGTTTTACATCTCCCCTCTCCACATCTCCTCTACATACATACTCATACACCATTCTCACAAAAAAACAATCCGTGCTAGTACAACCGCGTGCTTTAAAATTTAATGACTCTGCACATTTGCTCGTACGAGAAATTAAGGTAGTTGTTGCTTTACAAACCAGTTCAAACGTTAAATTTTATTCTAAATCGCCATATTATAAGGTAATTTGTGCTTTAAACAGAAATTTATACTACATTATAATATACGACTTACATACAAAATACGAAAGATTTAAAAAGATACTTAAATAGAAGCATGGTCTAAACTGTTAAATCAGACTATACAATTGTATAGATAGACTAGTAACACAGTAATTTTAACAAAAATCCTTAGACAATTTCAAAACCTATGTATGAAAAAAATGCATCACTAATATAGGTTTGGTAGGTATAGGATTTAAGTTTTATCTTAAAACTTCGATTACGAACATTTCAACTTCACTAAGGTACTCTTTAACATTTTAACTTTACATGAATAATTTTGTAATAAAGGCATAGTAAAAATTCGACCAGATTCTTAAGAAAATCAAAAAAGGGTAACATATTGGGATGTAACACACGGAAGCGTAACTCCGGGCTTGTCGTCAACATGTTGACCACGTGACTACGTTTAAACCAATTAGTTACGAAAATTTTAGGGCCTCGATTGATATATCAGGGCGAACGCTCGATAACAGATCCCAATAGCGGTACATATAGAAGTTTTTTAATATTACTTTGAATATTATATTACTAAAGTGATTTATATGTTTGGCTTTTCGCGCAATTTATTCAAATTTATTCACATGCATGACCATGAGAAAAATTCGAATTACAGCGTTGCCAAATCTCCTCATAGGTTAATATTTTCATCTGAATCACACAGTTCATGAGTTGATTTCTCTGAAAATACGTGGTAAAAAAATACGAAATTAAAATATTATATTTATTGTGTCATGATTGCCCTAGATTCAGTTATTTAATAGATTCTCTAAATATTTTTAAGAGTTATAATTAAATATGCTATCATTGTTGTCCTACAACTTTCTAATTTCCATAACCTTTTGTATTTAAGCCGCCAACTTTCAACATAATTAATAACTCGATAAACACGTAGTAAAAACACTTTCCAAACCAACAGAGTGACGCAAAACTACTTAAACCACCGTCATGCAAAGTTCCATTCACATCCGTAAATTTTCCCAACTATCACCTTAAACGCTGCTCGCGCCACCAATCGGTGCACAAAGAAGAGCGTACCTACAAAACGACGCGATTTCTTTCGCCCCCAAGGAGTCCTTCGACTCCACCCAGCTTCTTCTCCTCCTCGCGCAAATATACCCCGCAGTAGAGTCGTAACAATAAAGCCCGTTCTCGCTCGGCGATCGCTGTTTAAAGAACCTCGGCGCGGCTCGAACGACTTCCTCCCGCGAACGAGCGCGTCTTCTCTTCTCTCGAGCCACCGCGCCGGCTTCTCTTCGATAGAGGAGATTAATGAAGGCGGGGGGGGGAGGCTTTGCGTGCGGCCCGCGATTTATCGATTTCGCAGGCGCGAGCAAGCTTAATTGGTGGCTTTCGCAAAGGTAGCGAGGAGAAAAATAGGCGGCTATTCGTTTTGTTATATTGAGGAATTATGCGGGGCTCCTGCTAGTTGGGATGAAAGGGTTCGGCTTGATCGATGGAGTCGATGGTAATTTGTAGGAATTATGTAATTCGTCAGTGTGATTATGTATTTGTGGGAGCCTATTGTCATTTATTTGTCATTGGATTTTCAGTTTGATTAATGGATTAATGAGTACAATAGTATTATTAAATATATGATAACAATACGTTAATAACTTGTATTACTTAGTATATTTATTTAATTTCAAGGAGGGACTATTGTTTTAATAGAAATTTTCCTTTTGTGAGATTTCAATACATACTATTTCAATGCAACCTATCCAAATTTTGCGTGCATATTTATTATCGATATTTAGACATTTTTGGGATATTTTAGTGAATTTGGTCGATTCGGGTTTGTTCTACAGTTATTTTTGAAAAATCCGATAATTTGAAAGTTTTATTATTAAACTATTTTCCATGAAGATAATTTCATTTATTCATTCATATTTTTACGTAATAAATTATGATACCGATACTATAATCTCTATTTTGAGAGCGAAATCAACGATGTGATATAATATATGTTGTAGTTTATTAGTTATAATACTGTTTGATTATGTATTTCTTTTTCATTTCTATGACTTTAGAATTATACGAACTATATATTTCTACCATCAATTTATCAACTTAACCTTCTCATTCTAAATAAATTTCTACCAATTTTCAAGTAATAAAATTTATTAAATTCCTTCGAAGTAAAAATAAAAAAATCTAAAAATTGTGCATTTTGTACACCATTCATGAATAATTCACGTTAAAATTTTAAAAATGTGCTTTAGTAATTTGTTAGATATTATAATAAATAACTATCATTTTTAGACCAATTCGGACTATAATCTTTTCAGACATTTGAGAAAAAAGAAATAAGTTTTGAAATCTGTAAGCATGAATGTAATAATATTTTACTAAGAATTTACTGTGAATTTAGTTAGAACTTTTACCTCAAGACAATGGAAGAGAAATATAATTTTAAGAAATTTTTTTGATGAAATATATACAATTTGAGGTAAAAAAAGTTGTTTTGACTTTATTTATAAACCATTCAAGTGTATAAAATAATTTTTTTGTTAATTTTATTGCAGCGGTGTGATTCATAGATAGCGCAAAAGCTTTATTCAATCTAATAAAAAATCATGAAAATGCATGGAAAATCATGTAATTTAAAAGAGTTAAATTTCATAGAATATTCATGCTTTTTCGGTTTCTAACTTCAGTTGTGAATAACTTTGCGTCAGAATAATATTTTTATATAAAACAAAATTTAAATTATGATCTTTTTACCTACTTTCTTTTTTTGCATCAATTTTTCTAGCATAAAAACTTGCAGAGTTGCTGTACGAAGAAGAGGTACCTTTTTTCATTAAAATAATGCAAATTTGAAGTAAAATACTCCATATCTCGAGAACAAGGGCCCATTGGACTTTACGGATACTAGGCTTTAGTTTTAGGTACTAGAAACCACCTCCTAAAGTTTGTTTGTCAAAAATCGTTTCCCAGAGGTTATGGACTCTACTTGTGAATGGTAAAATTTGCCTGATTTGAGAAGAAGGTGACAGCTGATGAAGAATAACAATTGCGCTTGCATAAATATGTATAAACGTACTTATTTAAGTATTAATGATACAGCTATATCAATTGGAAGAAAATCCATATTTTTAAAAATATTTCAGACAAACTTTACCATCCACTTAATTGTGTAACTTTAAATGTTCCACTATTCTATTAGTTTTCTCTAAGATTCATACAGGAAATTTTTACTCTTCAGCAGGCAAAATTAACCCTTCACTGCTGTAAAATTTACCGTAAATATAATAAAACCTGCCAGAAAATTGGAGTGTCCCATCTTTATAGTCATTCGCGGTAATTTTCACTGCGCATTTCGTTATAATTCTTATTAGAAAATTCTCCTCTACAGAAAAAGATAAGATTTAAAAACATGTAAAGAGCCAATGAAAATCTCTCAGAAAAATCATAATTCCAATCCAACGACCCTCAAATCATGCTAAATACACGACATCCCTCAAAAACTCTCTCAAGAATCACTCCAAACCCCCCCTACTCCACAAACCACAAGTACACGCCACTCTCTCAGTAGTAACATCCAAGTCCGATCAGCCAAGAACTCCCCCCGGCAATCGGTCCGACAACGCTCCTGCGATCCCGCGCCGCCAATAGCAATAACCGCGCGATACGTCGTGGCGCTTAATCGTTCCGCCGTAGGCGGCTATTATGAATATTCATGCGCGTCCCGCTCGCTCGCTCCCGCATAATAAGCCGCCGAGGTGCTCGCGTTTGTACACACTTGGCTCGACCGCAGGACATGCCTCGCGGGAGAGAGAGAGAGAGAGACGCGCCGCAGGTACAGCCGAGGCTCGCGAGGCACGTCTTGGCGATGCCTCGGCGCGCTGCGCCATCTTGATACACGCGCGCGACGCGACGCGCAATCGATGGCCCGGACGTGCGAACACGTGCTGCCCCGAGGTGTGCTTGTTTCGTTGTGTTTTTTTTTATACGGGGGAGGAGGATGGTTGTTTTTGGTCGCGTTCTGTGCTTTTTTGGTCTGGTTGTTTTTGTATTGGGTTGCGAGGAGGGGTGGAGGAGTGGAGGTGTACAGGGAATGTATGATTACTTTTTTCAATATAGAGTTTGAATGTATGGCGTGTATTGTTTCAAATTGACAAGGTATACATTTTCATAAAAATGTCCCGGGAAAGAATCTTTTTTATATAGACATATATGGTCATATATATAGCCTTATATATAGCCTTATCGTTATATAAGGAATTTTACTTGCAATTATTACACATCCATATATAGTCATATATAATCATATATGGTTATATATGAGCATATATCGCAATATATGATTATATACGGCGTTTTATTTGTATCTTAACGTAAATCCATGTATACTCATATATGCCCATATATGTTCATATATTCACATATATGGTCATATGTGAATGCATGAAGTAAATGTTTTAGAGTAATATTTATAAGAAAAATTACTTTTCAAATAAAAATATCAAAGCTTAGTCCGTCAGTTTGAGTATTATCATCCGCATGATATATCATATATTGGGCACTAAGGTTATCTGAAGTCCAGTTTTTCAAGCTTTAATTACATAAACTGAAATCGGAAATTCATGTGAGGCATTTATGATCATATATGTCCATATAGATGCAAAATTGATATCTGGACATATATGGCTATACATGGAACATTTTTACCTGAGACATCCGAGAATTCAATAATAATATTAACCCATATTATATCTATTACCCGTACCCATAATACACCCCACATTCAAAAATTTTTATTTTTTCACATTTTCTTTTGTTTAGTTTTTTTTAACGTTGCCATATTTCTGCTCCCATATAATGTTAATCGACGACGGAGGTCTGCGGTGTATTTGTAAATAAAGCACATGTAATTTTTACAGAGGTGCTTGTATCAATCGGCAGAGACTAGGAATCGAACCCGGGTCACCGACGTGGGAATCCGACATTCTACCAACTGACCCACCGTAGGCCCAGCACATTTTCTCTTGTACTTTGACTGCCGATTGTTTCTAAGTCGTTCAGGATACACTGAAATAAGCATTCATTTTAGCCAAGTTGCATACATTAACTATTAACTTGCGGTACTTTCAATACAGATAAATGAATATTTATGAATGATAGTTGAAGACGTAATGCTGAAGATAAACAACAAATTAAACAGTTATTATACTTTGATAATCTAAATATAGTTACGGTAGAAAAATAATGAAGTTTTGCAGGTTTGATTAGAGTATTAAATACCGTGTAATTTATTAATAATGTCAGACGATGAAAAAATAATCTAACTTTACTCTAGTATAAGACTACTGAATATTTCTTAACAGCTATGCAATACATACGAGGGTAGTTCAATAAGTCTTTAGAATAAAGTATAAAAACAATTTTTTTTGGGTAAATTTTTTTTTATTTTTCAACATAATCTCCTTGGAGCTCTATACACTTGGTCAATCGCTTTTTAAGTTTTTTTAATCCTTCAGAAAAGTGCGTTTTCGGAAGTTCCTCAAAATAAGCACTTACAGAGGCAATGACGTCTTCGTTGTCCGTAAATCTCTGTCCACCGAGCCATTTTTTCAAGTTTGGAAATAAGAAAAAGTCACTGGGGGCTAAATCTGGTGAATACGGTGGGTGTTCGACCAATTCGAATTTTAGTTCTTCAATTTTAGCCATTGAAACGAAGCATGTGTGAACTCGGGCGTTGTCGTGATGAAAGAGAATTTTTTTCTCGCTAAATGTGGTCGTTTTTTTTAATTTCTTCTTTCAGCTGCTCTAATAATGATGCATAATACTCAGCAGTAATTGTTTTACCCTTTTCCAAGTAGTCAATAAGTATAATTCCACGTGCATCCCAAAAAACTGTAGCCATAACCTTACCAGCTGACTTTACGGTCTTTGGCTTCTTTGGAGCTGGTTCGCCTGTGGAAATCCACTGTTTGGATTGTTCCTTTGTCTCAGGAGTGTAGTGGTGTATCCATGTTTCATCCACAGTCACAAATCGACGAAAAAATTCCTCAGGATTCCGACTTATGCGCGCCAAAAGAGCCTCAGAGGCGACCACTCTATTGCGTTTATTCTCAGCTGAGAGCAAACGCGGCACCCATCTTGCCAATAGCTTTTTCATGCCTAATTTTTCATGTAGAATTGAAACAACTGCACCTATAGATATCCTTGTGGCCTCAGCTAACTCACGCACTTTTAATCTTCTATCCTTCAACACCATATCGTGGATTTTATTGATGATTTCGGGAGTAGTTGCTTCTACGGGCCTTCCTGAACGTGGTTCGTCACTTATTGATGTACGACCACGCTTAAATTCATTTACCCAGTTATAAACCGTTGCTAAGGCAGGGGCAGATGTGCCATGAACTGAGTCCAATTCATTTTTTATCTCATATGGAGTTAAACCCTTTAAATGAAAATGTTTAATTACCGCTCTGAACTCGTTTTTTTCCATTTTTCTCAACAAGCAATTTTTTTTTCAATTGGTTATAAAAACACGTAAACTCAGAAGATGTGGACTGTGACTGCACCATATATCTAGTCGGGAGTGGTGCTGACTGAAAACAGATGATTTGTAGCGATTCGCGCGCCATCTGTTGGTCATTCTAAAGACTTATTGAACTACCCTCGTACTTATTGACTACTTGGAAAAGGGTAAAACAATTACTGGTGAGTATTATGCATCATTATTAGAGCAGCTGAAAGAAGAAATTAAAAAAAACGACCACATTTGGCGAGAAAAAAATTCTCTTTCATCACGACAACGCCCGAGTTCACACATGCTTCGTTTCAATGGCTAAAATTGAAGAACTAAAATTCGAATTGGTCAAACACCCACCGTATTCACCAGATTTAGCCCCCAGTGACTTTTTCTTATTTCCAAACTTGAAAAAATGGCTCGGTGGACAGAGATTTACGGACAACGAAGACGTCATTGCCTCTGTAAGTGCTTATTTTGAGGAACTTCCGAAAACGCACTTTTCTGAAGGATTAAAAAAACTTAAAAAGCGATTGACCAAGTGTATAGAGCTCCAAGGAGATTATGTTGAAAAATAAAAAAAAATTTACCCAAAAAAAATTGTTTTTATACTTTATTCTAAAGACTTATTGAACTACCCTCGTAGTAGTTTCTTGTTTCCACGCCGCTCATGAAAATTAGAACATTGTAGGTGTTCTACGATCACTTTTTTGGATGTTCTAAACAGAATATCACCTAAGTAAACTACTTATTTAGTGAAAAGATAGCTAAATGTATAAAAAAAGAGGTGGTATTTACTAAAAAGCCGTTATGCAACAAATAATTTTGTTGAGCTTCAAAGTTAAACATACATAAAGGTAGGGGAAACCGGGGTAAAGTGAACCCACGGGTAAAGTGAATCATGCTTATTATTTATTTAATAAATTATTATTTATACCTAATTTTAATTTTAGTGAAAGATAATTATGCAAGGATGATAATAAAAAAGTTTCACTACATAATTAATATTCTACGAAAGAAAAATAATTGTATTTTTCGAACCTAAAAGAAAGTTGGTTTGTCGAATTCATTATAACGATTACAGATGTTTATAATCAGTTTCATTGCTAGATTTTTTTCTAATTACTTGAAATACGTTTTACTTACTATTGCCAAGAATGCAGAGCTTTAAATGATGTTTTTCTGTTTTTAAACAAGCATTTTTAAGAATCGACGTTTCGAGGTAAAGTGAATCGGGGTAAAGTGGTCCGGAAAAAATGCGATTGCACTAATTTATCCGCGGCCAGATGGAAAATTTAACAAAATATTTATCAAGTATAGTATAAAAAGCCTTTGTTGCAACGCATTTTGTATTTATGCCAAAATGGGCCAACATAGCTATCATATTTAACTTTTGGTATTTTACAGTATTTGAAAGGTTTCCAGATGTCATTTAAGTTTTATTATTATATAAATTAACGTTTTTATCTATTCATTTACAAATAAAAGTAAAATATTTTCAAAATATTTAAATCTATCCTCTAGTTCACTTTATCCCGCACTGAAAGGCCCGGGTAAAGTGAACAGTTATTTCAAAAAATAGCTAAATAATATTAAACTTAATAATGTAAGAAGTTTCTTGTGCAACTTACAAAGTAATGTTTTAAGTCTGAAAAATACATTATTTTCGACTTTTACAGTTACTATGTTCACTTTCCCTGGTCTCCCCTACATTTTCACGTTTCATCATTTACTATTCAATTTCAATTTGTACACATTTATTTGTCAAATTTATTTTTGAGGAAATGTCAGTACCTCTTTCCTTTAGGAACTCTCCTATCGAATATTTATGGTAAGTGTAAAAACATGCATGATCTACTGAAACTATTAATAAGTATCCTATAAGAATCGTTTAAATTAGTTTTAAATGAAGATTAAAAGAACAAATGAAAAAAATGTAAAAGCAATGAGACGAATTTAGTAATAAGCAACCTAAAAAATAACTTTCGTTCAAAATGATTTATAAAAAGGTAGTACTTTTACAAAAAAATAAAATCATACCATGAATAACAGAAAAAAGGTAAATAAAATTCTAAACGAAATTCCGCTCTAAAATCTTCCCCAGCACAAAAGACCCCAATAATTTTTGTCCTCGAAAAATCTAATAACAGCCCGATGACGTCCACTGCTATCGAAAAATCCAGCATCGTGGCCCCTTTTTTCACCGACCTCACCTCTCGTCCCGCACGGCGCGCTTTCAGCCCACAAAAGAAAACAAAAGCCTCGCCAATAAAAACGTCGCTTAGCCGCGTAAAAAGTGCAACCACGCGCGCGGAAAATAGCTTATACACACGCACATATATATCCTCGCATACGCATCTACCGCTGCCACAAAAAAAAAAGAGGATAGCACAGCGGCAGCAGCGCGCGCGAGCCGCAGAGAAATTGAAAATTGAGCGGACAAAGGCCGCGCGTCGATGGGTATCGCGATTGGCAGCCGCCGCGAGAACTTTCCCCCGCGCCGAACGGAATAATTGGTCCTCGTTAGAGCGCGAAAACCGGATGGCAGTCGAGCCCGCGCGTCCGGTTGGCTGCGGATCGTTAGAGCCGACTCTCGCTCCGATATGTACGTTATATCCGTGAGCGCGTGGATTTATGTGTGGGTACAGGTGCGCGCGTGGTGAAGGGACCAACGTGTGTACGCACGCACGCACGCGCTTTTTTTTTCTCAATGCCACGCGGCTCGGCGGCGCAGTGTCATAGACAATGACTCGCCAGAGATGAATGTGCGCCGCGGCGGCTCTGTGCTCTTGTCTATTTGGTCGCTAGTGCTGCCGATACTGACGCTGTGTTTGTCTAATTAACGAGTGCTAATGGGTTTCGCGACTCGTGTATAGATGCTGTTTACGCGTGCGACATTTCTTTCAGTCGATTATTTGTAGTGGACAATGGTTTGATTTTAGGAGAAAGAATGTTTTTGATTAGAAATTTTAAATTTAGTAGAATTAAATGAGTGTTGAATGTGTATGGAAAACTATTACAAGTATGTAATTGACAAAATCTTTTTTGTTTTATTTATTTTTGCATTCACATATCAGTGTGTAAGTATTTATTAGCATGTGTGAGATTGTGTGTGATGAATGGGAGTGATTTTGATATATAATTTTATAATTGTGATATTATGTATCTGACGAATGAAACTATTTGACTATTGTGGTAGATCTCAAAATAAAATATTAAGTCTAACTATAAATTATAGTATTAAAAAGACATGGTAATACCGTTTTGTGGAAAATTTATTTGAACTTGTACTTAACATATCGAGAATTTTTTCGATGAATTGAAGGTAATGTACGTCATAAATATTTTCTGAAAGATCAACTGGTTCATGATTAACTTTGCCAATACATTTACCATTTAATGCTCATGTTGAATCTTTGATTTTAGACTACACAATATATACTTACTTTAGATCATTTTAAAATACTCATTAGGATTTACAACTTGCTTAAAAAATACTCGGGAGCCTAGCTGCGAAGGAAAAACTCAAGTGAGTTTTGGAACATTTATATTCATTTTCAAGATATAACCCTGTCTAAGTATCTAAAAACTATAAAAATAAATAAATTGTAAGAAAATTCAATAATAAACAAAAAGACTCTAAACTATGTGATGCTTTTATTTAGTTAACAAATAATAAAGTCAAATTGACATGAATTTAGTTTTTTCAAGAAATAATCCGATTAACGAATCTTTCCTCCGGCACTTGAAATTACAGGAAGCTTCTTACCACTCCAATCCCTCTCTCCCAAACCCAGCACCTAATTAGCCCGCATTTCATCAGGCAACATAGCTACAACAATCCCCCCTCCCACCCTCCAAAACCAGGCCATATTACAACCACAGTCGACCCTAACCACTTCCAAGCTCCAATCCTATTTTCCGCCTTCTTGGCCTAAATCCCTACTCCCCTCGCCCCTTCGTACGCATGTTCCTGGTAGAAAGCTCGCGCATACACGTCTCCGGCAACGTATTGCCTATATCGACGAGGCGTAAGCTCCTTACGGCAATGCGCCATTGTGCCCAAGAGCTATATACCGCGATCCGTATAATGGACGATCACGCGGTGGCTGCTGCCGCTACGAGGGAAGGCTTGCATACGGAAGATATCAATTTTACTCCTTATCGGGTGGTATGATGTATAGGGAGCGCGCCGGGGAGGGTCATCACTTTGTCTCCGGTATCGCCCCCCTGTCTTTTCAAGAGGCTTGGGAGGAGAAAAATGTTGCTTTGAGACGAGGGTATTAGGCGAGAGGGGTCAGGTGGTTGGGTTTCTTTGATGTAGCTTTTAATGCAAGGTGCTGTAATGGAAAATTCTGGAAAATTAGATAAAATTTACGTCGGAGTTGACATTTTTCACATCATTAATGGATAATTTCATATTCTCGCAATTATGCTTTGGAAATTTCGTATTAATAAGTTTATTGCATTAAAATGAATAATTTGTTTAATAATTAATCCGCTTTACGTATTTTCATATTTCATTTTTATATTCCAGAGTAACGGAATTCTGATGATTATATAATTACATCGTTGCGATTGCTTTTAAAATACATTGCGATGCGAAATTAAATATTACATTTTGCAACGTCACGAATTGATTATACATGCAAAAGCACTTACGTTGAAAAGGCTAAATCAGGCATCAAATTCTTGAATGTAACACAGCCATATGTTTAACGTTGGGTTACTGTTCGTAATTAGGTCATCATTCCTATTCAATATTCACGCCGCGCCATTAATATTTGAATTAGTATATTTGATTGCAGCGTGCATTAAAGCCATCATGTATATTCAATTTCTCAAAATCGTATGAATTACATGCAATAAATTGAAACTGTATACTGTAGTATTGTATCGGTTTGACCTAGTAGCAGGTCTTTTATACTTATTTTAGCTGATCAACCTTCAATTTGTATTTTGTTTATCTATTTAAATTTTATTTTGTCGTGACCCCGCTCCAACCTGCTTTCCTCGTATGAGTCTGGGGTATTGAAATTCGATTTGCCATTGACGCAGTAATAGTATGATAAAACGATAGATTTGTCCCTACCCTGGTAGAAATTGATTTCATTTATTTACCATTTTTTAACTATTGTACCTTTGTGCAGACTAGAAACAAACTTGTTTTCTTGCTTATTTATTGGACATTCATAAAACGCATTTTATGGTTTTCAAACGTTTCTTGTAGTGTATATTTCAAGCTATTTCAATATTTTATAAACATTAATTAATCAGCGTAAATGGTTATGCAAAAATAAATGTTGAAGATGCCTATTCGAATAACCTAGGAAATCACTAGTACTAGAATACTAAAATTACATAGATAATATATAATAAATATAAAAAGACCTTTTATAATTCTAAAAGAACCTTTTATAATTCTGAATGCTTGCTACTATTAAAACTGGACAAGTCTTCAATATTTTCTAGACTTTTAAAATATTAATATTTTTTTTCTATTTTAAGTACCTCGTTTCTTGTTTTCCAAATATTTTTATCGTTTTATTTCTACCATCGTATAGCTAAGGTGCATCTACTTCTCATTACCTGACAAATTGAGTATTCACCTTGGCGAAAATAGCACTAGCGCCGAAAGCAATGTTAAACTCCCATAAAGTGGTGAAAGTTGGAACTATAATAATGATGGTGCAGTGCATAGCGAGGTTAGGAAAAACGACATTTTTATCGCTTTTCAGGACATTAAAAGTATTTAGCTTAAATATTCATCTTAAAAATTCTTTTTCGTGACCAGGAAAATATTATACACATCATTATTTGTAAAAATATCTCTAGATATTGTATACCATAATAAAATTGTAATTTTCCCTATCTCTGCAATGTTTCGTACCGTCATTAAAAAATGAAAGAAATTGAGCCCTGTGTGGTAAAAAATGATCGTGCCATTCTCGAAATATAAACGATCAAAGAAAATTTTCAAAAGATACTTAACCTCAAATATCTCAAAATATAAAGGTCGTTGTGACATGGGCATAGAACTCCTACAAGAGATAGTAAAAAGCTACCGTTTTGGAAAGTTTCAGATCAAATGCTGTGGATTTACTTCAGTATTCGAAGCTGACTAAGAATCGACTTTTTTTACAAATAGACTTTTTTAACGAAAATGACGATTTCGTAAATACGCATTCACGCACGCACGCATATACGCACGCAAACACGTACGTACGTTCGCATGCACGCACACACACACACTTAGTTAATTCTTATTAGTTAATTATTCTTCTGTTACTTCTCCATTTGCTTCATTTATTATTTCATGATTTCCACATGCTTCTTCTATTGTTTCATTATTTGCACTTGCTTCTTCTATTATTTCGTTATTTCCACTGTCATCTTCTTCTTTTTCTTCTTCATTCACCTCTTCAATTAATACTTCAACTACTTCTTTTACCATTAAAGTGTCTTTTGCAGAACTTGAGAAAGCCCGTTAATTTTTTATTCTGACCATTTCCTTCCGGATAATCCCATTAGATCCAATTTGATGTGAACCCTTTTCTCTTCTACTATTATATTTGTTACAGAACCTCAGTAAATATTCAGATGTATCCTTTACTCCAGAATATATTGTCTCTATTCCAGTTACTTCGGAATCCACAATCCTCTAGCTAAACTAAGCAACATCATATCCCCCCTCATCCTCGCCGTCGGAAAGCAGCATTGAGCCGCCACCCGTGCTAACAGCGCCTAAGAATCTTTCGCCCCACGCGAGCCCCGAGCAAGCAACGCTAAGGAAGATCGATCGCGTGGCACGCGTAATTGCAGCAGCCACCATCACCGCTGTATGCTATATATCCCGAGCAGTCTCTCTTCTCTTTTTTTTTGTGTCGGACACGTCGAAAAGTAAGAGGCTAAAAACGCGCGCAGCCAAAACAGCGGCTGCAGAGTGCCGAGAGGGAAAAAAGGGCCGGGGGTAAGGGAGCACACGCGGTTTTGCCATTACGTGCCGCTGCTACTGCTGCTGCTGGAAGGGTGGAAAAGCTCGAGAGTAGAGGAGGGCGGTGGCTTTTTACCGGTCGAGGGTTGAAGGTGAAATTGGCTTTTTTAGAGATGGCTGAGTTGGCGAAGAAATTATTATTTTAGGTGGGAAATATTTACATTCTGGGTGGGAATTGATCATTGAAATTTGTATGCTGGATTCTTATAGATTTATTTTGATAATGTTAATGAAATAAAAAGACTCCTAATTATTATAGTTCACCTTTTATCGTTATTGGAGATTACGCATAGACTAATTTTCTAATCGTATTAATTCTACCGCCATGAGCTATGTTTTTGTGCGTAATTGTTCAATCATTAAATATCGATTTCTGTATTTTAAAAGGAAAATTTTTACCGTCATATATTAATTTATGTAAAATTGAAGACTGACAAGGAGAGTGTTATACCACCGGGACACGAATTTTGATGAAACTTGGAGAGGTCCCTTCTGGTACCTTAAAATGAAGCCTAGAACTCGTAGTTCATTCTAATGTGCCCTTATGTTCGAGATATGAGCTTTTTCTACTCCGAATATACGTTATTTTAGTGAAAAGAGGTACTTCTTCTAGTGAGCATAACTATGCATGGGTTAGTACTAAAAAAAATAACCCAGAGAATAATAAAAGTAGGCAATACGAGCTTTAATTTAAGACCAGAAATGTTAATAGTACATTACGATACGTGTGAGCTAAGTGTAATAAATTTAGGTCACAAGTATCGTATACTATTTTACAGCATCTGCCTGCCCTAAGTCCGCCATGTCACGGCTATCCGTGATATAAGCAGTCCTTTACTGCACTTTGAGGTTAGCGTCCGAGCGCAGCGAGGGCGATAAAGCACAGTGCAATAAAGGACTACTTAGGTCACGGATAGGCGTGACATAAGTGCGGACTTAGGGCAGGCAGTGCTATAAAAAATATTAATCTGAGCCAAAGTTAATAATGAAGGACGGTGACTGAAAATGCATGAATATTCGAAGAAATTTAACTGATGCAATTTCGTTAATTATGAATGCATTTTAAGTCACTATGTTCAATTATTAATAACTTTAGCTCAGATTAATATTTTTTAACGTTGCAAGTTTCAAATTAAAGCTCTTTCCGCCTACTTTTATTATATGTTGCACTATAAGAGGTACCTTTTTTCAATAATATAACGTATATTCGGAGTAAAATTAGAATGACCCATTAGAATGAACTAAGGATGTTAGGTTTCATTTTTAGGTACCAGAAAGCACCTCCCAAAGTTTCATGAAAATTCGTGACCCGAAGGAATTGCATTCTTCTAGTGAGTCCATGATGGTACTGACACTAAAATTACTGTAGAATCATGGTTATAAGGAGTTTATAATATTTTGCATTTAGTTCGATGAATGCTGAAAATATTAGTGATATCTTAATGCAATACAATTTTTAAATTAGGTTTTAATTTATTTTAATCAGTTTAAAAAAGGCATCTATATTTGAGTAGTTTTTGAACTTAAAACTCTCTAATATGTCAATCTAATAAACTTAAATTTCAGCTTTAATATGTATTGATCACATCAAACTGGACCATTACTCATAAGAGTATTGTAAGTTATCGTATATTTTAAAAAAATTGAGAAAGCTTAAAAAATAAAAAATAAATAATTATTTAAAAATGTTCGTTAAAAACCAATATATTATCCTTGAATTTGTTCAGTTTTTTTAACGCTTTGAGAATCCCAGTCTGACAAAGTCAATTTTGCAAAAGATGTAACGTTTGCAAGACGATGCATACGTTTCCTAACTGTATAGTATAATAAAAATCAATGTCACATATAATAATATATAAAACATATTTAAAAAGCTTTAAACTAATTCAAAATAAAATCCTGCAATTGACGTACAAATTTTCCTTATACTTTAAGAATATCACTCACGTAGCTCCTTTGAAATCCCTGGAACCCGAGCCCCGAATAATTCACCGCTCTCAAAGGAGCCAATTTTTCGGAGTAAAAAAAGAGAGAAAGGAGAGATGCTCCTCGCCTTTACGACTGTACATCCGATATACTAACCCGTCAGCTGCAGTATCTGGAGCTTGAGCGTGCGTATCTCGGCGGTGAGCCTCTCGACCTCCAGCCTCGTCTCCTCCTCGCGCTGGTTCGCCTCCAGGAGGCTGCTGCTCGCCAGCGTCGCGGGACCTGCAAGCACAAGAGGATTTTTTTCGGGTTAATCATGGAAGAATGTACAGAATATGATGAGGATAGATGTTTTTCCTTTTTTTAATTAATAAGTTGGTTTACCCAATCGTAAATGATAAAAACATCGATTATTAAAAAAATCAATTTTCTGGAAGTATATTATCCTAGAAATTTAATATTCTCCTAGTTGCAAGTCGAACCGATTTAAATTTACGGAAATATAGGCTCGTATTAAAAAGTTAGTTAATTAAGTCTAATCAGTTTTCGAAACTATAAATACCTTTTTCTTAAAATCACGTTTTTAACGTCAGTAAGCCAGACTACTCAGAAACTACTACAGTAACCTTTCTAACATTTTCATTAAGCATAAAAAAACTATTGTCCTTCATGATAGGATCTTTTCAAATGTCTACCGTAAAGCGGGATACATTGAACCACTACTCTAAACTAAATCTTATCAGATCTATAAAACATCTGGAACGTTACATCTTATCAGCTATATAAAATATTTGAAACGTTACGCTCCACATATTTTATAGAGCTTTTAAGATGTATTATAAAATAGTAATCCAAGATAACCTGCTGAGGGTATAGAGCGGGTCAGACTTTGGTGGTCCCCGCGGGGAGCGTGAGAGGAAGGGCAGCCGCCATCTTGGTAAGATCAACTTTTGCACGCGAAATTTAAACGTTGAAGGACGTTTACCGCTGACAGTAACGTTAGAAAGTTAATTTTCAAAAGAATAATCATTGAATGGCAATATTTATATTGAAAACCCTTCAGTTTATAATATAAAGCATTAAAATATTAGCAAAGCATATAAAATTTATGAATAAGCATCAAAAATCGAAATACGGCATTAACTTTCGCATACACTGTACCACGAGATAGATGTACTAATAACATTGCAGCACAACTTTAGATAGCTATATGTTTAAAAAAAGTACCGCTTGCTATGCCCAGCTTTTTATGTATTATATCTAGGCTTATTTTACATTACATACTAATTTTTCAAAACAATATAAAGAAAACCTAGTTTACAATGAATAAAAATGCCTGTTTCGTGAAAGCTCTAGATAGGGCTCCCATGTTAAAAACTAAACCTTTCAAGCTGAATTTCTCGATTTTTGATACCGCAAGGGGTGTCGCAACTTCAACCACCAAAATAACGGTATAAGTGCCAGTGAAAGTGCAACAGAGAAAAATCAAACTAATGATAAAGTGCAAAATCCAATAAAAGGAAAAATGCTACCTACAGTAGTTACAGGGCGAATTATTTACAAGCAATTAAGGGAAGAAGATACAGCAAACACTCAAATCCTTTAATTTAAGAAGAAAAATATTTTTTCTGCAAAACATGTTATAATATAGAAAAAGATGAGATTTTAGACTGTTTTTTTTTAATTCACCACCCTTTGAAGTAGCTATTTTGAAAAAACCTGTAAAAACAGACATATATTTGATTATCACTATGCGCAAGGAGTTACAATGGATTGGTATATATTTTTTTTATGATCACTTCATGTTAAAACTAAGACATTTAAAGAGCAATATTTTCAAATAATATTTTCAAGCTATTCTGAGATTATATTCTATATGAACAATTTATTGTTTGCGATATAAGCAGTATTTTAATATTAACTTATATTTTTAAAAATGATATTTTAGGTAATAATAAAAAAAGAACTCTCTTTAAATTTGTTCAAAGTATGTTAAAAGGAAAGTACAAACATTTTCAGCTTTGTTAAATTTCTTCTTCTAAGAACTCTTAATAAAGTAGTAACAGGTATTTTTTAATACACAAATAATAGAGCAAAGTATTCTATTAGTAATCTGAATTAATATTCTCTTTTACCGATGCCATATTTGTGCCTCAATATGGTGTTAATCGACGACGAAGGTCTGCGGTGTGTTTGCAAACAAAGCATATACAATTTTTACAGAGGTGCTTGTATCAATCGGCAGATACTAGGAATTGAACCTGGGTCACCGGCTTGGGAATCCGACACTTTACCGACTGAGCCACCGTAGGCTCCAATTAATAATATTAAAAGATATTTAAGCTTTGTTTCTCTGATAGATATCGGTCAAATTGTGATAAAATAATATAATAAATCACGGTATTCATATAATCATTTTTTTTCTAATATATTCTATAACCATGATTTTATAATAGCAACTGACATACCAATAAATATTTTAACATAAAATAATTACTAAATTTTCTTCAGATATCAATCTTTTAAATAGAAAAAAATCATACAAATACTATTCTTTAAAATAAAAATGAAATCCATACAACTATACATTCTCACACTTTTTACAAAAAAATTCTAAAAATGTTTGTAGGTCTTTCTACCACACATCTTTATATACAACTCCCTCTAAACAGCCTTCCCTTCAATCTCAAAAATGAAAACGCTGCCGTTCTCACCCTTCATCTCCCCATCCACTCGTACACTCACTCCCTCGTACCCTCGCGACACCCGCTTTACGAGTATACCGTGGCAGCGCGCAAAACTCGCGACTCGGCGACCCAATTTTCCCTAGTTGCAGTTGCAGCTGTGCTGCATGCACTCGGACTACACTCGTAAAGAGTCGCGCGCGCGCCGGGGACGTGATTCAATTCGCGCGATATTCGCGCGCCGGGAGGGAATTGACGGCGGGCCAACTCGTCGTCGAAGAAGGAGTGGGGGTAGGAGTGAGTTACGGCTACAGCGAGGCTTCCATGGTTTTACTTCTACTGATACTTCGCGCGCGAGGGTGATTTTCTTTAGTTCGTTTTACCCGCGCGTAAGCTTCTCATGTGTGTGTGTGTAGATATGTATGGAGTGTGGATGGGATGCGCGCATGTTTGAATACATCTTCGTTTCCTGAGTTTGATATTCGACAGGGTTTTATTTATGGTATGTAGTCTTGTGCTTTTAAAAAATCCGTTGCTGAAATGGATGTGCTCGTGAAAGAATGGGGGAGAGTGGAGATAGTTTTTAAAAGTATCGTATGAAAAGATATGACTGTTTGCATTTCAGGCTATATAGTATTTACGTAGTTTATTGAACTTTATGTTATATTATTGTTATGATCCATTGGATTACTTTCTTTCTGTTCTTTAGGCAAATAGAATAGTAAAGTTATTAGAGAATCCTGCCAATACATTTGGGGCGAAAAGAACACATTTTTTGAAAATGTTTCATAGGAATCATAAAAGTTTACAAAGTTTTGATAAAATATTCTTATACTAATGTATATATGGTTGAATAAGTTATTTATAAGATTATTAACATTTATAAAGTGAAAAGTAAGAAAGTATAGTATTACTCTATGATTAAATTTATGTCGATACGTGTAGGTATCTAGATAAATCAGTTCAAATTTTCAGTCAATTATACGAAAATTACTTTACAAATTTAACTTGCAAAGAACAGTCATTTAATAATTGCTATATCAAGTCTAGAATGTTTAGTAAGGACTATAGTATTTTTTATTAATATATCCGTATGGATGTGTGAGTGTGTGTGTGCGTATGTTCGTGCGTGAGTGCATGCGTGCGTGCGTGTTTGTATACATTCGTGCGTACGTGTGTATTCGTGTGTGTAGATGTATGTGTGTATGTATGTAAGTATGCATCCATATCTAGAGTAATCGAGATAAATCTTCTTTTGTTTCTTCGCGGTTTTCGATTTTTGGCTATTAGTTTTTCGGTTTCTTTTTTGGTACGTTAGAAATAATATCATGGATCTAGTGAAAATGCATTTCAAAGAGCATAAAATTACCTATCTTTTACCACCCGAAATTTCAGATAAGTTGTTTCCTATCTTTTGTTATACACGAAAACGTTATTTGTTGTTTGTACAGTGATTTCTTTGAAATATATGATGGAAAGTTTTTGAAAAAATTTGAGGTAATTAGACCAATGGAGAAGATTATTCTGTAACATTTTAGAGACATTTAAGATCGGGTTCAGGGGTAATTATTACATTAAGAATTAATTATTTATAAAAATACGCAACTCGTACCTTATTATAAATTTGAATATACAAACATGTGTATGTAAATACATCTGAACAGATCAGCTATCACAAGCACGATGATTTACAGTTTTCGAATCGCTAACTAGATCTTTCTTCGAAGACAAACGATCATAATAATATAAATAGTTTTTAAGCTTCATAATTAACGTGATTATTTGCAGATAAGACATGTCCTCCTAAATACTGACGATCAAATTAATTATATACCTCATGAAAGAATTTGCCAACAGTGATAGTTCGGGCCGATTCTGACTGAATATTGTATGTCAGTAAATTATTTTTCGGTTCTGAACCAAGAAAGGGATTATATCGTTTTGATAAGAATGGGCCAGTAAAAAGAATCCACGTTGACTCGAAAAACGTCTCAGTTGGTGCAATACTTTTTGCCAATATTGAAAGAAAACAAAACATCGCGAAATCGTCAAGCGTAACTGAACCTACTTTTTAGGCTAGTTTTTAACAAAATATTAATTTAATGTACGATCACTAAGCTTACGTGAAATTTTCGGCCGCACGATAGCAATTTGTAATTATGATTATTACACTAAACTTTGAGTAAAGTGTCTCGCGTGTGCCTAAAAATTTATATTTCTTGTGCAATTTTGAATATATCAAGAAGAAAAGTGTTGTACTGACCCGTTCTTATCATTCCCGTTACATCTCAGTGCTGGACCTCTAACATTTGCAAGTACTGGTAGTGTCGGCAACTAATACTCGAACAGTATTCTACCGTAAATTCTTCAATGGGACCTTAAACTCCCCACAATTGCAACAATCACTACATATTATTAAACCTACTCAACCGATAACCACCATAATCCACCGCTCACCTCGCCCTCTCCCCCAAGAATTCCATCCTTCAAACTACTCCATTAATTCCAACAAGCAAAAAAATTCAATGCTTAATCGCGAAGCCCGGTGGGGTCATTGGCCCCCGTGGCTCTCGTGGGCTTTACGAGCTTGTAAAGAATCGAGCCGTTAAGCACAATAAATTGCACAGCCGCGCGAGCCTCCCCGCGCGAGTGTAAGTGAAATAAATGTCTCTGCGCGCGGGCTTAATGGCCGGAGCCGCGGGGCTGAGAAAGCTCCGAGGGAGCGGCGAGCTCGCCGACAGGTATGCAAGCGGAGCCCTTTTTTTGCCCAGTTTCTCTCTCCCTCTTGCTTCTCTTTTTTTTTTGCAGCGGATGAGGAGATCTGGCCATGAGGGGTTGAGCGGTTTTATGCAGCTTTGGGGGATGAATTGTGCGCTGTTGGATGAGTACGTGGTTTCTTTTGTTTAGAGCGATTGGTGAATTGAAATTGGATTTTCTAAGAAGTAGGTTTCGAGACCAGTAAATAGCTTATCCTCAATTGGAAGAATGACACGTTTTCGTTTACGTTTTTTTGAGAGTTCATAATAATATAAATAAATCATTTTCTGGTGAAAGAGATAGGATAAGATCGTGAATTAGAAGTGCTTTCTAATATCCTCAAAAAGTACTCCAAATTTAAACATCATCTGAATCTCAATCTCAAATGACTACTCAAATGAATACCATTTCTCAATTGGAGTAGCACTTCTTGGTCATTTCTAAGTTTTATGTGGCTACGTAAAATCATGGCAGTAAAATTACTATCCACAAAATATGAAATGACCAAGAAGCGCTACTCCAACTGAGAAATGGTTTCAACTTGTTCAACCATTTGAGATTGAGTTTCGGTTACGACTATAATTTCCAGCTTAAGATAGTTCCATTCATCTCATCTATTAAATAGAAACTCCGTAAGTGTTAACCAGCCGTTTGATATTCATTTTCATTTTATTTTATATTTAATTCGTTGCTCGTAATTGAATGAATTTATGTATGAATGATTTTAAAAAGTCGTAAAACAATAATAGTTTCTGCATAGAAAAAACAATCTTGAAAAATGTTTTTAACTCAATTGCGGGTGTTGTTGGAATTAAGGCGCAGCACAGACAATGATTTTTTAAAAAATAGAAAAAACAGTTTACTTGTGTATTAGTACAAGTATTAATATGAATACTTCGTAGATATTATTCCCAAGTATATTTTTACGATAGTGAGAGCAACAATTTTTTCATGGTGAATGATACTAAAAAATTTTAAACGTGCTATCTCTCATTCCATCAACACCCTCAAAGTATATCGAAGTATCACCACTTTTACGACTAAAATCACCTCTAATCAAAATAAATAATTCTCCACTTTATTCCTCTACGAAATAACTGCACCCACTCGCAGCCTATCCAGCTTCTCCACCAAAGGCTCGCCTCGAAAACCAAAAAAGCCACTCTCTCTCTCTCTCTGTCTCTCAAAGTACCTTACCGCATCTCCGCACCCCAGTCTTGTTTGCCACCGGCACTGCCATACCGCGCGTCTCTGCGGCATAACTTCGTAAGAAGCGGCAATACAGCAGCTGCAGCAGCCTGCGCTCCCACTCTCTCTCTCCCTTTCCTTTCCACTTCCGCGCTCTCTGTCAAGTGGTCGGAGGCGCATACGTACGTATAGTGTGTATCGCGCGAGTGCGCAGCGTGTTATTACCCGTGTTATGGGGCGCAAGAGAGAGAGAGAGAAGTGAAAGCTACGCGGTGCAGGGGAATATTTACGGGCTGAGAAATGCTGTCTTCTGCTGTTTCTTGAGGATGTTTGGGAGGTAAGAGTTTCTTAGTAAAGGATGAGAGAGAGAGAGACTCATGCTTGCTGGGCGAGATGATTTATAAGGGGAGAGATGAAGTGGGTTTTGATGAGCGTTTTATTTGAAGGTCTGATGTGCGGTGTATGTTAAAGGGTTCGGAAGGATTTGTGGATGGAGGTGAGAGGGAATGGTTGGGAGAAGTTGGTGCTTAAAGATTTCGTTTACCGGTGTGTTTATGATGATGCTTGGATTTTGTCTTAAGAGATGCAAGGGGTTTAAATTGTACGAGTACGAATTTTGTGAGCAAATATTCACATATATTGACTCGTTAAGACTGAGACCATTTTTCTGGTAAGGCAATCCTGCTATTAAATAGGATTAAGTTTAAAATTATTTAAAGGATGAATAACTCAATAAAATTTATGTTTTCAGGTGTATGGTTTTTATTTTATTTTTAACCTTTTTGTTCTATGACCTTGACAAAACTAAATCAGATGTATTTTAGTTTAGAAACACTGTTTAGAAACAATGAACATCTAAACTACTAGAAAAAATGCCGAGAACTACATTTAATAACCCGTAAAAAATAAGACAGTTCTTACAAGTGTTTGACTAATTTTGTTAAGAATGTCAATTATTTTAGAAAACGATTGTTTAGTAACATAAAAGCTCGTGTAAAATAAATAGTACATTATGTAACAAGGGCAAAAAATCGAATATTTTTCCCGCAGGTGAGTTTACTGCCCAGGCAGCATCACCCGAGGGAAAAATCGACTTTTCTCTCGAGTTACATATAGTACTCTATGCCCAACTCAACTGTGGACACTTTTTGACTTGAAAAGCGGCGCTAATGGACTGTTAAAAGACAATCGAAAATCAGGGTTATTGGTAGAACTTGATGAAATAAAGGAATTTTGACTATTTTCTAGTGAAGTCACTTTTTTCCCTGGGGATAAAAGTGATTTGCGAGTAAAAAGTGTAATTTTGGTCTCGCTTTTCAGAGAAAAAAGTGACCGTTTTCGTTTAGATGGGCATAAAGAAATATAATAAACTTTTATTATTAGAGTTTAAGTAGAAAATAATTAGTTGCTTAGTAGTTATATGCCGCAAATGATGTGTGAAAGGGCGGATACTATCTAGATAAATAACTGCTTGTTTTTAACAAATATTTACGGCTTAAGTAATAATATAAATATAAACATGGTTTTTATTAATAACATGTCTTTAATTAGCAAAAGATTATTATTATTTTCCAGATTATTATAGTCGAAGGAAACCATTTTGTTTCTACTAGAATATGAATACTCGTGCGTTTATTAACTAGGGCATTCTAATAAAGAGTATAATGTATAATTAATATAATTTGTAACTGATTTGTAATTATATAAAGGGAAGTATCGAGTTTTATTAATCATTAAGAATATAAATCCAAACTTTCACTTTTACTACGGGATAAATGCGCATTCAATTTATAATATTAAAAACATACATTTAGTTTAAACATTAAAACTATTTCATTAGTAATACAAAAGTGAGAATGCGCGATACGGAAATAAAATATTTAAAACCCTGCAGCCACGACTAAAAGAAACGTTATTTTCCCACCGCTCGCATCCCTCGCATAATACCTATAGCCAAGCAGCGAATCTCACAAACACGGAAATCCTCTCTGGCATACGCATCGAAAACAGGCATGAAAGAGCGCTTAAAACAATAGAACGGCACTACAAAAAGACCGAAGAAAAAGAGAAAAAGAAACGAGAAAAAGACAGGAAGAGAGAAAAGAACATACGGAGCGCGATCAAAGTGAGGCGTCAAGCCGATGCTCTCGAGCTCGCGGCTGCTCGAACTCTCGAGGATTCCTCCTTCCCCCCCCCCCCCCCCGGAAACACAAAGGATTCATTTCGTCAAAAGAATATGCGGCAAAGCACTTTACCCCTCTGAGGCGTAAAACGTGACGCGAGAAAGCGACTGCCAGAAAAGGAGAGAGAGAGAGAGAGAGAGAAAGATTCCTATCCGTCCGCGTTGCTGCTTTAGCCCAGGGAAAGCGATATTACGTCGTCGTCGGCGGCGCGAATACGTTCGGCACGTTCGTCGTCTGCGAGTACGTGTACGCTGCGAAGTGGGGGAGGGGAGAACGTCGCGACGACTCGTGCGCTTTAACGACGTTTGAGATGCGACGACGACGAGGCGACGCGACAAGACGAGACGCGCTGCGAAGAACGGAAAATTATCCGACGTGTCGCGCCGTGCTTGAAAACTAACTTGGGATACTTTTGTATCGGAGGGGGAAGAGCGGGAGTGACGGCTGCGTTCTCCGTTACGTTTCACTTTGATGTCGACGGTGATGGGTTGATCGTGTAATGGTGCTGGTTTCATAGGCGACGATTGTTAATGATTTCTTGCCTTTATATTATTTATATTGTAATAATAGGTGCAGGTGGTTTGAGTCTTTGAATTATTTTGACCTTCTTTAATAAGTAAGATTCCTAATTATACTGTCACCGTCTTATTATACGCTGTTTCTCGATATTTTTCTGTTGATGCTTAAGAAAGACATTTTATACGCGAATTAAATAATAGTTTACGTTAAAATTTATCATTTGGAGAATGTATGAAAGATTATTCCAATTTTTCACAGAGAAATTTTGGAGACAGTGAGTACAGACAGGACGACAGTAATTGTAGATATACTCACCCTATAAAATTATTTTTCTCTCTTTAAATAGTCAATATTTAAATATTATTGATTAATTAGAAAGAATAATGTATGACAAAATATAACATGTATCAAATATATGAAAAAGAAATCTCCTAGATAAATGTAACGGTGTCTGACCTAAGACATACTCATACTACTTATAAACTGTACTATTAGTTTCTTCACATCATAGGCTACTAATAACCAACGACTATAAGCTTCTATTAATTCAGATTAATATTTTATCAATTTTTTGTAAAAAAACTTACATTACAAACAATTAGTAGAACAAATATATCATTTATATGACGCGTAATTAAAACTGTTACTTTTTAAGATTTATTTAAGATTTATTTATCTATACATTTCGCAATAAATTAGCTAGAGTTAAAATAATAGTTATTCCTTGAATAAGTTTCTTGCGTAGAATCAATTGTCATCGTGCATTTGATTAAAAATATAAATTTCAAATGATTTGTTCAAAGAATTAATATTTAAACAAATTGCACAAATTAATATTTCTTTCACCATTCATAAATTTTTCTCACATCCCAATTTAAAAATCTACGAGAAGACCATAAGTGGTAGATCAGCCGTAACTTATAACAAGCAAATCCAAAATACTTGTATCCATAATCCACTTATTCCTACCCTCCCGTCACTTCAATCTTCATATCATCACAACCCACCTCCAATATCCATCGCGCGTGCCATCCACCCCCTCGTCTAATAACCTCCCCCCCCCCCCCCTCCATCCCCAAACTCAAAATCAATCAGCCATCTCAGTGTACGTACGTCGCTCAGCCCATCAGCAGGCCTGCCTCCGCGCGCCCAGCCATCAACAATCTCCTGCGTCTCTCAACGACGAAGTAGCATCTCCCTGACGCGCGTCTGCACTTCACGCTCGATTCGCCTGTGCGCGACGGCATAACCGGCAAACAGTGCGCCAAGTCCGCGCGCGCGCGCGCGCTCGCATGTTTGATCGCCGATTCCTGTGTGCTCGGCTGCCTCGTAAGGGTGAAACGAGCCGGAGTTTGCCGAGTCCTTGCCGTCCCGTGCACGCGCGGCCGCGGCTGTACACATATGTGTGTGCGCGATATGGAGGCAGGGAGTAAATGAAATGCCGTGCGCTTGGATCTCCTTGGACGTGTGTACCGGGCGGGGGGGGGGGGGGGGCTGATGTGTACGGGACTTCGAGGAGGATGTCTGCGAGGGCTGTTTGCGGATCCTGTGCGTGTGTGTGCGTGTGTGTGGTGTGTGTGTGTGTGTGTGTGTGTGTGTGTGTGTGTGCCCGGGTATTTGCTGCTTATGAGAGGAGAATGCGAAGATACGGAGTTTGCATGGATGTAGGAGGTAGGAGATGGAAAGTGAGTGATTTATTGGAGAATATTGTGTTACGTTGAGATTTTATGAGTGTAATATATAACGAAATAAAGGTTTGTGGTGTTGAAAATACATTATTAATTAATTGTATTTCTGTGGCATTCTGGAACATTCATCTTAGACCATATTTTTTTTAATTAAGCTTGAAATAAGTTTTCTATGTTTAAATACGAGTACAGACCGCTTTTGTATATAAAATTAGCGACAGACACCAAAGTATATAAATATTATTAAAAAGTAATCAGTGCATGACGACTTAAGCTCTATTTAAAATGGCTTATAATGGTATATTTCTCTTTAATAAGACATTATTTCATTGACTATTAAAATAATATTAGTTAATTTATTAGTTATTTATATAGCTTACAAAAATAAAATTGTGGTATTATGGGAAAAATAAGTTAATTATATTTTTATATGCAACCTGCATTCAGAAAGCTAGTGGTAATCATAGAGAGCGTCTAAAATATAATAAAACTATTTTTTCTATTACTTTTTCTATTCTTTTAATACGAAGTATTTTATGCACGTTTGCGTAAAATGCGATTTTACGCACTTTTTTGAGTGTGTAAAATGCTGTTTTACGCAGTCGTACAACATTCATGTTCTTGCCACTCAGACATGGAATTTCACACTCCGATGTGATCGCACAATACGACTGCCAGCAACGTTAGCCCTCATGTTGTGCAATTGCACACTTGGAGCGCAACATTCAATACCCGAGTGACAAATATTATTTTTCTATATTTACGTAAAATTGCATTGCATGCCCTCAAAACGGACATTACATCAATTTTTTAAGCACAGTATATAAAAGAATATCGTATGCAACTTGTGCGTACGATATACATACTCGTACGATCGAGCGACACTCGCCATCGACTCGTGCACGGCGATCAGCTACTCGTGTGTAAAATCACAATTTACGCACTTGTTGCGTAATATACTATATTCTAATACGTTTAACAGAACCACGGCGATAACACACCTTTCTTTATACATAAAAACTATCCGCATTAGTAAATTATTTTGCTTATATTCTCAAATAAAAAGCCAGGATTTTCTTAGTTATGATTGTGTTTACTAATAATATTTGATATCTTATTTAATTCAGTATAATTTCACTTGCTGAGTGTATATAATAAATATTTGCAACATTTTATCTATATTTTACTTGCATATCTATTTATTTATATATATTCATTTTATTTTAAATAATGAAAAAATATTCTTACTTTTACCGAACCAAAATTTTAAAAATGTGTATAAAATAAACGAGTTGACGGGACTGCAGTAAAACGTAAAAAAAACTATAAGCACAGCATGCGAAATGAAGAGCAAAAAGATGCAAAGAGAAAATACCCGTTGCCATAAAAGTCACGATAAGGCGATGGCACGGAAAAGAAGAGAAAAAAAATAGTTTGCATAGGCAAAGCAGCTGGAAAGAAAATGTAAATACACAGGAGCCGCGCGGACGTAAAGATGTAGGCGCTAAGTTAAGGTTTGGAAGAGTTAAGCAACGAGCACCTGTAAGAGGTGCTTTCAGAAGAAAATAAAAGTGTAAATAAATGAAAATTCTACAAAGTTAAATTGCAGTCAATTTATTTTGTTTGTTTGTTTATTTTAAAGTATGAGAGAAACACTTTAGTAAGCAAATTTTACTCTTTATCTCTTTTTAATTAACAGATTAAATGTAGTATATGGATGATTTACATGAAACTAATTTCTAAAAGTGAAAAGGTAACAAACGTTAATTAACATTTTGAAATACTACTGAAATTGTCCTTTATTGTATAAAGTTCAAAATTCTTATAACTTAATCTATTACTAAATTATCATTATGTCAATGAATTAGAATGCAAAGTATGTGGAATAACCATTCTATCATAGGATAAAGTTTAAACAATAATTATGTAAACTCACTTTAATATTGTATCCCTACTTATTATAAGTTTTCTAATTTATGCAATTTTAGGAATAAAAAATAGCGCTTGCTTTAAAATTTATTTGTTCATTATGGGGATCCGTGGCTTAACCGGCTAAAGCGTACGACTTAGATATTTGAAACGCGTTGTTTCCGAGGCCGTGGGTTTGAATCCCTGTTGTGTCAATTTTTTCGGTGACGAATTTGTCGCTTGTCATTTCGGTCTAATAGCTGACGAAAATTGAACATGATCTCCATCCGTGCAGGAGTTGACAGCCCTAAAACTATGCAAAGTTAAAAATTGTTAACAAAAATGTAAAAGGGCTTGTCCGGTGTATCTAAAAATAAATCAATAAATCAATATAAATTAAATTCATACGGGCTTGCTTAAAATATCAAACGGCGTCATTACCTACGCAAAAAATCAAATTCCCCCATGAACTCGTAAAAAAAAACTTTCCCAGTCAAAAGATGATACATATGCAGGATCACAACTACCACCCATGAGCTTACAATTCAATTACCCTATTTGCATCGCAAGATAACCAATGGACCGCGAAATTCGTGAACCCTTTCACCCGTTCTATCGCCATACCTCCGAGCTGTACTCTCCTGCCTCGATTGGTACAGTCCATGCGTGCCTCCGTGTTTGCATACATCCGCTGGTTATGTTTGCGCACACGCACGTGCGTGCGCGCGCGTCTACATTGTCATCGTAGCCGCTGGCCGACGGGATCAAACAACAATAATGTTTGCGTCCGACCCCCACGATCTCGTGATTTCGTTCGGTGCAGCGTGTGTGTGTGTACGGAGGTGATGCTTGGCTGGACGCAAGGGCCCAGGAATATTATGTATACAGCGTTGAAGAGGGCTACATTGTCTTGTCGTCGCGTTACGTGGGTGCGTGCAGTGTGATTGAATAGGGACGAAGGAGAGGATGTGGAGTTTATTTGCTTCGGTGTGTTGCTATGAGCTTCGTATCAGAGGTGGAGAGATGGTTTCATGAAATTAGGATTTGGAAGTTTTTCACCTTCAATAATTGTGTTATTGTGACATATATTAGTTGCTTTTTCTCCGTAATTACTTCAATTTTTAAACCCTTTAAGGACCTCTTGTATTATGATGTCAATCATTTTTCAGTTGGACGATTGACTGATGACCATTGGAAGCTCAATAAGATTTCCTAAAAGTAACCATCTAGACTTAATTAAGGAAATAGTAAAATATAAGAATGGGAAAAAACATTTTTGTTGTTGTTGTTTTGAATGCATGAATGCATGAATGCGTGATTCTTTTTTATAGAATTTTCAATACATACCATACTGCTTCTGAGCATATAATGTTTATCATTTCATTAGTATTAGACTGATATTAGATTCTAACTGTTATGCAATTTATTTTTTTAAATTATATCGTTTTTCAAACACTCCTATATTATGCACAATTGTAAACCAAAGTTAATAAAATTTTCAGGATATTCTACTTAAATTATTTTCAAGATACATAATAAAATTCAGTCTGTTATATGAATTGTAAATTACTTCTCGGGGCCTCGAAATTATGTAACACCTGTGACCCACCAACATGATCTTTAAGGGTTAAAATTCAGACTAACAATAAGTTTCCTTTGATAAATGGAACATTCTTAATTCCATGGATCTTCGATTCGTAAGAATCTGAATTAAAACTTCCTGAAAACTTCTCAAATCTCAATGCTCCATCACATTCACACAAGAGTACCAACAAACTACCAGCCCATTAAAACGGACGTTGATCGATATCCCAAAGACCATTGTCAACCGAAACGTATTCCACACTTGCCTCTCCCGTCCCCAAATCGCTCCTCAACTCCCCATCCCAACGTGACACCCTCCCCCTATCCAACCTCGCCTGGCGCAAGTTCGTCGATTCGTCACGCGCGATTACGCAGCCCGCGAAACTCTCTCTCTCTCTCCGCTGAAAAGGCGTCCATGCACCAAAGCGTGTGTCCAAGTTTGCTCGGCCGACACACACCGGACTTCCAACCCACTTGCCGACGCAAACCGAGCCCGAGACAGAGCGAAGGTGGTGTGTTCCTTCGCTCACACGTGTATACACGGTACACGTAAGACCGCGCGCGCGCGCGTGCACGCCGTCACTCGCGGCTACGAACTTATCGAGGTAGAGCGTGCGACGTTCGCCTCGCGGTTACGTGACACGACCTGCCAGGCGCACTCTCGGCCTCGAGTGTGTGTATGTGTGTGTGTGTGTGTGTGTGTGTGTGTGTGTGTGTGTGTACAAGCTCGAAGCTCGAAGCTGAAGCTTCTTGCTCGCTGGGAGGTGAGACGAGACGGCCAACTTTGGCAGGGAGCGAGGCGGGCGTCTAATGCGATTCTGTCGAAGTGTCCGCGGCGCTGCAGGAGTGTGCGGCGGGAGAAGCCTGGGTGTAAGGGAGAGAGAGACTACTGGGACGCGTTTAAACGAGGTTAAATGGGATTATGGGAGGTAGTAATTGGCGAATTAACTGCGGGGTTAAGAATCTGAAAAGTTTCGGGGGATGGAAGTTGACAAAAGTTTTTGGTGTACTCGTGGTATTAGTACGTATTTTAATTCTTATTATAGTATTTTTTATTGAATTAATTTCATCTTGAGAGAAAGTTTCACGGTAAGTGCTTATTTTTAATCCTACTTTTGGGAACTAGCATTTTCAAGTTTTACTTTCGTTTGTTTACAAGTTAGGTATACAGTAAAATAAAGATTAAAAGAACTTAGTTATGATAATTTATTAAGTGATCATCGTAAGAATAGAATCGTGACAGTATTTTTGTGACATTTTTTAAATATATATTCTACATTTAATATTACCGTCTTTAATATTACAGTCTAGTACATACTATACATATAAACAATTATAAATTTATAAAATATTAGTTTAAATATACTTTTACACGTGTTCATGAAATATGATGAAAGTCTGCGGTTTTGAAATAATATTTCGCATTAACTGATAGCATTAATAAACGTTTATTTTACTGAAATAATGCAATACAATGAATTAAAAGTAATTATTGGAAAAACAATAACAAAAGATTAATAGCGTAAAACATCAAAATATTTATTTAAAAGATCAATTGACTAAGTACATGTACCATATATATAAAACTTTATTTTTTGTTATACGTGACCCAACTTTTATTCGCTATCTGCTCGAGCGGGCGGTAAAGACTTTTGATCTCACTACAGTGTGCGTACGTGCGTGCGTACGTGCATGTTTCAGCGAACGGTAAAGACTTTTAATTATTAAATTAAAATTAATTAAATTATCTTATCTTTCATTTACCTGAAATACTTTAATATACGATAATAATTATTTCATATGTTTATGTATGTATATCTCTGTGTGTGTATGTGTATATATGGGTGTGTGTGTATGTATAAATCAATGTATATGTAGGTATACATATTTCATTTCTTAAGAGAACAGGACGACAGTTGCACCGTGTCGAAAACGGCCACATCTGGTTCCGCTTGATAGACACGTAAAACCACAAAAATCAATACATGTGTCACAAAAAATACTCGTACAGCATCATGTACCATCTGGATGACACCACATGTTTAGGTGTGCCTAAACACTCTAGTAGGCTGATTTTCGAAAACAAGCCCTAAGAGAGTTTAGACCTCCCCAAACACGGGGTACCATCCGGATGATACCACATCTTTATGTGGGTCTAAACGTTCTAGTGGGCTGATTTTACAGTCTAACAAGCGTGTGTTTGTATCGTGTCGATGAACGTCCAAATTCAGTTTCGCTTCATAGGCATAAATAAAACACGTTATCCATACATGTTTGACAAAAATACGGTGTGCACCATGGGGGAGAGGCCTTTTTCGCCCTTTTACGTTTGCAATACTCGTTTTCAGCTCGCAATACGCACTTGCCTTCGGCTCGTACTTCCTCGCTTTCGACTCGTATTGCAAACCTCACACGCGAGAGAAAAAAGGTTACTTTTCCCCCATGGTACACAATATACTATTTTATAACACGTGCATGAAAAAGGCCTTTTTCCATGTCTGTAAAGCGAATAAATAATTGAGAATTTCGAGCATCTTCGAGTAGCGGGAGAAATATTACTTTTTCTCCTGCTGCTTTTCGTCACTACAACAAAAATAGTAAAAAATCAAAATTTTAGAAAATTTTGAAAATTTAAAAAGAAATTTAAGTTACCTACTGTTAATTTTTTTAATTTCATTGGTGTGGTGGACAACTCAAAATTTCTACTTCCACGCCCACCCTGCATGAAAAAAGAGTTCCAATTCAAAGATGTAATTACAAAAAATACGGCGTATAACTGGAGGAAAAGTTTTTTCAGACTCGGATGATGATTCGAGAACTCGCGTACGTATAGGGCGCCTTCGTCGCTTTCAACTTCCACTCGTGCTCAATCATCATCCTCTCGTAGAAAAGTTGTACATTGTACTATTATATGATTCTATGTATAGCAAATTATGTTGTACACATGTATGCAAATGATCTGCAACACTAATCCAGTAAATTCACTCAAAACCCTTATTTTTTCAGCCTTATAACATCGGGCCTCTATATTCCTGCCAAAAACTACAACAAAATAAGAAAACATGCGATTTTTATCAATTCTCTTATTTTTTTCAATACTCTTCTGTTTCAAAGAATACTACCTTCCACCGAAGATATACACCTATTCGTAGGCGCTATTTTACTCGCGATCATAACTACACACCCCCGCGCGCGAAGAACCATCAAAAAAGCATAAAACTAAAAAACGCCGCGCATTCGCGCACGGCGTCGCATAACCTTATAACTTTGTTTACCCTTCTCGCCCTCGCGGGTGCGCGCGCGCGTTCGCGAGCGCGTTTAGCAATGAAAAATCGCTTAGCGCCTGCCTGCCAAGCCCCGCGCCGCACCATATACGAGTCATTTCAGTTCCAGCTAGTGCTCGCGCTCGCGTCGAGCCCGTAAATCATCGAAGACGCGCGAGAGCGAGCATTTAAAAGCGAGCATGTAATTTACATCTGGCAGTAGTAGCGCTCGCGCGTTTATGAGGGGAGGGGGGGGGGGGGATGAAACGAGAAATTTTACGAGCAGCGGTCAATGAGATGAACTTCGAAGGAGAGACAGTCGCGAGAGACTTGGAATTAGTTTTTCATAATTGCTAGAGAGGCGTTCTTGGCGCTATTTTGAAGATAGATGCTGTATAATGTAATTTGTAAACTTTGTGCTTAAATGTAAACTTATGGCTTTGATGTCTGATCCGAATACGTGTATGTGCATGTAGATGGCATACTCTGGAAATCAAATATTCAAATAAACATTGTTACTGAGAATTGTATTAACTTAATTAAAATGTAATTAATGGAAATAACTTTCTTATAATAAGTACCCGTAGTTTAATTTTATTATTTCTACACTTATTTTAAACTACGAAAATTGAACTACAACCAAACCTGTTTTTTATTAATAGTTTTTTAAGAGACTCAAAATAGCCTCTGATACTACTCAACATGTTTCAAATGGAAAAATTGTGAAAAATGAATTTTATTTGGAATGATACAAAAATAAAAGCATTATTCATGTAGGTTACTTATTAACACTTATTTAAAGATAATGATTGATTAGAATCAATAAAGTTAAACTGTAATATCAGTAATCCTTTAAGTACTGGTGGATCCTCCAGGAAAAATACATTTTTTGTTGTTGTTTCGATGTATTAAACTAGAAATTATGTAATATAAATGTATGGATCAGGTCAAAGTGGACTATTTCCGGTCTCGTTAGGTGAGCCTAAGTTATTTTTGACCGCAAAGAAAATTTTTCAATTGTATATTTTAGCACTGTATTGATGTACAAACTCCCCATAATGTTACTGAAATGAAATCTGGAAACTATATTGTTTTTTAGAATAAAATAATATCTACAGTTTCGCAATGAATGATGATCGTAGAATCATTAAACTCGTATTGATTAGACTACGAAGAGAACAAAATTGTTGCCATTCATAACGCACCAACATCACCCAAACAATTTACACGAGGTTAACCTAAGTGTAGTAGAACGATAATCGCGTAAAAGGCTCTTAACGTCGAAGTTATATACGCCCGCTTGCAGTTAATGCCAGCTTTCGCTCGATATATATTATATACTTATATCGAAAGAAAACCAATATATTTCCATTATGATCGTTTATCAAAGACTTTTACGTCTCACTCTCCCATCTTCTTCCTTTTTACTCAACTTTTCTCTTTTTTTCTATCGTGCCGCCTTCTATATCTTATACTTTAAGAAAATTTAGCACTAAAGAGGCAGCGGGCCGTAAATAATAATAGAGCAAAGTTTTGGCCGAAAATTCTCGTCGTTGACATCTTTCCTTATGGCTCTTTCAAGTGGCAAAACTAGGGGAGATAAAAAATAGAGGTACAGCAGCCAAGAAGATATACAGGTAAAATAGAAAATATACGGGCTAACGCGTGGAAAAAGACATTTTTGCCGAGTAGAGATAAAGGCAAGAAGTGTATTGGTGGGCCACAACCTGCACTATATCTTTTCGTTGAGAGGAGAGAAGTCACAGGCGATATATCCACAGCCTTGTTTTGCTAGTGTACAAATAGTATTTACAAATTATATCAAACTTTATTTATTTATTTATTTACATAGGGGTTTTAGCACTTTTTTATATAAGGCATGTAAGGTGTAACACAAAAAACCGCTGTCAATTCATTGGTACGTAGCTTCCTCCAAACTAATCGACCGTTCCAATATGAAATCAACATTGATTTAATATATTAGTTATAATTATCAATTTGTTCGTTTTTTGATTAATAGTTAATATATATCTACACGTTAATGGCGTCATAATCGTTTAAATTATTTTATACGTGTTCTACATTTAGTTAAAAGTAAGTATTTAGTTAAAAGTTAGTTAAGTAAAAATAAATTATTGTTGAAATAACATATCTACATTGAAAATTAATCCTGTTTTCAAGAATGTTGTTTTTTTTCTGAGGATTAGAATTAAATCTTATATATTCATACAAAAATAAGCTTTGATTGGCTGAAAATTACCGCGTGATACTAAAGAAAAGGCGATCAAAACTTTTTGGAAGAAAATGAATATCATGAAAATGAGAAAAACGTTATAAAACAAAAACGAATAGATAAATCTTGAAAAAGAAAATTAGCTTTGATTGGTAAAAAATTACCACCTAATAAGTGAAAAAATAAGCGATCAAAAAATTTTTTAAAAAAGAAATGATAAAAATGAAAAATTGATATAAAACAAAAACGAATTGATGAATATCAAATTTTATTAAGTCAAATCTTAATAAAAAAAAAGAAAAAAATAAGCGTTCATTGGTCAAAAATGACCAGTTTATACCTAAGAAATAAAAAATCAAAAATTTTTTGAAGAAAAATATAACCTCAAATATCTTGACAAATAAAAGTCCTTAAGATATGGGCAAATAACTCAGCCAAGAGATAGTTAAAAGCTACTTCTTCGGAAATTTTCAAGAGGAATAATGCCGTTATACTTAAGTTATCGTACAACGTAGAAAATCGATTTTTTATAAAAAATTACTTTTTTCGGAAATAATCAGAAATTCAATATATTTCCATTATATATTTCCGAGATATAACCGTTTAAAAAAATTACGTTTTCGTATATAACAAAAGAAGGGAATTATTATATCAAAATTTCGGGTCGGAAAAGATAGGTAATTTTAAGCTCTTTCAAATTCATTTTATCCGAATTGATTATATTATGAACCCTTCAAGAAACTCTGAAAACCTAAATCCCAAAAATCGATATATATCTAAAAAACAAAAAAAAACATCTACCATTCAAAAATATTATTTGTCAGTCACCTTCGTGCTTCAAAAACAAAAAAAAATGTACCCCTTAAAAAACTCAGTTCAATGTAGTTAGACCATTACAAATGTTGCCATTAGTTGCCAAGATTTAACAAAATTTTAAGATATCGCGTCATATAGGTATACAGTAAGTTAAAAGAAATTTTTACACTAGTAACGGTGGCAAAATTTGTTTATTATTGTCATATAGAGAGATGCGATTAATTAATTAGTAATACAACTATTTTAAAATGTAATTAATTTAAGAATCTTTTTATGTACATTGACCAAAATATTGCCATAATCACTATAATTAATGAAAGCTATTATACTAGTATTTGAACATTGTCATATCATGCTACATGAATCATAATCCAGATTTTATGCGCTATTCTATCTTCTAATATCTCCATTTTGGGCCGTAAATATTGAATTGTCAGTTAGTGACAACATTCTTCTTACAAAAAGCAATGAAGAAGCAGATCTGTAAGTTGATATAAGCTGTTCAAACAATTAATTAATAATGTGTATCAAGAATGAATTCTTCTGATAACATTGTATACTTAATAAGTTTTTTTAAACTGTACCAGTGTCACCATATCAATTTTATTGAAAATCGCTAACAGGTAAGCTAAAATTTAATATACATAATAATTCAGCATTTTTGTGTTCTAATAAGGGAATGTAATATAATATGTTAACGAAAAGCGTATACTTATCGAGTGTCAAGTACAAACAACCATAAATATTTCACATACTTTTAAATACATTTATTAATATTGATTAGAGTTAATTTCTTTCGACTTGCGTAAGTGAGAACTTTCGTAGTCTCACAATTATGAAGAATCTTATATCATTGTAAAATTTTTAACCGACTTCAAAAGAAGGAGGTTATCAATTCGACCGGTATATTTTTATTAATGTCTGTTTACACATAACTCCTCAACGGATGAATCGATTTCGATAATTCTTTATTATCTGATAGAGTATATTCCGCTGGTGATCCCACAAAAGTTTCGAGTCGATACTGGCCCAATACTACCAGTGCGACCAATTAAACAGTTTCTGACATCAATGTTTCATTCTTTCGTGAATTTTGATACTCAACTTGTTTCCAGATGTACCGATTTCGATAATTATATTTTTTATATGTTCCACTGGTGGTCTTATACAAATTTTGAGTTAATTTGGGTTACTCGGTAGTACACAATACTACCACTACTGGCCAAATAAAAATGATATTTTATCAACAATAAAAATATTGATTTAAGAGAGACATCATGCCGTTCTGCGAAGTTTTAGCAGGTATAAGTATCCTATTTCTCGTGCTGTACCACCTCGTTAGCAACTACGATTTCTGGAAGAAGCGCGGGGTCAGGGGTCCGAAGCCAGTTCCACTCTTTGGCAATTTCAAGGACGTGTTGCTTGGTAAAACCAACTTAGGCCTGCACCTTAAAACCTACTACTATGAGTACAAGAGCGAGTCCTTGATAGGAATCTACGTCGCGCGTTCGACTATGTTGATCCTGCGAGATCCCGATATCATCAAGGACGTCTTGATTAAGGACTTCAACGTGTTTCCCGATCGGGGTCTCTTTAAAGTCGAGGAAAACGACATCTTCGGTGACAATCTCTTTATGCTGGAGTACGAAAGATGGCGGCCTCTGAGACATAAACTGTCACCGGTCTTCAGTTCTCGAAAGTTGAAGGGCATGTTCTACCTGATTGTGGACTGTGCCAATCATCTTGAAAAGTACGTGGAGAAGCTGGCTGAGAAGGTATAAAGATAGATAGATGGATATAAATTTATTTCTGCTTTAGAAACGAAAAATTTGATATACTTTTAAATTCATGAACGATCATCAGTCTTATATAATTATAGTAAAACTAAACAATATATATCTATGGCATGATCTAATAAAATGAAACGTACTCTTATTCATGCTAATAATTACGTAGTTACCGAAACATATACAATATTAATTAAATTATATTGCATAACACAGTACTGCGTCATTTACTATTTACTATATCACATGATTCGATCGGTATTAATTATGTTAAATATCACATAAGGGCGAGCCTATTGAGTGCCGTGATCTGATGGCCAAATACATGACTGACGTGATCGGTGCGTGCGTTTTTGGACTCAACGCCAATGCATTGAGCGACGAGGAGAGTCGTTTTAGAAAAGCCGGAAGAGATTTAATGGATGATAGTTTGAAAAACTTCTTGAGGCGCTTGGGCAGAAATTGGTTTCCGACGATTTTCAGACTGTTGAGACCATTTATAGAGAATGATGCCTCTGAATTCTTTGCGAGTACTCTAAAGAAGACCGTGGAGTACAGGAAAATGAATAATGTGAGGAGGAATGACTTCCTTGACTTACTCATGGAGCTAATAGATGAACCGGAGAAAATCAATAATTTTGGTAAGCATTGCCTGTTATTAGAAATAGTTTTTCATAAGGACATTGTGCTAGTTTTATTGTTCATATGGCTGATTCATACGTAACTGGCACATTTGCAACTAACAAGAAAGTGAAGTTACCTTCTAATTTTTGCAAAGCGAATCTACTGCAAATTTTTTCTATAAAATTGATGCTGCACATGGATTATAATTTTATATAGATTGTATAGAGCTTATGATTTGTTTTTTATAACAAAAATAATTATGAAGTGTTACGTGTATAATACAATGAATCAGGAAAAATGCAAGTGTAATAGTAGATGTATTCGAAATGACGTAAGACTACCAGTGCAAAGAGATAGAAAGATTGTTAGAGCACTCGCCTTTTAGCGAGAATAAAAAACAAGCTCGAGTTTCCAATATCGCAATAGATGAATTCGTACGCCTTTAAGATATAATTTCATTAGCTGCATATAAAAACGCAACAGAAGTATTAAAATAAATTAAATTACATTTGTGGATGGTAACATACAATGTGACTGGTAAAATAGTAAAATATTTGCAACGTGATTTGTTTATGATTTTCCTTGCTTTTTAGAAAGAAATACATGTTCAATAATTAAAGAGAAATTAAAATACATACACTGTAATTGAACCACATATAGTTAGAGACCACCTAAGATTAAAAATTAAATTACCAATGTGTTTTGGTGCAAATGTCATATCATTCCTGTTATATATATTACTTGGCTCTTAGAGAAATATACTTATATTCCATCATAACATATAAAAAATAATACTTATTTGAAATTTAAAATGAAAACCTATATTTCTCTTACATCACTAAGTTATAAGATTTTAAACAAATTGATTAATTTTGGTTGGATCACATTTTCTTAAAAATACATATACTTACGTTATAAATATGTAAAGTAAAAGAAATAATTTAAATTATTTCAAAAATATTTTTTCCCCTAATTTTAATCAAATTTCTCAAACATATTTGAAAATTAAGTAATTACATTAATCAATGTTTTAATTTAAATCAAAATACATTTTTAATCTTCAATTTAAGTATGGTTAGGTATCTTTAATTTATTTATTTTACAATCTTAGAAACTATGAGAAAATATCCACCTGGAAGTATTTTACACAGACAATCCGCAGCTGCATATACTTTTGCTGGTACAAACGTTTCAATACCAAAAAATACTAAAATTCTTGTTCCCGTTTGGGCGATTCATCGTGATTCGAATATTTTTCCGAATCCCAATGCATTTGATCCTGAAAGGTTTAACGAAGAAAATGAAAAAACAAGACATCCGATGAATTTTTTACCCTTTGGTGATGGGCCACATAATTGCATAGGTATAAATTTTACATACATAGTTTTCTCTGAATATATATTTAATGAATATGTTTAACTATAAATTGTATTTATTTCTAGGAATACGTTTTGCAAGTTACCAAATGAAAATTGGAATTGCAACGCTGATAAATAATTTTAGGATAGACGTATGTGATAAAACATGCACTTCATACCGAATTGATCCAAGGTTGATTGTCCCGGTACCCATAGGAGGAATATACTTAAAGATTACGAAATTGTAAAGAAGTAGGACTTTTGGTATTTAAATTTGTTTATGTTTGAAATAGTTTTTAAAGATATTAAATAATTAATCGTCTGCACACTATAATTTTCTGCTGATCTAAAATACATGGTTTACGCTAACAGTCAATTTGAACTCTTTTCTAATCAAAAGGAATAAATGCTGAGAAATATGATGGTGTTGGTTGCAAATGCCAAAGATAATAAAAAAAACAGATTTGAAAAAAAAAATGAAATGTTTGTTACAAAATCATTATTTTACGAACCTGTATAATGTTACTTATTACTGTAATCGCAGCATATTTTTGCAAAGTGATCACGACACGTAGGTTTTTTGCATTTTAAACATTTATTATATGCCTTGCGGTGTCATGCCGACAGGCATAGCTTTTCCTTATCCAGTTTGTTCTCTGCCATAATATATCACGCATCTTGATCTTCTGGAAAATCTTTATAATCAACGAATGCTTCAATTTGTGTGCGCAAATTTAATCGAAGAGTGGACAACGTGAATCGTCTTACCAACAGCGGTTTAACGAGCGCCTGACACAATTCGTAAATAAAATCAATTCTTTTCATCTTTTGATTGTTTTTATTAAGAGTATAGAGTGCATTGAATTCGCGTCGATTAGACTATCGATTGAGAGAATAAAATCGATGTAAATAATAATTTTACAAGGCGAACTAACAAGAAGAGACCACAACCTGCGGGAAGCAATTTTCGCTGAGGCTTCTGGAAGTTGTTTTTGGTGCCTAAAAATGATGCCTAGTACCCGCAGTTTCGTCTCATAGGCAATTGGGTTCAAGATATGCCCTTTTGTAATCAAAATACGAGTTATTTCAGTAAAACATGGTACATATATTTCGTATCATAACTCTGCAAGCTTTTTTCTAGAGAAATGATGTAATAAGAGAAAAAAGTTGACTAAAAGAGCTTTAATTTAAAGCTTTCTTAAATAGCTTAGTTTCATACAAAAATAATATTATGTTGCAAAGTTATAAACAATCAAAAATGATGGCAACGAAAACTACTCAATTTTAAGAGCTGAAAATCCTCAAATTAACTACTTATAAACTTTGCAGCATAATATTATTTTTGTATGAAACAAAGCTTAAATTAACGCTCTTCTAGTCAACTATTGTACCTTATTACATAATTGCTCTAGCAAAAAAACTTGCAGAGATATGATACAAAGTATATGTACCATTTTTTCCTTAAATAACGCGTATTTTGATTACAAAAAGGCATATCTTGACCCCAAGGGCCTATGAGCCGAAACTACGGATACAAGGCTCCATTTTAGGTACCAGAAACCACTTCCTAAAGCTTCAGCAAAAATCGCTTCCCGCAAGTTATGGCCTCTTCTTGTAAATACAGTAAGTAGTACCATAATCGCGTAAAAGGCTCTTAACGTTGAAGCTATACACACCCGCTTCTAGTTAATACCAGATACCACTCGATATATCCACGCGTATATCGAGAAGAAGACAATATAATTCCCCGGATCGTCATTTATCAAAGTCTTTCACCTCTCTCTCTGTCTCTCCGCACCTTCACCTATTTCGCTCCACTCTTCTCTTTCTTTCCATCACGCCGCCCTCTTTATTTCATTCTTTTAGAAAATTCAGCACTAAAGAAGCAGCGGGCCGCGAATAATACAGCAAAGTTTTCGCCGAAAGTCCGCGTCGTCGACATTTTTCCTCGCGGCTTTCTCGAGTGGCAGAGGTATAGGGAGGGAAGAAGCGAGGTACAACAGCCGAGGAGATATACAGGCGTAAGGGAAAAGATACGGGCTAACGCGCGGAAGGAGATAGCGCGGGAAGACTTTCGCCGAGTCGAGATAGAGGGCGAGAGGTATAGCGGTGGCCACACCCTGGGCTATATCTTTTCGTTGAGAGGAGAGAAGTCATAGGCGATATCCGCAATGTTTTTTTTTGTTGTTCTTGGGATAACGTTGACTAGGGGTAACAAAATTTCTTTACGTAGGGTAAGTTTTTACGTTCTTGTGATATCAATGATCTTTGTAGCGAGCTTTTTATATTCAATTTGTTGTTGCATTAAGGTAGTTCTTTCTCATTATGGAGACGAATCAAAAGTTAAGCCTTTTCTAATTAGTGTACTTATTACGAGGGTAGTTCAATAAGTCTTTAGAATAAAGTATAAAAACAATTTTTTTTGGGTAAATTTTTTTTTATTTTTCAACATAATCTCCTTGGAGCTCTATACACTTGGTCAATCGCTTTTTAAGTTTTTTTAATCCTTCAGAAAAGTGCGTTTTCGGAAGTTCCTCAAAATAAGCACTTACAAAGGCAATGACGTCTTCGTTGTCCGTAAATCTCTGTCCACCGAGCCATTTTTTCAAGTTTGGAAATAAGAAAAAGTCACTGGGGGCTAAATCTGGTGAATACGGTGGGTGTTCGACCAATTCGAATTTTAGTTCTTCAATTTTAGCCATTGAAACGAAGCATGTGTGAACTCGGGCGTTGTCGTGATGAAAGAGAATTTTTTTTCTCGCCAAATGTGGTCGTTTTTTTTTAATTTCTTCTTTCAGCTGCTCTAATAATGATGCATAATACTCACCAGTAATTGTTTTACCCTTTTCCAAGTAGTCAATAAGTATAATTCCACGTGCATCCCAAAAAACTGTAGCCATAACCTTACCAGCTGACTTTACGGTCTTTGCCTTCTTTGGAGCTGGTTCGCCTGTGGAAATCCACTGTTTGGATTGTTCCTTTGTCTCAGGAGTGTAGTGGTGTATCCATGTTTCATCCACAGTCACAAATCGACGAAAAAATTCCTCAGGATTCCGACTTATGCGCGCCAAAAGAGCCTCAGAGGCGACCACTCTATTGCGTTTATTCTCAGCTGAGAGCAAACGCGGCACCCATCTTGCCGATAGCTTTTTCATGCCTAATTTTTCATGTAGAATTGAAACAACTGCACCTATAGATATCCTTGTGGCCTCAGCTAACTCACGCACTTTTAATCTTCTATCCTTCAACACCATATCGTGGATTTTATTGATGATTTCGGGAGTAGTTGCTTCTACGGGCCTTCCTGAACGTGGTTCGTCACTTATTGATGCACGACCACGCTTAAATTCATTTACCCAGTTATAAACCGTTGCTAAGGCAGGGGCAGATGTGCCATGAACTGAGTCCAATTCATTTTTTATCTCATATGGAGTTAAACCCTTTAAATGAAAATGTTTAATTACCGCTCTGAACTCGTTTTTTTCCATTTTTCTTATCAAGCAATTTTTTTTTTCAATTGGTTATAAAAACACGTAAACTCAGAAGATGTGGACTGTGACTGCACCATATATCTAGTCGGGAGTGGTGCTGACTGAAAACAGATGATTTGGAGCGATTCGCGCGCCATTTGTTGGTCATTCTAAAGACTTATTGAACTACCCTCGTACTTAAAGAAAACGTTTTTCATTGTCTAAACATGATTTTTTTGCAATAGAAATAAATCTCGAACATGAGATTAGTAAACCTAAATTGGTTCAGAGCATAAATATAATATTATCTGAAAAATTCACTAAGCGTACCCTCAATTTATGCTTATGTTTATGTTTTCAAACTGAAGATGAAGTAGGTAAACAGCCCGCGCAAACATTTTAAAACAAAACTACACCCACATAGATTTCAATCTCAATCCGATGCCGCGGCAGAAATTTAATTTTCCCTCCTCCAAAAGGCAAAACGAGCAATCCTCGCGTTCCCCATTCAATTATCTAACTGCATTCTACCGCTCAGATTAATACGAGCAAAATCTAAAAAGAAACAGAGCAAAAAAAAACTCCACAACAACGAACGCTCGGCAACAGTAGCAGAATCACAGTATTTATTTAAGCATCAAAAAACAATGAAAAACACAAAACCTGAGGAAAAATGAAAGAAAAAAAAAACTGCACGAACTCATCCCGCGCTTTGTGCACCAACTTATTTCCTGCGGGTTTTGTTCCGCACTGCCGCAGCCGCAGGCAGTTATGTACGCTCCTAGATATATATAACGCACGTACGAGCCTCGCGCAGATAATTATTATCTCGTAGGACGGCGAGCTCGCGCGCTAATTAGATTTCTATTATAACGCAGGGTGAATGCGAATCGGTCCCGCGCGCGTCTTTCTGGGAGGCACAGCGGAAAATGGCAAAGAGTTTTGGCCTAGCGAGCGGGCGACACGTTTTCGAGTTATTTACTTATGCCGAGCGCGTTTTCAATCGCTGTCAGAATTTAAGATAAATAGAGCTGCCGCAGCGCGCGCTGCTGCGTTCCTGGAGAATGTATATCTTTCTTTCTTGTGGATCTACTTTAGGATTGCTATTGTTTTCTCTTTTACTTACTGGGTCTTTTGCAACATCCGATGGCGTTCGTGCGATATTTATAATTTAGAAGTGCTCCGCTGCATGCTTTATAATGAGGGATACGTGAGTAATTTAAATTTAATATTGGGGTTTTCATGCGTCGAAAGCATGCATGCTTAAACAAGAATTTTGGTGCAAGATTTGGCATTAATTTATTGACAAGGAGTTCTGGAATCTCAAAGAAAAAGGATAATGATAATTGGAATTGTCTTGACTAACAAGAAGAGTATCAGGGGTTTGGGTCACGGATCTTGCTGAAACTTTGGGATGTTTTTTTGTACCTCAAAATGAAGACTTTGCATGGTAAGAAAGCGTAACGCCTTACCAATTACGAGATATAGTTGGGAACGTTAACATTGCGGTATATATATATATATATGATTTTCTTAACATTGTGTATATTTGTAGTACTAATGCTTACAGCTATATCTCATATTTGGTGTATCGTTAGATGCTCTTACCATGCAAAGTCTTCATTTTGAGGTTCAAGAAAACATATCCCAAAATTTCAGCAAGATCCATGACCCAAACCCCTGATACTCTCCTTGTAAGTGTGTAATCTTTTAATCTTTTAATTTATGTATTTAAACACCAAAATATATAATACACCTTTAAATTATAATATTTTTTTACATAAGATTATACAAATATCATGATTCATAGGTGAAAGATTAAATTTTAAGCAGGCTTTGTGAATGGAAAAGTTAATAGCCTTTAAAACATCTATGGTATCTCAAAGGGTTGACATTAGTTTTGTTTGAATTCTTCTAGAAATTTTATGATTGAATGCAATTGATGTATGAATACCAAATACTGATTTATAAAATTACCTTTAGTGTATAATGAAATGCGATCAATTCAACAGAATCAAGTGAGACACAAAAAGTTTTCAGATAATGATCGTTATCATGATAGTCAGACTATTTTCAGACTAATCTTTTTGCACTGACATTCCTATGCTTTACATCGCAGCATGCCGAAGCAGCATTCAATTAACTTTTTATTACATTCGCATGAATCATAAAAGTTCCTTCCCTATATCGGTATTCTACTTTGCTTTCGCTCGCTGTTCTATTTTACGTGCAGTAGTTATCGTTCGCTTTGCCGTTATTTATTTACTCTCTCGAAGCAACGCGGCATCCAGAACACGAAATAATGAATTCACATGATAAAACTGATGGCAGCCAGTACAGACAGACTGGCTGGCCGAAGTGGAAAATTGCAAACAGAAGCGCAAACTTTTGTCCATCTGTTATCGCGAAATATCTCTCTGGTTTTGCCTTGTGCACTGCAGCATTGGACCCGCGTGTTTGCCTTTTAGCTGTGGAACGCGAGGTTTCTTGTAAATAACAAAGCTTTATTTCCGATTTGGCGAATAAGCGTGCAAACATGTATGATGCCCAAAATAGTGAGTTCAGAGTATCGTAGAAATTCTATTATTGAGAAAAGAGTAAACTGATATTTTTGAACAAATATATTGATGTTCATCAATATCCTATGCTAATTTATAAGCACTATATAGATAATTTTATTTGTGATAGCCTGAGCTTGGATGTAAATTGGTGATAGTTTTTGCTCAAAAACGCTAATATTTTTTACAAACATCAATTGTGAAGTTTATACAAATTTTAGGAAATTCCATTCAAAACATTCTAAACACCCAATACATAAATTAGGCTTTAATATAAATAAATAAAAATAGCTTCTATCTTAGCTTTCATACAAGTAAAAGAATAGTGTCTAGTGTTTTTGTTAATATTAAATCAAAAAATCTATTCTTTTACCTAGTTCGCGATAATATTCAAAGTTGAAACTTTTAGCGTAACTGCAAGCCAGATGACAATATTTAATTTTAAACAAATTGTGGTAATGTATATGTATTAATGCATGATAGTGCTTGTGCGTATGAGTACTTGTATGAGTCTTGCATGCTCTATGTATGTATGTGTGTCTTTTAATAGTGTTAATATTTCTGATGAAAAAATTAAAATGAAAAAATAAAAAACTCTTTCACAAATGCTTTTAGAAAAATTGCATTGAAAAATATAAAATGCTTTTTCTGTTGTCAAATAACATTTTATTTTCAATACGATTACAATAGAAGCATGAGATGATCGTTTCTGAATCGAAATTGTTGAAATTTTGATGGAAAATAACGTGTAGTGAACAAATAGGTTTTTGGGTTTAATAACTAAATTTAATTAACTAACAATAATATTGCTTCCTCCTAAAGGAAGCTTTGTAATAGTAAGAAAAACCGCTGCTAATTCATTGGCTTCCTCTAACTAAATAAATTGTTCCAATATGAATTTCTTTATTCTAATACATTATTTTAAATTGCTATATTTCTTTCTAAAAAGGTGGATTGTGTTTTTTTATCATCGATTGTTATCAAAAGATAAATTACAAAAAATCATAAGCTTGTGATCATAGATTGCATTATCGATTTTAAAATAGAAAAATCGTTATAAAACAAAAACGAATCGAGTTATCAAAATAACAATTAAAAATTGGTTTGTTTAATAGAAGAGCATCGTTGCTCTTTTACGCACCTAAAATCCTGACCAAATCCATTCTCCAGATACCGCACTATTCAACTCAAAAAACACAAAGCGAATAAAAGCCCTCGTCGCACTAATTTTACGCACCTAAACTCTTGACCAAATCCATTCTCCAGATACCCCACTACTCAGCTCAAAAAACACAAAGCGAATAAACGCCCTCGTCGCACTAATTTTCACCGAGCCCTCAAATCTCACCCCCTCCGCTCCCCGCGTCGTGCCACGAGCACCTGCGCAATCGAATTCCCCGGAAAGTACCAGCTATACCACCCGCACCCCCGCCCACCATATCGCCGCGTCCCTCTGTTTACAAGCTCCAACCCCCCCGCGCTCTCTCACCCACGGAGTCAAGTGATCGGGGTGGCAAGCCTCATCGAGTGGCTACGGCGGCCGCGCACTCGAAAAACAGCTGAGCTCGTGTCTGCAGGATTCGTACGTACGCGTGCATACGGCCGGAGCGCACTTTAGCCCCGGCAATTTAATCATGGCGGCAACACTTGACCCCCGCCAAAGTGGATATTGACGAGATCCCGGCGCTCTTCTCGTTTTTCAGCGCGCGCGTGCACTCTCTTCTTTGTTTTGCTTTTGTTTGCACACCTGTTCCCGGTGTCTGCAGTGTACGCGCGGCAGTGGCTTTATGAGCGGAAAAGCATAACGCGATGTTTGGGCTTTTATTTAGGCTGCAGGCCGTAGTGCTCGCGAGAGATCGCGAAGAGCTTTATTGGTATGGAAAATGGCGAAGAGAAGGCTTTTGGGCTTATTGTGGATGCTGCTGGATTGGGCATGGAAAATTTATACTAGATATTTCCATAAAGTTACTATAGCATTCATAGTTTTTTTGATTTTTGATCATTTCGTTTATTCATATCGGTTCCAGTTTGCATATTTGTTTCAAGAAGTAAACTGGTATAAAAGCCATAATATTGAGAACAAAATTCAAGTTTTTGTTTTATATCAACTTTGAAATTTAGTAAGTACTTTTTAAGATGACCGTAGAGCGAAGAAAGAACCTTAATATTATAGAAGCATTAGATTTATTGTTATATTCTTCATACGGTAAATGATTTCTAAAATTAATTTGCTCTTATATCCTTTAGGAGCCATCCATAAATTACGTAAAGCTTTCAAAACAGAGGGGGGTCTTTATTATTCTTCCGGTGTATACTAAATACATAGCAAAATCAGTGAAAATGTCTTACGTGAGGGATGGGGAGGAGGTCTAAAATTTTCAGAAAAAGCCTTACGTAATTTATGAACGTCCCCTATTAAGCTAATACTTCTTCTAAACACTAACAAACTAGCTAATTGATAAACAGAATTTTTCAAACTATAAATTGCATAACAAACCTAATTAAAAACCTTTCTAATTAGATCCACTATTTGAGCCAACATTACACAATATTCCATTCCTCTTGCAATTATTCAAATACTCCCGAGTAACACAGTTCACTAGATAATCCACTTCCAAATAATCGCGCATAACGATCTCCCTTGATTCAAATGAAATTCAATCACGCGACTTCTAATCATCCCATCTAACCGCCTCCCTAACCCATCCCCGCTCGATTAATAGAATCATCGCATTCTAGCGCTAAAATTCAGTCTGTCATTTGGAGTGTCCCCCCTCTCACCCTCCCGATCCGCGCACTCCACGCCCACCCGCACGTCCCCGCGCGTAATTAATAAGCGCACCATCGCGGGCTCAAAATTCACGACAAATAATCACCCGTTATACGCGCCGCGCGCCTCGATTTATCCGAGCGTATAACACAATGCACCGCCAGGTATATCCACCCGCGTTTCTCGCGTCTTCCATAATTCATCGAACAAATCTCCCGCATAAACGCGGTAGTCGATTCGCGACGCTTATATAATACAGTCCCGTCGGCACGCGATACCTATACATCGGAAGTATATGTGTATTTCCCCATATTTATCGGAGAGCGCGCGCGCCATCGCTCGCGAACGCCGCGGGTCATTAGGATTAAATGAATTAACTCTCGCCGCGTCGAGGCTCTCGACTGGTGGTGGCGGGACGCGCGCCAGTTAACCGACCGATCTCGTCCGGGCTCGCGCGTTATCCCCGCGTTTAATCTGCTTTGCTAATTAGTCGGAACGTCGACGCTGCTGTATATACGATATTGCTGGGCGATGGGTGTGTGTGTGTGTGTGTGTGTGTGTGTGTGTGTGTGTGTCTATGGGTGGAATTGCAGGTTGTGCATGTGGGTGAATAGGACTGTAACGAGCTTTGGCGGGATCGTATCGAGTGGATATCACTTAAGTGTTCGCGAATTTTCGCGGATGGGATCGAGGATGAATTTGGATGGTCTTTGGGGTTGACTGTGTGTGGTTGGATGTAGTTGGTTTGAGAGAGATAGTCGTGAGTATTTAGGAATTGCTGATGGATTGATGGTTACGTGAGTATTTTATAACGTAGTTTTTTGGTTTCTAATTTTTCATAAATGAACGGGCTAACCTTTTTGCGTAAGAGTTGCTGCGCAAGAACTTGCTTGCAAAAGTAATAATTACTTATTTTGTAGAATTATTTTACTACAATTTTTCTAACAATCTTCATAAGAATCTGGACACTATACATCATTGTAATAATGTGAGATATATCTTAAGCTTTTATTTTTGGGATCAAATATGATAGATTGAATATATTCGTCCTTCTGACTAACATTGAAATTTAACAAACATTTTTCTATTAATCTTTATAAGAATCTGGACTCTATACATCGTTCTAATAATGTGGAATATATCTTAAGCTTTTATTTTTGGGATCAAATATAATAGATTGAATATATTCGTCCTTCTGACTAACATTGAAATTTAACAACAATTGCAATTTAACAACAATTTTTCTAACAATCTTTATAAGAATCGGGACTCTGTACATCGTTGTAATAATGTGGGATATATCTTAAGCTTTTATTTTTGGGATCAAATATGATAGATTGAATATATTCGTCCTTCTGACTAACATTGAAATTTAATAGATGAATGAGGTTTGATGATTTATTCACATAACTTTTTCTCTAAGTAAAGCAGCTTTGTTCAAGATAGCAACTCAGCATCGTATTTTGCGTAATTTCAGTGAAATTCAAATGTGTCAAAGTTAAAGTTCAGAATTACACGAGTAATTCAGCCCAGTAGTATTCATGTGCGTTCTCTTACACGTACCGTCGAAAGTTTCGCTGAACGTAACTCATTACGAGGTGATTTCAAACTCTGTTGGAGACGTTTCGTAATACACGATCGCTCAATTTCTGCTTCTGCAACATGTGCTCGAGACGTTTCGTGTCAAAGGATGAAGATGAAGCATAGACAGATTTCAAACTTTGTATTAAATCTTAAAAAGTAAAAGCATATTAAAAACTTCAAAGTTTAATGTATTTATAATTTGTTGAACATCATTTACTGCACAAAATTATTAATTAATTATTGCGTATTTGATGATAATTACTAAATAATATAAAGTTTCTATTTAACTACTTTTCTATGTAATTTCAACTTGTAGCTACATTTATTAATAACATACCATTAATACAAATGTAAACGAATTTATAGAAATCCGTTGAAAACTCTGCAACTATATGTATATTTTCTATATATAATAACAAAGATTGTTATTGTTTAAGCTATTTCAATAACGTTATTTATAAAATATAACAATATATAGTGTAGAAATAACATGGTTTATTAAGATTCATGAAAAATCATGTAATATCTCTTGTATATAGCTATGCTGTTGCGGTATGAGTTCGTATATTAACATTTACATAACATTACGTTTAAAGCAATTTTTTTATTTACACTAAAAAATAAATTTCTAGCAGAATTTACATTTAACTACTACTATTTCAATTCCATTTTATATAATTCTTTTAACTTTCTTCTTAAAACCCACCTATGTAAATGAACACGACCTTAAACATTACGAAAAAAAATTTCAAGCTAAAACAAAAGCTACACGCCTCAACGTGAATCCCGCTCTCATGGAGATTCGCCGCAGACGCGCATATAACGAGGCAGTCATCAGCGTCATGCAACGACTATACGACGCGCCGCATAACAGCAGCTCGCATTTCGCATTATTATACACGCTTCTACGCGAATATCGTGCGTGTATATACGTACGCTTAATAGACGACGAGAGAGGGCGCCTGAATTCATTATTCATCCGCGGGCGCGCGTTACTCGCATTCAAGTTTAACTCGGAGCACTTAACGGCCGATTCCCTTTGCCCTCTCTCTCTCTCTTCCTCGTTCTGTTCAGTATTTGTATGCACGTATACAGCCGTAGGTATTGCCTGGGTCTGATGCGCGGATTTGCGCTTAAGGGAGGAGATTTTATATCACGTTAGAGATTATCAAAGCATTAATTTTAGTGCTGTTTAAATTTGGACGATGGAAGAAATTCATTAACACAACGAAATGATGTTGACGATCTTATGTATGATAATATCATAAACTAAAATTCGCCAATTGTTACTCAAATTATGGTCCATTCATATGATTCGAAAGCTTAATAGACTTTTTAATAATTCTAAAAATAGTTCAAAAATTGTTACTGAATTGAGTTATTATTTACAGACTTATTATATGCATTAATTGTATTAATAATTATAACTGGTTTAGCTATAATGAAGAAATTTTTACTGTACTTGCGGTAATACCCTTAAAATTATTTTATATTTTTATGAGTTCAAGATGTCAGAATTATAATCAATTGAGATCATGGTACAGTTTGTTTGTAGCCTTGTGGAATTTTTACGATATCTTCAAAATTGAAGAAGATATAGGTAAAGCTTTAAAAACGATGACGTCACTCCGGCAGTCACCACCTGATGTCTTAACGATGTGATGTCACTCAAAGGACCTCTAATACGCTATAACTTTAACAAATTAAGTTATGTTTTTAATTAAAAAAGCAATACATGTCGGCTTAGGTTCTTTACCATTTGCACAAGTGCCGATCAAGAAATAAATTTTGTATTCTTCCCTATTGCGAATGTTTTAAATATATGGGATTTCGTTTTATGCGATTTACTTTTAAATTAGAAAAGATCTTGACGCATAGATTTATATAAATCATCTACATAAAAAATATGCAAACTTACCCTGTATTCCCTTTAATTCGGTGTCCACGATCATTTAGAAAGTACTTAAGGTCTTATTGAATCCATATAGCATTCTTTTAATATGAAAATGACCGATTTTTTTCCTTTTTTTTAAATCTTCTTTCGGTTACAATTATCTATGAAAATCTAGTTATAACTTTGATTAACTGTATTTTACATAATGTATCCCACATTTAAGATTTCGTGTATGCTTTTAGACATCTTTCGTAATTCATTAAAATGCGGGTGGAATTATAATTAAAGTATTTTTCATTCTGATTTAAAACCTTTCCTCTCAATGTACAGAAAATACTTTTATTCTAGTAGTAGCTCTGTCGTACACTATTGCACTCTGACTCTGTCGAATTATTGCTTCTCGGAAGTAAATCTGCTCGAACCATTGAAATTTGACCTCAGGACGTAACATTCTCCTTGATTAAAATCAAAGACGCTTCCGACTGCTAACTAACCACGATTGTTTACCTATTCACAAACGAACTAGCTCCCCATCTACCTTCTCTCTTCACTCGTAAAGAGTAAATCGCTTAGACATATATAACTAGTCTCGACCTCTTCAAAGTGAACCGCGCTTGCTTGGCTGCACTGCAGCAGCGCAGTATTTTCCGGGAAATAAATCTAGCGAGAGATAAGTAACCTCCGCCTCCTCCTTCTCCTCTTTCTCTACATCTTCTTCCTCCACTTCGATCGCCTGCGCAAAAGTCCTTTACGCTCTCCGGGAAGCACTTGAACGAGCAAATGGAGATGTAAGGAGAGGAGCCAAAATAGATGTAGCGCACATACCAAGCAAGACGAAAACAAGACACGGTTGAGAAATTGATAAGCCTTAACTGAGAAAGAGGATGGGAGAACACATAGTAGAGGGATTGCAGGAATAAAAAATAAGAGTAATTGATGAAGGATAGGAGGGGACGAGGAAGTCTAAAAGAATTGGGAGTAATCGTAGAAAAGAGGAGTAAAAGTGGGATAGAGCCGTCAGTTACAAAGGTATAATTGCTCTTCCGTTGCGGATAAACCCTTTCCGAAGTAGCGGGAGCGTATTCGACTTCGGAAGTAATGGACGGTTCTGCTGATCGATTCACGAGAATCGTTATAATTAAGCAGAGCTATAGGGGAGAGAGAAATATATAACATGTCTGGTTGGCAAAGCGGTCTATCGGGAGCTCTGCGCGTCAGTGTTTCTTTTATAATGATATTATATTGCTAAAAATTAATTTTGTATTGCTAAATATGAGGATTCGAGTTAGTTAAATAATCAGCTATGTTCTCTCTTCAATGCGATATAATTTATTAATTTTAATACAATTGCAAGTGTGTTCATCTATGTTAATACTACTATTATAGTAATACATCGCATCCAAACTATGGTACTGCAATCATTTTATTTCTGTAAATTTAATGCTTTTGGCAATTGGTTTTTACAATAATTTTGAATAAATGAATTTTTCTGGATGAAGTATAGCATCAATTCCTGAAAAATGTGATACATGAAAACAAGTAACCAGTAGTCAATATCATAATTAAATTAATAAAAGATAAACTCTTCATAACTGTCTCTTGCTCGTCTTCTATGATTTCTGTAAAGCTGTCAAATGCGTAATTACGTTTCCGTTTCCACGTCTTATAAAGAAAGGAACATTATCTATATCATAAAAACTAATGAAGTACCTATCTTTTTTTTTAAATATTTTTTTTTGCAAAATAGCGCTATTTATCGCGAAAATTTCCCTAAAGTTTAGGTACTTCAGTGCAGTGTATATACACGAAGATGTTGGACAAATTTCAGGTCAATCGGATAAAAACTGTAAGAGAAATCGCGTCCGCAAATTTAAAAAAGTATTTTGAATGAGAAAAACGCGTTTAAAGTTGTCGTATTTCATTAGCGCTCGGGTTAACGCTTCACTTAGAAGCCTCTAAAAGTTATGAAATAATTCGAATCTCGATTTAAGACTTTCAGCATCATATTTCTGTGTATAAAAATTATTGAAATAAGCCAAAAAAAATAGATTTTTTGTAACGCGAAAGGTGGTGTTACCCACCCCTTAAATCATGCTCAGTACTAGAATTCAATGCAGACAAATCAATATTCAAAGCAGGTGTCTCTTGTAGAATTTAAAAAAGAAACAATTACACGCAGTATTTCTTTCTTCATAAATATCACTAAGAAATATATTTACTTGATATAGTTTGATATTCTCTGCTAATTGATGGTTTAGAGTATCTAGCCAATAATTTTAATTAACACATTTTAAAAATTGTCTGCATATGATCAAAATTAAAATGCATTTTATATATAGCATTTTTAATAGTGACTCTTTTTTTCAAAGGCTTTGACATCATCTTTTTGCTAACTTATTCAAAAACTAATATTTCAATTCTATGCTATCGTAAGATATAGATTTTTCCAAAATACACTCAGATATTATTCAGTTTTCTACAAACTAAACAGCGACTACGTTCTTTTAGAAATATGCAAATTCTAAGAAAATGTGTTTGTATTTAGAAGTATGTGTATTCATAGCTTAAATGTTATACCAATAAGTTACGTATTTTTACTCTGTATGCAGGTACATAGAAAGTAAAATCGAAGAACTACGTGTTATTTATACAATAAATATTTATTAACTTCTTATTGGTGTCTAATAAGGTTAGTAATTGATGAGCCACGAATATAACTTTTAAAACTAAAATATATAGGATTCACCAATTCATCATCTTTAAACAATTTCATCGAAACCATTTAATTGGTATCTGTATAAGATGGGTACTTGTTGTTGAAAAAGAATATATCAAGCTTCTTGATATCACAAGATACTTTTTAAAATTTTCGGTTTTGGAAAAATTTATATCGACAGAAGGATACCTTATTAACTCACTAAAAAAGGAAAGTTTTCATACAAATATTAACGTACAATCGCAATGTTCCTTCGGCACCAATGTTCATCAGCCATCAACCCCCGAAAATTATGTTAAGCCCACAAACCTCCGCTCGAAAGTGCGCAAAATTGTACAATATTAACCGCTTAATAAAATTTCCACTCGACGCGAATGAACAGCTGGCAGCGCGACGGCCTCCCTAATGGCAGTGGGCATCACGCGAAATGACCGGGCTAACAGCGGTGCGGCCCCTTTAATGAAAATTAAACGACCCTATTCAAGTCGCGCGAACGTAATTTCATATAGCCCGGCGCTCGAAAAAGGCAAAAAGCACACGAGTGAGGAAAAAAAAAAGAACAACATCCGGGAACGAGGGAAGAAAATAACATTTATTACTCGCTGAGTGTAAAACGGCCGGCGCGAGAGTATAAAAGACACAGCGGGCGCGGAATTGTTGGCAATAATGAAACTCGTAAAATAAGCGCGGCGGGAAAATGAGGAGGTGGAGAAGGTCGCGCTGTACGCATATATAAGCCACGCGCTCGCGCGCACGCTGTAGCCGTTTTTCGGGGCTCGAAAACGTCGCGAGGGATATTAATTAAAAGCGCGAGGGCGGAGCTCTAAATAATATGCTCCTAATCCAGTGGGCCGTTTATCACGCCGAGAAATTGGAAACGCGAATATCGCGGTTTTTCATTTTTATGAGTTTGCGTTTGGGGGATTTGTATCTTCCCACGGGCGCGATGAGTGCGCGATTTATTTAAAGTGGATGGAGGATCGGGAGAGACGTAATTAAAAGGGGGTTTCTCGCTATCGCCCGGCGGTGCGTGAAATTGGAAGTTGACTATATAAGATATGTGTGCGTTTGTTTCTTCTTTTTATTTCTGCGTACATATCCTTTTTAATTACCAGAGGGTTTTAGGGATGGCGCAGTGAGATTCGCATCTGCGAGATTAATGAATATTTCAGAGTATGAATAATAAAATCAGTAAGAGTGTTTTTTAGAATTGTTAATGTGGCTTCTATGAAAAAGTAATGAATTAAAAGGATGAATATTACGATAGTAATGTAGAAAACATGATCGTATAATCTGCATTACGATTTCATGTAATTAAATGCGTAAATGCTATATAAAATGTTAATACGAATTTTGTATATTACATTTAAACATCAACAGTTTCTAATTTAATAAAATTTAATTGTTCTTTCATTCATCGACATTTTCAAGCATGTAATTATATTACACGATTTTCAAATATAACAGCATTAAAAATAATTATTCATCATCCTTGATGTTTGTATTTTCATAATTACTAGGTGGGTGCGAGCCTTTTACTTTTGACTTTAAATATTGAATATTCTAAGCAATTTCAGCTTATTACCATTTTTAGATTTTTTTACAACTTTTCTTTTAGTTGTTTTAAAAAATGATATATAATAGGGAAATAATTTAAAGGAATAGAACCCCGTTAACACTTGAAATAAAAAATAAATATTCACATTAAGGAGGTTCAGGAGTTACAAATAATTCAGAGAACATAATAAAATTAAAAACTTTAATTTTATAGAGCATCAGAAAGTTGCCCGAATTATTTCAATACTTTATACCACATATATTTTCAAGATATTTTAATTATAAGTTTACCCGTTATACATGGACTTTTATGGGACTTGAGCCATAAAAACAGATTGACATAGGGTGACTAATTTTTAATATCCTCAGAAATTTTTATTCTAAAAGATAACATTTATATATACCTTCAATTTGAAAGTTGTTAGGCTTATCTATAGCCATAATACCCACAGTGACAGTAAGATATAGGAACAAATGGTCTAAATTACTCCAGGTTTAGGAAATCCACTTTTCAATACGTTAATTTTCACATGATTAACACGTTTTAGGTAAGATTAACAAATACGATTTACTCATATATATATTGTTGATTTGTAATTAATTTTTAGTTCATTTTATCACATATGCACATGTCAAAATACTTCTACTTATTCAAATTTTATTTTCTGTATTCATTTAGAAATTAATGTATTGAAAAGTATGTTCCTCAATCCTCCAGCAATTTGATCCATTTCGACCACATGGGACCTAACGGATAATTGTCGACAAAGACCTAGAATAATTTTCGTTCTGTCTTTAAGGGTATGTTAATATAAATACACCTAATGCCTCTCAAATTATTTTACGAATTACTTTACAAATAATTCTGCATTTCCCTTCATGTTTGTATTTTCATAATAATATATTTTAATTTAATCATAACTGTAATGATAATTAATAAATTCATACAAATAAAACCCATAATCACCCTAAATAAATCTTCGTACACAATAATAAATTCTTACGTGATTTAAACAAACCCTCGTGCCTTCCTCCTTCCCTCCATCAAGAAATAACATAGACCAGTCATAAATAAGTCACTAATTAAAAGACTCGCAGAGGCGTCACTCGTTTCCGCGTGTTCGAGCATCAGCTCCGCTCACTCATACACGCGCGAGCGTGTTCTCTCCATCCAACGAGCGAGATAACAATTTTGCAAGCGTCCGGATCGATGCCCCGCGATACGCGTGCCTCTCGCTTTCTAATCCGGCCCTTTCGTCGCCGGGACGACAATGACGCCAAGTCTTAGTTTTGCCGGTGCGCAAGGCCAACTTAATTACTTTCGAGGGCTGACGCGTGTTGGCAAGCGTTTCTTTGACACCTGAGCTACTGGTTCGGCTCGAGGCGAACGTTGGTTGGCCTCCACAGAGTAAATTCCAGTTAGCTCGCGAGGTGAGAGGTATGCAAGGCGTGAGAATAGGAAATTTCCTCGCTATCGTAATTGCAATATTCGACGCCATTAGCTTCGAACTACCTGTTATGGGCTTATTAAACATTGCTGACAGGTGTCTAATATTTATAATATGTGAATCGATGAGTTTTGAAATGTTTTGTCAATATTCATCACGGATATTATTTTGCATATTTCTTACATTTTATTTATTAAAAATTTATAGATTATGCTATGCTACACAAAGTGCTTAGAATTATTAATTCATAAAAATTTAGTTACCAATAAATGTCACTGTAAAACTATAGGATACGTAACTTGAAACTGTTACAATTAAATTAGATAAAGAATACTATTAGGAGAGACTATCACGTAAAACGAAAAAAAAGTAATTGATATACTTGGAAGATGTTTTCAAAGAACCAGTGCAACGAATATTTGCAAGACTTTATGAATATATTTGCGTATATATATTACGATGAATATAAAAAATTTTATGATTCGTTTATGATCAAAAAATTAGTAGATTTTACCGTAGCCTTGCGAAAAATGATCTGAGAAACGGTGTAAGTTTTGGCATACTTTCCACTTTAACTTATAAAGCACAAAAGAACTAAGAAAATTCTCATTCCGCATGACTATACGATGTCGATAAACATTTAAAAATAAACAAAATAATTTTTAAAGTCACTTTTATTTGCATAAATAAAAATAAAACTTTTCTTGAAAGTCGTTATTTAAACAAATAATCATTTTTTTAAATTTGCATGTTTTTATTCTTTCACAGATTCATCAAAAGCGTATTTTTCGTATTTTATGCAAAATAAGCATCTTATTGTATTTTTGGTTACAGTTGAGCCTCCTGCGTAATATTTCGATTTAATTCAATGTAAATCTGCATCCATATGTTCTGCAATTATCTCTAATATTTTAAATTACAGCTTTACTATTTTGTTTTTATGTAAGATGTTATATGAAATATATACAGAATTGATGAGTATTTTTAAGAGTCTACTCGTCCCAAGGCGCACGAGGATTAAAGATAACGTATGCTGGACCCAACACCGTTGGGTAGTAATTTCTTGTTTATAAGCAGCCATTTTAAAATAAAAATATTATTTTAGTTCTTAAATTATGCACAAATATCTTTAAAACATTTTGAAAAAGATTCAATGTACTGTCTCTTCAAAAGAAAAACTCCATAATTTACTCTTGGTTTTTGCATTCTACGTGATTATTTACATAAAAATGTAAACTGAATATTTTAGCAATTAACTACAAATGTATGGTGTCGTCGCTACATTCTTTATATTCTTTACTTTGTAGTAAAGAATATATAGAATGTAGTAACTACACCACAAATTTGTAGTTAATTATACCAAAATACTAAAATACTTAGCATTATTACTATATTATACACAATATATTATACACAGCTTCTTACCATATCGTCAAAATAGTATTCCCTAACAACTTGATTTTTCTCATTACAACAAAGTCCAACCCAACGGCCATCGTTACTACCCATGCAAAAATCACAAGAAAGGACAAACACAGAGCACTCACCGGAGGTGTCGACGAGGTCAGCATCGAGATTGTTGAATCCGCAGCGGCTGAGGAAGAGCAGCGAGAGCAGCGACAGCGAGCAGACGAGGACGAGGAGCCGCGACAGCAGCCGAACTCCCAGCACGCGTAACATTATATCCCTGCGTCGCCTGCAATCAGTCGGAAGAGCCTCGCGTTAGACGCCGCGCACATAAACTCCCGCCTATCTCACCCCCCCCCCCCTCATTCTCTCTCTCTCACTCTCTGGTTTAACATGATTCAATTTGCTCCGAGCGTTTAGCGCGCATCTAGAAGCTCGCGGCGGCTCGCCTTATGCCGTGCAGTTGTAAGTCTGCGTGTTGCGTTGTGCAGCACTCGATTACGAGGGGCGCAGATGGTGGATGTGCGCGCAGAGCTGGGATGTATTCGAATGTGCGTGTGATGTGTGTGATATGTGTGTGTGAGAGAGAGTAAGAAAGAGAGTGAGGCAGAGCACACTGTAAAATAGCCAATGTTACTTTACACGCGCAAGTAAAATAGTCTCCGGTACATTGCAGCATTAAATGTAGTTATATTACTACGTTCTGTGTAGTAAATTTACTGTGCTGAGTAGTGCCGATGTTAATTAACCTCGTTGTAGATCGTAATATTACCGTCTCAAGTAAAATCACTGCATTGAATGCTGGAAATAATAGTACCACCTACCAATGCTGTAAACTTACAGGCAACAGTCAATATATACAATACTAAATGGTGCAAATTAACAGCGTATTAACAGCATTAAATACTGTAAAATTACGACATTAGATGGTGGTACTATTATTTCCAGCATTCAATGTAGTAATTTAACATTTTATTTTTTACAGAGCAGTTATCGGATTTTACATGTGGGGGTATTCGTGTGACGGTGGAAGGGGTATAGGCCTCTAGATTTGGGATGTGGAGGATTGTAGGATGAAGATATTGGAGTCAGAGTATGTAAGTATCGCAGCAGAGAGCATAGTGTTACAGATAGAATTAGTAACAATAATTTGCAGTAAATAAATGAGGCTGTTTAATTAGTTCGAACGAAGATTTTCAAAAGGCTCTTTATCGTTCGTAAACTAGGACGATCTCAAGTTTCTTTACGCGTTTTCGACCGTCGGCAAAGCGACTTTCGGAGGTGTTTCTCGGCGGCGCGAGCGCCTGCTCGCTCGAGTTCGAACGAGAATGACGCATTCGTTAGATGCACTCTGGCCTTTCTACAAATCGGTAGTTACAAATGGCGTTATACTAATAAGGCTAATTATTATATATGTTATAATTATAATCATTATAATTATTATTAATGTACTTAATAAATAACCGACTTTATCATAAATGATGTACAAATTATTTTAACAGAATCCTTAGTTTATTTACGTTCCGAATACATACCATATTTTGTTTATTAATTAAAATAACAAATCATATTGGCTAATGATATTTTGTGATATTTGAATTTAATTAAACCCTGGTTGGCATCGAATAATAATCTTTTGATAGTAAAAGATTTATGTATAAGTACCAGTAATTTTTCTTTTAAAACTCTAATAATGGAGTCAAGGTCACGAAAAGTTTTAAGGTTTTTTTCTTAGACTTGATTCAGACGAATATGAACCGCGACTATATTAGTCACTACACATCAATGCTTTAGCGATTGTTTCAAAGGGATTTGACTTTTGTAGGAGGGTTTCATAGTATTATTAAGGGCTTCATCGTTATTTTTTGGGTAAAGTTTCATCTCTCTCACAAGGAGACATTGGGGAGTCCGGGTCCTGGATTTTGATGAATCTCTCAGAGGTGTCTCATTTTATAGTAAAAATAGGGTAGGTAATGGCTTTTAGGCCAATAGGCCTTCTGTCAAAAGTTACAGCTACTAAAATTTTCAAATTTTAAGTATATTTAATAATAAATGTAATATACTATCACTGTTTCATTAAGGCGAATATATAGTCATACCTTTATATCTATCTCCATTGACTATTTTGTCACCACATGCATAAAAATATACGTTATTTTATCAAAAAGGACCATTGTCTGGTGTAGTTTATATTCATAAACAAGAGAAATCCAATTAAAAAATAAAATATTGCCATAACTTATCATAAACGCTTACCTTTTTATAATGATATTTATGCACAACATACCAATAACCTTTTTTTCTATATTTTCTTTTTATAAGTCTGCTATTTGAAAATTTCTTAACCTACAGGGAAAGGAAATAACATAGAAAAACGGTTATTGGTATGTTGTGAATAAATATCATTATACAAAGGTAAGCGTTTATGAGAAGTTATGGCAATTTTTTATTTTTTAATTGGATTTCTCTTGTTTGTGAATATAAACTACACCAGACAATGGTCCTTTTTGATAAAATAACGTAAATTTGTATGCACGGTGACAAAAAAGTCAATGAAGAGTGATATAAAGGTATAACTGTGTACCTTAATGAAAAAGTGATAGTATATTACATTTATTATTAAATATACTTAAAATTTGAAACTTTAAGTAGCGTAACTTTTGTTAAAATGTCTCCTTGTCAGTGGTTAGTCCAAAACAATGAGTATTATGACATTTATGACATTTATTATCGAAAAATCAATCCAACGGAAAATCGAAACGTATCCCTGCCTAAAAGATTATATTGGGAATTGGGTATTTCCCCATACAAATTCACAATTAAAACCGATTAATTTTGTATTAAATATTTATCGCCACATGATACATTCTTGCGAAAATGGTTATTTTTGCAAAGGTTTATGTGTTCTCTAGATATTATTCGTAAGTTCTAATATCAGCAACTTTTTTCATATTTTTAACTTATTTTTAATAATTAATAATGTTTTTTACCATGTACGTATACTGGGTTTAACTTTTACTTTTAATGGGACATTATCCTATTGAAAAAATAATCAAACCCATTCAACATATATTGTAAAAAATGTTATTAATTATTAAAAATAAGTTAAAAATATGAAAAAAGTGGTTTGTATAAGAACAACGAACGATATCTGGAGAACATATAAACTTTTGCAAAAATAACCTTTTTCGCAAGAATACATAATGTCGCAATAAATATTTAATATAAAATTAATCGATTTTAATTGGGAATTTGTATTGGAAAGTACCCGATTCCCAATAGAATCTTTTGAGCAGGGACGCCTTTGAGGTAAAACACGTATTAAGCTACTAACAAGTAAGTCTTTCGTCTTAACCAGTTGTACCACGGACACTTCCCATAAGATTTTTTACCATTAAAATCCAATATGTATCAAGAAATGTAAGACTGCAATTGAATATGCACTGTAAATATTTGTAATCTCGCAAACTAAAGCTGTATTATTCAGCTTAAAATTGACTATTTAAAGACGATAATATAGCCAAGGGTTAATAGGACTACGCACACACAATATGAGAAATTGGATACCCGTCAAGTAGGATAAAAATTCAATGTATTGTAGTTGACCACCTCCCGATCAAAAATCTCAATGCGACCTGAGACCCAAAAACCGACCGCTATCGAGAAAATTAAGACTTTTGATTAGGAGTTCATCAACTATAACATATTGCATTTTCAGTCAATTCGACGATATCCAATTTCCCATTATGTGTGTTCGTAGTCCTTTGCGATATAAACTGTGTATCAAGGCATTGTATATTTTCAAGGAGTTTACTAATCACAATAAGGTTAAAAAAGTGCATGTAATAATTTGTAGATTAAATCACTTTATGAAATTGTTTCACAACCTTTATCATGCGCTAAATCTTCTTAGAAAGATTATAACGATTAATTTTTAATTCATACTTTTAACAGCTAATAAAGACGTTTACAGTCTTGCTTTTATTGACCTATTTATAATTACGTTCATTACACAAACACAAAGTATAAAAAGCTTTTAAACCCAAGTGTCGCTTCCGCTTTACCTGATTACAAAATCCAGCGACATCTTAAAAGCTGTAATTAAAAAAATATATATCAAATCTCATCAAAGATTTCGCGCAAAAGAGTGCAAGACCGACTCTGAAACGTAAATAGAATTTAATTTCTCGCAAAATCCCCGTTTAATAAACTAGTAGTAACTCACTCCCCCTGCAATCCTGGCCGTAAAAATAAAAGAAGCGCCCGAAGCCCAGCAGTGAAAGTCGGCATGAAATCGTCTTTCGCGAGTGAGCCGAGAAAGGAGCGGGAGAGAAACGCCGAGCAGAGGGGTAAGAGGAAAAAATAACATTGAGCCCCGGCGGCAGCGGCAGCGGCAGCGTCAAACGAGCAAATTAGCTTTAAAGTGCCGCGGGACGTGGAGCAGGAAGTCAAAGATCCCTAATTACGGATGTAAAATTGAAAGCGAGAACCGAAAGACACCGAGAGGCCAAGACTTTCTCGGAGACGGGAACTACTCAAGTAGTCAAGTCTCGTGTCGTCTTGGCTCGCTTTGCTTATTCCGCGCAGTTTTATTCTACTTCCTTGCTAACTTCATTATCTTTCGCGGCCCTTCGGAGGAATTATGGAATGTCAGGGGTCTGTGTGTCTGTCTGCCTCCGGACGTTGTGAATAATGGAAGTAGCCTACTTTTACTTAAAGTCAGAGCTAGAGTACAGATATATTTGGGAGAATAGTGAATTAAAGAACGAAATACTTCAATTATATTCTTTAAGAATTATTTTTTGAATAATATTTGAGACTATATTATTATAATTGTTATAATTTTAAAAATTGTGATAGTAATTCAATAATATTTAATAAAATCTATACATAACACTAGCCAATCTTAAATATTTAAGCTCGTTACTAAAAATTACTAATGACGCCGGAATAAGTATATGATCACTGCTTGTCTGACTATAGCATACACCTTTTCTACTAGTTATATGTATATCTTAAAAGATACACATTTTTGCACGCTATCTCATTATTACTAGTTTAATTGAAGTATTCTTGGAAGTATGGATGTTTCTTCTAGAATTATATTTTGAGATATTAGGTATTAAAGTTCTATTTTGATGGCAAAACTGCAAAATAAACATAACGGACTAAGTTCCTGGTAATTTTTTAAAATACATCATTACCTCAAACTCATTGTTCAGAAATAACGCTTTAAGACTCAAAAAATAGTTATTGACTATATACAAATATATATTTATTTAAAATTTAAAAAGTTTAATTAAACGACTGGTGTTAAAAAACTACAAATTTTAGCCGGCCACCCCCAAGAAAAGTTAGTTCACTGCAATGTCTTATAATACTTATTCCATAAAATTACATTTTGTAACACGTAGGTAGTTAACTTTACAAGCAATGAAATAAAAGAAAAAATAATTTATTCCCAAGTTAAAATATCATCTTCACTACATTACTAAAAAATTCCAGCTCAACCTTTATCCCCAAGACTGCGCAACTTTTAACACTGACACCTTCCTTCATCAACTTTCTTAAAAATAACACTCCCCCGAACTTCCCCACCCATCGCACTTCCTCGCAGACAATCTAAAAAGTATAACTCCACCCTATCCCTCCTTCAACGAAAAGAAGAGAAGAAAAATCTTCGAAAATAACATCTCCGCGTAATGGCTATATAAGAATCCACCTCGGAAGCTCCTCTGGTCGCGTGCGCGAGACGAAGCCCGTGCGTGCGAGGCGGGCAGCTCTCCTTTAAAGCCGTTCAATTTGCACGCAACTACCTCGTCAGCCTCAGACTAAGCTATCGTTAAAACTTGTACAGGCGCTCCTAGCTACGGCTCCGGCTCGTCTCCTTTGGAGGAAAATCCCTTATTAATTATTGCCTCGCGCCACCGACACCGACACCGACACCGAGATATTAGTTTTTTTTTTTGAGGATTTCTGCTTTTATTTTTGGTCTGGTGCGGATAGAGCTTTGTCGTCTTATTACGCTGGCTTTCTTACTGTTATCTTTTGCTTCGCCTGTTTTGTAATGACGCGGTAAATATGTTGGATTAGATTTGTCTAATCCAATGTAAAGATAAATAGCTTATCGTTATATTGGATTAGACAAATATCATGATTTAAAGCTGAAACATTTCAGTTATTTCATAACAAAATATTTCTTAGTTTCAATTAAAAGTAATAATTGATATGTTACTAAGCTTTTTAACAGATAAACTGTCGTTTTAGCGGGTTTATAGTACGAAAGTAGTCAACGATTTTACCAGTGTCAAAGGGTAAAGATTAGAAAAAAATTTAATACATTACATTATTAAAGAATCTATGTATTTTTATTTGTTATAATTCAAATGCATCAAGTACAATTTACAGAGATATAACGTGCAACAATGAAGAACAGAGAAATTTATACAATTGTTTTGTTTAAATTAAGTATTATACTATTATTTTGTTAAATTTATGCTGGATTGTTATAATATGTTACATCTGATTATTAAATTGCACGCATACTGGGAATTTGTAGTAAATATTGTTCGAATATGCTTATTGAATAGTAGTGTACTAATTAATATACGTGAATATGAAGCCACTGATGGTTAGACTCATTTTCAACTTGCGGTTTCAATTATCATTCGCGAGGCAATGGTTTACGAATTATTATTATTAACTTGTTTCTGTAGTATCTTGCAACTATGACCGCACATATATGTCAATGAAATAGTTTACCACCTAAACTAATGTCATTATATAAAATAGTCTAATAATTGTTTAATTATAAACATTTTTTTATAATTCTAAAAGGTGAAAATGTAATTTCAGGTAGGGAATATAGACGGCAAAAATTCAATAAATTTCAACTTTCCCACTTGCTGTTTGCTCGAGAAAATATAAGAATCAAACAATCCGAGAATTGGAAACATTCAACGTATAACAAAAAAGAAAACAAATTATTCGCTTTCAATTAAAATCTTCGTTATATCGAATCCACGATAAATCGCTGCGAAAATTTATATATTCCCGTGTTTAACCGGCATTATACGAATTAAAACGGCGCACACACGCTCGGTCGGATAAAACTTACCCGTTGGAGCGTGCACAGCCAGCGCTGCGCAAGCCGAGAAATAGAGACGGAAAAGAGGAGCGAGAGAGGTAGAAATGGAAGGTCCATACGTTGCGGCGCCCGTGCGATCGCAGATGAAAACCCTAGGGAAATCCCCCTGATATAGCCCCTTGCGAAATTGATAACGGTCGGCATTGATAAGAATTGCAACCCACTTCTAACCCCCTCCCTCCATCTCGTCGGTCTAGCTGGGATTATCGATTTAACGGCGTTTTTACGCCGCTTTAAACGTGTTAGCCCCCCCGAGGTACGTACCAGAAGTGAATATTATCCGATTTATGTCTTGCGTGAGGTGCCAGGCCAGGCGCACTGTTTCATGCGCTTTATTTCGGCCGGGAATTCGCGCGCGCCCGCGTCCGTTTTCGTTACAGGCTAATATTTTAACGAATCTATCGATCATGATTTGGAGAGTTTAGCTCGGCCGATGTAGATGCTGCAGCGCGCGGTATATCAATCCTTGCGCGGGTGTATTGCAGGCGATGTGTATTGTTTATTGGCGTTTTTATTCGATGTGCATAAAATATGATTTTCTGGAAGCTATGAAAATTGTAATAACGATAGAAAACAATTGAATAAAATAAAAGATAAAACAGAATTATGTACTTTTTATTCTTACACTGAAATATTAAAAAATCAGTCAATCTAAGTAAATCATTTTTATAATATTCCTAAAAAACATTAATTTGAATCATATGTTATTTGGTTTATTTTAGTACACATTTAATTAAATATAAAAATGATTTCAAATCAATTTATAACTATTAGTTTTAGTTTTATCGAAGTAAAAGTTGTTTTGGATATATTTACTTCTATTTTCAGTGTACGGATACATAGAACATTACAGAACTATAATAGAATACAATTTTGACAAAGGGGTCTGTATAATACTTTTATTATTTATTATAGTACCTATTTGCAATTTAGCCATCAAATTTTTCATTTCTTAAATAAATTACATTATAGGTATTGATCTTATTGAATTCATGTAATTCATGAATAACATGTTCGAGTATTAATAGCACTAATAGAATTATTAATATTTTCCTTTATATCTCCTTAAAGTTAAAGCTTTATGTAGAACGTCAAAAATTTTCAAATTAGATTTTTTCTATTATGGTTCTGCAAGCTCCATGTATATTAATAGCTTGATTTATAAAAAGAAAAACACTCTATAGAACGAGCAAACTCGATCAAAAAGACATCTCGAAACAAACCTTAACTAAACATCTTCTCCCTGGCAATCTCATTCCTCTCACGCTCACTTTAAAAAGCATTTAAAATCCTCGCACTACCACCCCCTCCCCTTCCGGCCGACAAAACAAAATCTCCGGCTAACTTCTCGCCCGTTAAATATTTTCCCAACAGCCCCAGAGCACCTCTCGGACAAAAAGTCTCTCCCTCTCTCTGTCTCGCAGCCATTAGCCGAGCGCCGCTGTGCGCAGTCTTGGCCTAACTTTCAGTCGCTCCTGGACCCATAGCGAAATGCAGATTCGAGCGAGCAAAAGAGAGAGAGGAGAGAGAGAGAGAGAGAGACAAAGTTAACTTAGCTGGCGGTGCGTCGACGAGTTTGGATTGCCGTCGCGCAAGTTATTGCGTTAAAACTTCGCAACGCGGGGCATAATAAAAACGCGCGCCCGGGCTCGTGTTCGCGCAGCGAAGAGTGCACGCGTGTGGGGGTTTACGCGTACCATTGATTCGGGGACGAGGGCAGATTTAAAGCTTTCTCGGTTAACGCGTGCCCGGGAATTTTCGTATAACGCTCAACGATAAGCTATTATGGGTCGATTTCGTCCTGTTTCGCTTTTATGTGCGTATTGATCCGTCGTTTGTAGTTTTAATGGGCTTTTCATCTTTTGTCGGTTTGGATGAAGTGTCTTTTATAGGAGCGAACGAAATATTTTCTTTTTGAACGGGAACTTATTTTAGCAGAGAATGTGTGTGGTATAATCTCAGGTATTTTTAACATTAGTTATTGAAACAATCTTTTATACTCTTATAATTAATATCATCTTAATTCTTTTCATTTGACGCATATCTAGATTTAAATTGAAGTTAAATGTATAATATAGAAAAGAGAGAGAAGTCTGCTTGAATAATTATTAATACTGTCAAAAATACTTATAACTATTAACTTTGTTGTCAATAGAATTTGGGTTTTAAAGACTTCATTTGACTTTCTAAGAAAACACATACTTATATTAGAGCTTAATAATAATGTATGTAGTTTTAAATAAGGTATCTTTAATCTATAATCTATATTCAGGCTTTTGAATCATTGATTCGAATACAAATCTGAGAGCTGCTTTCTGATGCTAAGAATGAAACAAGTTAGTAGTTATTAATTCTAACACTTTATTTGTTAAGATATTTTTATATCTTTATACGTGCAATCTATTAAAAAGCTATACATTGAAAAGCTATACAAACAGCTAAATATACACAATATGTATAGAATCGATATATATGTACAAAGGAGCATTAGGATGACTAATCATTTTGCTTCATTAATTGGTATAAAGAAACAGCTCCTAGAGCTTTATTAAACAATCATTTAAGCACCGACATAACAACATCCTTAATCAGGAATAAAAAACCCTTTGAAAACTAAAAATTTCAAATCACACTAAGTGTAAAGTTCAAAGTTCCCAAAATCTACTCGCACATCACCATTCATTTTCCTTCAAAACCTCTTCGCGCGCCGCAACACCAAAAATTCCAATTTCCCGCTCGCCGTGCGGCCATCCCGACAGGCCGCGCCAGCTCTCGCCGAGTGCGCGTCGGTCGAGGACATGCTCCGGACATGTCGCTCGCTCTTCATTAGGATCATACATCCAGCCTATATATCTATACATCCTGCGAAGCCAGCGCTCAGAGGGAGCTATAGACTAGACTCTTCCGCACTGGCGTTCAGCTCGTAAAACGAAGGCGGGACCCGAGCGAAACGCAGAAACGCCGCACAGCCGCACCGCGCGACTCCACGTAAAGGCCGCCTCGTAAATTCGCGTCTGCAGATCTCTCTCTTTCTCTCTCTCTCTCCCTCTCTCGCTCTCGCTCTCGCTCTCGTTCTGCCTTTATTATACCTGTGTGTGCGAGAGTGCGCTAGGCTTCATATTAAGGGCCGCTACGTGGAAGAGTGTGTGTATGTGTGTGTGTGTGAGAGAGAGAGAGAAAAAGAGAGAGAGAGAAGACCGAAGGACTTTAACGACGAATTCTCGACGTTAAGTGTCCGAGCTGACGAGTCGACAAGTACCTGTACCCGCACACACACACAGAGATGCACAGTAGTGCCGCGCGTGGCTATTCAAATTCTCCTCATTAAGGCTGCGCGCGGCGTTTTGCATTGTGCTGGTTGTGGTGGTAGACTGTGAAGCGGTAGTTTACCGTTTGTTATTGGTGTTTAAGGTGGGTGTGGCGGAGAGCGCAGTTGTACGGGAAGATGAGGAGGAAAGCGAGACGATGGGGATGGAGGATTATTTACATTTAATTCGGCAGTTAAACAGTTGAGGTAAGGGTCCAGTGATTGTTTTCTAGATATTGTAAAGTGTTGCATTTAAATTGTATTTGTTATAATTATAATTAATACTTGATGATTATTATTTATCTGCCTTCTTAAAGAGGAATAATTTTTTAATAATATTTTTTTAGCTAATAAACATGCTGTATGTCATGAAGAATTCGAATATACTGTGTGTGTGGATGTGTGGGTACTTTTGTGTGTGTAGCTGTGTATGTATGATTACACTCTATACTTACATTTCCCACAATGATCATTCTAGCTATCGGAGCTCATTACAATTGAAAATATTTTGTTTCTATGAGCCGGATTCCAAGTATAAAGATTGGAAAATGGATCGAAAGTGGAAAGCACGCCAACTTCAACTTATACTAACGGGTTAATAAAACTACATTGGCATATCTGAAGCATTGAAGAATAGCCAACGCTTACACCAACCTTATAAAAATAAATAAAATATTTTGGTCCTTCGTGTCGGATAAGAATATGATGAGTTCATTTATCCTAGAGTAGTGGAACACATTATTTATACTTCACGAAACCTAAATCAGGCAAAATTTATGAACTTTTAGTTCTTTATTAAAAAAGTTCAAAAGACGTCGTATCCTTACGTAAAATTAACAAGAATCAATCATTAAATATATTAAATATAACCTTATTTGTATTCCTCATCAATTAGCAGAAATGTATTTCAATTTAAAAATATGCAAATTACAATAACAATAGAATAATCCCGAATGAAGATCCAATTCCAGTCACCAAATAAAATAACGATTTAACGAACTAATCTGATTCCTCGACAAAAAGCAGCATGCGCCGCACTCGCAGCCGTTGAACCAATGCGTCAACTTGTCAGTATCTTATACATTTATCCTTTCTTTCTTCCTTCCTGCCCATCCCCTGTTCAACACTCCACCATCTCTGAACTCTTTTCTTTCCCTCTCACTCTTTGTACTCTCGCGCGAGCGAGAGCTCGTTCCGAGACATTTACAGCGGGCGCAATTCGATTGTCACGTCGAGTCCGTTCTTTTGAGTCGGCTTCCTCTGCTAGAGGAAAAAGAAAGAAGAGTACAGTAGTATAGTAGTACAACAGTCGGAGAATTTATAAGAACGAACGACAGGAGGGTGATGAACTTTCCGAGTGTACGTTCGCTCGCCATAATTCATTTATACAGACAAATGGACGAGTCGAGTAGCTAATTTCATTCAAAATAACTCGATTCGCTGGAAAGGAGACCATACCAGGAGACCATGCGTCCCACGAAACTACTGACAAAAGGAACGAGCGCGCGATTTATATTTTCGAGGCGCGTGCGACTGTAATGCAGTTCAGATGAAAAAGAAAGAGAGTTTTCCCGTAAAGGTAAGAAAAAGCGGTTCTTGTTGCCTTTGTTGTTGCCTTGTTGCGCTTGATAAAGTGTTTATTTAATTTCATTGGGTATGATTACTAAAATGGGATTAGCACGATGGTCTATTTGGAAACTTCAGACTACATCATTAAATAATCTTACTTTTGGAAAGTAGAGTACTGGATTTGCATGTTTAACATTATAAAGTTTTATACATAATGAAAATATTGAGCTATATATTGATCTAATGAAAGCTACAAAAAGTAAGTTAATGAGAATATAATAAGGTATATACGAACACATATGTCTGACCAATTCGAAGCATTACTACTAATCGTATTCGGATTTTAATCAGCGATCCGACTATAGGTCTGGTCTACCATTTGTACTACATAACAACTTTTTCTTTTATTATTTCACCCACTAGTATATCTCCAAATGTAACCCAAAAGTGGTCCACAAAATAAAGCAAGTAACCGGCACAAGAGAACTGAAAATGATCCATCAGAAGTTATATTCTATTAAGGAGGGCATTTCGTATAGATGACAAAAATGGAGGTCTTTTTTGGCGATTATTTTTACAGAAATGATTTTTTAAAACCAATCAAACCTTTTTTATATGCATGCATGCACTCTTGAAGAAGTAAAAACAATTTTTTATAATTCATTTTGAACGATATAGATATGGGTATACAGCGGTCGTACGCAGTGGCTTTGGCGTAGAGAAACAAAAAATAGAAAAATATTTAGTTACAGTATGATAGTACGGAGGTACTAAACCTCAAAAACAATAAAAAAAGCATAAAATAAAATTTTGGCAAAGTTTAGAAAAAAAATACGATTTTTTAAAAAAATATCAGCTTTCATTTTGCGATAAAATATATAGAATTTTACAATTCTTAAGATGTTATAGGTTCAGTACTTTCAGAATCTAATTTTATATATGTAAAAAATATTTCAAGGTGATTGGTTTAAAATTTATTAAGGGGGGTAATATCCCTATACATTCTATTAATGTATTTTTTGCTGTAAAAAAACAAAGTATGTAATTAGCGTTTTCAAAACAAAAAAAAATAAAATAATTCATTATTTAAACAAATAACTCTCAGATAGACCTCAAATCCATTAGGATCCTGAGGTATCCAGTTTCGAACATTGTTTGCTTTCACGTAGCCTACAGACTCACCCGATCAACCAATATAAGTTTTACAGGGCTTAAATTATTCGTTTTGGATCCTATTTTGACCTAATGCTATTTATATTAGTTATAATTATCATTATCATATAAATATTTCTGTATAAGTAGAAAATTACGTATATTTTAATCTTTTTATTGCTTTCAGATCCTCACAGAAATGCAAAGTGGTAAAATTAAATTTTATAAATAGGATACGCTCAAAATATGATCTAAAACTTACAATTTAAGCCCTGTAATATGATTGATCGGGTAATAAAATTGGTTGATCCGGTGAGTCTGTACCTACGCTTCGTAAAAGCAAAAAATATTCGAAACCGGATATCTGAGGGTCCTAATTGATTTGACGTTTGTCTGCGGGTAATTTGATTAAAAAATGTATTATTTTCTTCATATTTTTTATGTTTAAATCTAATTAGTTACTTTCATATTTTATAATAAAAAATACAAAAATAAAATTTACAGAGATACTACCCCCTTAAGTTATCGTGTCAACCAATTTAAAAAAAGTCATTTCGAAAAAAATGGGAGGACTTTGGGGATATATTCTTCAGATGCATAGGTATGCATTAAAGCAAAAAAAAATCGATTTTTTCCATCTATACAGAACGCTCCCCTTAAATGCATGTAATCAAACGGTTTCTCTTCTCTTTAAATATTATTACTTTTCAAGTGCTTTTTGTACTATATAATACAAATGTGTATTATAACTGAATGAAAGATAATGGAAAAATAATTAAAAGTAATCGTAAGTAAAACGGAAATGAGAATCATTTATAAACTAATTTAATATTATGGGTTATACAGATATGGATTATTCGCGTTTTACGCAACACTTTTTATAAAAATGATGATTATGAATCCGAGAAAGCACTAGTTACTGAAGAATCTCAGATTATATATTTATATAATATGACAATAATGCTTCTTTACTATAATTAATTAGATATTTAAAAATTTGTTATTGAAACTTTTGCTGTTGAAACGAAACTTTACACTCCTCTAATTAAAAAATTGTTCCCGTAACAAGAGACTGTATTTATACCCAATATCTAACACATAATGAAATTTTCCAAAAAGTTGTTACTCAACTCCCGAAATACAATAAACCAGCACAAAAACCCACGAAACACGATCCTATAATTATATTTTCCATCCGAACGCTTTCACAACGAAAATAGAAAAACGAAGTCTAACTTTTCACAACCTGCCCACCGTACCTCGTTACAATGCAAAACAAAGGCCCGTCTCAACTTTGTCCACGCAAAAGCCAATAATTAGCCGCTACAATTCCTCTCGCGCGCAATTGTCAAACCACTCTCAATGCATCTCTCGCAGTCGAAAAATTTTCCACGCTCCGAACAACCGGCGTCGTTTTGAAGAGTCTCTCGCAACTTCGCACACACGTGCACACACAGTTGGCGAACTGGGTCACGCGATATAGACGGAAGATCGAGGTGCGCGCGGTGCGGCGAAATAAAAGGGGGAGCGCGCAAATAAAAAGGAATCGCGAGCGTAAAGTATCGAGGCAGTATTTTAAGCGAGGCTCTCTCGCTCTTGTATAAAATACAAGCGCGCTTGTTGCCCGTCGGGAGGGTTGGTGGATGCAGGAGAGACGGCAAGCGTTGCGCCGTCTACTCTGGTCTTATTCTCAATTTCGCATCTTTCTTCGAGGATTTCCGTTTACGGCTGCGTCCCGTTTTATTTTTCTCGGATTTTATGCTTTCGAGCATTATTTACTCGCGTGCTTTCTTGTCTTTGTGCGGATTATCTGTGTTGTCTGTCGCAATGTAGAAAGTTGGTTGTTTTGCACTTTATTTAAAGTTTGATCTTCAAGATTGTCACTTTAGGTGCGCTTATTTTCTGAAAAGTCTATAAGTCATTTTAAATATGTTTTAAATATATAATTAGTATACTGAACTGAGTCGTATTAAATATATAAAAGTAGAAAAATGTCTATCAGAGAAAGGTACAATTATAATTTCATTAAAGATTATCTTCTTATTATTCAATTTACTTCGTTTTAATACAGTTACGAGTAACTATAACTGTTTTTACTTAAATAATACAATATTTTGTATTGTATATTAAATGAAAATTTATGTTTTGGTAAGAAATAAATTAAATACAAAATTAACTAAATTTGAGAATTTATGTAGATTGTCGTTAGAAAATATATAGGGAAATTAATTTTTGTATACCTTCAATAATAACGAATCTGCATGGAATATTTAATATCTCCTTAATTTGTTATCAATAATAATTAATGATTATTTTTTAACTTTAGTACATTAGTCAAGTACTAACTAAAATAAGGCTAGAATTTCATTTTATGATCACATCAAAACTACTATGGAATAAAAAACTAAATAAGTACGAAAATACACGATTCAAAATTTGAATTAAAAAATCAATTTAAAATCTGACTACTTCAATCTGAAAAATCCAATTTGTATAAATTAATACTCGTAAATTACCTAGCTTATCTCTGCAAAATCCTTTCACAAAAACTTTAGTGCCGATGACATTTTCATCATAAATTTTTATCAGCCAGCTCACATCTTCCCCGGCATTATTCATCCCTACCACGCTCTTCCTCCCCACTCCCCTCTCTCTCTCTTTCTTTCTCCTGCTATCACCGGCGCGCACCGCACAAAAGGCAAACCTCCTCCAATTTTCCGTTTACCATCAAGGGCAATTTCGCATTTACTCATCTTTCGCTGCCTTTCTTCCCTCGTCTCGAAACGACCCTCTCTCCATCTGTCTCTTCCTCTTTTCCTTTTTGTTATCTCGTTGCGTACAACTCGCGGAGACTGACGCGCGGCGCTCTTTATCAGCGGCGCGCAAGTTTGCAGTCTCGCAGCGCGATAGGGAGACGAGCGAGATGAGTCTCGCGCGGAAAACGAGGTCTTCTCGCGAAGAGCCGGCATTCGAAGAAAGGGGCAGAGAGAGAGAGAGAGGCTTTCTGCTTTAAAAGGGGGACACGAGCTTAGCGCGGAGGGAGAGACGCGTAGGGAGAATAGGAGGTCGAGTGGTCGTATATGAGACGAGATGGACTAGGTGTGAAGTTAGTTAGTTAGGTGCGAAAAGGGGTTTGAAGGGTTGCGCATTTCAGCGAGTGACCTCTTTTCGCTCGCGAGTGGAGCTGCAAGGGCACTTCTATGTCGAGGGGGTGTCGGAGTCAATTAAAAATTCAAATCACTCGACTCTATTCTTACCGGCCAAGAAGTGAATAATCAATTCTAATGCGCGGAAGTAAATGAAGAATATAATTTACTAAAACGCAAGTTAATTGTGCTTATAATTAAATATTGTGTTGACTATGTAAGTAATGAATGAAAATAATGAAGCAATCCATATAGATCGATTTATTCAAAACCAGGTCGTCATATGCCTGTTCTTACATACCAAACCTACCATTATGGAAAATTAGATTAAATATGTCAATATCTTGACAAATGGGAAATTCGAACAAAGTTTGATATTATATTCGAATGAAATTCGTAAAAATTTTAAAATATTAACTTAAAACAGATACAGTTGTAAATTAATGCGGCAGGAAATTTTAAATTTATATTGACTGCTACCTCATGCATTTAAACTCTCATTATATTCCATTTATTACACAATTTTATCTTACAAAATGATAGACTACAAATTAGTGCAGATTCAAACGCAATTTGCAATAATAACTAATCAAACTCGCATCCATTTAATATTTATCTTACGCAAAATTAATACACATGCATTTTAAATTCCACAATCATCAAAACCCCAAATTAATCACCATTCAAACTCACTCCGAACGAAACAAAACTTCACTGACGCGTAAAACCCATCAAAAATAAAAGCACAATATCCCGCAACACGGGAATTCCGCAAACTTCCGCGAACCCTCATCACGGCCGAATAAAACCGTCATTCCATTCCAAATGAAACGCGGAATACAGCGAATTCAATACGAACGCACACCTCGCGTCTCTGTAATACCTTCATAATTAAACTCTTAACGAGCGTTCATAAATCTCGCACCCTGCCAACCCCCCCACCTTCCGTTCGTATAACTGACCGCGCGAAATCTCATTTGGCCGTCGTCGAGTCGACGTCACCGGCCGTAAAAAGTCCATCAGTGGTCAATTGTCGGCCGGCACGCGGTGCTCGAAGGTCCGAATCCCGTAGGTGCGATATAAATTAAACCTCCGTTATTTCGGGAAAGTATAGAGGGCTTTTTGCCGATACCTTTTAGGCTAAGTATGGAACGCTGGTAAATAAATACACATACGTCGAACGTTTCGTATTGATTGAAAAATGAAATAGTGATAAGTATGACACTGCCTTTGAATTAGTGATTTAACGGTGAATAATCACTAAGCAGTAGCAAAGTTTATGTTCACGGCTAAATTAGTGGATGTGATGTACTTTTATCCGCTGATGCGAGCAAAGAATAACTTCTTTTTACTAGAGTATACTATTTTATATATACTATTTTAATTACAGAAAACGATGTGACTTAAATAAGTGTGTTACATTAGGCTGCAAAAGTGACAAACCTAGATTCTTACAGCAGGAAGTTTAAACATTACATTACATACGTTACTTTGAATTAACCGTTATTTTTATTTGAAATATAATACTATGGTTCAATGCTGTATCTGTACTTCAAATGTTACAAAATGTCATTTGTTTATAACAACTAAAGAACAAACAATAGTCAAAACTATTGTTTGACAAAAACGCAATACAAAATAGTTTTTATACAAATTCATACAATTTAGGAATACAAATATTTATTTATTTTATAAAAATATATACTAGAATAACTCGCCCAGTGAATTACCAAACATCAGTGAATGATCAAAATAATTAAAAAGGTATTAAAAATAAGCTTATTCTGTGATTATAAGTAAGGTAATAAAAGTTTGCATACAAACACAGTTTTTAAATTGACTACGAAATTCAAATGTTTATTTTTAAACAAATAAAAATGATACGTGACCTGGTCATTTACTGGCCAATAGGTGGTCAGTCACTGCCGTAGAAACCCTATATCATCCCGAATAGTTTAAAAATAATAGAAATATACCTAATATAAAAACATCGCAATTTATTTACCAAGATTCTCAGCCTGGTCCAAAAGAGCTCTACAGAATATCCACTAAATCTACTCAAAATCATGAAGGACGAGTCAAATACGACAATTCAACTTCCTCTATTCGAGTCCAGCCCGACGCTGAAAGTCGCAGCAGCGTGCCCAGGGTTTCTTCGAATCGTCGATTCTACGTTCGAGTCGACGCGCGAGTGTCCGCGGAGGTGCAGGCACGGTAAGTTTCCCACGAGCGAAGGAAGACGTGCGCGAAATTTTCAAAGTCTCCCCGGAGCCTCGTGCTACCGGTGCTGGGTGGAGAAGGTGTGCGCTAGGGCATGTGCAGGATGCCTCTTGAAATCCCTGATCAGGGGACATAGCTTGAAGAGGAGGACGTGTCTGGGAGGGGCAGTAGCCGATGCAATTTATTTGAACGAATTAGGATTTTAATGCTTTTACGCTATGTCTAGCTGTGTTTACGTATTGTTCTTATCTTCGAGAAAGTATTTACTTACTGATAATTTGTGTTAGTGCAAATAAGATGTGAAGCTCGTTGTTGTTACTTTTCCTTTAGAATTTTTGTATGAAATCTTTTAAAACTGAATTTTTATTCTCCATTGATTAAATACTTTTCATGCAAAGCCTCAATTGAATTCATGAATTGCAGTTAGTAAAGTTAAAGGAGATACGTGATAGAAAGGGCATTTATAAAATTAGAACTGTTGAAAGCTATTCAACAGTAATTTCTGAATGTAAGCCTTAGCTGGCATACTTCAACAGAATTATATAACCACTGTGTTACGGCACAAAGCCGGATTCACGAGAGGAGAAATTAATAATTCAATAACAGTTTAAACTTTCAAAATTATATTTATTCAATTGTCTAGCCGATATATTCCTGTGACGCATTTACGCTAAAAAGCCGATTCTTTCCCTAATAGTCACACGATGTGAACCACACGAGAGTCTAAACTGTACTGCCTTGTTGTTGTCGAGAGCGCCAACGCTGGCCCTTTTTTACGACCTTTACGCGTAGCCCATTTCATTGGGTTCTCTTTCTTTCATAACGCTGTAGTTAATACATCGCATCATTTCAGCACTGCATATTTATTTATTATCTATTTCACATTATTATATTCGCCGTCAATTTTACTTTACAATAATTATCATTATTTCTGTCAGTAACACACTGGGGTCTTTCACACTCAACCCCTAAAATGCTTTCTGCAAAAAAGCTATTTATTTTTTTAAAAATTCCAAGATAGTCTTCAAAGAATGTTTTTTAAGATCTCATAAGTTTATTTGATGAAGTGCATTATTAAGTATATGAAGAAATAGGTGTATGAGTACGGTTAAATTAAAATTGAATTGGACTGCAATATTGAAACCTGATATTTATATAGGTTTTATTAACTCCATAAAGATTCAGATATTACTAGTTAAACTACTCTAGCATTGAGAAATGTGGAACCTAACATTTTTGGAAGAGAATACACTTGTTACGGTTTACCAAGGGATTCACAAGTTCATGAAGATGACATCTTGGAAAATTCTTTTTGCATCATACGAAAGACTAGACATATTTACAATCGGTAATATAGTACTAGAGAATCAACCAATAAATTCGATTGCATTTGTTAAGTATGATTCATTCTTAGATGATGGAGAACGTCATTTAAAGTTAACATAATGTCTTAACTAAGGAAACTGGATTAACTGAGGATTATAGTAACAACTAATTACGCATTATTTCCGTTCTTAGGGGATTTAGATAAGCTGATTGTAATGACTTTTAGTTTTCAATACGATCATTTTCATTATATAAAGATATCCTTAGGATTAAAAAATGCCTCTCCAATTTCTCAAAGGCCAATGGATTACATTACGTTAGAGGTGTAGGGCATACAACTGTTTGTGTACATGGATGATACTATTCTTCAATACTCTTGAGGATCAAACAAAAAAAATATTTATGGTATTTGCTTGATTATGAGATGTCGATATGTAATTACAAATTGGTAAGTATGAATTCTTAATATTTTACACGACATCTAGGACACAAGATCGAATAAGGTTGGTCAACATTTTTTACTTTTGCTTTCTCGAAAACAAATTTTGTGAAGGTCATCGTTTTTCCTTTCAACGTATAGACATGTTATAAATCTTAGGGAGTATGAGAGTATATATTTGTGACTGTGTATGTGTGTATGTGTGTGTATGTGTGTATGCGTGTGTGTGCGTGTGCGTGTGTGTGTGGGTGCGTACGTATATATATATATATATATATATATATATATATATATATATATATATATATATATATATATATATATATATATATATATGTGTGTGTGTATTTTGTCAGTAAATCAAGTACGACTTGACATATAACTATTTTAATAGATGATTCGTTTTTGTTTCGCTAAAATTTTGCAACTTAAAACAATCTTTTTAGTGCTAAATCTCAATAAACAAATTCAAATTACCTCCGCTTCATCAAATGATTCTACTGAAGCATTTAACAGCGGTCTTTTGTTGGTACCAAAAACACGCAACATCATTACACTCCACACGAAGGACTGAACAATTATCTTCATGTGCTTCATCAAGCTTTCAACCTCCGCGCGTGTCTCTCATTCGCTTGCCTCTTCCACTCACGGTTCAACGCACCGACCAGTCGAAGTATCCTCGCGCGTAGCTGCACTGTATTACTATATTACTGCATGCGCCGAGCACGTGTCCACCCCCGCGACGAGTAGATCTACACGTTCGCGCGGTGTACCAGGTCGAATTTCCCCGGAGTTCCGGCCGAATCGCTAATGAAGGCAAACGCTGCCCTCTTGCTTTTCCGCGCGACTGTATATTTATCCGCTTTCCTGCTCCCTCTTTTCTCTCTCTCTCTCTCTCCCTTCGTGTGTCACTCTGTATCTTGTATCTTTTTTTTTCTACTTCTGGCTTCTACTGATGGACGTTTGTTTCGCGTGCGTGCGCGGCAGCGTTGATTTTTCGGTCCGATTGTGTTTGCGTACGCTTCGCGGTCGCGTATATACATACATACAGGCAGCGCAATATAAACGAAGGAGTGCTGTTGCAGCGCGCTTCGGTTTTTTGCTTCTTGTTTCGTGTGGACGCGACACTGTTGTTTACTTTGAATGAAGCTGCGCAGGACAGGTGGGAAAAAAGATTGCTTTCGAATGCGCGCGTGGAGTGAAGGGAAAAATTGGTGGAAGTAATTTTTTGCGGGGGGTGGGGTATTGTAAAAAAATATTACGGTTTGATTGTTCTGTGAGATTGATTTGAATGTCTGTTATTTTTGCAAGAATATAGCGCAACGAGTTGAATGATTTTCTTTTATTTATTTTAAATATGAATTGTGAACGATTATATATTTTGTATTATATTTTGTCCATTGATGAAGTAAAATGACTATGTTATTATGCGGAAAGAAACTTCTGTAAAGACTGCTTGATGCCTATTGTATCTTCTTCAATGAGAAAAACTATAAGGTAAATGTCCCAATTTCTGCTCACGTCCCTATTTCCAATCACTCGAAGTTTTTCTGTTATTATAGATATATGAAGGTTGTTTTAATATATATTATATCCAAGCTATCTGTACCTTTTTAGTATTACAACTAAAAACTGTAGTGCTGAATTAAAAATATTGTAAATTCTGATTAAAGAACTTGATAATAGTGATAGTTGGAGGTTAGACGCACATGCATTCTGCATGCCCCTATTTCTAATCACGAATAAATAACGTTTTAGTTGTATTTATACAATATGTACACTGTTTTCTGCTTACGCATCGTGAAGTATTTACGCGTATTAACATACTTATACAATAAAAAGATACAAATCATATGAATGAAGTATATAAAATCAACGCTAATCAGAAATACACATCGAAATCACCGCTTTTTGCTGTGAGCAGAAATATGTGCATTTTGCGTACGTTTTTTAATTTACTATTAATAATATTTAATTCTTTAAAATAATTTTTACGCATTTACATTGTATTGTTCGATTCATAATTAAGATAATAATCATATATGCTTTATAAATTAATGTTAGAATAACATTTTAAACCATTTTGTTTGATGCAAAGTGCTTATATGAGCAGAAATCGGGACATTCACCTTATGGTTAAATTACAAATTGTGCATGAACAATTCTTGTTTTCATTTGTAATAAATTAGATATATTCCAATTCTTATATAAAAATTACCATATCTTAGTAAAAATTGTTATATTCATAGAAACATTAAATATTTGTTTCTCAATTTTACTCGAACTCTGGTCATTTTTATTTAATTTCGGGTACAATTCCAATCTGCGAATCGAAAACGTAACTTTTCTGTACAATTATTCGCAGTATTGTTCTGTCAGAAATACATAACTAAAGTGAATAAACTCGTACAAAGATCATCCTTGATCCGTCAGTCTTACCCATCCAGACGCACACCACTGAAAAACTTCACCCAACATCCCGCGAATTTCGCACTCTCCATGTCTAATCCATCCGCCAGCTTCACTCGCGCGTCCAATTACGACTGCTTTTTGCAAAATCGAACGAGAAAATCCACCACCGGACAAACACCGCGCGCCACCGTTAAGCAAACTCCGCGTAAATCCGCACCTCGAGCACGTACGCGCGCCTATCCGTATTTATGCGCACGAACGCGAACGTGCGCCGCGCGAAGTTCGCTCTCTCCGCAAGATTGCGGTCTGCGCCAAGCAACTTCAGCCGGACGCGATTTCGTTAAAAAACGGGGATTCCTGGGATTTTCACTCGGACTTGCAGCTACTGCTGTTGCTGCTTTTGAGGTTGCGGTGGAGTGGTGGTCTGCTGGTATTGTTTACTGCTGTAAGTGCGACGGGAGTGGAGTGTTGTAGGTTTTCGGGATCTATGCGCACGTGTAAGCGACGTGTGCGGTGAGTTTCGAGGATTTTGTTGGTACTGGGATTAAAGGGAATTCGGCATGAATGTATATGTTTTTGTGTAATTGTAGCATGTTATTGTTGCGATTTAGTATTGAGCCTTTAGTGCTTAGTAGAACGAATATTTGTCTCTATCGTTATTTTCAGTTATTTTTGAATTATTTTGAAATGAAATAATACTTCAATATATATATATATATATATATATATATATATATATATATATATATATATATATATATATATATATATATATATATATATATAGATTGTTTGAAGTATTGTCGTCTCTACTTTTTAAAGAAAAGTATAATGTTAAGAACGAAATCTATCTAATCTATATAAATGTTTAGATTACAAAAAACATATATTTAGAAGAATCAACCCTCCTGGCCCAAAGGAAAACAGTAAAAAGTACCTTTAAATATGAGAAATATTAAGTTTATTGGAATGGTGAAAATATTTTTATATTCTTTAGAATGTATCTTTCAAGTTAATAAATGTTAAAAACCAAACATATAAAAGAATTGTATAAAAATATTCACATCGATAGGTTTTGACAACTTTTCTTATAAAAAAAGTTTGCGCTAAAATCTTTTTTACAATTATGCAGTTTAATTATTGGAGGTTTTAAGCATGAAACATGAAAAATATAGTATTTAAACTTTCAAATAAAAATTTTTTTATGTCTAATGATATTTATTATTTTTTTAATGAATTTTGAAATTGTGTAGAGAAATGGGGTCATTTCGATTAGTGTTTTTTTAAATAGGGGAATAGCAAAAAGAGGCTAGGATTACCGTATATTTTCATGAGGTGATGAAACGGTTCTAAATGCTATTTTTTACTTTGATAGTGCAAAATAGTGTCTTGTACATTAAAATTTAACATTACGAGCATGAGAAATATGAAATTAAGGGAAATTTAACTTTATTTTACGTTTTATCTAACTGATCGGAAGTGACCCACCTTATACGATTACCGTTAAAAAACAATTTTTTTACTTTGATAAAAAAATACGAGGTATATGTATTTCTGTCAGTTTAAACTATTAAAATTTAAAAAATTAAGGTTTGAACTTATTCTCAGACGTATAAAAAGTAAAGAAATTATAATATTTTTCTATTTATAATAAGTTTTCCTTAAGTGAAAGGTATGACCCCGGTCTGCCCTATCCTTGATGGTACATTTCATCGCTTCACCTTGCGTTGACGAAATATATTCTTTCAATTCATTTTACATAGGAGCCTTAGGGGATTAATTAACCAGACTGTCTTCATTAATCAACGTAATATTTTATTTTCCGTGTGCATATTTACAATTTTTAAATGTATACATACAATATAGAGCTCATTAATTTTGTATTGAGTAAACATTCCTGTTTTGATCTCGCTAATTAACTAGCGAACGCATTAATACATCCATAATTGCTAGAGGGTCAGTCGTAAGCGTAAACACGTCCGTTATACTAAATAGCCTGGATAATTCGCGGTTTTCCTCCGAAATTCCCTTAATCGTGATGCCAAATTTCAAACCGAGTGCAGAGATTCGATATGCATCGTTATCGATAGTAGCTTGTTACTCTGATATTCGAGATCCTATCTACTATTAGAGCAGGTGAGAAGCACGATGGCGAAGCATTCATGAAATGCTTAATATAGAGATACATTTTTAAAATAGTGTAAATTTACTTACGTGGAAGACAATTTGATGATGGAGAATGTGGACATGAGGTTACCGAGAACCTGAAAAAAAGTTTAAATTATTAATTTCTTTTTACTTATTCAATTATCTGCTTGGATGAAAGATTAAAAATGGGTAACTCGTTAAATATTTGTTAGTTTGATTGTAATTTTAAAACGCGAGTAAAGAGATTTTCTATAATAGAATTTTCTGTTTCCTGAAAGTAATTAGCCTCAACGGAAAATATTTTCCCGGAAAAGAATCCAAAAGCTTTTAATGCATTTCACTGTTTATGCTCTAATTAAAACTGTAAAATTGTAATCATCTTCTTTTAATACTCTTTTGAATCTGTTGATTTTAACGTCAAATTAAAAAAGTATGAATGCATATCTGGAATTGACTACAAAAGCTATTTCAGAATACAAGTCAAACAAATTTTGTAGGGATAGAATTTTATACGATATTGCCTTTTATAATATATTTCACATTTCTAGAAAGTGTCCAAAGGATGCCCTCGACTACTCAAACTCTGTCCAAACTCTACATTCCACATTAAATCAATCAGTAACGATTCACAACCTGAGCACGTCATATTTCCACCAAACCATCTTCCCATGCCTCAAAAGTATATATCCAAGTACGTAACTCTACATACGCCTTCTTCCCTTCTAAATCAAGAGTCGTGGCCGCAGCCAGTTAACTTTACAACCGCACGGATCCGCTACATACACAACCACATGCTTGTACTTATGGGTGATTTTCGGAAAATGCGTAAAATTTATGTATACTCTTTTCTAAACTTTTTTTTATAGAATGATTTTCTTGAGAATGTAAATTATTTTAGGATAAAATAGACATAAATGGTCTTAATTAAGCTTTATTTAATGTTGTTCTTTGAAACTCAATTCAAAATATCAAGAAAAATCATTAGAAAAGTGCCTTAAAATCTTCTGAAACTACTTTCTTGTATTTATTTGATAGAATTCGTGACATTTTGGAACATTTAAACAATTTAGTTTTTATATAGACATTGCAAATTTAACCTTGTGCTTTAAGAAAGGTAAATAGCAATTATAAGATTTTTCATGAAACTAATATTCTTTGGCGACATCCATGGAGACGACAATTTGTGACTAAACTAGAAACAAGTCATCGCAACATGAGTTTTTGTAGCTTTAACTGTCATCTGTTCGTTTTGTTACTTGCTTCTCGTTTAGTTAAAAAAACAACTTACAATTAAATAAACCTATAACTAAAACCATTTTCATCCACAAGCACCCTGCGTTGTCGATACACTAGACACCAGACATCCATATGTAAAACCTAACGCCTTTCCTTGCATAAGCCTCTATTTTGGACCTAGCATTTTTACCCCAGTGTGCCTACACATCTTAAAAAAATGTTATCGAGCAGCTAACATAAATTTGCATCCTCTCGCGGAGCAGCACCCATAGACCACGACTAAACTCGCGTGCGCCACGCTGACCCCGGCCAATCTCCTCCCTCAGCCTTATCTCGGGCCTCCGGGGTAATTCCGCGCTAAACTAATCCAATCCCCGCGATGAATAATGTTTCGCTCGTTCGGCGCCTCCGCTCTCCGGACTCTAAACTCTCTGCCGCGCGCGAGCCTTATACGACGGCGGCGACGAGATGCACTCAAAGTATGCGTGTATGCACGGCAGTTCGAGCGCAGACGCCTGCGGTATATATATGTGTGTGTATTGTGGGTGGGAGAGAGAGAGAGAGAGAGAGGAAGCGGGCTCTAACTGCCGTAATTAAGTCCTCGGAGCCGCGAATGAGTTACGGGCTCGTCACGTCCGCAGTTGCTGTTTGCAAGCGTAGTGTGTGTGTGGTCATGTGTGTATATGTGTGTGTGTGCGTGCGTGTGGGTATGATAAAGTATTGGACACGGGCTTGGATCTTTTATTTTGTGGTATCTCATTAAACTTTAGACGACGCTGTTGCTTTCCTTTTTATCGGATCTCGAGGTAGTACGGTGGAAGCTTGCATTATAATACTATGAGACATTTGCAAAGCATTTGGAAATACGCTGGAGTATTTGGAAGGACTGCAGAGTATAACGGTATGTAATTCAAGCTATATCGGTCTTTCGAGGATAACATAAAATGAATTTGTAACTATAAAAACATAACACATTTTTGATTAGAAAATCATATTAAAATCATACTCAGATTACTTTCAAAATAATAAAAGTACAGTGAAGAAATTCGTAATAAACTTTTGTACTATATCAGTATTATTTGAAAAAAGAAAATTTTTGTTGTAATAAACCTTGTACAACGATGAGGAATGGATTTTAATTTTTTATTATTCTACTGATTTAAATTTCTTTTGGGATATGTAGTACTTGCCAATATATAAAGAGTACTTAAAGTTTATAGTAAGCTATTTTGAATTTGAATCTTTTTCAATTCCGTTTACTACGTGCTTCTTATTTTTCTTCAAATATCATTCTCAAATTATATCGTCCCCGAGCGCAAGAAGAGTATCATACCCTTGGGAAACAATTTTTGATAGAGCTTCAAGAGACATTTTCTAGTACTTGTGTGGACTTTATTATAAAAATGACGACCTTCGGTAGTAAGAACAAGTAACATAATTATAGTTCCAATCGTGCAGAGATGCAGATCAGTTATAAAAAAATATACGTTTTATCTATTATAAAAATAGCTCAATTCATATTAAACTTAAGCAAATTTGATCTAGCTACCCAGGAGTGCAGTTTAATAACCTTTCTTTTAAATAGCAGTTAGTCAAAGTATATATCGATATTTCATTTTACGAAAAATTCATACAACTCAGTCAAATAAATATTTATTCAACGTTATTAAATTTACTTATATTTATTTAATAGAAATATACACTTTTCTACTTGTTACAATAATTGTAAGTCAAAATTTTGCTATTGGTTCTATTGCTAATATTGTCCTCTTAGCAACCTAATTTTGTAGAAAAATTCATTTCTCCAAATGCTTCTTTATCTACGATTTAAAAATTTCTTAAAACCCAGTTAACCCGAAAGCTCAAAGTACGTTCCAAGAAAGTACCCCACTTTCAAACTATCTCCCCGAATTAATTTACACGCTCTCTCTCCTCATCCGGCGACTAACCTCCGGCACATCCGCGCAAAATTGAAAAAGATCGCGATAACGTCAGCTATATAATCGACTCTCGCCTCGCTCCATTAAACGAATGATCCGCGGACTCCCCCAAAACTTGTCTAAGAAACGTTAGTCCTCCGCGCGCCCCCGAACTTTGCTCGGCACTCGTTTCACGCATATATAGTCTGGCGCAACTTCGGGGCTGGTGAGTGAGTAATTCGCGCGCCTGTCTATATTCGCGGAGGTCTGAATATTCAGCAGAAGACGTCTCGAGAGACGGCGGCAATTTGCGTGTGCGTGTGTGTAAGTATATTGGGTCAGACGCGGACAATCAGTCGAGATTAATGCCGAGAGAAGCGAGATAAGCAAAGATACGAGCGCTGCGAAGATATAATGCTTTTTTGCGACGTTTCTGAAGACGAAAAGGTGTTTTTCTGCGAGACACTGATTGGAAGTTGCCAGTCTTTTTTCTGCTTCTTGATTGGCTATTTTTTGTGAAGTACGATTGTCGACGTGGAAACGAATTGCTTTGTTTGTTTGATGTTCGGATGTTGGTTCGGTAAACCTTTTATTGAATAAATGTTACTATGCTGATGTTTATAATATTGACAATACAATTCAAATATTATGCAGGTCATTGTTTACTAATTGCAATTATTTACAATTAATTATTAAGCATTAATATTATATTAGAAGCTCTACTAATTTAATTATAATATTAGTAATTATTGATAATTAAAGCAACATATTTTAATACTAAAATTTATAAGTATATTACAATATAGTAAGTTGATCGTTATGTTACCAACAAATCTTTTGAATTTTTTAGTACATGCATGTAATGTGTAAATGTATTTTAAAATATAATTTTTAATAAGGTTTGATTAAATTACAAATGTCCGTTGCGTAAATAAAGCTCTGAATAATAAATTATAAACATCGTACGAAAGAGAGATTTGGTTGTGTAATAGAATAAAATGTGGATAACCCGTATCTTAGATTGCGGGAAGCTGATTAAGTGTCATGAGTAGTCTGCTATTTAATTGAGAGGCTCACAGAATTCATGAAATGCATCGAAGCGGCCTTTAGAAATTCAATGAGAAAATGAGAAAATATAAAATCACATTGAATTTCTCAATTTTTTTTAATTATTGATCAAAAGCAAAATGAATGATAGATTTTATAATAAAGAATCACTTAGTGCAACATAATTTATTTTATTAAATTTCATTAAATAAAAACAATTATTCATAAATCTATATTTTACGTTAGAAAAAGATCTGTAATATAATACTTATAACAATAAACATTAATATAAAAATGAATAACTTATAATGAATGAATAATGTTATGCATATTGTTTCTGTTATCTATCAATTTGATTTAATCAGTAACGTAACATCTCATATAGATTAAAATTCTGTAAATAAAAATAAATTTAATTCAATTCAAATTGTTGTTTAGTTTGTTTCTATAATCACTTTAACTTCCTCAACAATGATGCACAATTATTACATGACAATTATACGTCACTTTACCCTTCATTTAAAAGAAAGTACGCATGCAAAGAGTCGGCCTCAATATCCACTCAATGTTCAAATACCTACAGCATCGAGTCGCACTCCATCTCTCTCTCTCTCATTCTTTTCACTACCGCCACTCCGATTCAATTCAAATATACACGCCCACGCGTACGCGCACGCTCGCGCGTTCAAAGATATCGCGCGAGTTTCGGCAAGTGCCTCCAAACTGTCCAAGTCACGTATTTACGTTAGCCGCGGGCGCGCGCGCGATCGGTCATCGACTGACGCGCCCGATACGACTATTCGTTCTCTCTCTACATACCTCGCTTTATCTCCTTTGCCGGTGGCTCGCGTGCTTTAGGCGCAAAATTTACGATATCGAGACACGCGGCGGTGTCGGTCGAACGGAATTGTCGCTGGCGTGCGAGAATCGTAGGTGGAAACGAATCGTGCATCGACAAATTTTAATGCGAGCACGTGGATATCGATGGCTTGCATGGGGAGTGTAGGTTGGTGGATCTTTTTTGCGTTTAGTTTTAAGGAGCGGGTCGTTATGAGGGGTTGTGAAAGGGTTGTTTGTCACGTACGAGCTAGACTTTTTTTAGATTTTAAAAGTTGCAACATTTTCTTGTTAATGGTTGCATTTGATTAAAGAGGAATTGAATGTTATATTTGTGAGATTTGATATGTACTGAATTATTTAATTATTATTGACATTTCAAAGTGGTAATAAAAAGTGTTACATCTTATATTTCGCGCAAAAGTACTGGTCATTCATGATTAATATCAAAGATACATGTATTTAGATTATACACATATCTAGATAATTTTCCCTGAAAATAAATATTACAAACTCAAACATATCTTTGTCGCGAAGAAGAGCACTTTTATAACCATTTAAGTCAAAATGATAAACAAAAATTATAAGATATATACGCATCTTTTATCAATAGTAGCTAAAATACGGTAGTATCTATATATTAAGTATTTTTTAAATTGTAAAGATAAATATTTATTATATTAAAAAAGTCTTTTGGCTTATTTATCTTTTGTGTTACTAAATGTTTAAGTCTAATGCGTGAGTTAATCAAAATAACAATTTGAATTAAAGTAGATTACTTTTGTACACGTTTTTATCTTCTAAGTGGTTATAAATAGATAATTTTAAGTAAGAGTACCCAAAGAGTATCTATTAAGAGGATAAAATACCTTTATACTAAAAAGAAAAAAACGCTGCCAACTGCTTTGGCACTATAATTTCTCAAAGAGAATTTAATTATAATTATTATATAAATAAGGATGGGTTGCGCAATACCGTCCATCATGGTTATGTTCCTGTCTAACTATTTTCATTTAGTGATTTGTGCCCTACTGAAAAATGAATATTTTTCAATAAATATATTATCCTACATATCGTATATCAGGGTGTCTTTGGTCGACGATTTGTCATTGATTTTAACATCTATTTTTATCTATAAAATCAAATTAAATCTGTACCTATAAAAGATTGAATTATTGCTTTTTTCTTTCACTGCAAAAAAATACATAACGCACAAAAACGCATCATTTTTTTAAATTACTCATTTAAAAATTTAATATATACTATATCTATATATATTATAGATAGATACAGATTCAATATTGCAAAAATAAATTATGTAATTATTAAATCATTTTTAAAAAATCACAAACTAATAATATGATTAATCTAACATTATCTGTCCAGTTTTTGGATTTTTTCGTGCAATATATTCGTAAAATTGGCTAGATGTGTAGAATAGTAAATCTCATATATAATATTACTTAATATCTACAAGAAAAAGCACAACGATAAAGCTTAAAGATGTCGTAATATACAGGATGAAAAAGTATTGTTTACATTGAATAATCTCTAATATCTCAGAAGATTATGAACCAAATCGACTCAAAAATATTCAGGCAATAACCTGACACATAAAAAATATTATCTGCAAGTTTCAAGGCATTACATCAAGTATTACTAAAGTTATCGTTGTCCAAAAAAATGCATCTTTTTGACATTTTATTTTTCTTCTCAGAAAACAAACCGTCTTATTACCTAAAAGTTTACAAGAATATACCTGTATATGAAACAAGTATTCAGTAAAAATTTCATTGGCTTTTATCGTATAGTTTTCGAGTAATAAATGTTAAAAAAAAAATTTTGTCACACAGTATAATAACTGAAAAACAACTGATATAAAATCGATTCTAGTCCTAAAATGAAGGATTTTATAAGTACTTTATTGTGTGAGAAGTTCACTTCCCAAAAACCATTCATATATTAAAAAAAATTTTAAAAAAAGAAATTTGAAAATTCTTAAAGTTTGAAAAAAATAGTGATTTATTACAACGTCAAGGATCAAGATTTTGAGGCTTTACAATGGTGCATTTAAAGATATGACCCAGTATTTATAATAAAAAAGTACAGAAAGTTTTCTTTTAAATATAAAAAGATTTATGGACTCGTAAAAAAAATTGATTCGGGTTTAAAGGTGTCTTGTTCCTTTAACATCAACTACAATTTTCCAAAAGTAAAACAAAACTCGAAATAAATAAAACAACATACAAAACAACCTTTCATCCCCACAAAATATTCAATGAATCTCAAATTCTGTCTTTCACGAAGTTCATTCACTCTCAACCAATCCCTCATAAAATTGTCACACCGCCATAAAACGACGTCCCCTCCATCCCCCATCACTTATTCATCCATCACCAATTCCAAAAATCCCATCCTCTTCTCCCCACAAGAAAATTCATCGCAAATCTCCCAATCAAGCCTCGAACTCCCGCCGAAGCACCCGTCAATCCTCATTCGCATCTCATCCCTCACCTCGTCCGAACCGCGACAACGACGACGCACTTCTCGCACATCGAATTAGACAAGACGTCGCGCCGCTGTATCGACGCAACGCCCCTCGAGAAAGAAACAGACAGAAAAGACGAAGCTGAAGCTGTATGATTCTTTCTATGTGTTTTTCGACTCGGAATGATGAAATATGAAACGGGATTTCACGCGACGACAGCGCGAGCGCCTTTGTTCGCCCCGACGCTTTGATAAATGAAGGCAGTCGCGCTCGCGCGCAGTCCAATCATCGCCATGCGGACCGAAATAACTCGATGCGAAGTGGCGTTTTGCGTGTTTTTTTTTCTTCTTCCCTTTTTTCTTACCCTTCGCTGCGGAGCTTCCGTTTGCTCTGTGCGCGCGTGCTTTCAATTTCTTTTTCCGTCAGCCTCGATGCCCGTGCGTGATAACGCTGTCGCTGTCTCTGTCTGAGCGAGGGATTTAACGGCTTAACGAGGATGTGGCGTTACGCTTATCCTTATCAATTTTTTAATACATTTTTTGGTGTCTATTTAAAGCCTGTGCTCTTTGAAAGAGATATATACATTTGTTCCTTATATTTTTCATACAAATTGATTTTATGTTCCAGATACGTAATTCAATAGGTATAGTACATTTATATTTGTCTATTTATAATTTAAAATCGGAATCTCTTAATTCTAATAAATACCTTCAATTGTTTCTCTCTATGTTCTTCTAGGGTCTCGAAAATGACTACTATATCATCTAAACATACAATACTTGTGTATGAATATGCTCTTTAGCTCTGGATTAACGAAATCCATTAATATGTGGATGATTTACGGGACTTACATTAATTCAAAAGATATTCTTAAATACTCAAAATGACTATATAGAACACTATAAGCCGTCTTGTGATCTGACTGCTTGAATCAGGTGGTATTCACAAGATAAATCAAAAACTATTATTCGAAAAACTAGTTAAATTAGCGAAAAGATCCAGTAGTGGGATCCATTGGTTCAGTGAACGAGGTGCTTGCCTACGAAAATATGGATGCTCAAGGCGTCATAGGTTAAAATCCCACTGAAAACTCGAATTCAGAAAACCGAAGAAAAAATGATAAAACACTAGAAATAGCCGAAAATCATAAGTTCTCAGGAAGGGTGGATAAGTACCTTTACATGAATTCATAGAAATCATCGCTACTCCTCGAGTACTGACAGCAATAAGGCAGGGAATGAGAGTTTCGTATTTTAGAGGATTAATTAAAAAACGGAAAAGTGCAAAGTTCCAGGTATCCACATAGAGGTGGTAGATACCTCTCGTGCGAACTGGTAGACGGTATAAGAGCTAGGCAAAATATAATACGTAACAAAATACAAATAACTAAATTAGAGTATTAGCTATAGACATGTATGCCTAGACTAGAACTTGCCCTTTAAAAAATAATAAATAATACAGACTGTAGCTGCAATTTTGTCAGCCAATGACAATTCTCAAAAAGGTCTATCAATATCAGGCTAATGAATTTTTTAATCTAATATTAATTGACATATGACTTTTCTCGTGAAAAACAGAATTATAAAATACATAAATAAAATTAATTTTATTATAACTTTTTTTTATAAAATATAAATACCTTTTTAATGTTGAAGATAAATAAAATATTTAAAAATGTTGTCTTAGAACACGCATGTGGATTTTCCAGACCCAAGAAAAATTAAGATCACGATATTGTTATCCAAGTAAAATTTTTTCTTCGAGAAAACTAAATTTATGTTAACTTATTACCTATAACATTTTACTGTATTAAAATGAATATTTTATTGTGTTATTACTTTTCAGACAATCTCTAAGCAAAAGTTCGAATGATTCTCAAAAATTCAATGACACATCCGAATCCACTAGCTATGCAAAGAACCGCACGTACGACTCGTCCTCGGCAAAAATTCACGAAAATAAATCTTCACCTTCCCTTTCTCTCTCTTTCTCTTTCTCTCTCTTTTTCTCTCTCTTTCTCTCTCTCTACATCCCCTCGTATCCGTATCTCCTTTTTCCCTCACACTACCCTTACATCCTCCAACCTTCCCACCCCCTTCTATTCATCCTCTGCAGAGCGAATCTTCGGGTGAAATCCAAAGTGCGCGCGCGCTCGCGCAAAGGAAAAAGATCGAGAGGCGACGGCGCCTCGAGAGAGCGAATAAGAATGAGAGCAAGAGCGAGAGAGAGAGAGAGAGAGAAGTATATAAACCACCGCGCGCATTAATATTTCACTCGGTGTGCCAAAATCCTCCGAAAGAGCTGCACCGCGTAACAAGTTCGACTACCGGCTAGATGGATAACGCGTGCACATGTGTGTGTGTGTGTGCATGTGTGTGTGTTTGCACGTGTGCCTCGAGAGATGCGGAGAATTCGCTGTTGGCACTGGGAAAACGAAATTCTCGCGTGACGGGACGCCGACGACGTCGTCTTTGCGAGCACCGCAAAAATTTCCCCTTCCGTGTATAGGAGAGTACGAGAGACGGAGAGAGTCGACTTTCGCTCTCTTGGGCGCGCGAGGCGAGTGGAAAATACGGACTGAAAGCGCGGCTGTGAAGTTGCCGGGGAAGCGTGTGGTACACCGGTAGCAAGCAGTTTGTGTGCTTAACGTAATTTGGAAAATATGAGAGTGAATGGGTTTTGCGGAAGAAACATGATGAATTCTTTAACGGTTTGATTAGTTAACCTTTCATATTTAGATAAAGTTGTTAGGCATGTTAATTGTAAATATTGAACATCTTTTACTCTAGTTATCGTGAGACAGTGAAAATTGATTTATTTTTAATGTTTTCCTTTCATAAACTTAAAAATATAATAATTCAATTGAATTTTACTGTATTTAATATTTGTATAACTATTCATGAAGTTTTTAGTGAATGTTTTTCAAGTTCAATTATACGCTCTATAAATTGATTGACTATACTAATGATCTCTGTAAATATGTATTATTATTGAATGTAGTTTTATTGTTTTTGTCTTGCAAAAAATAAACATCTAATCTAATCTAAAAATCTAACGAAAAAACTAAAATTATTTTTGAGCCCACTTCCTTTGCAAAATACACACACGCACGCACTTACCCATGCACGCACACACACACACACACACACACACACACACACACACCAACATACACACTCACACTCACATACACCACATATACTCACACACACATGCACACACCGACTTAATCACACTCACACTCACACTCACACTCACACACACACCCACACACACACATACCCATGTACCAGATTTCAATGCCAAAAATACATAAAAATATATTTGCTAATGTAATATATTTCTCGAACTTCTGTCTACTATCACAAAGCTTCCTGCGCGTCAAAATCATTTTTATGTTTTTAGATCATTAAATTAAAAATGAATATCCATAAGTAAAATAAGTCCGCTACTTATAAACCCAAAAATACAAACAAATTTGTTACAATAATAAATCATTATAACCCAGTGAAATGCATTGCATACGATTATACACAATATTGCGTATTTCCTTCCAATCCGCAGGCAGCGATAACGAAATTACAGTCTGCAGCGGTGCGAGTAATCACGACCGAAACAAATTACTGCCTGCCTACCCCCCGCGCCCGCCACCCTTATGTACAAACTCCATCTCTCGGTTCTCGGAATATTTTATACCACGCCGCCATGGGAAATAAACGTCCCTGCCTCTATCTCTGTCTCTCTTACTCGTGACTCTTCAAATCTCGTTTTCCCCGTATACATTCCTTTCCGATGTACATATCGCGCGCGCTCTCCTTTTATCGGCGTATCGACATGCGGTTCCTTTTTTTTCCCATCCCACCCTCTCTCTCTCTCAATCTCTCTCTCTTTCTGTTGTACGTATTCCCCGAGCAATGCCATTCGATCAGCGTTGCGCGCGCACGGTAAATTGCACATCCCGCTGAATAAAACTTTTTTGTTTGTAATCGATATGCGGAATTCGTTGACGTTTCAACATTGATACAGGGGAGGGAGTCGTGCTTTTTCGCGAGCATGCTTTGGGTTTGTGTATGTAAATTTTGGACGGTAATAGTTGGGATACGGAAATTTTATGGTGAAATTTCGCGTTCGAGTTATGCTTGAAGAAATGCGCGATGTTGTATGTATGTTTCATATTATAGGTATTATTTAAATCTCTCATATAATTTGTGACGTTTGCTTATCGTTTATCAGCGTACTGATATGTTTAAGCTTCAATTATCGGTACGTTTTTATTTCATATGATGTATTGTATCAAAAGCGAAAATTTATGAATATTTGCTTTCGAATCGTATTTGATAGAATGTGCAATATTATACATTTAATATTTGAGTTATCGTTTAATATTTTTTTTATAATATTCGTTATTTCGTTATTCAATGGAGTATTGATATGTAAAAGCTTCAATTGTCAATGTTTTGTTATTTGCTTTTGGATTGTATTTGAAAGTACATTCGATATTGTATATCTTCAATTTGATTTATTTTAAAAAAATAATTAAAATTTAAAATATTTATATATTATTATTAATTATTTTGTAGTTGTTTAATGGTATATTGTTATGTGAAAGCTTTTACTGTCAGTGTTTTGTTAATTCATATCATATCGGAAAATTTTATAATGGAAATTGACGTTTGATTCGTATTTGGTAGTAAGTATATAGTTTATACAATTGAGATTTTGCATGATTTTTTTATTGGATATTTTAACATTTTACGTGAAAAAATTAAATCGTCTTTTTCATTTTTTTGTTTGACAAAAATTGAAGTTAATTATATAACAAGTTAAAGTTTGCGTGACGTCACCGTGATTTAGAATTTGTGTTCCACGGCTCGTTATGTAACCTTAAATCTCTATATATATATAGATTATCAAGGTCGCTCAGTACGATTTCTTATGAAATCTCGACGTATAACGAAAAAAACGACGCGAAGTGAAGCCGTCGATTAGGTTAAGAAACGGTAAGATGACCGTCATTTGGACCATTCTCTATTGGTCAATTATAATAATATTTCATAATAAAAAACTTTTGAAGCTATTAATAAACAAAAACACTGTAGTCCACTGTACTTTACAAAGTAACAAATCATTACCACCCTCGATTTTGATGTTACTATGTAAATTTTAGACGTATAAAGAAAAATACGGCACGAGGTCACAATGGTAACGTTCGCTTCGATTAATTAAACTCATTTTAAAAATTCAAATTCTGAAAAAAGTGGGTTTGATCACTCGAACGATTACATCAATTAATTGAAGATAGCCTTCTTCAGTACAAAAGACGTACAATATTTATATAAAGAAAAAATTAAATAGCATGAAGTATTATTAAAAAAATTATTAAAATGCACATGTTAGCAATAAAGTTATATTTAGCTTCAAACAACTTTAAATATATGAACTTCAAAAAATCTGAAAAAATTCAGGACTATTTTATATTATACATACTAAAAGGAACATTCTTGACGAAATAAATTTTTCTCTTTTATTTGTTCTCAATTTCCCAGAGAATCATCCATATATATAGGAAATATGGTCATATTTAGCTGCAAACCAGTTTAAACATATGGGCTTAAAATAATATGAAAAAATTTCGTTATATATATAAATAGATAACTTTCTAAAAAATCAAAAACAAAGAAAATTTATTTTTTATTTCAAAAATTTTTTCTTTAAGTATGTAGAATGCATGTAGATTTTTTCATATTTTTTAAATCTCATAGGTTTAAAGTTGTTTGGCGCCAGATATGACCATATTTATATATATATATATATATATATATATATATATATATATATATATATATATATATATATATATATATATATATATATATATATATATATATATATATATATACAGTGATGTAAGTATCGCAATGTTTCATTTTATATTCAATCAACTCTGTTCATAATTGGAATGACATATCTTATTTGTTTAAACTATTAGTATTGAATGATAAACATCCCTTATTAGATAGAATGTTTAAATACAGGTCCATTAATTATTCTCTAAGGCAGCCTCGTCAACTTGAGGAATTCAAATGTGATTTAGACTCAACTTTTAATAGTTCTGCGTTTAGATTACGCAGATTATGGAACTCTTTACAAATTAACGTTACTAATTTTACAAGTTTTACATCATTTAAAAGCGTAATGATGCCAATTTTGTTGAAATATTATTAACACTATTTAGTTATACTTATATTATGCTAATCATAGTGCTATATTGTAATTTCATTTTTGTTATGCCTATTATGGCTTATTTTGTATTGTGAGAAATCCCGTTAATCAATAAAATAAAATAAAAAAGAATAAAAATAATGTTCCTTCTAGTATAATAGTCGTGAATTTTTTCAGATTTTTTTAAGCTTATATATTTAAAGTTGTTGAAGCTAAATATGACTGTATTGCTAAAATGTGATTTTAATAATTTTTTTAACTCGATTTAATGTTATTTCGATTTTTCTTATATAAATATTGCACTTCTGCTATTTTTCGACTGTGACAGTCACTTTTGTACTGAAAAAATCTATCTTCATTATTTTTGGTGTAATGGTTCGAGTGATCTAACCCACGTTTTTCACGATTTCAAGTTTTAAAATAAATGAACTTAATTAATCGAAGGGGGCGTTCAAAGGTATTGGAATAATTTTTTATGAAAAATTAAGAAAAGTTGATAAAAAATTCTTTGTTGCTACGTTTTAAGAGATTTAATTTTGTTGAATACATGGAGATTGAAATTTGCTAAAATATGTAAAAAAATTACTACATGCTCATATTTAGCCTTGATCAACTTTGATCTTAAATGTTTCAAAAAATCTGAATAAATTTACAAACATTCTACATACCAAGACGAACATTTTAACTGAAGAAATAAAAAATAAATTTTCCAGAGAATCACGCATATATATATATATATATATATATATATATATATATATATGGAAAATACTGAAACATTAAATGACTATATACCTTAATATATATTGTTATGAAAAATGAAAAAATACAACTAAACTATGTTTTATTTCTCTACTTAATTTACGTAAAATTACCATTTTTTTGCAAAATCCCAATGATATTTAAAATCGATTTTACTCGGGTTGTAATGCCAAAATAAAGCGATAATTTAGTTTATAACATTCTAAGGTTTTAATAGACGACAGCCTAATATTAGTAAACGATTTTCTACCAGGGTTAACTGGTATTTGATAATATATGCGATAATATTGAATATCTTCTTTTTCAGGTAGGTAATCTAAAATATTTGTTAATTTAAAAGATACCTTTATCATTTACAATTAATAACTAATACGACATAACGCAATTCAAACAAGACAAAAATCCCCCAGCCATTACCACCCTCAAAGGAAGCACAAGCACTCACACCCACCCAATTTCTCACCATCCAGCAAATTTGCAAACAGACCTATATACACTTCAACGTCACAGTCGTTCGCTCAAAGTCCTCCTCTCTTTCCCCGCACAAAGAGCCCAAAGCCTCCCCGCCCGGCCTTTGCGCCGAAATTTCTGGAACAGATCCAAGCGCCTCCGCGCTCAAATCGCCAAGCAAGAAAGACAAGAACAAAGACCACGACGACGACGGCGAAAAACGAGAAATCGAGAAACACCCGCAGCTCTCGCGCCTACATGTATATAACACACACACAGACGCCATCAGCCGGGATTGATTCCGCTTGATCTAACCTGTTGGCGCGGTACATCGGAGTGCAGAGGCTTCAGCCGCGAACTGAAGCTGGAGCTGGGAGCTTCTTTTTATACCAAGCGCCGCGGCTGCTGCTGCTGCTGCTTCTCGCGAAATCGAGGAGCCGAATCAATCCGAGTGATTTCACACGTTTTATTTGGCGGAGAGAGAGAGAGAGAGAGAGAGAGGTGGGAGTTTTCTGCACGAGAGTGCGATCGAGCAGACAGAGGTTTTTGTTCTTTTCTTGGTTGGGGGTTCTCCTTTTTTGGAGGGGAGAGGGGATTTGATTATGCGGGAGCGTACGTAATGGTGGTTGCCGTTCTTCTTATTGAATCGTATTTTATTTCTTATGTTTTATATTTTAGGTGTATATAGGGATGGAGACATATGCCTTTTTACGTAATTTTATTGTAATTAATCGTGGTATTCATAGTAATACTTTAATATATATTGGCTATTATTGTGATTGTAAAGTCATATAATATTTTAATCAATTAAAAACTGAGAAAGGTAAATAATTAGTGTACAAATTAAACAAATAATTGTATTTATTATATATGTAAATTATTTAATTATATAATTTATAATACATAACTTATAATAAAGATTTGTGTTTTAATAATAAATAATTATTAGATGCGTTATGCAAGAAACAAAACGTTTAATTTGTATTTTTCCTTTTACTCACATGAAAATACATATTTGTACTAAATAAATATTTAGAAGTAATTAGTTATTAAAAGTTGATCGTTATTTGTACATCACTTTAATTTCACATAATACATGTACAAAAGTTCAGTATATAATAACATTTGGCGTGTACAATTTTAAAAAAGATTTTCAAACATTATCGTTTTATTCGGAATAATAAGAAGCATTTGAATAAAAAATGTTTACAGAAAATACTGTATTTTGATTCATATAGTGAAGCTTTAAGATAAAGAAAGGATAGACTAATTTTGATTAATTAATGATCTATTAATATCGATTGATATTGTACAACGTACTGTGCTAAAATTGCATCATGTATTCCTGTTTTAATCCCTATTTTAAATTCTTAGCTGTTAAAAAATGTATCAGTATATCTACCTCAATTGCCTGACGTATTAAAATATCAACACTATAATTACTGTAAGTTACAGCAAAATATGTAATTTCATCTTTACTCATCAAACTACCATAAACTTCTCCAAGCATAAAACAAAACCAACGAAAGAATCTCCCATCGCATACCTCACATCCACCCACCACACACATATTTCCAGCCCCCGAACCCAAAAATTTCAACTCCCCAAAATCCAACCCACCCATTAAATCTTCGAAATTACATTCCAAAGAACAGCGATTCAGCGAAAAAAAAAACTCCATCTCTCTATTTATTATTCCCCGTGGACGCCTCGCTCCTCGCACAGGTATATCGCCGGCAGCCGCAGACTTTTCTCGCGGTGCGTCCATGATTTATCCCCGGCCATTATTTCAGCCGCGCGGGGCTCCGCCCTTTTATTAGCTCCGGAAGTTTGATTTTCCGCGCACGTGGCCTTTAAAGACAAACTTCCCTTGCCCGGGGATCGGCTGCTCGGCTCTGCCGAACTCTCGAGGAATTCCGCCGCCCCGAACTTCCGATCGAAATTTCTTTCTTCGCGCGCTCGACTTTTGCGCTTTCTCTCGTTCCTTCGCTTCTTTTTTTAGCAGTGTTCTTTGAGACAGAGAGAGAGAGAGAAGACTTTGTGCTAGAGAAGTGGAAGTGGAAGTTTCGAGTGGAGAGGAAAAGCGTTAAAGGATTAGGCGGTGTGGAATTGTTATACGCTACTGGTGGAGGCTCGAAATACAAGCTCGGGGAGAAAGTAATTTATGAGGGGCGGGGGGGCTTTTGTTTTTCTTGGCAGAAGGTATACTGGGAGTCGGGGGTAGATTCATTTGGTCGTGGGAGAGGTTATTGAATGGCTGTGATTGAAATGTAAGTTGGGTGATGTGACATGTAAATTAAGAGAGGTCTCTGCACATTTTTTATGATTTTCGAAGGTGACAAATGAAAATAATCTTTACTTAATTTATTGTATCGATATATTATAAAATTTTAAATATGCGATAACTGATAATGGTTTTCAATCAATATAACTATATAGAAGTAAAGAAATTGAACATGACATGCTCTCGGTGCAAGATAAACTGTCAAATTTTTAACATAAAATAACGTTTTTTATTCTTTATAATTGTAGTGATGAATACTATTACAGATAATGTATATTGATATACTAGATAACTATTGGTGGTTTTGTTCATAAACATTTTTATTACAATTTACTTAAAGTAAGCCCTTTACTGCACAGGACTAGAAAAAAGTAAAAAGTCATTTATTTTCATTGATTCTAGCTAATTTTGTTCCAACTTAGCTAATAGGATAGTTTTATTCGTCAAAAATATATAAAAGTATGTTTTTCTAAATGAAACATAAAAATTACATGTGCCTTTTCAATTTTATTTATTAATATTAACTTGTCCAATAAAATAACTAGAACAATGTTTTTTTAAACGTTTAACAAATATCTCATTCCGACTCGGGGCTATTTTCGTCAGTTCTTCGAGAGACGCCTCAAAGAGAAAGCTTTGTAACGATGAAAATTTTCGGATAAGAGATTTTGATGAATCTCTCAAATGTCTTTGAGGTTCCTGAGACAGAAAAATATATTTTTAGAAAATGTATGTCTGTATGTATGTATATGTATGTGTGTATATGTATGTATGTATCAAATCAAAAAATCTAAATTTGTGTCCACCATAACTCTTGCAGGGAAGCATGTTACGAGCTGAAATTTTGCAGACATATTAGGTACATTTGAACTTAGATCTGATAGAAACTTGGACATAAATGGATAATATTGAGGATGTTTTTTGATAAAATAATCATTTTTTTTAAATGTTAAAAAAGAAAAGAAAATTTTTTGGTAGTTTTTATTGAAGACGTCTAAAGGATAGACACAAATTCTTAAATTGCGCATAATTTCCTTTCGATTTATCTCTTTTAAACCTATTTTTAAGCTATTTTTATTAAATCAACGTGAATTTATGTATGTGTGTATCTGTGAAACCAAAATTTGTGTCACCAGAACTCTTGTAGGGAAGCATGTTACGAGCTGAAATTTTACAGACGTATTAGATACGCTTGAACTTAGATCTGATAGAAACTGGAACCTAAATGAATAATATTTAGGACGTTTAATGATACAATAATCACTTTCTTTTTAAATGTTAAAAAGCAAAAAAAATTCTTTTTGGTTGTTTCTATTAAAGATATATAAAAGATAGAGACAAATTCTTAAAGTGCGCGTGATTTCCTTTCGATTTGTGTATTTTAAAACAATTTTTAAGCTATTTTTAAAAAATATACGTGAATTTAAAGACTTTTCACAAAGTAGCCATTTTATCAAATTAAAGAAAAATTTCTTTCGGCAGTTTGTATTAAAGTTTTTAAAAGATAGACATAAATTCTTAAAATACGTGGACTTTCTATTTTGTTTATGTCTTTTATAACTATTGTTTAGCTATTTTTAAGAAAATACTCGAATTTAAATTACCTTCAAAAAGTAGCTTCAAAGAAAATGTTAACAAAGTAAAAAAATTTTAGTAGTTTTTATCAAAGATATATAAAGATTGATATAAATTATTAAAGTGCGCGTGATTTCCTTTCGATTGATATCGTTTAATACTATTATTAAGCTCTTCTAAAGAAATAAACGTCAATTTAAAGATTTGTCAAATAGCAGATATTTTATCAAATTAAAAATGATTTTTTCAGCAGTTTCTATTCAAGATATTTCAAAAATAGACATATATCTGATAACGGGAACAATTTCCTTTCTATTTTATGTGTTTTAAAACTGTTCTTAAGCTATTTTAAAGAACAAACTAGAATTTAAAGAATTTTTGGAAAATAGCTATTTTAACAAATCAAAAATAATTTTTTAAGATAGTTTATATTGAAGATATATAAAAGTTAGACATAAATTTTTAAAACACAATTTTGAATAATGTATCCATTATTACTAAAATAAATATTTTAGCAAATCGAAATTAATTTTTTAGCACTGCTTAAACTAACTACTTAAATATATAAAATATACGTAAAGATTTATTCGAATTAATTCTTTTAAGGATATTCTGAACTCTGAAATCATAAATTCATATTAACATTAATTTATTTAATGTGAATTTAAATTATAAGATTCTACAAGTCAATTAATCAAGACTCTCTTTGAGAAAGCATTCTGCTAAAACAGTTAGCAGCGGTTGTAATATTGTTGTTGTAGCGAGATAAAGTAATAAATAAGATTCCTATCAACTTGTGTTCTTTCCTCTATAGCTACCTACGCTTTTCACAGCGCATAAAAGCTTTATTATAACCATTTAGATAAAATTAAAATAATTGTTAGTAATAAAAGTTTATTTCCATAAAATAACTTCTCGCGCTCAAATATTGTCTTTAATTTATAAAGAAAGTCATAATATGTTTAAATAAAATTATTTAAACTAATTAATTTTGCAATTCTGACTTCAAATTTGTAACTAGTGACCCCAAAAACCAATTAAATCATGTATATTTTGTACAAAAAAATGGCCGAATATCTTATAGTAGTAGGTTTTTGCTTCAATGATCACAGAATAATAAATAATTATTAATTTATGCCTTGTATACAAATTTTCTTTAATATATCATTTTTTATTTTCGTAAAGTTAGTTTTTTAGAACACAATTCTAAAATCAAATTTATAAATAATGCAATTTTTTAATATTTTGTTTAACAAAATTGTTTAAACAAATTAGTTTTGCAATTTTTACCTTAAATTTATAATCTGCGACCCCAGAAACTGTTTAAAGTATGTACAGCTCGAAAAAGCAGTGGCCTAGTATTTGCATTGCATAACGGTGTGATCTACATTCTCCAATGTATAGGTAATATCACGTATTTTCGTCATCTTTAGCGGCTAGTGAAAGCATATCAGCAGTCGTGGCCGAGTGGTTAAGGCGTCTGACTAGAAATCAGATTCCCTCTGGGAGCGTAGGTTCGAGTCCTACCGACTGCGAATTTTTTTTTCAAATTTTCGTTAAATTATTATAAATAAATTGTTTTTGCATAACTATTGATATATTATCAGGATTTTTTATAATTTTTTTAGTGATAAAATATTGCCAGTCTACAAATATATTAAAACTCGAAATAATGTTCAACATATCTGCACCCGGAAATTTCATTAACTCTCAAAAGTATATATAAGTCTGTTAAATAATTTAGATTTATAAGATTGATTTTAAATTAATAATTTTAATTTTTTTTTTATTTTCAGTAAAATATCTTTTTAATATATGTTAGATATATAAATTGGAAAGAAATTGCGTCGTTCTTTGAGAATACACATATTTTTAACACGTTTATGTATGAACTTTAAGATAGCATCGTTAAAATAGCAAAAATATTTAAAGAAGATTTAAAATCATACTTTTGCGAAAAAAAAACTTAAAATAATTTTCAGATAAATAATCTAAATAGAAATAATGTATATATTAAAATTAAATGCATATTTATTAAATCTGTATAAAACAGATTCAAAAATTATTTCTGAAATTCTTTTAAATTATCGATTTTCGAAAAATACTTATTCAAAATTTAATCGTATTTCTTCCATTACTCTTGGATTGAGGTAATTGCTAAAAACATAAATTAGAAAAAAATTAATCTATTTCTAGAATATATAAATCAAAAGGAAATCACGTGTACTTTATGAAAACATACACATTTTCAACATATTTAAAGTATAAGAACAAATTTTTTTTTTCAGTTTTTGATAATTTTTTTAAGTTAAAAATTTTTCTTTCTTTTCAAATCCGGAGTCAAAAGTAGGTCTTCTCATTTCAAAAAATGATGACCTTGACCTTGAAATGACCTTCAAAAACAAGTTCAAGGTCAAGGTCGTTGGTACCAAAAGTTGACCCCCTTTCACCTTAGACAACTTTTGTCTGAAACATGCTTCGATATCCAACCATAATTATGAGATATTTCCCATAATAGATTAATATGGTCCACCCTATAATATATATATATATATATACAGCATACATGTTTTAAAAACATGTTTTTCTGACTCACCACTTGGAAACATAAAAATTCATCAAAATCTCTGTTAAAAAAATTTTCATTGTGAAAAAGCTTTTTCTTTGAGAAAGCAATACTGAAGTAACAAATATATTAGTACACCACCGTATACATGATGTGTCTGATTATGATACCGTCAAAGCCCTAATTAAGATACCGACCAGAAAGTGTTCTGTGAAAGTCTGCTCAATAAACTTTTTGAATAATAAATATTATCTTTAATAAAATAAGAAACTTTTCTTTATAATTCTATATGAATTCAAATATAGTTTCAAGTAAATTAATCAATTTCTTATGCACAAGAAACATTTTTAAACTTGGTACTTTTACTGAACATCTATCATTAATTCATAATTTATTTATTTCTCTTAAAACATTATAAAAATCGACTACTATAACTTTCTATAATACACGCTGAACTTTCAAAAAGAATAAAATAATTTTCAGAATTTTGGATGAAGATCCCTCTTCACATAAACAGTTCACCGCCAAGATAAAAACTCGACTAATACTCCTTTGCCGTCACATTATGCGCACCACCACATCATTCCAAGCTCACCATTTAAATCATCACTTCACGGGCTGCTTAAAATACCTCATTTTTCTACGAGGAGAAGATCTTCCCCGCACTCCTCAGTCAGACTGTAAAACTCCCACTACCACCCGCAGGCTCTTTTTCCATCTGACGAGGCGAGCGGAGACGAAGAGAAAGGAGATTCGCGCGCTCGCGCAATCTAATGTGCGGTATAATTCAACGATACGTCAGCTCGCTTACTCACACATCACGTACACACACACACAACCCCAACAAAAGAAGAAATAAGCCCTGTATGTAAAAGCGCTTGGGAAGGTTTACTAAAGCCCTCTCTCTCTTTATCTGTCTGTTTCTCCGCGAGGCATCGCTACTCGTATCTATATGTGCGCGGGGTCGCGGCGAGAAAAATAGAAAGTGGCGAGCGAGCGCACCGAGAAGGCGAGATGAACGAACGGACGGACGGACGGACGGACGGACGGACGAATGTTGGAGATTGCAAAAAGGTGAGTAGGGAGAAGGGAGAAGGATGGAAGCTAGTGTAAACATGGGAGAAATGAAGGGATTATGCGTTTGAAGGTACGAGGAAAAAAGAGATTTTGAAAGATAGAGGAGAGAGAGAGAGAGAGAGAGAGAGAGAGAGTGGAAAAAAGAGTGAGAGAATGTAAACACGGGCCGAGATATGTGCAGATATTGACATAATGCTTATCTTTTTAAAAAATGAAGATCAAAGATAATTGACTATCAAACACTTTATGTAATATCTTATTTTATAAAAGTATATAAAGAGATCAGAAAATATTTGCCCATGCTTTTTGTATAAGAGGAAACTTCACTGATTACAATAATTGAAAAATTAAAGAAATGTTATTACATACTTTTAATGTTTATAATTTTATGAAGATTTTAAGATGTGATATATGTGATAATTCCAAGTTGTATCGAAGTTACACCCAGTTTCGTGAAACAATTTACAGTAGATATCGTACGAAATTGAATCTTTAAACGCCTTTATCTCTATCTAAACTTACTATTGAAGATTAGTGAAAAATTCACAAAAAATTTTGTTTAACTCTTTAATCATGGCAAAAGAAATTACCGTAGTTTTAACGCTTTTAGACCGAAAGAAGGGATATTTTTACTAACCATTGTAGTTACCCGTTTGAACAATATTGTAAAGAAAGATAAGTTATGTCAAAAGAAGTAAATAGAAGATAATTTAATACGGTGAAAGGTTAAATTATTTTTGCAAATATCTAGATAAATTGTCTAAATAAAATACCGAATAAAATAATCTATTATATTTATTTAACCGCATAAAGAGCTTGATAGATTAATATTTATCTAGAGAGTACGTTATATAAAAATAAACAAGTATCTGGATAAAAATAAGATAAATTGTTTCTCTTATTAAAATAATTACCTAATTATTTATTGAAATAAATGTTTATTTATAGAAAAATTAAATAATTTCGTTACGCATTTTAAATAGATATTTTATGTGGATACAGCATTATCTACATACTTTTTACCTTTCAGTTATTAATTATTCTCTGTCTCTTAATTCAGCTAACTACGTGTTTTCTTATACTATACAAATATATTCTGCCGATACACTTTTATCTCCATTGTTATCTATAGATAAATTCTCCTGCACACTCGAATAGAACAAAACGCCAGCGCGATACGAAGCCGAGCGAAAAAGCGAGCAACAGCAAGGAAGAGCGAAATATTTCAATGTTCTTTCGGGCACGGCGATCAATACGATCGCGCACACGCCGCTCGAACGCGCGCGCGAGGGCAAAAGCCCGCGCGGATATATATCTCCCTGCACCTGTATACACACATCCACCCCGCCTATATACACACAGCTCTCGAGTTCGACGTATGAATAACGCGGGCAATTCGATCCTTTTATTTAAATTTCCCTACTGCGCTCTTCCACCCTCTCTCTCTCTTCCTCTCGAGTCTGGCTCTGGCTCTTTTTTCACGCGAAAATCCGCGCAACCTGAATTACAACGCGGGAAAAAGAGCCTCTTCCATTTGTATACCGAGCGCACACACACACGCGCGCGCACTTTACTCGTATATTCCGAGGGATTATTTGTAATGAAGCTCGGGCGCGGGGGGGTACTCGAATTATTCGCGAGAGGGGTCGAGTCGGAGATGAAACTGAAGAGTGGGTGTGTAAACTGATGAGAGCTGGGCAATCGACGGGGTAGAGGGGGTTTTATTAGGCAGGCGATTATATTCGCGAGGCGGTGTAAGTGTGGCTATAGGAGGAGGAGCGAGTGCAGTTGATGCCAGAGCTGCGAGAGTTGGAGAGAGATTACGATTTGGAATTAATTTTAGCGTTGCTCGAGGCAGGTTGGGTATTTTTAATGGAGTTGAGCGTCGTTTTATGGTGGGTATTAAATTTCTGGGGAATAAGTTAATCTGCAGTTTCTGAGTATTTGATTGCTTTAGTTTATGAATATTTTGTTCCTACTGGTTGAATTTAGATGAACTGCGGTGGGATTTTATGAGCTAATGTTTTTATAAAATTTGACTTTCTGTTATGTGTATAGATTGTATAAAAAGAATTAGGTAGAAAACAGTTAAATGATAATATATATATATAAACAATTAATTACGAATCCAATAATAACTATACAACAAAATTTTCTATTTTTAACATATCAACACTGTATTTTGTCACGAATATCAAGAGAGAAAAACATGTTAGATCTTGCCAAGGAATATGAACTTTAAAAACCACAGTATGTATCCCTTTGGGATATAGTGGAGTATACTCGGCGATATCCGCAAAGAATAAAAAAATGTGTATCCCATCGTATATAATCCAGGAAGCTGAGCAATACAAAGTCTACAATAAAATAAGGCTACTAATCTTACAAAGTCGACAAATGGGTAAGGTTAAACCAAAACCACTTTTATATCTGTATGTAAATCAAATTGACATTTTTTTTATAAAGTTGTAACTGAAGATTGTTTTATTGATGTATTGATAAATTTCCACACCTTTCTTAAGAAAAAAGTAAAATATGCAAGTATAATGGTTTTTTTCATGAACATAACATTTTTAAAAAGTGTTTTCAGTTTATCGCAAAATATATTGTCAGGGCCAACTGACTTATTACAACATTATAGCCTAAACAATTTACTTCTGAATAACTACATTAATAGAGATTATTAATAATAAATAGAGACTCCATTTAACTTTTTATGTTGAATAGCATTCATATGATAATGCCAAGGTTAGCTTGAGTATATATAAAAAATATATATGTAAAAGAAGTATCTATTTATTATCTCTGTTAATGTAGTTACTAAGAAGAAATTTGTTCTGTCGATTGAGTATATTCTTCTTCATTTTTCAAGAGTAAAAAAGTTTGGTTCACATATATATAGCACAAATCTCATTCGATGATAAAAGTTAAATAGATCATCTACTGATCACTACACGAAGAAGGGACAATAATACAAAAAACTAAAGCTAATCCTGTGATGCTCAAGAATCCACAACAAACATCAGACACAGCCTTAACTCATCTTCCAATCGGCAGTAATACTTGATCAAGCCCCAGTCCGTCCATCCCTCGTTAACACCCCTCTAACCGGCACTCTCCGCCTCTGAATCCTCTCGTTTATCGCTGCTATCCCGGCAATCCCAGCGGACCCAACTTTTGGCCTCATCTCCTCTTGCCCGTCTTCTCTCCGCCCCGCTCCAAAAACGGCGACGACCGACTGTACACACTCCTATGCGCGCGTGGTCCCGAGAAGTGGATGAGACTCGGAATCACGAAAAAGTAAGAGAGAGACGCACGCCTCGTCCCTTTGAGACCGTTGCAACGTGCGACAGTATCGGTATGAAAGGAAGCTGGAAGCCGATTTCCCATATTGATTTCCATGGGGGGCGACGGAGTCATTCCCGTCTCTTTCAATGGGACCGCCGCGAGTTGAGGGAGCACCGAGTGCCATGGCTTTTGATGGGTAATGGAAACGTGACTTACCCACGCCGATGTGTGCGTAGCTCTCGCTCTGAGGTTTTTCCTTTTCAGGCTTTTGCCGGTGGAGGAGTTTATTTGGGTTTTTGCGGAGGGATGAAAGGTTTGCGGAAGGTTGCGTGGTAAGGTGATACGTTCGTTTTGTGCGGGTAACGACGTGGCGCTATTTGCGTTTTGATGCACATTTTTATTGAAACTTTATTTAGTTGTATTACAGGAAACATCTGCTTTATTGGGACGTGTTAACAAATATTTTATACAATTTAGCTGGGAGACGTGAATGGTAGTGGATGATATTTTAACTAGAGATAATTAGTTAAGATTCTTCACAGGGCCTATTAGAGTGGGTTTGAATTAGTTTAATAAAATGTTCATAATAATATAAAAGAAGAAGTTGGTAAGGTACATTACTTTAAATTTATTATTTATTTTGGAAAAATACTCTGGTAGAACATTCAAAATATTATAAGTAACATCTGCCTAAGAAATTAAGCAATTTAATATGCCAGAGAATAGGCGGTCAGAATAATCCCTTACACTTCCCCTTAAATTCAAATGTTATGAACGAAAAAGTCTAATTGATATTAAATTCGAAAAATTAGATGAATTAGCAAAGTTTAGGAGAGTTTAGTTTAGTGCATGTAGGAATATAAAAATCTCATATGTAGAAAGTAGAAGTAGGTATAAAAAATACTGCTATACAGCTCGAACTGAAACACACTCGTGGACAAAAATAATAGAAAAGCAGAAACAAATTAAAAAATAAAAGAACAAAATAAACAAAAATAACAAAAAAAATTAAAATTAAAGAAATCAAAGAACAAAAAAAACAAAAACAATATAAAAATCGAAAGTAAAATTCTTTTAACTTCGTTTTAAGAAACAGAAAAAAACAAATCATTCATATATATTTTGATAGGTATTTAATCCACCTACCTACCAAAAAAATTTCAGAAATAAAAATTCTGGCCTTTTTGAGATAAATGAATTTTAATTTTTTTAGAAAAAATGTTGTATCTTTTATGTTTTTTATTCTGTAACCATTTTTTCGTATGTTTTGAAAGAGCATAGGTTGATGCATAAAATAAGCAAACAATGACTTCGTTACCTCAAAAATTGACGAATCGGTAGCCATAGAAAAAAAATTCAAATCATCAATTTTTGAGGTTGCATTTTCTAATGTATATAAAAACTGCAATTGTTGTACAACGGCGAAACAAAAAATACGTATCTCCTTATTTACCGAGTACTACAACATATTTTATTTCCAAGTGATTTGGTAACATAGGTACAGTTAGTCTGTTCGATTTGAGATAGAATCGGTCTTATACTAATTCTGAAAATTGAAGAATTAATTCATACATCTACTTAGGTTCTGTACCAGTTTACAATTAGACTCTCCTAATTACAAGTAAAACTATCCTCTCACGCAAGCAATCAAAACATCTAAAATTCTTAATTTGTTCACAATATTCCACAGGTTCCTCCGTTTAGATTATCCAAACGTTGATTTTCCTCCGATCAAACTTCAGCAAATATTCTGAAACAACAACGCCAACCTCCTACCCCACTACCCAAAATACCCTTATGTAATTCAAAATTATGCAGTGAAAACATTGAACTAATGGAGATCGCAAATTTTACCGCCCGCGCATAAAGCAGTTAATTACGTCGATGTATTCCGCGGCGTGCGGTGTTCGCTCATTTTCCCTCGAATTCCCGCGAAAATCGAACGCCCGTCATCCGCCTCTCTCTCTCCCTCTCGAAAATCATTCGGGCCAGTGCGGACGAGAGTCAGTAAAAACAGCCACCCCCGCGGCAACCGCGAAGCCAAACAAAAAGAGAAATGCGCTCGGACGAGCGGCGCGATTAATAATAATCGAGGTCGGTGAGCAGTGGCTGCATGCGTGTGATGTATCGCCGATGGGCGTCAGTCAAAGCGGGTGACTGTTTATGAGGGAGAGTTTGTACGATGCGATGTGTGCGATCGAAAATTAACTCGTATGGCTGGTTTTTGGCACTGCGGAAAATGAATTGGGATAAGCGAGATGGGTATGTAAAATTTTGTTGTGGTTTTGAGTGAAAGGTTAACCTTCTCTGCTAAATTTGTCTGTAAATAATTACTAGTCATTTGCAGTATATGTAGAAGTATTTTAGAATTGAAAGATGATATTTATTTCTATGAATGACTGATCTATTTCAATCGAATGATAAATGATTGATATGTAACTGGATAATTTCTCATTTCTTTCGAGAAAAATTGATCATTATCAATTTTGATAACAATGTAAGTATTCAGACCGATAATTTCAATATAAAGCAATCCGAAAAAATGTTTGATTCTAATGTGTTTTTTAAGAAATTTGATACAGCGGAACCTCGTTATATCACCGGGCGATATTTACGAAAATTACTGTAATACTCAATAAAGGATAACTATTTCCACAAAATTTATAGTTGTATTACAATCTACTAATTCACAAATATGTGTTTGAACAGAAAAATTTGTTTCATTTTTATTGCTTTATTACGAATTCATTTTGTTACATCGGGTCAATATAACGAGGTTCCACTGTACGTTTTGATAAATGTGTTGGAAGGTAAAGTAGGCCTAACGCAAAACCTTAAGTTATATTGAAATATGCAATATCATATTCTAGGTCACTAACTACTATCTAAATTTGAATAAGTAAAAATCACTTAAAATGAGTGAGAAACACTGAAAATAATTAAAAATCTCTTAAAATAAGATAAGTGAAAATGAAATAAATGAAAATCACTTAAAATAAGTGAAAACTACTTAAAATAAGTGAAAATCACTTAAATTAAGTAAAAATCACTTAAAATAAGTGAATATACACTTATAATAAATTAATATTTCCTTAGGATAAGTGAATATCTATTTATAATAAGTGAATATCCACTTATTCAGTAAGTGATTAAATCTGAGTGGAATAACTGAACATAAACTTATTCTAAGTAATTCTCACTTATTCAGATTTCTCAGAGTACAATACTAAAATAATCGAATACATGACCCAATTCTTTTTATTTATCTATTTACCACTAACCATTATAACCTTACCGTTAAAGTTTAGATAAAAAACACTCAATCGAATTCTTTCCAACCTCCAACTACTCGCAGCATCCATCGCGTCCCTCGCACGCACTCCGCCAAACTTCAAACCGTGCACGCAGAAACCATCACTTTCCGGTATATACTCTACCGCGACACTGCACGGCGCCCTAAAAGCACAACAGAACGCCACGCAGCCGCGACTGCACGGCAAAATTTCGCCGGGAAAATTAAATTCCACGCTCGAGCGCGCGCGGCACGAGAGACAGAGAGAAAGAGAGGCTGGGAGGGTGAGCCCTTGATGCACTTAGCCTACACGATGTAAACGCCGAGTACAAACAACCTAATATTGGCGTTCCGTCCGCGCGCTGCCGGTACTTAGAGCCGCTGCTGCTGCTGCTGATGCTGCTGATGATGCTACAGGCGACTGCGCTGTGCTTGAGTTCTATGTGGGAGGTTCTTTCTTGCTCTTTTATTTATCTCGTTCTATCAATCTCGCGATGCACGAGCTGCCATGGTTGCATTGCCATCGCTGCTGTAGGGGGGAGGGGATTCGTTTTGGCCTTTTAAGCGCGTATTTGCGTACTTATATAGCTGCGGCGCGCCATGATTTTATGCGTATGTTTACTTATCGCTGATTTTATCATGACATAGTGGCTGCTTTTAGTTTTGTTTTCGGAACAGTAGAGATTTTACTTCCTTATTTGTAATATCCCGGAGAAAAATAAATTATATATAGTCATGCATGTGTATGTATGGAGAATATACATAGTCATACAGGAAACACATTGACGGCTGTATATGAAAAACATACATGGTCATACATGGAAAACATACATGGCCATACATGGAAAAAATACCTGGCTATAAATGGAAAACATACATGGCCATATACAATCATATATGATCATATATATGGCTACATATAGTCATTTTATTTCTTGAATATATTCATCCAATACATATGCACCAATTTTGATGCTCATATTTAAAGTCCGAATAATACAGCTTTAATTCATGAGGTTACAAATATTTACAATAAATATGATAATGGATTTACATTTGATCAAATGCAAATGTCTTGTTTAAAATGACAAATAGAAATTTTTAAAATCCCAATAAATCTTTTTCTATAAAGATAGAGACTCAAATATCTACATCAATCTGATACTTTAAAAAAAAAACACTTTCGTAAACATTTTCAAAATATTAGTTTAAGTCCAAATACTTCGATTTAATAATTTAAAGGACTTACTAAATTTAAAAATACTCCTAAGGTTTTATATTGTGCAAAAAAAAATTATTAAATGCCTATGTAGCTTTAAAGGAAAAATTCTCGTAAGGCTTTAAACATTCATGTTAATTTCAAGATTCGATCCAGGCTGTCCCTCTTTCAGTTCTACACATCACTATCTACAAATATTATCACTTTCATCGTATGCAAGACTACGGAAGAGCCAACCGCCACTTCTAATCTCTCTATTAGCCACTCATCCATCCCTTGGCAGCTCTCATCTCCATATTCGCTCCTGGTCATCGTTCTCTCCCATCTCTCACCCTCCTCTGGCTTCCATCCATTTACCAGCCTACATCCTTGCAATCTCTCGCTCTATTTCTCTCTCCCTTCGCCGAATTTTCCCGGGAAAATTGAGAGCTATATACAGTGCATGTCAAAAGTTACTGCATATTAATAGCATATGAATGTATATAAATTTCAGTTTTTGATAAATTTTCTATACATAATTTATAGGATCCTGAGTGAAGAGTTCATTGGTGACCTTCATTTTGACTTTGACCATGTCTTAAATGTCATTTAAGGTCAGATCAAGTTATTTGAATTGAAACACCCATTTTGACAAAGACGATCTGAAGAAGAGGAAAACATGTGGTCATGACCCTTAGTCAAATTAAGCCCAAGGGTCAAATCAAAGTCAATTCACACTTGAATAATAAGAAAACCATCAGATAGTGAAAATTAGGAAAGGTAGATATTTCGTGACCACTTACATTATACTAAAAATTGGATGATTTTATTTAGAAAATCAAATCTGACCTTGTAATAACCTTGAATATGTATTCAATGATTCAAATGAAGGTCACTAGTGAACTTTGTTCGAAATCTACTAAATTAAATTCCATGTAGAGCATTTATCCAAAAGTGCAATTTAAACGAAATAATACGCATTTCCGGAACTTTTGACACGTACTGTATAGGCGAGCAAGCGATCGGATCCTGAACGCTTGCACTTATTATCATCGATGCCGGGCGGAATATCGAGAGTTTAGCGAACGAGCCCAGTAGCGTGTAATCCGTTTTGAATATTTTGGTCGGGACAAAGTTTCAATTTGCACGCGGTGGTGCAAGAATTCACTGTGGTGGCGATTAATGGCTGTTGATTTATCGTAACGAAACTTTGCTGGATGTTGTACTCTGAGTATTTATGATAACTAAACTGAATGTGTACTATTCGAATTCTGTCCTGTCATGAAATTAAATCCCCCAGTCAAATTAAATTTTTACAAAAATAGAATTTAACGTGTAACGAATAGTAATGAATAGTATTCATTAATAGTTTGGATTTTAGAGAATATCACAGTAAAAGTTACCAGGTATTTTAATAAAGATATTGCAATAAATGTTACCGTACAACACTATAAAAAGCGCTTTATTTAAGAAAAATACCTTTTTATGTTTCTAAATTTTAATGATATTAAGTTGAAACTCCTCCACTTTAATAGACGATTTTTAACCGTCTATTTTACGTCACATATTTCATATTTTAGTTAGTTTTCTAGAAGATAAACGAATACCAGAATATTGCAACCTCTCACATTATGGCACATGGTACATGTTTTATCATGAATTTCTATATAATATACACTTCGAAATTCTCTCCGTGTTATTCACGTATAATAATTTCGTGAAGACCATTTATTCTATTGAATTTTAGAATGAAATAATCATCTACTGTTATATTTGAAACTGCTTAATGATTATCTTAATGAACCTTCCTCAAAACTTAATTTAAGAAATAATTGTTATGTTGTGAGAGCGGTTAGTATTTTAACGCAATTTTATAAAAGTCATCTCAGGCCCTTAATTCGACATTTATCTGATTGTATCAGATTTTGAAACAGGAAACCCATGAATATATTGAATATTAAAAATCTAACATTGTTTAAAATTAAATCTAAAAAAGCAACTATATAAGATAACTACCTCTAATAGTGTGACATAATTGTATAAATTTACTTTCTCCTTGGCAATTATAAACCTTAAACTATAGTACTATAAATATATTTCATATTTCACAAACCATGTTATTTATTCTTCACACTGTATTCGAATCCACGTGGCCCGCACTACTCAAATAAATAAATATTTTTCATTCGCAAACTTTTCAAACGCAACTTCTCACCGAAGCTAAAACCGTCCTCGCAAAAAACCCAACAAACACCGTCCGCAGAAGCAGCAACATTTAACAAGACAAAACTCGCGCGGCCAACGCACGAAACAAGCGCAATTCGCTGACTGAATAAATCTCCCGGGCGCACGGAATAAGGTAAAAGCGGTCGGTCCCCCGCCGCGAACGGAAACTTCGGGCGGAGTAGCTTTCGAAATCCGAACAAAACGATTAACGAGCGCATGGTCGCGCGGCAGCGATAAGTGTACCGTGGTATATATAGCGGTTACCTGCGGTCCGAATGCCGGGTAGCGGCGTAGCGTTAAGTTCGACCTGGCGGAAATTTTCTGCCCGCTGTGGAAAAAGCCGCCGTGAAAGGTCTCGGGTGAGGAGCAATTGAAACAATAAGAGAGAGAGAGAGAGAGAGAGAGAGAAAATGGAAGAGGTAGCGATGGAAAGTGATGGGGAATGGTGGAACGAGGAAGCAAATGTGACTGGCTTGTATAAGATTTTAATACATTTTGCTAGTCAACGTTATAAAAACATAAGCAATTATTTAATAAGCTTCTTTTTAACTTAAACATAGAGCTTTGTAGTGATTTCTGCGATTTTACAACGGTTAAACGTTGGTTTTCTGAATTGGGAGTCCGAAAATACTATTCCCAAAAAATATCTATAATCATGTATGCGTGTATCTGTTAGAATGTTCTATTGTGACAGATTTAACATTACAAATTTCGTAGATATTTACTATAGAAACCTGGCTTCCTCTTCAAAGATTCAGTGAACGCGGTTAAATATTTTTGTTGTACAATTATACTATACTGCAAAGATTAAAAATTTCACTTTTAAGAATTTTTTCTCGGGAAAATAAAATTAAAGCAAAACTAAAATTAATACATTTTACAGGATAAAAACTAAATATTCAATGTACTAGTATTAGTTAGGATAAGAGGTTCAAATTCTTAGTTCAAATTATTTTAAAATCATATAGTAGCCCTGGTAGAAAATTATCTAGTTTTATCGAGGCCCTCGATTATTTCCTTGGCAAACTAGATAGATCTACATAGTTCTAGATTAATTTTCTACCAGGGAGCTAAATGCTAAAATAAAATTATTTAAAAACTATTACTTCATCAAATTGATATGTAATTGTAGAATTATTTAAAATAAAAATATCAAGTGTCACCATTTCTTCTCTTTCTTTATGAAATAATTAATATTACTTCGTCATTTATGTTATAAGATCAATAAAAACTTTAACTAAGCTTGTTCTATTTATATTATGCACCTACCAGAGTTTCCAGGTACAATAATAATGAATTTAACACGTCCCGTAGCACCAAATCCAAAATCCCCCTCCAAAAAACCGGGTCACGCCGACGAACCCATGTTCACACTCACGCCGCGCTCTCTCCTATATCCACCCCCGAAACTCTCGTCTAACAGCGTTGAAGATTAAACTCGGTTAATGGGATTAATTCGCCAACATTGCCGCGCGCCAGACCATCAGCGGCAACAGTGAAGGGGCAAATTTCACGAGGTTCGACCGCACGCTGGCCGAACTCGCTGCGGTATGTCGGCGTCCTTTCGGCTTTTCGAGATTCCGAGTATATATACACATACGTACGTACCGCGGCTCCGGTGAAATTCCATTTCCACTTTTGATTTTCATATAACGGCGGGTCTCTCGTGTTTCCGTTCACGGGTCCAATTTTACCGGAGGGATTCAATTTTGACTGTTAGATGGATATAAGGGCCGGGAGAGGAAGCGGCAGTTTTCGGATTAGTTAGCGACGTTTGATTGTGTTTCGTGAGCGCGGAAAGCGCGGGATATGCGCGTAAATATTGGAGTTGTGTGTGCGGCGAAATGCGCGTAATTTGCGAATGGAATTCGTACCGATGGCTATACCGTGTTCGTTTAGTTGAAGGGAGATATGTGAATCAAGTAGAAAAAGGAAAGTATAGTCGGACGTCAAGTAGCAGACCTATTTCTTTCTCAAAGATAAAGCTTTGTAACGATGGTAAATTTTTTTTCTCAGATTCGATGGATCTCGATGTTTTCGAGGTTCATGAGTCAAAAAAATAGGTTTACAATAGGTTTTTAAAAAATGTCTCTGTATGTATGTATGTGTGTGTAAATATGTATGAAACCAAAATTTGTATCCACCATAATTCTTTAAGCGAAGCATATCACGCGCTGAAATTTGACAGGCATATTACATAAGTTTAAACTTAGAACTTATTAGATTTTGGAGCTGAATGGATAATATTAAACTCATTTTTTACCAAAAATATTAATTTAGAAAAAATTGTAAAAATAGAAAAAAAATTATTTTGTTATTTTATACGTTAAACTTGTCTAAAATATGTACGTTTTCATAAAGTTGACATAATTTACTTTCGATTGATATAGCTCATAATAACTTTAAACTTATTTTCGTGTAATAATAACAAAACATTAATTTAAAAAAATTGTAAAAAGCGAAAAAAGAATTTTTGTCATTTATACGTTCAGCTTTACAAAAATATGTACGTTTTTATAAAGTAGACGTCATTTTCTTTTGATTGATGTATCTAACAGTAACTTTAAAGTTAATTTTGTGAAATGAAAACAAAATATGTTTAAACAAATATTTTTATATCGAAAATTTCTTTTTTCTTTTTTAATACTTTAAATTTTTTACTGGCAATACCTAATGAATAATGTCAATAACTATCAAAAACGCCCGCTTAGAGCTGTTGAGCTCGATACAAGATAAAACTTTAGTCAAAAGGTGTTTAAACAGCCCTAAACATGGGGTACCATTCGAATTGAGACCACGTGTTTAAGGGGGCCTAAACACTTTAGTAGCTTGATTTGTGTAAAATAGGTCATACATATGTTTTTAATTTTCTAATCTAACGGACGCACTTTTGCGCAGTTTCGAAAAACGGCACACTTAAGAACCGGTCTGTAGGCATAAGAAAACGCGTAAACCCGACATGTATTGAAAGAATATGGTATCCACCACGGGCAAGTTGGCCTTTTTGATCTCGTGTGTTTGCATTACTCGTCTGCGGGTCGTACTGCCAACTGCACACTCGGTCCTAATAGACCCAGATTTCGCCCTTGGTACTCAATATGCTATATTGTGTCCCTTTCGTGTAAGAAAAACAAATAAAATGAGCCCTGGAGTATTAAATTTTATCGAGAATTACTCGACATATCGATGCATACATACACACACACGCGCGCGCACGCACACGCACACGCACCCGCTTATGCACATGCACACACACACTCACACACACACACTCACACACACACACACACACACACACACACACATACTCACACACACACACACATATCCATACGGATTTATGTTTATTTATATAATATGTTTATAACATGTTTTTAGAAAAACATTTCTTTTAGTATCACAAAGCTTCCTCTTTGAGGAAGCAAATGGTATACTCTCATTTTTCCTAAAATTTCAGCATCGTAAATTTACGTACAATTATCATACAACATCTACATTCCACACCATAATACAACTTCGTACTTAACCTCCTAAATCTCCACATCGCCCTAAATTATTCTCTCCCCAAAAGCAACTTATAAAATAATTCTCTGCATTACCCAGAACAGGAGTCACTCTATCCCCCACAAACTCGCAGCTATGTCCATCTTATACCCGGGTAGCTTCTAAATAGGTCACCGTCTCGCGTCTCTCCTAAATTCACTAAACTTCATCCGTCTTGTTACATTCGCGGAATAACCCAGCCCCCTTCTTAGCCAACAACAAGACAGGACTAACAACAGGCGAGTCACGTCTCCGGGGCGCTGGCTCTTTTCTCTCGTGCAGCGGACGAAGAAGACTCATGTTTCACGTTCGCCCGGCGCAAAGTTAATAACTCAGTAGCCTGCCATCCGCGTGCGTGCCACAACAAAGGATTCCGGGAGAAACCCCTCGACTGCGGTGCTGGTGGTGTTGTTGTTGGTGGAGTCGTGTAGGTACTCCAGGACGACGAGGAGACGACGACGACGACGACGACAACGACACGTACAGGCTTACGTGTATATAGGATGTTCCATATTGAGATAACGCGGTAGATGGAATATTTTTAATCGTCGAAAATGTGCTGGACTTGTTGCAATGATTATCCAAATATTTGAGGGATGCTTAGAGAATAATGTATATAGAGTATACATTTATTGTAATATTTGAAACTAGAATTTGCTGCTTCTTTTATAATTACAAACCTTTATATATTTTTAACTAGATATCCTTGGAATTTCAAGAAAAAATATAACAAAGTTTTTATTGAAAATCGTCTGTAGAATATGCCTGTATTTTTTCACACCTTAATTTCTATAATTCTGATTCATCAAATTCATTGTTTAAGTATGAACATTTTAGAGATTTTTACAATTACTTCACTGAGTCTTGTTTGATATAATTTGAACTATGATAATTACGGTCTGAAATAATTCAGGTATGTTCTATAGATTATTTAAAAACAGAAACATTCCTACATATTTATCTCTAAAATTTGATACATAAAAATTACAAATGAAGTGTTCAAACATAATACCTGTTATTTACAGAAAAAAAGCGATAATACAATAGAATATCGGCCATTCCTGTTATTGGAAAATGGATTTTGCAGGTATTGCACCTTAATGCTTTAATTATAAAAAAAAAAAGAATAAGAAGACCCAAAACACCAGTAAATGATTAACTAAGGACTTGGATAGTTATTTCTTTGTAACTTCGAACCAAAGAAATTAAGTAAATATTTATATTTTAAAATAAATAAGTGAGGCAGTAAACGAACATATCATCTTTACATTGCTTTCAATTTTACTAAACTATGACAATTTTATTAAACTATTTAAAATCTTATTGTACATTGATCATATCCAGTTTTAAGTATCCCCATAACTTTTACTCGAATCCACTTGAAGATTAAACTTCTTATCACTTCCTATCACTTCATAACCATCTGCAACAATTTCTCCACGGTCTTATTGATTAAAAACCTCTCATCCTCCTACTCGACGTGGAAAGTCTCAAATACATATACGCGAGGCCGCGCGTTTCCCGTGTCTGTGGAGAATTCGCGCTGTCCAGCCTCGTTCTCTCGCAGTCGAGTCCCTTCATGTAAATGAGAAATAAATGGCGAGCACCTGTCCTCGCGCATAAAGTATGCATACGTACGTACACCGTATTGTGTGCGAATATGTACGTGTGGTTGGGTGCACGACAGACGAGATTAGCATACACGAGCTTAATGGAATTCGCTCTGGCACACAAGCGTATATACAACCCTTGATGTGTGTTTTCTTATTCTAGAGGATGTTGGTATTCCCGCGGACGATGAAGCGTTGGATTGCAACTGACTTTGCATCGAGTTCGCGTTGCGGTATTTTGCGCTACGAGCGTGCGCTAAGAGTGAAGGCTATACGATGATGAGTGTAATTATGCTGTGCGTATGATATGTGCATATGCACGCTAATTACTACGTAATAGACGTACAGTATGTTGAAATTAATTAATTTAATTTCCGATGATATTCAAGTTGTGACTTTGTATCGAGTATGCGTTGTGGTATTTTGTGTTACGGTTGTTGAAAGAGTCAAACAATGCTGGAAAGGATTTAATTCGGTTCTGCGTATCGATATACTATGTTAAATGCAATTAATTGAATCACTGATGGTACTCAATTCATGCCATTATGAATTTTGGTATAGGCAAATGTAGAATTACTTTGATGAAGACGTATTTAAGCTCAAAATGCAGACCCGTAAACCCGTTTAATGCTTGTTTTTGATGGAAGTTGTGATTTTAAAAGCTCCATTATCATTATTCATTATTTGATATTAATACGTTACAATATTTGAATATGTAGCATTGAAAATTCTGATTTTTAAACATTCACCATTAGATGAAATACCATTGTATAAAAACATTATTGAAATATTATTTTTTATTTAACATGGCATCAATCAGTAACAAAGCTAGTTAATCTAAAATATTAAATAAAACCTTCATTCTTATTTTAGTATATACTTACTAAATATTAAATTATACCTTTAGTAGCCGTTACAAAGTCAAAAAGCCCCTTCATATTATGGGAACTATCTAAGATATATGTCTAAATATAAATTTTACCCACCACCGACGCTTTCAACGCGGAAAAATTGAAGTAAACTTCAAACAAACAGAATAACCGGAAAATCAATAAAGCCATCAATACCAAATAAAAATCGCTCCCCTCTAAAACGAACAGAAAAAGAAACCCCTCAATTAATGTACCCTCCGCATCGCAATGGCACGCGGCCGCCGCTCCATTTACAATCGCGCAACCCACTATGATCCAGCCCCTTTCCTTCACTTAAGCGAGAATCTCTTCCCCCGCGTTTATCGCGTTTCTTTTACTTGGCACATGTCAAGGGGAGAGAAAAACGAGTGCACCGAGTCTTCTTTAGATTCGCCTTGATGTCAACCCTTTCACTTTTGCGCGCGGGCGATGGTGGTGATGAGCGCAAGAAACGCGGGGAAATACTTCCGACGTTGAGGTTTGCGTTTTAGTTTGTTGTGTAGAGGTAAGGTAAGTGCTGCCTTAATATTATTAAGCTGAGTAGTACATTTCAGGATCTTTAAATTAATGTGCAGGTTTAATATCTCTTGTAATCGTACGATCGATTGTATCTTGTACACGAATGATTGATGTAATAATTTGCTATATATATTTTTGAACACATATAGCTAATATTATATTAAGGTAGTTCTAACGTTATCTCACTTTCATTCAAATGGCATATATTAGTAGAAGCCTCTCACCATACCTGTTCCCTCTCCTAGTGTGTAAGCCTAAAGTAAATCATACAGAGAGAAAGAGAGAGAGAGAGAGAGAGGGAGAGAGGACCAGAAAGAGAGAACGAGAGAGAAAGAGAGAGAAAAGAAGAGGGAAACAGACAGATAGAGGGAGAGAGTGAGATAGATAGATAATTTATTATTATCCATTATCATTATTAATTATCTGATCACCATTAGATGAAATATCATTGTATAAAAACATTATTGAAATATTATTTATTGTTTAACATGGCATCAATCGGTAACAAAGCTGGTTTATCTAAAATATATGTTTAAATATAAATTTTACCCACCACCGACGCTTTCAGCACGGAAAAGTTCAAGTAAACTTCAAACAAACGGAATAACCGGAAAATCAATAATATATAGTTAAATAGATAGATAGATATACTTTTTATTTTGATTATGCATCAAAAAGAATACAGAAAATATGTACATAACAACGTAATTGTTCAAGTATAAAAATTTTACAGTCATAACTCTTCATAAAATCTTGCTTATCAGATTTCGTCAATGAGAGCGAGAGAAAAAGAAAGAATGAGAGAGAGAGAGAGAGAGAGAGAGAGAGAGAGAAAACAGAGAGAGAACGGAAATATCAACGAAAATCAACTTGAATTGACAATTTTTTAAAATTAATATTGCTAATGTACGTTAAATATTCTCATTTTGAATTTACCTATTCATTTATTTAACGTTATAATGATTTAAATTATACAAATTTGTTTAAATATTATAAATTTTAAATAATAAATATTTATTTAATTTATAGGATAATGATAAATGGGTGACGTGAATAAATAAAGTTAATAATTATTTATATTTTGAACCATATATTACTCTTAACCATTTTATTTTTTCTATGATTAAGAGAAACACAAAATCATACAAATACAGACAGTTCGTCAAATATTTTAATTGATATAAAGGGAATAAAAATTAACAATTATTTATATATCTTCTTCTTCTTCTTCCGTTCTGCTTTCTTATATTTCCGCATACAATGCCGTGCTCTTGCAAAATATTTCGTTCTTTTGTCTTCGGAGAAACTTAAAATTTTCATTTCACATGGCGTTATATGATACAGGAGCTCATGTGAAAAAGGACACCAATGGTATTTTAATTGGTTTTCCGTTAGCATAAAGTCAAACATGTCTTTATTTTTCAAGTATTCTATCAAGTTCTTCACTCTTAAACGGGTTTATGCAACATTGTAGTATGGTATTATAGATTTGTTTACACCATTCGAATCATAAGAATTGTTCTTCCTAAATCGCACGTGCACTTTATATTTGCCGTAACTGTTAGCAGTGTTGATATTTTTTAAGAAACTGTTCCCTTCTTCTTGACGATCTTCATTTTTTAATTGATTCACGGTGTCGATTATAGAAATCCATGTTACAACGATACCTTTTTTAAAAAGAACTATATTTCTTTAAATATTGAGAAATAGGTTTATAGATTTAAAATTGTACACTAATCTTTACTATATAAGAAATATTTTGCTGTTGAATATATGTTTCTTCGAAAGCGTTTATTAATGGAATATAATTTAACATTTCAACCGCGGGATAGACACTCCGTATTAAGCACATACACACTCTAATGTCGTATTGATGTGCAGAGCGTCAAATTACTACAGTCATAGAATAAAAATCGCGCGCTTCTTCCGCCTACTGCAGAAGTTCAGTATAGCTTTATACGTGAACCAAACCAGTGTTATTAAAAATCTACCAATATGCGTTCCGTTTATATAAAGTGCATAATTGATTTATTAAATTTCACGTTTAATTCATTTATTAAAAAGAAATTTTTAAAAATTGATTGGCGCTTACTTTCGGATCAAGTCATACGATAAAAATTAAAGAACTTAGTCGGTAGAAGTTCTTTATCGAAAATAAATAATGCTTACAAAAAAAATATTTTCGATAATGTATATTGTTTAAAGATTGTGGTGAAAGTCATAACGAAATTTCAACACCGAAACCTTCCGCTTGTTTCACACATTATACAAGATTACAAACGTATTTAGTTTTATACTAAATATTATGAATTACTTCGTAATTTTTTACTGTAATTAATTATTAAATGCTTATCCCTCCCTAAAAGATTCTATTGGGAATCGAGTATTTCCCCATACAAATACCCAATTAAAACCGATTAATTTTATATTAAATATTTATCGCCACATGATATATTCTTGCGAAAATGGTTATTTTTGCAAAAGTTTATGTATTCTTTAGATATCATTCGTTGTTCTTATATGAGCAAATTTTTCATATTTTAAACTTATTTTTAATAATTAATAATGTTTTTTACAATGTACTTTTAATGGGTTTAACTTTTATTTTGAATGGGACATTATCCTATTGAAAAAATAATCAAACCCATTCGACATATATTGTAAAAAATGTTATTAATTATTAAAAATAAGTTTAAAATATGAAAAATTTGCTCATATAAGAACAACAAATGATATCTAAAGAACACATAAAGTTTTGCAAAAATAACCTTTTCCGGAAGAGTATATAATGTCTCAATAAATATTTAATATAAAATTAATCCGTTTTAATTGGGAATTTGTATTGGAAAGTACCCGATTCCCAATAGTGAAAAAATTAAGTCCAGTACCCGTAATTCATTCTAATAGGCTCTTATTCTCGAGATATTAGGTAATATACTCGAAATATTCGTTATTTTAATGAAAAGAGATACCTCTTCTTCTAACCATAACTTTACAAGTTTTTATTATGGATAAATGATTCAAAATATACTAAAATGTAGGCAAAAAGAGCTTTAATTCAAGCTTTATTACGTATAAAAATATTAATCTGATCAAAAGTTATTTAGAATTAAAAATGGTGATCGAAATTGCATGAATATACAAAGAAATTTAACTCTTTTAAATTCATTGATTATCCATGTATTTTACTGATGGTCACTGGACCATCTTCAATTGTTAATAATTTTTATCAGATTAATATTTTTATACGTAACAGAACTTAAATTAAAGCTCTGTTTGCCTACTTTTTATTATCTTTTCGGTCATTTTTCCATAATAGAAACTTGAAGAGTTATGTTTAGAAGAAAAGGTATTTGTTTTTATTAAAATAAACAATATTTCGAGTAAATTACCTCATATCTCGAGATCAAGGATTCATTAGAATGAATTACGGGTACTAGACTTCATTTTTGGGGTACCAGAAAACACCTCCCAAAATCTGACCGAATTTCGTTTCCCGGAGGGTGTGCTCTCTCCTCGTGAGTTAGCTGCACACATTCTCTTTCACTGTAATAATAAACAAAACAGTACCATTGTCCCATTTGTAGATCGGCAATTGAACTCGGATCACTCGGACGACAATCGAGTGTACTCACCGAACGGTTACTATCGCACTTGCTGCGGTTCGTACTAAACCTGACCATTGGCGAAAGTAATGCCGATAATTCAGGGATCTACACTGAAAGTAGAGACTCGCTCTGATGCCTAGATTCTCGCCGAGCATCCAATACAAAGTTTGGATGTCAGAATAACGATTCAGCATTGCTACCACAGCTATACTGTTACAGTCAAGAGAGTAATATATAAGCTGGAAAGAAGAGCATTAAAACGCGTATTCATTTACTTGCAAAGAAAAATTCTTTTGGTAAATTGCTAGCTATATCGATCACAGCTACAATATTATTCTATTCAACGAATCATAATCATAAGAGAGTTTTTACTTACTACCTATAATGTATTAAAAAATTATTTAATAATGATGTAACAAGTTAATCATATAGATGTATTAAATATTGTAAAAAAAATAAAAATTATATCGTAATATTACAATATGTAATACATCTATATGATTATATTCGGTTTTATATTCAAAAAATCTTTTAGAATATAAAAATACAAATTGAAAATATAAAAAAGTCACATAATTAAGTTGTTACATCATTATTAAATAATTTTTTAATAAATTATAGGTAGTAAGTAAAAACTCTCACTTTCTCTTAGATTATGCTTCGTTGAATAGAATAATATTGCTATGGTTATGGTTTTATAAAGTAACCAAAACATTAATTAATCCATACAACTTTTATATTATGTTTGATGAACGTTCTCGAAAAAAAAATTTAAATATATTTTATACATTTAAACAATAAATTGTTAACAATAATAGCAGAAATTAATCGCCTATTTACCTCAAATTACTTTAGAAACATTTTAACGTGAAAGTTGTACACGTAAAGCTGTCATATCAATCGGTATTGCTCTAGGAGCTATACCGATTGTCAAGGTAACGAACAAAAATATATTCGATGTTATAATGGTAGGAGAGCGATTCTCTTTTTTCAGTGATACTATAAGCGTCGAATAGCGCTATATTTATATCCTATTATAATATTACTAATTCATTTCTAGTTATTGAACATTAAAATAAGTAAAATAAATTCGTATTTCCATATCTTACAATAAAATAATACTTTTAAGCACAGTTTTAAGAAAAATTATCAATTACTTAAACGCAGAATCCTTTTTAAGAAAAATGAATATAAAATGTATTCTTTTAACTATAAGAAAACTAAATCGGTCAAAATTAAAACATTTTGATCTTTATTATAATAATTTGACAAATACCAGAATGTTTGCCTTAAATTCAATAATAATAAATCGTGCCGTCAAATCAACATATTTCACGAAGATGAATCACAATATTCATACCAAAAAAAAATACAGAACAATACAACATCCAATTATTAAAAATTGCTGCCTTAACGAACTACGAGAAAAAAAATATGCAATACGACAAAATAACGGGGCGAGAGAAAAATCGCGCACGGCCGCCCCTCATAAAGTATTCCAGAGCCATCAGAAGACTCCCACGACAGACGTAAACAAGGCTCGGCTCTTCTTCCCACCTCTTTTTCATCCACCGAGCTTCCCGCCAACGACTTAGCTTACGCTCCCGCGAGCTCGCGTCCGTGCCGTAAATCATTGCCGCCTAATAAGACGGGGGGAGGGGGGGGCGAAGCTTTATAAAAATTCCCGCGGCGCCTCTTTCTTTCTCGCCAATTTGCTCCGAGATTTCTTTTCCCAGCCACTCGCCGCGCTAGGCACGGAAGTAGAGAGAAAAATGTGCGCGTATATGTATATAGGTATACTTTGTCCCGGCTCTTTCCTCTTTTATTTTCGCGTTTCGGCGCACGTCGCGTCTTTATTATTTCTCGTTCTGTCTCGGAGCTGCCGAGCGCTTTTTTCCTTCTTCCTTTTGCCCTTGTTTCTTCAGTCTCTCTCTTTCTCTTTCGTCTGTACGGTTCTTTGGGTTCTCGGTCGGTTGGTCGACTAGATTGATTCCGGCCTCGATTGGCTGGGCTGCTCGATTGACGAGAAAGAAACGAAAAAGGTAAAACAGAGGAGAGCGAGTGGGAATATAAGGCGAACGAGCGTCGGTGCGAGAACAAAAAATTGAATAAGTACCGCGTAAGAAAAAGATGTGGAGAAAAACTCCGTGAGAAAGAATGGACTGGTGGCTTGCATAGTATAGGTAGTATCGCGCATTAACATAAAAGTATGGATTGTAGGTATATGAATTTTAATTTTAATACAAAACTTTCTTTAGTGTACAGAAACGTTTTCATTGAAAAATTTTTAATGTAGATTTTATCTTGTTCAAGAGTGACTTGTTTTTTTTTCTTTTTAATTTTATTAATATCTCAGAGCATATTTTACATTGCGATAGACCTGTTGAATATATCCATGAAAAAAAGGAGTATTAAAAGTTTAAAAAGTCGTGCGAGAATAATCCAATCTTGGATAAAATAAGATTATCAGACGCGCGACTTCTTAAGCTTGAAGTTTCTTTTTTCACTCGTTTCCTTATAATAATCCGTTTATCCAATAAGGCTTGCTAAAGTTTCAAAGACGTTAAATGAGATATAAGAAATTTAATAAAATCATATAAAAATATTTGTCAGAACTGTTATACTGTTACAAAAATTCTGAATAGTTTTAAATATTCGATCAATGTAAGTAATTTTATAATATGGAAGTACTGTGACTTATCATCATATTTTCTTATAGTATATAAGAATGTAATATCATATAGATAGATAAATATTTGATTTCATTGAATACCTGTTAATTTTGACTTTCCTGTGCATTTTAAATTAGTAAATATTTTTGAGCTAGAACAAAATCCACTTAACCCCCCATCACAATAAAGGTTTGCTTTTATTTTCAAAAAATGGTTATTTTTCTGTATTAGCAAAAAGATTTGTAAAAGTAATAAAATATTTCAAAAATCAATAAATATAGTAAACATAAGTTTCATTTTATGAAGATTGATAAACTTAATAAGTTCAGCGAAAAATTTAAGATACTTTAAACAATTTTTTGTCATATTAAGAGTAAAAATGCAAAAGTATTCTTCTGTGTAAAGTAGTGTGTTTATGAAAACTATGCGTAGGGTTGAAAATCGCTTGAGTGATGATCGCCGCGAATGAGGGCGATGAAGGTAACGAGTATTACGCGTTCACCCAATTACTTTACGTATGCGTATTTTGAGCCCACTACGACGACTACAGTTCTCTTTATTATCCAGAAAATCATGTTCTATAATAATTTTGAAATTTAATCAGAATTGTAAAAATAGGGTATAACAAAAAATATTAAGAAAGAGCAGTACAACCTCTTTCTAAAAACACTAGAAACCATTTGAATCAAGACTTATTCATCCTTTCCAATCTACCAATGTACAATCATTAACGTCTTTGGTGCCTTCCTGAAACTCCCCACGCTCCTTGCATTAGCCTCCCCTACCGAAATGGCGTGTAAAAAAGCGAATCAGATGATCGAGAAAGCTAGCCATCCATCGAAACCTTCTCCCCTCCTCCCCTAATGACAAGAAACGAGGCCATGAAGTCCTCTTCCACTTCCTTATACATCCACTACCAGACCAAAAAAACAAGAACTGAAAGCCAGCAATCGAAGGAATACAAAGAAACTCCACCACGCTTTCTCTCTTTCTTTCTCACACACGCCATCAAAGCATGCCAAGAAAAATGAAAATGAATAAAAATAGCACAGAGGAGTAACGGCGAATGTATCGGCCACGCGCTCTGGGCTTCCATTATTTTTCATTTTCCAGATACGCGCGTGCGCGCGCACACGGCCTCGCTGAATTATTCATGCCCACGGAACGGAGGCGCCATACTAGCAGCAACAGCGGCAGTAGCTCGTCTTCTTCCACTACTCTTTTCGTAATATAATTCACGGGAATCTGCGCCTCGATTTTTATGTCTCGCGCATTCAATCATACGAGGCGGCAAACGAGAGTAGAGTGGAGTGCGGAGACGAGTCGAGAAGAAGAAAAGGGAAGGAGGACGGTGTGTCGGAGGAAGAAAAGGGAGGAGGGATGCCAGCGGTGGTTCTCTTCTCGCGCATTACGGGGATTACGAGCAGGAGGGGAGAATATTGCGCGATTGAGCGCCGAGGATTGCGCGCGTGAGCGAGAAAGAGACAGAGAGATTTTTTCGTTTTCTTATTTTTTTGTTCTTCGTTGCTTTATTTTCTCCGCAGACGATGTCGCGCTGCAGTAAAAACGGAATGGGATATGTGTACTTTACTCGTGCTGCTTTTTTTGGATCTTGAATAGGATGGAGTTATCTGGATGTCGATGGGCTGTTTTCAAGATGATTGAGTAATTTTAGAGAAGATATTTTGCTTCTTATTGTTGCTTGTTTTGAGCTAAGGAGTCTTTGGCTTTCACAATGAATTCGGAAATAAATTATCTGCGATAAAATTGAAATTATTAATACAGTCGATTAGAATCTACATTAATCTCTTGATTTATGGAGGATATCTCTACTTATTTTGGTTATTTTAATAAAGTATCAATAGTATTAATTGCTTCCTCATGGACACTTTATGATGGTAAAAAAAAAGTTTTGTTAAAAATATTTTAGAAACAAGTTTCGAGCCATTAGGAGTCAAAATACACTATTTTTAGAAAAAGTCTGTGTGGATATGTGTGTGTGTTTTATTTTTACTGAATACTTTTTTCACATATAGTTATATTCCTGTAAATTTTAGGGTAATAAAACTGTTTGTTTTCGAAGAAAAAAAAATGTCAAAGAAATTCATTTTTTGAACAACGACCACGTGAATAATACTTGATGTATTATTATTAACTCAAGGTTTTATTAAACAGGAGTAAAAATTATATTTACAGGTTTCAATTTTTTTGGCAGTTCAATTTCGATTTACTGTAGTTTCATAACTGTTATTTAACTTTTTTAGGTCTTTTCTCTTTGGGCATCTTGTTTTGAATAGGTTGAATTGCTATATTGCTCTCTGGTGGAAATAAGAATTCAACAATATCAATTTTCAACAACATTCTGTAAATCCTTAAAAGTATCGTATAATTAAAAAAAAATTGTTGGGATATTTTAGCGGCATATTGTTATACTTATCTGTATATAGTATGCTAATATATGAAAATTGATCGATATTTCGGATAAACGGGCACCCTTAATAGCCGATTACTGGCTCGGAATGAGACTGATTTCCATCAGGAAAGATATGATTTAATGAAATTTTGATTAAATATTAAATTTATTTATACTCATACATAAAAAACAAAACTTATGTTATTTCTAGAATATAATTATTTTGTGATTTTATGTTAAATTCTGATTTTTTATGAATTATTAATATTATATCTTTCGTGATTTTACATTTTCATAAAGTTTTAATACTTAAACGAAATTTATTCAGCTTACAGAATGATTTTATTATACTTGTGTATATTTAAATTATTTTTGAGAAAGCACAGTGCTAAAACATTTTACCGTGTTTTTTTGTTAAGAATTTCATGTCTTTTATTACAAGATTACAAATAGTTGATGTATAACAAGAATACACAGTTTTTGAAAATGTCATACCAAGTAAAATAGGTGAAGCAGAAGTTTCGGTAAATTCATAAACTACTACTACATATGGATCATTTTAAAAGCGGTCCGTTATATTTTTAATATAAAACTATTATCACAATCCATAAATAATGATTCAGATTGCTAAATGTTTTGTATATTTAAAAAATATCCTTTTAATATGTTAAAAGACATACTGAAATTTTAAAATGTCATAAAGAAAATAATGTTTGTAAATTATACAGGGTGTCTTGGAAATAGTGGAACTCTTGAATAAGTCTGTATGATCAAGTTATCATTGAAAATATTAAGTACAAAACTTGTCAGACTTGAGGAATCGGGTTTGACCATGACCTTGAACGTGTCCTCTAATACAAAATTCTGACAATTTTTGTGTTTAATATTTTCTATGATTACTTGATCTTGCGAACTAATTCCAGGGTTCCACTATTTTTAAGACACCCTGTATACATCCTCTTTCCTGCTTAAGTAGAACAAGTTAAGCATGCCCAGACGAGTCATACGCAATCCTTCTGTTATTTCATCTCGCGCCATAATTTCCTAAACTTTTATCCTCCCCATTTTACAAGATCCCCTTCCTCATCTCCTAAACTGAAACATCCTCCTATCCTTACTGCAAAGCCCAAAACTTTTCCCCCTACGTAGAACAATTCCAAACCAACCTCTCCTCCATAAAAATATGAAAATATACGCGTATCTCGAGTACCGTAGACAACCTGCTTTTACAGCCATTCTCGCGGGTTGAAGTTCGCTAACCCCACATAAGTCCCGGAGAACGATCGCATGAAATGACAGCGCCGCAGCCCGGGACTAATGGGAACGCGAGCTTCGCACGACACGTCATATTTTATTTCGCCGTTTTCGCCGCAACAGCGACCCTCTTTTCTTCTCGCGAATGTGGATATTCGCGGAAAGTTTGAGGAGCGCGAGGGTGGTATAAAAAAATACGAAGTTTTATGCACGTAGTGGGTTTCATTATGATCTGCTTGTGTTTGTATATAGAGCAGGATGTAGAAGCAGCATTTTAGTAACGCTTAAAAGTGTTGGTAACGTCAAACGGTATTATCTGTTATTTTATTAACTAAGCAAATGCAAGGTTAAGAAATAAATATTACATATGAAATTCATGAAAATTTTTTGTTTTACAAGAAGCAAATTTTACTCAGAAGAAACTTGTAACCATAAATAAATTGTGTATTACTAGATATTTTTGTGGTAACTTTTGTTTCTCAGTGTAAGATATTTATGTAGCTACTTAAATGGGATATTTAAAGAATTTTCAAAAATCATAACGCAAGACCAATAATGAAGAACTATTGTAAATCGCAATGAGTATTCAAAAAGTTCATTACGCAAACATACCTCATCGTTGGAAACTTTTTATTCGAGCTCGTTTTATCGATAAATGCAAATTGCTTCGTCTGAATAAATATCGCATTGAAATTTTATTGCTTATTTAAAACATGCGATAGAATATACCTTTAAAATCTTTCAAAAATTGCAGCAGCTGGCATTTCAAGAAAATTCAATTATAAAATAATAATGAAATTTATGTGCAATAAACCCGTTATTTGGTTAATTTTAGCAGCACGATATAATATCGATATACAGTTACGCTCAAAACATTCAAACTGCAACTTTTAGCGAGCGTAAAACGATAATGAAGCTCTCAGCCGACAGCAGCGAGAGCAAAGTAGAGCAAACAATCGGATTTCGTTCGATATCTGCAGAAGCGTTCCGTGACGGTATGCATCGGCGGCGGCAGACGCTCGACAATTACGAATGCATAAAGTCTAATTGAAATACGCGACTGCAAGTCTTGCTGAATAATCCATTTCTTGGGGAGGCTGCCCGAATTGTCAGAAAAGTGAAGGATGGCGCATTGAGTGACCAATTCTGAATTACAGAAAGCAGCAGCTGGCGCACCGTAAGTATCCAATAAACTCGAATACACGGAAAAATACGTTTTAAAACAATCGCCTTATGAGGAAATTGAAGGTTCAATGGAATTTCGCGAAATCGACTTTATAAATGAGTTTTTATTTCATAACGTGGAAATTGACTTTAAATAAGGTTATCTGCCGCATGTATTACTTTGAAATAAAATTCAAGTAATATTGAAGCACGCAGAAAAACTAAATAACTTTTAATTCTAAAATGAAATGATATTCAAAAAGTACGAGAAAACCCACGTAAAGTGAAATGCGTTAAATATGGTATTCTTTGTTGCAGTTAGTGTATTTAGTTAGTATGATTAGTGTATTTAGTTAGTACGATTAGTATATGTAGTTAGTACGATTAGTATATTTACATAGTACGATTAGTACATTTACTTAATACGATTAGTATATTTAGTTAGTGTTTACAGTAAGTATATCGTGTCGGTGGAAATGAAAAACTTCACTACTACTTTAATTAAAAATCTGAAGAGAACCTTTGAACTTTACTTTTTACGTACTCTTTCTGCAAAATGTAAAACAATTAAAAATACAAAGTAAAATACTTGAAAAGTAACTGACACAGCTCTTACAGAACGCAACCAACTTTATTAAATACTCCATAGCTGGAAATTTTCCAAAAAATATATTTTACAAACACACACAGTATTTAAATACGCAGTTGCTATTTACAGCTGCTGCACTACAAAAATAATTCGAATCTCCGATTACACACGCGAAAACCCACGAGTTCACGAGAAACTTGACGTCCGTGAGCATCGATGCACGCGGCTCTCTCGCGCAAAATACCGACTTTTTGCGTGTCTCTTCTAGAGCATCCGCAAGCAAAACTTGACTGCGACACAGTCAAATACACACAGATGTATGTATATAGGCACGCAAGCGGGTTAACTTTACCGCGGGCGGCACTTGGGGGGCAAAGTATGCGAAAGTCATCCTGCAGCAGACCGAATCTCGAGAGCGAAATTTCTCCCTCGGTTTCTCGTCTCTATTTTTCTGTGCTACAGCCGTCCTCAAAGGCTCTTCTTGGCGGGACAAATTTCAGCCGCAATGATTCCTGTAAAAAGTGTATGTAAAGAGCTCGCGTGTGTAAAAAAAGCTTGATGTTAATAGTCATCGTTTTGGTATTATTGTGACTGTCCAAGTAAATGTCACTTTTCCTAGAATGTTGAGGAGATTAGATGTACTTGACTAAGGTACTTGATTATTTAAAATAATATTTTTTAGATATATTACACAAAAAATAAGAATGTTTAGCATTTGACTTTTAAAATAATGTTGTTACAGATCTAGTATTTGATCATTTTTTAATATAACTCATTATTATTGTTGATGGATACGAAAAAATCAGTTTAACTTGTTATGATCCAAATTGAAAAATTTATTATTCTGTATTCTTTTCTAGTAATTTCACTTCCAATTGTTTCTAATTTATTAACATAATTAATAAGACATCTAATTCAGCCTTTTTAAGATTTTAGAGTGAGTATATAAGTTATAAAATGAACTAGAAAAAAGTTTTCTTCCCACGAAAAAGGTCTCGATAAAAACGTGCTAAATTGAATAAATAATTGGTGACTACTTGAAAATTTCTATTTTACGTTTGAACTTATTGAAAATTTGCTTTTTTACCAAAATGAATAACTGATAAAAAATTGCTTCAGTGGTAGTATTTATTGTTCTCCCTATCCTGCTTACAATATTATTCGCAGACGCTAACTATGTCACAAGAATTTCTCACTATCGATAAGAATTGTCAATTAAAATTCTGATGCATTAAACATTCCTATTTAGAATTTCCCAACTTAACTCGAGAAATTCAATTAGAAGCGCACGCTCCATCATAAATTATGCATAATCGAAAAATAAAAACGAGAAAAAAAACTTCCCCGGTATCATAAATCAGTCTTGGGCTGCCTACCACTTCGTCGCGTTGCTGCAGTGCAGGCCCGAACGCGTTAATAATTTATAAAAGATCGCCGACCGCTTTATACCGACCATCCGTTCTCGCTTTCTCTCTATCTCGCTCACCTATATTCGCCAGCAGCTGTTAAAAGTTTTCGATGCTCGGCGTTCGCGTAAAATATGAATTCCTCTCTCAGAATGGATTTCGGCGGAGATGGCGACGAGGAGGACGAAGCGCATGGAAAGTTTTCAGTTTTACGCGAACGTTCTTGTCATCTCCTTTCTCGTTACTCTGTACGGTGTATGAGGTGTTCTTTACTTGCAGGTTTTATCGAGTGCATTATCGAACTATATATATACGTACCAATTTATTTTACAAAATAAGAACACGTCGACTTTTTAGTTTATTATAATATACAGATGTTTTTATACTAAAAATCGAAATGCTTAAATTTTTACTTATATTTTGATGAATTTAGTTTTTTTACAGCATAAGATACACATGTACATTTCATTTTTTATAGTGATAAAACTACTCTAAGATAGATTAAACAATCCACCGTGAATACATTTTACTTTGAATTAGTCGGATAATCATTAGAAACAGTTTTTAGAGGGTCAATATAATAACAATACTTTTATTTTTCATACCTGTATTTCTTATATTGAAATGAGACATTAACACAGTATCAAGAAGATTCATTAATTAAGGATCAGTTTTAAGTAAACGTTTTAATAAGCATCAAAGAATTATTTTAGCACTTCCAATAGACAAAATATGTTAATCGTTAAAAAATTATAATAAAGAAATTATTAAGCAGAATCTTCGGTGCTATAATGTTAAACAAAATAAATATGAAGCAAAGCATACAAAAGTACAGAAAATTAATGCACAAGTCTCCTCCTCATGATCTCTAGTAAACCGGATACACCTTAATTCCAAACACCCGTCTGCAAACTTATCGCATCAATTTTTAATAAAATCCCCGCTCCCTCTCTCTCTCGTTCTCACCCTCCCTCCCCCTCCCACACAGCCTACCCATAATACACATTCCCGTCTACTTCGAAACTCGCGCGCGTGCAGCCTCTATTCATTATAGACTACACCGCACTATACGCAAAAACGCATCAGCGATCTTCTCGAAACTTCCGCGGTATTCCTCCCTTTTTTTTTATCATGCTCGCACTGCACGCCTCGCGCTGTAAATATATTCAGCGGAAGCGCGCGGCGGCGAATTTTAATGTCGAGCCGCCGGGGAAAAGTTCGTCGCACCGGCGAGAACGACAAGAAAGCTCATCAGGGAGACGCGGCCGCGGTGGCGGTCCATTGGGCGAGAAGACGCGCGAGGGAAAATCCCCCAGGAGTGACTGCAGGGTCTTCGGGAGGGTTCTAGGTTTTTTTGGGCGGGGTGGTAAAGGCTTGAGTTTTGAAGTCACGAGTTGGTAGTTCACGGAGCAGCTTACGAGGACGCAGTTTCTCAAGAAGCTTAAAGATTTTTGAATTTTTTATAATTTTTAGTATTAGTTTCTTTGAGGGGCGGGGGATGGGGCTATACCCACAATTAAAATTGTTTGCTTGTATTATATGTTTTCTGAAAATTGACTACCTAACTATGAAGATTTTTAGGAATTTCAGATCATTTCTACCCAGAACAATCAAAATTATTAAGAAGAAATATTTTTGCTAAAAAGAAAATTATTGTTAATATTGTTTAATGCGTAATGCTAGTTTATATATTTCGATTTAATTGATAGTTTGAGACTAAAAATATTGATATACAAACCATTTGGGGTAGAGTCTACAATTTATAAAGTAATATGGGTGTAAAAACTTTAGTGCCACAAAAAGAATATAATCAATAATAATGTAGTTTTTAAAGGTTGTATCAGATCAGACACATAATCCTACTTAATACGTTTAGTGTATACAATTTAACAAAGAGAAATCTGTGTGTAAATAGTGCAAAATCAATGAAAATAATACTAAATATGCAGTAAGTAGAATCAAGGGGAGTACACGGAGTTTGCGTCATGGATTTTGATGAAACTTTTGAGATCGTTTTCTGGTACCTATAAATGAGTCCCAATGCTGATAGATTTATCAAATGGGCCCAAAAAGCCTGAGAAGGAGTTAAAAACATTCGTACCTCTCATATACGCAATGCTTTAAAAAATATATACATTGATATACTATTAATGTTACTTAAATAGGGCATATCTGGTCTACAAAGGCCCATTTGATAAAACTACAGTTATTATAGTACATTATGCAACAAGGGGCGAAAGTAGCAGATTATTCCCGCGAGGGCAGTAATCATCCGAGGAAAGAATCTACTTTCGTCTCGCGTTGCATATAGTATTTTATTCTACTCTCGACCGTGGCCACTAGTTGGGGTAATTGGGAAATATATGCCACTTTCGCACCGATTTTCAGGGGCAAAAAGTGACCATTTCGGTCGAGTGTAGAATAAAAGTGTATAAATGTACTTTTACTCACCTCTATTGCGTGAAACTGACGCGGTTTATGGAAATGCCATAGTTCGTCAAATCGACACTTGTTTCTCTGAAAATGAAAAAAAACTTTCATTAATCCTTTATGTAATTAACTCTTCACAATATAAATGTTAATACGAATATAATTTAAAAAGTTTCTCTCTAAAAAAGGTTTGAATGAATATTTGTAATACCCTTAAAAAATATGATGCTACATAAAAATGCGCGAGTTTTTCCATCCACTGCGTCTCCATAAATCTGCAAGTACTTTGATAAACTGCTTTCACGAAAAAAGCAGGATAAAAACGCTAATTTCCCTAACGACGTGAACAAGGGAACGTCGTTTGCGCATTAAAGGCGCCACTTTCCGCGAACTGCTTTAACTTTGCGGTAAAGCCAAAGCCCGCGCGCGCGCGTGGCTCACGAATTCATCGCTCGCTGACACGACTGCGCGAAGGCAGACGCGTAGTGTATAACCCATGAGCCGGAGCTGATGGATAGTCGCGTAAGAGCCACATGCGTAAGCTATGCCCGTATATTGAGGTTACCCAGTAATGAAGTTACTTCAAAGGAATATTTATGAATAGTGCAAGCTTATGTAAATAAGTAAGTCGGTTTTATTTATTTTATTACACAATTAATGTTAAGGACAAAAATATTATAAGGTGGATGTAGGTAATGTGGCTATGTAGGTAATGTGGCCACCTAAACGAGATCTTGCTGTATGCGTTATTCTGAGGCGCCGTAACTCTTACAGTATATGTATTGTGATAAGATAGTGTCATGTTTACTCGCGAACGCATCAAAACTCCGATTTCTTAGCAGTGCATACATATAAAGAATCCAATTTTGTTAGCGGGATATGAGCGAAATAAAATCATACAGTACATAAAATTGTATCTTTTTTACGTACTTTAAGATGCATGTGCCAGCTTTTAACGTAGAGTTTATTTTCGATGTGAAAATTGCAACTTTCGTGGACGTTTATCGATTGGTAAAGTGGACATACGAATGCATTGCAAGGCAAAAGGCAATCGACGCGGATAAAAACGGCGGTTGCTTCTTCAAAATTCCTAGGCCTACTGATCACAAAATATCGACAACAAGGCATACGCTACGGCACCATGTAGTTAAAAAACACATAAAGGAAGTCTCTGCTAGGCTAGTCTTGACTTCTTGAAGCCCTTACTATCCACTTTGCCATAATATATGATAGATCGCCACTTTATTAACACTGTTGGTAAAGTGGCCAAATTTTAACTACTTAGAACTTCTGTACTTAAAATTCAGAGAATACATTTTTTTCAAAAAAACTCACGAGATATTCGAATTAAAAGTTTAAATAATATGTCTCAATAGTTTTCGAAGGCTCAAATCCCGATATATATCTAATGAGAATCGAAAGTTCCTTAAGGTCGCCACATTCCCTGCACTCCTCTTGCTACAAACGTATTTAATGAAATTAACTAACCATTAAATACAACGGAATTAAGAGCTTGTCAAAGTCAATGTTAAATACATTGATTGTAATTAAATATATAGAGCAAAGTATGTAAAACCAAGACAAATTATCCTTTCTTGTGTAATAATCTACCGTAACACGAAGCTTGAAGTGAATATTTTATTATTTCGACGAATCCTTTTCGAATAAAATCTCGAGAATCCGGCCGCATTTGAATCGTTATAAAAATGACCCACTGTTAAAGAGAAGGGCAATATCTTTGATTTTATATCATTTGGCATATAAATATTTCATTACAACTAATTGCTTATCCATGACATTCTGTATATTTGCCCCGGTAGACTGGTCATTATCAAGACATACGAATTACCTTTAACCTACAAAATGAACCTGCAACTTTCAGCGTCTGATGAATTTAGGGTTGCTAAGTTTCCACGATCTAGAGCTCCTAATAGTACACCTAAATGACATAATTAAATACCAGAACGTGAAATACCATTCCGTCTATTTTTTAATAACTTTAAAAATCCCTTAAAAGATTATATTTCATTTATCGTATATTGGCGCGTTGATAAATCTATAATAAACCACTTTGCAACAACGCTAACTTTAAAACACTCAAGGCCACATAATTTTCCACAACTACTCATTCCAAGTGCGTCCTAAAAACCCTTTCTCTCAACGACTACCGTCAACGAAATCGCCTATTTATACATGCCAACACACTCGCGTGTGCACTCGCGTTTATTCGCCGTGACGAAGGCTCTATAGAGCTTATTTCCAAGTGGAGCCGGCGCGCGCGCGTTTTAAATCGAGGATTATTAGGCAGCGCATAAAAGGCAGCGCAGCGCCGCACTCTGAAAAAGCTGCAGGCAGCAGTCCGGGCTATAATACGCCGCGCCGCTGCATTGTCGCTTTCATATTTCAGGCGTGCGAGAGGGCGAGAAAAGGCGCGCCGTGACGATAACGCGCCCCACCCAGTTTAAGTGACTGTATTTCTCACCTCCGCACTCTCTTTAACGCAGTTTTACGTGGAAATGAACGCTTGACTGGGGAAGAGGTGAGGGTATGCAGAGGGGGATAGAGATATTTGGGTGGTTATGAGGGATGATTGTTAAACCGTTCAGTGTATGAAGATTATGCTAGAGAGATAAATTCAGTTTATAGCATTAAGTTTAAAAGGTGGAACAGAAAATTATACAGTATTGTTTGAGTAGAAGAGCGTTGGGTAGCTCTGGCTATTGAAACTTAAATGTAAATAAATAGTTTAATATTATTTCAAGTTTAATTATAAAATACTAAAAATAAAAGAAGTACTTCAATAAACTTGATTGATAGGAAATTTAAAGTATATTTTTGATTAGCAGAAATTCGAGATACTACTGACGTTTTAAACTTTAATGTAAATAAATAGTTTAATATTGTTTATAATAACACTATATAAAGCTAAAAACAATGGAATACTTTGATAAACGTGATTATCAAAAAATTTGAAGAATAAATTCATTTTATATGTAGGAAAATAAATTTATCTCATAAGATATTTCAGTCTATCGGATGGATGAAAATTAAATATTTGATTTTTGTAATAAACGCCGATCTAGATAATTATCTAACGTACGTATATGTCAAAAATTAAAACATGGATTGTTAATGATTTTTTATATGAAATGTTGTGTCATAAACGTAGATTAAATTAAATTATATTATGTATGCACTGAAAAACTTCATAATTTGAAACTTATACTTTCAGATGATGTCATATTAAGACAATAAATCTCTGGAGGTCCGTCTTTCATCTACGTAGAAAATGTCAATCTATTTATCTGTTATTCATTGTCATGAAAACAGACAAGAAAATTTCAGAGTAAAATAATCTGTATTTCGAAAATCATTGAATTCCAATTCCGATACAACACCGTTACATCCGCGAAATCGCGAAAAATCAAATGAAATACTGAAAGGCGAGAATCGCAAGAAAAATCCCGCCAACCATCGCAAAACTTAATGAAAAATCGAAAACTCCGTAAGCCCTGCATTCTTGTCCCATTATTATTGGCTCGTTACATCGCCTACTGCATCCTCTCCCTTCACCCTCGACAATATAACGCAACTGCCGTCGTCGCTGGCTCCGTAATACCTCGATAACGAATTAAAGCGCATTACCATCCACGTCTCTGCTCGTCGTATACCCCGACTGCGTCTACTTCAACGCAAGATTTTTCCTCTCGGCTTTTTGCGCTCGGTCCTCTCGCCCTCCCGTAACGATTTTACGAGAGGCGAGAGGCGCAGGAGCGTGTAATTCGTTTCTGTATTTTCCATGCAAATTAACGTAATTCTCTCTGTCGCTCGCCTCGTCCGCGCTGCCGCTTGTTTTGCAGCCCGGCGTGCCCTCCTGTTGTTTTTGTTGGCGTTGCAGAGCGACAGAGAGAGCGAGAGAGAGAGAGAGAAAGAGATAGATAGAGAAAGAGAGCGTTACTGGCTTATGAAAGTTTATCGTGTCGAGCAGCGACTTTTCGCAGGGATGAAGTGTATACTGATTAAAATATTATTTTTCACGGCTATTTTCACGCGCTTTTGAACGCTCATTGTTTCGGACTTTATGGGGCTTGCTAATTGTTATTAAATACGTATTTATTTGCCTATAGTAATAATGCAGATTGCATAACGAATTTTGTTGGAATTTAACTGTGTTATTAATCGCAATGTTTATTTTAATGTTTTTCGTGTTGGCCAATAACATTTTGTAAATATTTGCATATATTTTTGGATACAATATTTTATAACTTTTGGATAAAATATGTTGTAACTTCCAAGTTATGTATACTTTATTTGAACAAAAATGCAAATAAATTGCTGTCCAAGAATCAATTAATTTTTACGTGTTTAACAGTTGGTTCTACATAGGCTGAAAAGTATTAGCTCTTATAGATAACACAAGTCAGGCCATACTAAACAAACTGTAATGCCTTAAAAATATAGTTTACCGTACATATTTATCTAAAAAAGCAGTTATATAAACACTGCGATAGATTTGAAATTTTTACTATCTAATATTTATTATAGATTGATTTTTTTTCAAAACAATTGAAATTATTCTATGGGATTCAATAAACTTTTTAATTGACTTACTAAAGCTTTAATATCTACTATGTACCACAAAGTTGAAAAGAAGAGAGTCACAGTTAAAAAAATATTAACTTTAAGTATCTTCTTTTTTGTCAGAGTGTATGACTAAAAAGATAAAGCGTATTTATAACAATTATTATAAAAGGATAGATGGTTGAGGGCATCCAGCGAGTTTACATATTGAAACAAAAGGATCATTTATAATCTAAATAATGAAAAAGTTATTTTGCAAAAAATACGAATTTGCATTTTTCTGCAAAAATCGCCCACATAATTCATTCATTAATAATGGATTGTGCAACAAGTGAAGAAAATGAGTCGTTTCTAGCAAGGGTCTGAAATGCTTTTCACTCCGTGTTACACACCGAATTTTTTTAACAAAGGCATGATATGATTTATTTTATACACGTGAATTGGGTAGAAGATTGTGAATTTTGAGTTGTGCACACAATAGTTGCTAATCAATTATTTCTCAGAAAAGCGTGAGATAATATCCATTTTTGAGCTCGAAATACGCAATTTTCTACTGTACTTTAAGGCATGAAAAAAGGCTCATTTCACGCTTGTGTTGAAAATAAATTATTGTTTTTTCAACAATAAACCATTAAAAAGATACAATCATTAACAAATTTTCCTTTCTTTCGGTCCTACTTTACAAGCCGTCCCAAAATCAAATTCAACTCGCCACCTCAAAAAACCAACAAAGACCACCGACAATTTCGTCATTCCGTACAGCGCACAGGAGGTACTGATTCACTCGGCGAAATAAAATCAGCCGCAGCGGCCGGCACGATGTAACGACAGGGGAATCGCGTTAGCCTCTGCTCTCGGCGGACTCGCTCGGTGAAAAAAGCAGCACGCAAGTATATAACGCGGGGACAACAAGATTGGTGGAAATGACGTTATGTTATTGCGCTTTGTCGAGCGTGAATTTCGGCCTTTTCGCTGATTTTTTAGCGGGGAGAGATAGAGAGAGAGAGAGAGAGAGAGAGAGAGAGAGAGAGAGAGAGAGTTGTGCACGGCTCGGATATTTTCTTCGACGAGTGGCGACGAGTGTGGAATAAGTGACGAAGAAGATTATGAAGAGAGGAAAATGATATTTTTATTAAGGTTGATGCGGATGACGAGGCTTTTCATGCGAAATTCTTTTGTGCGGAGTGGTCGGTTTATAAATATGAGGGCATGCGTAATCATATAATACTTATCAAAATTTCGGGTAAATCTGAAAAGAATTAAAAAGGCTTTTCTATTTTTTATAAATGTGTATTAATACAAAAAGTACATAATTTAAGTGAATATATTTATAAAAATTGTCGTAAATTTTCTTGTAATTATTTTTTGCTCATTTACGTAATAAAAGTCGTTTTGACTTGAAAAAGGTCTTTCTTAATCAGCAGACAACAATTCGTTCATCACGAGAGTAATGGGTTTTTTAATGAGTCTCGTAAATTAATTATGTCATAATTTTTTTTTATGTTTTCTCTTGGTTTTGTATTTTCTGGTGCATTTTACCTGTAATTTCTGCGATAAAATAATATACATTCTAAAATATTCTGCGAGATAGCGAAATCACACCACAAATATTTTTCTTTACAAATATTTTGTTTCAATTACATATTATATCTCTATTAAAGGGCACCGTGGTACTGCGGTTTAACTAGAATTAGCACCATTATTACATTCTTTAATTATGTCAATGTAGGTGAGAAAATAAGTTCAACTTACGTAAAGTTATACTGATGAAAGATAACTAAATTATCATATCATGATAATATAATTTTTCTAAAAATAAACGTATGGCACTAATATTTATAAGAAAGGAAAGTAAGATAGATGTCCGAGTAACTGGCCACTGCCCAGTACCTGACCACTAAAGGCGATTTTATTTTTTAATAACTTTATAGATCAAATTAGTCATGTATACCTTCTAATTACTGCTATTTAACTATTTAATTTCTTGTATAAAAAATTTCGCTACTTAGTAATTATCTTTATATTTTAGTCATTAAAAAATTATCTGAAATATCATCGTTACCTGCACCATGAATCTCAACAGATATCTTACGTAAAGGCTGAGAAAAGTGCCATACTCGTTAAGATGATACTACTTGAATAAAAGGTATTTCTGCTTACGTAAAGATGATTATAGAATCATAAGAACATTTAAAAATTTTAAAAAAATGTTGACCCTTCCAAATGCAGGGAAAGTTATACAAAATAATATCTATGGATTAATGCTATCTAAAGCAATGTTTACAGTCTAACCGTACTCGAGAATTTCTACTTAAATTTTCGAATTTTTATCATGATTTTCTCAACTTTCCCAAACTTTAGATCAATTTTTTTTCAAAATTCATGCTTTGATGAGCTCTCAAAAATGGTATTAGTTTTATACGTTCTCCTTTAACAGATCATATACTATTTTTTTTTCAATAAATATTAACGTGACTGTGAACTGGTACATGAAAATCGTGTTTGCCCGATAACTGACGGCCTAGCCAGTTATTAGTCATGTCGCCATTTTGCGTGATAATTCTTTTGTCCTAGTATCTGGCCACATAATATTAAATAGAGATGTTGCTATATGCTCTGGCAAATGCTCAGATTTGTTACCTGAATTTGCTGTAAGTATTCAATCGTAAAAATACTTAATCTAAAAATAGTAAAGTAATATATTTATAACATATTTTTGTAACACATGTTTAGATTACGCGCTTTAACACGGTACAAACATGCTCCTGAAAGATTGAAAATTTTTATTTAACGGGTTTATATATTCCAGGTCTTTCTAATAAATATGTGGTATCATTCGGGTGATACTACATAATGTTTAAGGGAATCTTAACATTAAGATAGCTTGAATTATACAAAATAAGTCTTAACTATTTTCAGGCCTCCCTACACATGTGGTAGCATCCGGATGATACCACATTACTCCAGTGTTTACAGTTTCAGTTAAACAGTTTCGAGTTAATAAAGTATTAGCAGGAATAATGTAATATTTCTCGCTCATCTTTTTATCGCCCACCAGTCGAAAAATGAACGCTTCAGTCCCCCTATATATGCATGAAAAAACGCGTTTTCGTACAAATGTGCCAAAAATAAAATTATTTAGTAGATTAAGATTTCAAAATTGATGAACTGTTATATAATAATAAATAAGAAAAATGAATAATTTATCATAAAGTTACAAACAAATTGTCTTAATTTTTATGCATATTAAATATTAGTATTAAATTAGTATTAAATTAGTAAAAATAAGTATTAGTATTAAAATTTTAATATTAACAAATTTTTTAGTATTAAAAAAAAGGGGCCTATGCAGCTCAACTGGTTAAGGCGCATGCCATAGCCGTTTGATGTACGTTCGGCCTCAAGGGCGCGAGTTCGAGTCCCCGTTGGATTGATTTTAGTAGGGCTTACCATTAGTAGGGCCAACAAATCAATGATTTAACAATTAGACTTGGATTATTTTGAAATATCTAGATTCTTGAAACGACGGTGGTGGTGACATATCATTATAATATACGGAGATAATAAAAGTATCGTACAAGATTCAACGAAACCCACACACAGTTTAACAGTTATTTGTTCTTCTCAAAATCACAATTTTACAGTTACATCCCTTTTCCAGATCGCCCCCTAATTAGAATACACACAAACTTCAATTTTGGACCTACAATTTCCACCGTCAACACTTCCTTCTAAACCAGCCCAAAGAACCTGCAAGTACCTTCGACCTCTCGCCGACGCGGCAAACAGAGGTAATTAATGGAAGTGACAATCAAGGGCCGGGTTAGATGCTCCCGACGAATAACATTAAATCTCGGCCCTGCATCCTGTGCGTCTATTTGTCTAAGGCATCGCGCGCGCGAGAAAGTTCGGAGTTGTACCCGACTCGCTGTTTACATTAATTCGAACGCGCGCGCGCGCGGCCGACTGAAACGCGTTTGTACTACTGGGCGGTATTGAGGCAACCTTGAAACTCGATTATGTCGTCGGAACGATTTGACGATAGAGGTAATCCGTTTTGTATTTAGCGTTTAGATTGATAATGGAGTTTAATGTATTTAATTTAATTATTTAATTAAACAATGAATTTTTATTTTTTGATGTTTTTTATTAAAAGTTCTCATAAATTATAAAAATATAATATATAAAAACGTAAGAAAATGTTGAATCAAATTTAACATAAATTAAATTATCTCGTTTTATTCGATCTCTCTACAAATTCTAAAATAATATTAAAATAAATGTTTACTTATAAATTCGAACTGTACATTTAAATTCATCAAAATATTACAATTATTTTATAAAAATTATACATTTGTGTTATATTGTATGAATGATTTTGTATATTTAATTAATTTAATACACTTGTAATTCAAGCTTAAAAGAGACGTATTCTAAATTGATTAATTAACAGGAATATCCAATATTATTATAGAAAGTAAATTTGCATAATCAAAAGCTTCTAATTAACCTTCAAGTATACTGCATATAAAAATTACATTGGTACAACGCTGGGCCACACAGGCCCTGGCCATTTTAACCCATTGCAGGACGGGTGCCACTATAATGGCACCCTATTTTTGTTCAGTTTTTTGTACATAACTTAGACAGTTTGAGCTCAATATCGCTCAAATATTTTTCTACATAATCCTAGATACCTAAGAAATAAAATTCTAAGCTTAAATTTACAAATGTTTGTTTATATAATTAGTTATAAACAATTTAAGAAGAAAAAACTTCGATTTTTTAGATTAAATTCGCCCCGCAAAGGGTTAAATCGCTTGTATCTTCGACAATATAGCATGAATTCCAAGTTTCATTTTAAGCAATATGTAAAAATCCGAAGAATGACACTATGTAGCTGAAATTTACCTTCAATTTTTGCAACGAAGATATTTGTAAAAATATGAAATAACAGTTTTTCATTTTTCAAATAAAAGCTCTTTTTTAAAAAATTGTAACTCTCTTTCAAGTTTACTCAGAGACGTTTTAACACGTCGTGTTTTTATAAAATTAATGTATTTTATAAAAACAACAGTGTTTTATATATACTAGGCTATAAATATACTATATTTATAATAGATATTTAATTATATATAATTCACAGACCTAGAAAATTCCGGAAAACCCTGGAAAACCATGAAAACATAAAATTTTAATATTTCTGCGAAATAATTGGTTAAAAAATATTCGCAATGTAAATGTAAACAATACTGAGTTTATTTATTCTTACAATCATACATTATATTATTAGTAATTATTAATAATTATAATGCGCTTTCATGGTTACAATAAATTTTGATGTGTGCTTGTTGCACATATATACCTTGGAAACTTAAGACACAAAAAAGGTTTTCCTATCCAGAGAAATGAACGACGTTTTCTTTTAGTCATTTTATGTTGGGAATATTTTCGCAAGGATTCTTATCTTTCGGAATTACAATAATTCCAACGGAAATCTGCCGTGCTCCAAAAAACTCACACTCCCAGTTATTTTCTGCTGTTCTAAATTATCATAGAAACATATATTACTTCATATTTACACTAACTTTCGCATAAAATTCACTTTTCACTGTCGTGTGATTTTCTAACACACATACACTGCTGGGTCACTGAGACCTTTTAGAAAACTTCCGACGCTGCTCACTTGGCTAAATCGCACGAAATGTTGCGACTCTACAGCATACGTAGCAGTGGAACTCATCTAGACTTTTTCCCCATTGGCCCGAACACCTCCCCTAATTACATAAAATTATACGTAGCTTTAATCTGAATAATAATTAACTCCTGACATTTCACAGAGAGCGCATACACAGTACGTTTCGCTGCGCTTTTTAATTTTCGGAAGCATTGAGAAGCATACCGAGCACGGCAATTTTAATCTCGTACTTTCTATTTTCGTCCGTAGAATGAACAATGTTTATACAGTTTTCTAGTTCTTAATGTTAGCTCATATTTCTGGAAATCTTTGTGTTAATTTAATTAAAAGTTATATTAATTAGACTATGCTGAAAAAATAGTTTTAATTACATTTTTCAATAAAAATAATTTTAATTACATTTTTTAATAAAAATAGTTTTAATTACATTTTTTAATAAAAAGTACTTTACATGAATTTTTTGATAAAAAACCGAGTATTTTCCTAATGTAGAAACAAAAAGAGTATGTTTGCTATAGATATAACGTCTATTATGCAATTTCTATACCTACACTCTGAGTTCGTTTTGCTTTAAGCTTTCAGTGCTAAAGATCATTAATACCGTAACAGTTAGACTAATTTGAAGACACTCAATAAATAGAGAATATTTTTCATTGTTTTTAGATCTAAAAAGATTTTTTGTAACACGTACATGAAAAAGGCCCGTTTTCATACCTATGTCAAGAGATTGAGCACTTCGAGCATCTTCGAAGAGCGGGAGGATCAGTCAGTATTTTTAAAAGGCGGGGGGTCTCTAAATTAGATTTGGGCCAACAAATTCGAAAAAAATCCCTACAGTGTCTACCAAAAATAAAAAGTTAATTCCACCCTAAATGGACCACCCCCAGCCCCCCAATTCACCCCCACCACCCCTTCAAAAAATGAAAACTTCACCGCTTGTATACAGTGTGTTTGGAAAGATTCGACACTGTCAAACTTGTATTTGCTTAATAAAGTACACTATGATCTCTCTATGAACTACCTTCACGCTTATTCACCATTGTTAGCCTTTTTACCCCCCCCCCCCTCCTCCCCCTTAAGGAGGGTGGAGGCGGTGGTTTTATTAATTATTTATGTGCAGGGTATGTAAATACAAAATATGTAAGCTTGATCACCAGACTTGACTAGGGTATCCTGTGGTTTTTGGGATCGCTGATTCCGAATCCGAGGTCCGTTGACCTCCATCACATCAGGTTCAAGGTCATTTGAAGGTCAAACTGTAAAAACGCCGATGAAAAATCCAGAAAAATACATCCATAGGTTTTTGGGAACGCTGAATCCGAATTTGTGGTTTATTTAACAGGTAGTTCATAGAGAGTTCATAGTGTACTTTATTAAGCAAATACAAGTTTGACAGTGTCGAATCTTTCCAAAAACGCTGCATACAAGCGGTGAAGTTTTCATTTTTTGAAGGGGTGGTGGGGGTGGTCCGTTTAGGGTGGAATTGACTTCTTATTTTTAGTAGACACTGTAGGAATTTTTTTCGAATTTTTTGGCTCAAATCTAATTTGGGTCAAAAACCGGCCTTAGAGACTCCCCACCTTTGTCATTATCAAAATTTTTGAAACTTTTAAAATTAATTTATTAATATTTGCTACCCATTTGAAATTAAATTTATTTATGGTAGACGACTCAAAACGACCGATTCCCCATCCGCCTTACATGTATAAAAAAGGGGCTATTCATGCACTAAATAAAAAAAATATGGTGTGTGAAAAGGCTTTTTCAGACTCGGATGATTTCCTCCCTTGTTGCACAATGTACTATTGTCTTACGTAAACAGAACAAAAGTTATTTGGTATCAAAAGTTAATGCAAGACGAACTTAAACTCTAGCTATAGGAATTATTTCATAGTATACCCAATTAGTACAAATATTTTCCACAGTCCTGCTGAATATATTACAACCGTCCAAACACCCGCCATAACTATATTCTCCTTCATGTCTAAAAACTCCCACAAAATTTTCCAATAGAGTCTTTTCCACTGGCGCTAAGTACACCCGCCGTAACACCGAGTCAATCGAACAAACTCTCTTTCCCTTGCAAAACGAACTAACTGAACTGAACTCCTCCTACAAGACCGACAAAAGAAAATTAAGAAAAGCTCGTGGCCGCGGCTCGGTACATCCAACGAACAGGAAAAGAAATCAAAGTAGTAAAACAAGAAAGAAAGCAAGAAAGAAAGAGAGCTTACGAAGAACAAGGGAAGAACTCGCCGAGGAAATTCGACAAGTAAAAGAGCGCGCAAAAAAGCGTGCGCGGAAGTTTAAATGGAACAACATTCGCGGGGCGAGTACACATAAAAGGCTGTCCGCGCGGAAGAATGGGAGGGGAGGGGGAGAGCTGAGCAAAATAAACGAGAGCGCGGGAGCGCGAAGATAAATACGAAAATCGGGGTTGGGGGGAGTGGGACGTGAAAAACGCCGTGCCCTCGCACAAAGGAGGAACATCTTTAGCGCGCGCTTCCGCGAAACAACGGCAGCAACGCTAAGAGTAATCGGCGATTCGGGCCAGGGCTTTTTGTTCCGTTCGGGTCTATTGTGTGGCGTCGGTGGGGAGAGTCTTTGAGGCTGCTCCGGAGATTCGCGTGGCGGTTGTTTGTAATTTTTTTGTTGGTTGGCGAAGGTCGTTTCGTTTATGAACTCGATTAGTAAGACGATGGGGGACAAGCTTTTTGTGGGCGGTTGGTATTTATCTGTGGTGTTCAGTCTTATTTGAAGGTTCTTTGGTGGGTGACTTTTAGGAGACATTTGAATGTTTTATCTTTTTTGTTTATATAAGGAACTATTTTTAATAAACAGTAAATATTGAGTGACATCGTATTTTCAATTTTATTTGCGAAAATGTATACTGAAATCTTTTTTATGACAAATTTCTTACAGAGGACCATATTTTATGGGTGCATGCAGGGTACCACATAAACTTTTATTATTTTTCAGATTTATAAGTGCACGAAATATAAATAACGTCTCGTTTGATATATGTTTAAATTTGAATATTAACTCAATATTAGCATACGAAATAATCAAAAACTTATGTTACTGCAATAATTGGAATCCGTATTTATTCATTGACTTTTGATTTTGTGATTAAATATTTATTGGTTTTAGTCAAAAAATGAGTAGAACTGCAGTGAAAATTTTCGAAAAATATAAAGAAAGTAACGATTTGCCATAAAAATTATTGCAGTGATATCTCACCTATTTTAACATCTCGGAACCGAAATCCCTCATCTATTTTAACTTAATCAGTTTTCAGATACCTTTGAATTATATCAGCATATGTATGAGAAAACAAATAAACAGACTAAATTAAGCTAGACACAAGTAAAAATATGTAAAATAACATATACAAAACATTTAGAGATAGAATTTTTTAAAACAGCCCGCGGTAGTCTCAAAAATGGAACCATACGAGATACAGTTAAAATGTTATAAAGACATTCAAAACTGATACATTTTTATTAAGATTTGTTAAGATCTGTTATACATCTTCTGTGATAATTTTTCTTAAATTAATTCATCAAATTGAGATCGTGTATAGATCTTTATAAGATCTTCTTTTCGAGATAAACAAGATCTTAAAAAGATCTACACAAGATCTCAATTTATTGATTTTTTTAAAGTAAAATTTTCACAAAAGATGTATCAAAGATCTTAAGAAGATCTTAATAAAATTGTATCAGTTTTTAATGTTTTCAGAACATCTTAACTGTGTCTCGTACGGTTTCATTACTAAGACATATGAAAAAGATCTTTTTAACGTGAATGAAAGATCTCTTTTATTTTTACGCGGGAGGTGAAGGAAAAGCATGCGAAAAAATTTATTTTAATAAATTACAGTGACTCTCTAATTTTTAATTTAATTATACTTCTTCCACTAAAACTTTAATTTCATTAGAATACTTTTCAAGAGTACATTTCCACCCTTTCTTGAAGTAGCACTTAAGGAATTAAAAATGTTCAACGTTTTCCAAAAGAAAAGTCAAAAGTCCGTACCACTTCACGTATGCTCATCCTCTTTCATCCTCTCCCAGAAACGCGCATCATCCTCTCAAATTTGCGTTTACAGCGTAGTTACAAGAGCACTTTAATGAAGCAAAGCAACACTTGCATCATAAAAGCTCTTGAGTATGAAATTAGTATTTTTTATTTATATAATTCAGAAATACAACTTATAGTAGTTATTTCACGAAATGGAAATAATTAAGACTCTTCAGTATTTCAACAAAATGTATGCACTGAAATAAGTTAAAAAGTAAAAGTAACTATTTATGTGTAATAAGCAAGCCTTTAGTAATTCTAACTATTTGTATTGTTTCTTTTACTACAATTCGATCGATTGCTATGACATAAAATATTCGGGAGCTCTACTAATTGTAACTAAATTAGTTAATTTAACTATTTTGCATAACCGTTCACGTTATGTTTATAAGGCTGCTGATTTTGAATGAGAGGTTAGGATTCTAGCTTTGATGAACCATCATAGTTTTGACCGAAATTATCAATAAATACACATTCAACGTATTTTGGAAGCCTACAGGTGACATAAAGTAAATATACTTGAATGTTTTGATTCTTGTTAGCGCGCTAAATTGAGTATCTACAAACCTAGCTAAAATTAGTTGATTGTACTATAGTATAGAAGACTCAGTGTAGCAAATTGTCCACAAAGCAGGAAATATTTCTGCAACGTATATTGGGAAACTTTGGTACGTTCCTATGAAAGTTTCAAACACGTTGCAGAAACATTGTTGAAACCTTGAATTGTCCGTTTCTGCGTTTCAAAGGAAACCTTGTAGAAACATTTATGCGACTGTGTAATGTGTTGCTTGGTCCGTTGTAGGAAAATTTCTGCAACGTTTCAACCGAAACTTTAAAAAATGTTATAAAAAATAATAAAATACGACAAAACTTTTCGGGTTAACCTACAAATTTGGATATGCCATCCAGATGGTACTACCACATTGGTAGGTTAATCCTAAAGGTTTCGTTTTTTATTATTTTTTACAAAATTTAGAACGTTTCTGTTGAAACTTTGTAGAAACGTTCCCACATCGGATGAAGTAACATGTTAGATAGCTTGAGGTAGTCAGTATCGTCACATAAACATTTCTACAAGATTTTTTTTGAAACGCATAAACGAACATTTTAAGGTTTCTGATCTTAAAGGATTGAAGAAGTTCTGTTACCTAAAATTAATAAAACAACGCGAGTATAACAAATTTCAACATCTGTAAAAATTCGAGTATAATTTTATGTAATAATTTGTAAAGAAAACCTTAAAAACAAAATTATCTATAAAAATAAAAAGAAAATCAATGAAAATGTATGATACGCCCTAAAGAATCCACATGATAATAACTATAAGTAAGTAAAAGTAACTACCTACAATAAATACCTACGTGTAACAACTACCTTATACAGTCAATAAAGATACAATTCATAAATCCCCACGTATAAAACATCGATCCACAGTTTACCCCTCTCACCTCATCCATATTAACATCCAATTTGTCAGTTAACCCCCCCCCTGCCCAACGTCCCTTCTCTCCGCCCTAAAAACCTGCAAACCCTCTCCAACCCTCTCAGCACTTCAGCGATCCATCATCTCGCACCTCTCCAACTTTCTAACCTCTGCATCTCCTCTTGCCTTTTCCACAAGTATCTCCCTCCCTCCCTCTCTCTTTCTCTCTCTCTCTCTCTCCCTTCCCATTATCAAGATTCCGCTGACTCGACCCCGGAGCACCAACACCAACAGCAGCAGCAAACCTCGAGCGCGCCAACGGCGTTGTTTACTCGTTAGCGGTTATCGGGGATATGGAGACGAGCCCCGGCTCTGCGAACTTTGTCCGAGCTGCAGCTGCAGCCGTAGCCGTGACTCTGCAGCCGGGCATTAAACACGCCGTCTGAATACTAACGATCTTGGACGCGGCGCGGGACGCACTCGCGTTTATAGCTGCACGTCGATGCTCGAGTGTGGAAGTTTCGAGGACTGCGCGGTAGGGATCTAAATTGCCGAGGGCCGATTTCGCCAAGTTTCGAGCGCGAGGGAGATTCGTTTTGTTGGTGGAGAAGGTTGTTGGACATTTTTTTGGAGGGGGCAGGGGGGAGGGGGTTCGTTAACGTACTTGCACGAAATGTCGGTGAGTGCAGAGGGAAACTTGTTAAAGGGAGGCAGGCCTGGGTTAAACCCAAAAAAAGATTTTTTTTTACCAGTCTAGAAAACTTTCTATATATAAAAGCAATCATTCTGAAAATGTTTATGGTACCAATAATTAAAGATAGCTTTAATTTTACCATTGTAAAAGCTCAAAATCTTGTTCCTTTAAGTCATAATAAATCACTATTTTCAGTACAATATTTATTAAAGTAAGTTTGTTCCTCACACGATTCAAGGTGACAGGAAGAACGAAATTTTTTTTGCACAGTAATCGACTCCTTTTGACATGTATTATAAAATAGGCGAAGCACGTTATCTTTAAAAAAAATTTTATTATTTTTTTTCGAATATCGAATTAATGTTTTAAAATATTAAAATTTTTTGTTTAAAAAATTGATTGGATCTTCGAAGAAAAATAATAAAACAATTTTTAACGGGAATATGCTCCGCTCATTTTGTAATACATGCCAAATGGAGTCGAATAACCGTCGAAAAAATAATTTTCGTTTATCATGTCACCTAGAATCGTGTGAGGAACAGAATTACTTTACTAAATATGGTATTGAAAATAGTGCCGTATAAGATTAAGATTTTGAGGTTTTACAACGGTAAAATTTAAGATATTATTGTGTATTGATAGCATAAAATCTTTCAGAACGATTGTTTTAAACATAAAAAGTTTTCTGAACTTGTAAAAAAAAATCGTTTTTTGGATTTAACCCAGACCTGCCCCCTTAATTGTTTTCGAGGAGACGGGTCGGAGGTGTGTCCTTGAGCGTTTGCGAGATATTTGGCGAGTCGGAGGGGAACTTTTTTGTTTCTTATTGAGGTAACGTTACACCGTCTTTGAAATTGTATAGATTAAAAAAGAGTTGCCGACATGAAAATTTAAGTTGCTGCGTTTGTTTTTAAATGGATAATTTCTAATGTAATTTTTACTGCAATTTTTAATTGGTTTTAACTTTAGAATAAAATAAGTTTTTAAACGGTTAGGCTTTTTAATTGCTTTAATTATGTATTTCATATTTTATGCATGGATATTGCTGAAATTTGCTTGCGTTTCATCAAAATACTTTTCAGATTATTTTCTACAAATTTAATTCGGATTTGTAAAGAAATCTAACGCAAGGAAATTTTTGAATAGTAAAAAATTGTATTTTGGGAAAGTAGTATATTCATAAAAGAATACATATAAATGATTTGTTTATAGACATATTAAATAAAAAAAGGATTGTTGTTTTATATTTGTAACCGAGGTCAAATCAATTCGGACTTTAAAAATAAACGATAAAAATGTAAATGATTGTTAAAGCGGAAAATTGAATTGTTTCCGCAAATCCGCAGATTTATTTACAAAGATGTACAGATGGTTGTAATTTATCACAAAATAAAATTAAAAGAATCTGTAACATGTTTTTGTGATAAATAAATCCGTTTGAAAAAAATCAATATCGCTACAATCAACAGAAAAGCAATAAAAATATAGCAAACAGGAACAAATCTTCTTTCAGGTACTGTGCACAAGCGTTTCTATATAAATCAAATATAAACAAATGCTCCGATAGATTGCAATTAAAGCAGAGCATGCAATCTAGTTACTCATGAATAGAGAACTTGGAATTGTATGTACTATATTCATGAAATCGAAATTTATAGATCACGTTTTACTACACAAATATATCAATTCACAAAATATTTAATAAATTTTAAGTAATAAATGATAAATGAAAATTAAACATTATTCTGTTATAATTTTCCAGAATTAATAAGCAATTGCGAAATAATGCAGCAAATTGTATTGTACTCCTGCAAAATACCTCATGTAAGCCACCTAACTTGATTATTAATAGATCATGGTGGCTAATGAATGCTACTAATACTCTAATAAATCTCTTTAATTCCTAAATCACTAAATTTAAAAATAATATATTAGAGACTTTATGTTTGAATAAGATTTTTCTTTTTATCATCATTAAATTAAATGTTTTCTTCAATTTATTAGCATATATTCTATAATTTTGTTATATATTTTTCTTCTCACTTTCCGCAAATGACTATAACATAACCACCAAAGCCAATTATTTTTATGTAAAAAGTTTACCAAACCTGTGTACAAGTCATAATTAAATAAATCAAATGAAACAAAAACATCAAACAATTCTAATGCACTACCCCACATCAGTATTCCCCGAAAAACTCTCCTCAAAAAGCAGTCCTTAAAAAAATCCACGCCATCCTCCTAAAAGATCGCTGTCCCCTTCCTACTTCTCCCACGGCGAACAAAGTAACCCCGCGCGCCATCCGATATCCTCACCTTCTCGAACAGACGTGCTTACACGAGATCTGCTGCTACGCGGTGGCGCTCGTAAATTTAAAATTCGCCCATTATTATCGGTCGGCCAATGGCCCCCGCGTGCTCGGAGGAATCCATCAGCGTAGTACGCGCGCGCGCGAGACTTTTTACGATGAGGGGGATCTCGATCACACCCGAAGGCGTCGGCGTCTCGCGCGTCTGATGCGATGTCCTTTACGAGCTGAGCGAGCGACACCTGAGAGAGGAAGAGAGAGAGGAGAGATTTTTGTTGTGGGCTACGGGTGCTGCATCGCGTTTACGAGGGTGGCAAAAATGAGATTGGAATTCATTTCGGGAGGTGTTGTTGGGAGATGCGAGAGTTCGAGACTTATGCTCTCCTAAATTTAGAAATCAATAGTTCTTTGGAAAAAATAGTTTTATACAATCCCTGGTGGAAAATTAATCTACAATTATGTAGATCTATCTAGTTTGCCATGGGAATAATCGAGGGTGTATGTATATATTATGTGAACTGTAGAAAAGCAAACGAAAATTGAACTGCTGAGTTGTGGAAATCGAGCGAGCACTGTTAGAAAGATAGATTTTACACTACTCAGTAATATTATTTTCAGTCCTCGCGTGTAATTTCACATTCCTGAATTTCAGCTGTAGATTTTAAAATTAGGTTGGAAATGTGTAAGCTAAAATAATTAAAACGAGAGCTCCTGATCACTCGTTTTCTATTCTTCTATTATACTTTTTTTTTTTTTTTTTTTTAATATTATTTAACGTCGCCATGTTTGTGCTTCCATGTGGTGCTAATCGGCGACGGGGGTCTGCGGTGTGTTTGTATTATACTTTAAATTTAATTTATTGGAAAACGACTGTTTAATCAGTCGTAAGGATACCCAAATAAACAACTATTGCACGAGTTTTAGAAGGGTTTCAGCTCTTCCAATATCTAATTCAATTTATGTTTAAACTGTAATTTTTCATTAAAAAGTTTAATTTTACTACATTAAAAGCTATACTTTTAGAAAATCCGGTAATGTAAAAATCACTAACTCAGCAGCAATTGCTTTATTTCCAACCCTTAGCAGATGAATTTTGCATTTCTCTGTTGAATTTTTAATTGAGTGCACTTTCATAAAAAGTATCAAGTGATGGGTTGCTTAGTAGTGCAAACGACTGCCCAAAAATTACTATTCTTTATTCGTAGATGCATTTTTATAGCAGTCTTTTCAACTCATATTTTTTTGTCTGACAGTGTAATGCAAATCTATTTGAAAAAGCCCTAAATTATATACACACATTCGTTACTTAGTAAGATCTGCTTTTTAGATAGCTTATCGGGATTTTTTGAAAGGGTCTTTCGTAAGTACTTATCAGACTTGAAGTTATTTTTAACATTACATAAATAAGGGAAATAGTGAAAAAATATAAATATGTGGAACATAAATAAAAATATTAGAATAAGCATTTGAATTCGAGAAGGTAAAGTTACACTATTTAAGCAGCATTTTATTTTAATATCTTGATTGATTTGAATAGATATTCTAAATTATTATGTAATCAACTCAATATTAGGAAGAGTACAATGACATATTTTAATGCCTTACATACTCGTTTATTCCTATATTTCTTTATAAAATCCCTTCTATTCCCAATCACCGAACCATCCACTTGTGAATCATCCCTTTAGCATCCATCTCCACCGTTTCCTGCAGAATCCCACTCTCGAAATTCATTCCTCACCCACACATACCATCCCGTTACGCAATCCAGCAGCGCAGCCAATCGAAATCTCCGCGTTACGCAAAAGTCCATTGCAAACAGACAGACCCTGCAGCTGAAGCGAATTCGGAAATCTGAGCAACGCTCGCGCGAAATAAAGACGAAATTCCTATATAGATACTCCCGGTATCTCGCAGAAATATTCCTCAGCCAAGGAATCTGCAGCTGCTGGGGGATTCTCGTGAAATCCATCGGCTCACGCACTCACTGAGCCTTCGATCCTCTGCTCTGCGTAATCCCTCCCTTTTACCGGAGTGCGAGCAGCGAGCCCTGTCCTGCCCTTCTCGCGTAAGTGCAGATTCGTGTTTACACCCGCGCGCCGACTCGACTTGGGCGCGCGTAGCGTACTGGTGGTTCGCTTTTCGCGCTGCTCTTGGTCTGTTGGATTTATGTGCTCGGAGGGCACTCGGGGATATCATCGTATGTGCTGATTCTTTATTCTTTTTCTGTTCTTTTTTTACTAATCTGTTGAAGGTGGAGATAAAGCTAGGAAAGAATTTGATTTAACGGATATATAAGCTGACAGATTCTTTATTGACTAATGGTTAGATTTTTTCAATTTTTTGAATTGAGATAGTATACCTAGGTAGCAATCTAGATTAAATTTAATACAAACAATAGTTTAATGAAATGATGTGTGTTGCTATAGAAACTAGTCGGTACATGCAATAGGTTCCTGAATTATCAGCATTATCAGTGATCAGTTACAAAAATTATGCCATGAATCAGTGCGATAGCAATTCTCTGGTTTAAGCATTCTTCTATCGTACGGTCGGTGCACATTCTGTTTCGGATCTTCACATTATCTATCTCCATTTTCAGTAACCTCAGACGTTAAAAGGTACTCCACGTTAGGCACCATTTGTGATGTGATTCATCATAATTAAGAGAGTGAGAGAGAAAAACTGAGGGATATGACGGTGAATTATTTAATAAAGAAATATTATGGTAACTGCAAGTACTACAATATCAAGCTATAATGTAATATTCAAGAAGTATAATACATTAAAGGAATTACTTAGAACGGAAAAAATTCTTTAATATTATTGAATCCTTTTTCCCTAGACAATTTCTGAGCATTTTTGTTCAAGATGTTATTTGTGAGTATATAATAATATTATGGTAATAAAATAATTATTTAGAAGTATTATATTAATAAATATATCAGTTATTTATCTTGAAAATTCCCCATCTTCTAAAACATGATTTTTAACACTGTAAGTACCAAAAAATTAATTATTATACCAGTGTTATTCACACACTTTATACTTAAAAACAGAATATTGGTATAATGTATTTGTTACCACATCCCAGCGTAAAGTTAATACTTCTTCCCCGCCGAGTCGAGAAACAAGTGCTACATTAATTCCCTGCCCCCACTCTAGTTCCCCAGCACTATGCGCATGTGCCATCGCCTTCGGCTCGGGCATAAACAGCGCGTGGCGCCGCGAACTAGAGTGAGATTAGGGAGTAAATATGTAGCACTATTTCCCTTCTTCGGCGGTGAACGAATACGAACTTTACGGTAGAAATGTCAAAAAATCGTATATTGCACGTATGAATAAAGTGAGTCAGCAATTGCCAGCATATGTGGCGCCCTCGCTCTGCTCGAGCGTTGAACCACACGATGGATCCCACGCATTCATTTACCAACCCTTACACTTCAACCGTCCATCCCTGCATACATCTATCCAGCTACTCACCCATCTATCCATCTACCTAAGCATTGATTCATCCACCTATACACTTCAACCCCTTTACTCACGCATCAATCCAAAGAAAACACTTAAAACTAAAAATGCACATTTCAAATCTTAATATAAAATAGAGAAGAGACGTGTTACACAAACTGAGTATTTTTAACAAATAAACTTTTTCAACTCCCTTACATTTGTACTCTTATTCAGATTTTTCTTCGTAATCAGAGTAGCCTTTCATCCTGAAAAAATGCAGCATTCAACGAAATCGCTAGGGCAATTATTACGGGATGCTTCGCTACTAAACGAGAGTGCGCAAGGAAGCAACAATGGCCTTTAGTAATTGCTTAAAACGGTCCTCATTCGAAAGGACGACCATGACGCTGGGCGCAAAAAATCTTCCGCGTCCGACTCTTTGCGTTGCACGTCATACATGTTCGCGTTTATTCGCGATTGTACGTGCAGTCCGAAAGTTTCTCCGCGAAGCGCAGTTCTTCCAAGCTCGTTTTTGTCGCCGTCTGCGAGTAAACGACGGAATAAAATGGTCACTTCGTCGAGACATAACAATGAAGTCTATTTTTATGACTGGATTATTAAGCGCGATTCATTTTATTTGTATTCGAGCCTATTCCTTATGCTATGCGCTATATATAATTGGCTTATAAATTATGTATATATATATATTGATGTCATTATGAATTATTTTATTATTAAAAAAAATAAAAATGAATGTGTGTACTCATGGATTCTACTCAATATGATCCATATAAAGGAAAAAGCATAATTTCGCGTCTTATTAAACACTCTGAAAACTTTCTAAGCTTTATAAAGTTAAGAAATTAATATCGGTTCGAGCTGTAGGCAATCACTTATTTACTTATAGCACGAGTAGGTTAGCAGTTAGATACAAACATTTTCACGAGTGAAATATTTATAAGATTGAAAAGATTGTTATAAAAAATTTTAAAAAATGTAGAAGTGATAATTGTTAAGCATTTAAACTTTGATGTATGCAAGAATTTTTCTTTTTTTTTGTAATTTTTTTCGGCTTCTATATGATGAACATATTTATTGATTTATCTAATTATTTTACATAATTTCAAATTTATCACATCGAAATTTAAGAAAAACGAAAGAATTGTATGGGTCTTGGAGAATGCACCAAGACTCAATAAAACTGAGTTACTTAAATAAAATATACTAACTTTTAACCTTTACGTACGTTATATAACTATTTGAACCCTTTACTATATTGAATTTGCTTATTCTATGAATAGAATTTATTTTGTGCTATATGGCGTCATCCAAATGATCGTAGAAGCTAAAAGCTTACGAGGAGAGTGTCGGAGGTTTGGAAACCGATATTTGCTGAAACTTTGAGAGGTGTTTTTTGACACCTAAAATGATGTGTAGCACCTCTAGTTTTTTCCAATGGGCCCTATTCTCGAGATATCAACCAATTTATCTAAATGTTGCGCTATTTTAGTAAGAAATGGTGCCGCAACTTCTAATCATAGCTCTTCAAGTTTTTATGCTAGAAAAAATTACCCGAATGTAACTAAAAGTAGACAAAAGAGCTTCAAATTTCATCTTTGTTTCGTAAAAAAATATTAATCTGCTACAAAGTTACTAACTTTCTTACAATGCGATAAAAATTACACAAAAGATCATTGTATTTAAAATTCTTGAACTTAGCTGCATTTTCATCACGTTTTTTGAAAGTTGATAACTTTGTCACAGATTAATATTTTTTTACGAAACCAAAATGAAATTAAAGCTCTTTTTGTCTACTTTCAGTTACGTTTAGGTAATCTATTCTAGCGTAAAAACTTAAAAAGCTATGATCAGAAGTAGAGGCACCATTTTTTACTAAAATAGCGCACAATTGAGATCAATTGGTTGATATCTCGAGAATAAGGGCCCATTGGAAAAAACTAAAGGTTGTACACTTCATTTTTAGGTCTCAAAGTTTTAGCAAATATCGTTTTCCAAACCTCCGACACTCTCCTAGTTAGTTAGGCCATATTGGGGAGACTTGAGTACCTTATATACAAAAAAATTAAAATACACTCCAGTCCATGAAACGAAAACCTTTTTAACCTTTATTTCCTTTACCTTCTTTGCAGCTAAGTAACTTATAAAACTATACCTTAAAGCTCTTAAAACGTCTCGATCTCCGAAAAAAACTTTAAAACTCCCCACCCTCCAAAACCTAAAAAAAAAGAATAATAATCTCCTCTCCGCGCAGTCCCAACAATACCTCAGGCACGTCAGTTTAACGAAGCGCTTGGAAAACTGCTTTCCTCTCTTCGTCTCCATCTTCCCTCGTCCTCGAAACTCGCGCGAGAAAAAAGTTGAGGCGAGCGAAACCAAGTTAGCGCTCGCCGCGCTTTTTCGCGCGACGATCATTCCGGCAAAGCGCCCGCGAGTAATTTCCATCTACGCGCGCGGCCGCGGTAAAAAGAAACGGAAAGCCGGCGCGCGCGCGCGACTCAAAGACAAAAGGAGAGCTCCGCTGCCGGACGGACGTTCCTTGCAAAAAGTTTTGCCAGAGAGAAATGGCGTTTTACCCGCGGGTGTATTTGTATTTTTATTTGCAGGTTTGGTGGAGAGACGCGGAGTGTTTTATGGGGGGTGCAGGCGAGGTTTGAATAAGTTGCGGGTTTTCGGAGTTTGGTTTTGTGTGGATGGGTGGCCGATAAGTCGTGGTCATATATTTGGTAGCGAAAATTCATAAAATGATGAATATGTATTAGCCTTCTTCTGGAAAGTTTCAATTCAAAATAGATATTACATTTTCATTTATTTTCGAAGTAAGAAAATTTAATGTTTAGATACTGCAGAAATTGATAATACGTTAAATATAGAGATAACTGTGAGGTATCACGTGGTACAAGATATGAAGGACCACTATCTCATAATTTTTTAAGAGACTAAATTAATTGTACCTACCGTATGGTATTTAATTTCTGACAGATTGCGAGTAAATTTACCATCATCATATATTTGGTAGAGAAAATTCATAAAATGATGAATATGTATTAGCCTTCTTCTAGAAAGTTTCAATTAAAAATAGATTTTACATTTGCATTTCTTTTCGAAGTAAGAAAATGTAATATTTAGATACTTTAGAAATTGTTAATACGTTAAATATGGAGCTACTGTGAGGTATCACGTAGTTCAAGATATTAAGGACTACTATCTCATAATTTTTTAAGCGACTAAATTTATTGTATCTACCGTGTGCTATTTAATTTCTGACAGATTGCGAGTAAATTTACCATCATCAATACTTGACTAAGTGTGGAACTAATAAAAATGTAAGAACAGATTACAATTTTAGGGTGATGAAAAGTGTTAAAACTTCATACATTTAGTTTTGCATATTCCCTGACAATTATGTTGTTGATTTATTTTGAGAATTTAATTGTATTCTTTTAAGTATTATAATCTATTTTGCGCCAATGTTTTTAATAGAGCGATTTAAGATTCTTTAGGTAAATAAATGCAGTTTTAATTTGTTAAAAACGGTGCTACATAACTATGATTCTAGTAACCATATAATTTAGTGACCCGTGATACTCATGCCACCCCTAGAAAGAATTTAGATTTAAGTACAAAATTAATAAAATGAGAAAAGTATAAAACCACGCGTATCGCATTTTATTGTACTATTATGCATCTCTTAATTCATCTATATGGGCTAATAGTATACAACTGTACAAAACTAATAAACAATTAACTTTTATAAAACAAAAATGTGCACATGTTTCACGCCATTACAAAAGCTAATCCTTTTATGAATTTTCATCGGAACAATCGCATTAGCTCCCTAAACGAACCACTCTTCAATCAAATCCCGCGTAAAGCACCTCCCTTACACATCGAGCACGCGACTCGGCAATTCAACCAAAACAAAAAAGCCAGAAGAAGAATAAAACACCAAAGCAACAACGCGAACAAAGCGAAGAAGCAGCGCCAAAGGCACGCGAAAAGAAAGGAACACCGGGACGCCGTGCATAACTACGCGCAAAAAGAAAGAGCCGAGAATAAGAGAAAACCGGAAAGAAAGGAATCCCACCGCGCGGAGAAAAAAAAAGGCGGAAGAAGTCGGGTGCGGCTGCGTACTCGCTCGTGAAAAGCGGCGCGGTAGCACGCACGCGCGCCTGCGTGTTTATCTTCCGCCCTTGGAAGCATAAAATGAAAAGGGAGAGAGAGAGGGAGGCGAAAAAAAGTTGCGGAGAGAGAGAGAGAAAGGCACGCGCGGGAGAAATAAAATGAATATGCATCCTCCGCTTGTGCGGGGAGTGAGACAGCGACCCCGCCACTGATGAAGAAATTAAGCGGTTGGGGAGAGTTCTCGGGGAATACTGCGGAGCATTTTTGAGAGAGGGAGGGAGAAAGGTTGGTATGCGAAATCTGAGGCTTTTAGCGCGACTTTATTTTTTTATTTTATCATGAGTCATGTGTTTCGCCTGAGTTTAAGGGAATTAGGTGGGCATAAAGTGATCTTAGGTGTCTATTACATAAACAGGTATGGAAATCAGAATTTTGTTTTACTGCATGTTTATTCATATGATGAATATAGAAAACATTGGTGTTATATAAATGTATACATTATAAAGAAAGATGTTAAAGAAGAACAAATTTGAAGAACAATGTTGATTTAAAACGCGATTTTATGGGAGACGGTGTAAATCATGAATGTGAGAATGAATACGCGGGTGATATTAGTTTAATTGGATAATGATATAATAAAGGCGTGGTACTAATGTTATATGCAAAAAAATAAATATTTATGACTACAACGAAAAAGAAAGTGAACGATGATAATTTAAAATGATTCGATTTTATGAGATATGTTTAATGTGATGTCAATATGCGAATAATTTATAATAAATCTATGATAAATCTATAATTTATAATAAATCTGCAAAATATTATGTAAGGAGATAATGATAATATATTGATGATGATGTATAATTGACTGATATGTAAATAAATATATTGGATAAATAATAAGTTGTATCGAATAGCAAAATATTCATATTCTTATTTCTATTTTCTCCAATCTGCATATAATAAAATTTTACAACATATATTAGTTCATCTCTTTCTAATGCCATTATTTGAAATTGAAATAAACATATATACATTGTATATATGAAGAGAAACAAGCCAACTCCCCAAGCGCGGCGCGCGAGCGCTAAATTCTGTCGTTTTCAACTCGCGCTGGTGGTACGAAAATGTACGTAAAAAAATCCCAACATACCATATCAATGTATTCTTTTCTCAGCTTTCCAATGGCGTGGTCAGATTTTCCGAAATTTTCCATTTTCCCGGTGAAAAAATATAAAACGTGGTATATCTCAAAAAAGGCTTTTTTAATATTTTTTTTAATGCTTTTAATCGAAAGCTGAGGTTTTTTTTACATAAAAAAGTGGTTTTCCCCGGAGTGCCCAGGCATTTTATTCTGAGTAATAGAACGCATAAGAGTAGAAGTACGGCGCGTGGCGTGGCGCAGCCGCCGAATCATGCTTATTTGTAAAACTAGTCCTTTTTTTACTCAATAGGTGGCTTTTGCATAGGAATTTCCTAACTGTAAATGAAATGCTTCAGTAAAATGCTTATATACGACGACATTTTTTTCAACTTGACTTTTCTGATGATTAAATCATTAGTACGCATTGTTGTTGACATTACTTCGGTTCATTGTAGGAAGTATAATGGGTTCAACCTGGAAATCGAAATGCATTAATCCTTTTATAAAGATATTTATCCTACTTCTAAAGATTTGTTTGATTTTCCTACAGCTTGTAAAAATGCGTTTCCATTGGTACCAGATGGAGCAAAAGTCTGTGGCACCTGCCGACGGCAAATTTACAAGCGTAAAATAGACTTACCTACTTCTGATGCCAAAAAACCAAATGTAAGCTGTTGTGACGAATACCATAAAGCAGGTGTGGCAGTTCTCGAGCAAATAAAGAGAAATTTTTCTAACGCGGTATCGAAGGAAGATAGAATTCAACTACTTACTCTTGCCCCGAAGTTTTGGTATAACTATTGCAATTCTTCGAATATCGTTACCAAACTTACTTAATATATTATAACAACCAAATAGTTTAAAAAACTCAATAAAAGAATTAAGTTTTTTAACCCCACACATAAGAATACACCCTTAAAAACAAAAATCCCAAAAAATACGCATTCTTCATCCACTATCCGCAAGAAACTACTAAAACCCAGAATTTACTCTAACATTTCAATAGCCGCGTTCCCGAAGCAAATTCGCTACCTCGAGGCAATCTCCGAGGAGCTCTCCGCACCCAAGACTAATGAAAACGAGGAAAAAGACCCCGTAAGAATGGGGAAAAACAGGAGACAAAAAAAGAAAAGACTCGCTAAGAAAGAGACGCCCGACAAAAAAGAATTCTTCAGGTGAGTTCTCGCGAGCCGAAGAAAGAAACTCATCAACAAGCCCTCCCCTGCCTCTTCGTGCCTCACGGGGCTTTTACGGCGAAGAGTAGGGGAAACGCTTACACCCGCGGGACGACGTCGACGAACGCGGGATGGAGGGAAAGAGAGAGAGAATGGATGTATCGCCCCGGGATAATTGAAATTCGTATATATACAAATAGCCGAGACGCGGCACACTTCGGGATGCGCTTCAGTCGTCTTGTCTCGTTGCTCGTGTTTGTTTCTCGGCGCTCTTGAGTTGAGTTGAGTTTCGCGGTTTACGGCTCGTTAATTGACGCCGCGCGCGCTCTTTAACGCCCGAGCTCTGAGAGACGAATGCGGTGTTTTGATATTATGAGAGCAGGTGAATCGCGATGGAGATTTGGTTTGATTTAGATGGAAGAGAGTGGTGAAAGGGGGACGGAAGAGAAGTTTAGGTGGATGGTTAATTTGAATCAAAAACTTTTTATGATTTTAGTTATACGTGTGATTATGTGGGTTTACAATATGTGGGGGACTTTACAATATGTTGCGTATTTATGTATTTTACAATGAAATAAAGAATAATTTAATTTGTTAAAAATACATTTTTTACACGTATATATATAAAATATACGCTCTTACTTGTATCCTATGCTTACAAGTATATTACTCTATAAGTTATTTGTAAGCACCGTGATAGTTAAAATTTCTATGTACCTCCAATCAACCTCGTAGTCATACTGATTTTACAAAGTATTTTTTACCTTAGTAAAGTAGATTGTTACAATAATGGATACTTACAAGGAGAATGTCAAGAATATAGAAAGATTAAGATTGTTCTTAAGATTTAAGCTATTTAATTCCAAGTAGTTTTAATTAATTGTACAAACAAAGATTGTGATAAATACCGCATGACAATTCGGGTACTTATATCTAATAATTTTGAACATTGATGATTGCAGTTCATAACATAAATGTAATAATGAAGAAAATAAAAGCTCTTGTTGTTAGTCTGCAAGTATTACGCAATTCATACGAACCGAGAGCGAGACGAGACGCGAGCATCTCACTTCCACAGTTTATTCCATTGCAATAAATCACGAGTGTTTGTTCTTATACTTTTAGTGTCTTTATTTGAGTTTTACTCTCCTTGCCATTTATTACGCCATCTCTGATACATAACAACAGCTCGTTCCTTTCAATTTTCTTTTCCTAGAATAATTTGTCTAACGTAAACATTTGCAAAGTAATGATCAAAAATACAGATACCACTTTACAATAAAGTAATGGCTCATTAATAAAAAAAAGCTTACAAACACTTGAAGGACAAGGGTCCATTAAAAAATATGTCGAGATATCTGTCTCATATTGCGTGATAATAAGATAATGTTCTTGATCGAGATTTAATTATTACAAGATAATCATTATTTATGAAAAACAGCCTCAATACCCTACACTGCACCCTTAAATGAAACTTCAGAATCAGGCAATCTGATTACACTTACACACGATTATAGTTTACTAATCCCCATCTCTCAAACTTCCACTCTTACAATCCAAATCCCCAACCAATCATCCTCTCCCCCTCTCCCCCCTCAAAGAGCAAAAGCGCAGCATCCGAACATCCAACCAGAAAGACAGACAGAAAGTCGAGACGGACGGACGGACGTCCCGCGTCCCTTTGATCAGCGAAATAAACGAGCGGAATCCGTCGCGGTCATCGCTGAATTCCCGTATACCTTTGAAGGGCGGCGGCGGCGGCGGCGCGCTGGCCCAGTTATTCGCGACTGCAGTGCGCCCGCGCCGTGTTACGAGTGCAGTCGGGCGGAAAAGAGCGAGGGAGAGAAGCGCGGATGTATATTGGGAGCTGCAGTTGTGCGTCCCGCGGGAGGGTTATCGATTACGAGCGTGGGGGGCTGTTTCAAGGTGCGGGGATGTGCGAGCGAGAGTAGGTAGGGTGGAAGAGGCTTGACCTTTTGACTCTTAGCGTGGCGAATGCGTTGATGATATTTTGGAGAGTTTGTAGTGCCATGTTAGTCGTGAATGTATACACTGAAAAGAAAATTGTTAAATCTAAGTAAACGTTTCCTTGAATCGTACTAAGAAAAGATTTATTTGATAATAGTAAATATTTAATTATATTTAGACTGGAATTCATCAATTCAGTAAATATTTACTACATTTAAGAAATATTTACTTTATTTAAGTAAATCTTTTCTTAGTACGATTCAAGGAAACGTTTACTTAGATCTAACAAATTTTTTTTTCAGTGTAGGTATACGGATTTCGCACGAAGATTCGAACTATACAAATCGTTTTGATTAATAATAATTGGAAACATAATTTTGTTATAAGAATGGTTAGACCGAGTTCAGATTTACTGGCAAACTATAATTATTTTTTCAATAGATGAATTCACTTTAAATATAGATACCCACTTTCTTGATTTGTTCGGGAGTGTAGGTTTCAGTAGATATATGGCGAGTTTAATCAGACATTACTTTAGTACTTTACTTTTCGACAGACTAGAAATGTATCTTTGTAAAATCTTCCTATTCTTTGGTAGATTATTTAAGATTTTATTTGCCGCATAGAAAACTTTGTAATGGTAAAACTAATTGTGTTAAGAAGGTCATAAAAACCTGCTAGAAATCAGAATAGATACGTGTGTGTAAATACTACATGTGTTTATGTGTGTTAAGGTTTTCTTGTACACGATAATATCAATTTTATACGTAAAAGTTATACCTCGAAAACTATAGGATTCTATCTGTTTGAAACTATCCCATGAAAGAATTTGCCAGAAGTGATAGTTCTGGCTGAATATTGTATGCCAATAAATTATTTCTCGGTGCTGAACCAATAAAGGGATTATATCGTTTTGATAAGAATGAACCAGTAAAAAGAATAGACATTGGCCGGAAAAACGTCTCAGAGCAGGTGCAATACTTTTTGCCAATATTGAAAGAAAACAAATCATCGTGAAATCATACGCGAAATAACCTACTTTAATAGGCTACTTTTAATATAACAAAATATTAATTTTATGTACGATTACTAAACTTACGTGAAATTTTCGGCAGCGTGATAGTAATCATAACTATGATTATTACACTAAACTTGGAGTGAAGTGTCTCGTGTGTGCATAAACATTTATATTTATTGTGCTATTTTATTACATCTCAGTGCTGGGCTTCTAACATTTGCAAGTACTGGTAGTATCAGCAACTAATACTCGAACAGTATTCTGTCGAGAGTAAATTCTTCCATATATGGTCAGGATTCAGAATAAAAAATATTCTTGTAAATCTGTTGTTTTTAAAATTATTATTATCAGTATTGAATAATATTTAAAGATATTTGTAGAGGGAATTAATATTACAGAATAATTAAAAAAGTTAGAAGCAGCTGTAAACCGCTAATGAAATGCCAGCCGTATTTTTTTTCAGTCTAATGCATTAAAAAATATACCTTCGCTTGCTTTGCCGTTCTTTAAAGAGATTAGAAAAAAGGCAATTACGACTGTGCTTAAGCCTATCAAACGAACTTCACTTTTCGCAGAGTTTGTCGCCAACGCGAGCACATTCACAAAGGAACAACCTTGGAAATGCAAAGTGCGCGCGGCGTCGCCGCTGAAAAACCGCGAAATTGAGATGCGCATAACAGGGAAAAGGCGTTACGTCGGGGGTAGCGGCGGCGGGAAAATTTCGTATTCCACCTCGGTTCCAAATTCCCGCGAGTATTTGGCCCCCGCGGCTCCTTTGATCTCTCGCACGCCTGCGGCTGCTGCAAACCTCGAAACGACTTTAGGCACAGCGGCGGTATATTTAAAAGTAACGCGACGGCGAAATCAAAACTGCGGGGGACGAAATTTTCGGTCGTGACTTGTGATGTCTTTTCGGGAAAGAGGTAATATTTAGCGGAGCTTTTTTTTACTGGATCGCGCGGTGTCAAAGAAAACGTCATAAAGATGTGGAAATGAATGGGAAAAATGGAAAGAAGGCTGCGTGTCATAAAGTCTGCATGAATAATTCTTTTGAAGCGTTTTTTAATAGTGCTGGTGAAAGAAAACGTTCGTTATAATCTTTATGAAGAAAATTATATTCAGCACAAAGAAGTCTGCGCTGTGAATAAAAGATTATGCTTGATAAATCAACGAGACTATTCCATAAAATATAAAGTAGTTCCACATAATCTTTGCATTATAATTACTTTGAATATTTATGGCAGAATGCGCTGTTTAGATGTAATAATTTAATAATAGAACCAAATTTTCAAATTTCAAATGTAATTAACCAAGTTTAAAATGTGTTTTAACTGATTTAAATACTATTAAACTGAGCTTTTTTGAATTGCTGAATTAAAATTGGTTACATTAACCGTATAATTATATTTCTCTTCCTATTCTAAAGAAATTATGTAAAAAATGCTTTTATCCTCTCTCTTATAATATTTCTCATCAAAAAAAGATTGTCATGGCTCTTTGATTATTTTTTATGATTTCTATTTAGTTAACCTTTCTATTAATAATATGTATACTTTTCTATTTTTACAATGAAAACTTAATCCATATATATATTATATACTATTGCCTGAATCTCACTCTAAAAAAATACACATTATTCTATATACCCTTGAGTCTTATGCTTCAAAACTAATAAAATTTTATATGCAATCTTATCAACAATACAAATATATATACCAGAAAATATCCAAATCACGTGTTTCAAAACCATCGATATTATTATTTATCCCCAAAGAGCCACCTTAAAACCACCAGCCACTTCATAACTATCCATCTCCTTGTCGTCACCCCATTCCCTCTCCAGGAAACTCGCAACCGGATATCAGCGTTTACCTACACAGAGTCTCCTGAGCTAAGTACAGCCGAAAACGGCAATTCGATCGTGAGTTATACGAGAACCGCCGGGGGGAAAAAAGCCTCCCCACGAAAGCGCAAGCGTGGACGCCAGCCAGAAAGAGGAGAGTGCACGCCTCTCGGCGATGCATCGCGCGATTCCGATCTTTGCTGAATCATTGCGGCGTTTTAGCGAAAAATAAGCCGCGCCAGTGCCAATCGCGGCTGAAAGGCTTTCGATCGGGTTCTGCGGGCTGGTGTGGGTTTGTTGTTGGATGGTTAGCAGGCGTTTGAAGGTGTAGTAGTGTGAATATTTTTGGAAGATTGTGTCAGTAGAGTCGTATCTAGGGGAAGTATTCTAAAATGTTTGTGTTTTAGAGACGCAGATTTTGTAAGAAGTTGTATACGAGGAGAGTGCATTGAAAAGACCTAGATTCGTTAATAGAAAACGGGTTATGCAAATTTACTAATTTATTATTAATTTGTTTCTTTTTTTCTTCTTCTTTGAACTGTAAATGCTAAACGTCTTTAAAATATTTATTAGATAAGCAGCACCTGGCATGCTTAAAGTTTGTATCACTTGTTCTTTTTTAAAAAGAGTTGGACTTACACAGAAGCTTCTCTAAAATACGACTTTTTAGAATGCCATCGAAATATAGGTTTTTTAGATCAGATTTTAATTTAAATTTTGATTCCTAATGCTTTTTTAGCATGAATTAGACAGAACTTTTACTGTTTACTAGAATTCGTTATTACTGTAGATGTTAAATATAAATTAGACATACTTGTGACAAATTTTGCCGAATTCTCTTAACTTTTTTTTACCAAAGATGATTATTTTAAGTTTTTTCTGCTATTTTTAACGAGTAAAATTGAATAGAATTGTAATCAAAATTGGTTTTTTATCCTGAAATATTTCTACTATAATTATGGATTAACAAAATAATCCTTTTGCAATAATATTAATAGCTCACTAAATTAGGTAGCAAATTAATTAAACAAAACACTTTGATTGTCTAAAATATCTTACGAAAAGTTTTGAACTGTTTGAGTGGATTTTAATGAATTTTGAATTTGCATGATGAATTTGCTATGTACTTGTCTCAGACATAAGACTTTCTATCTTGTCGGGAGTCCTCATTAATCTTCATCTTCTTGAACAAGAATGGGATTAAGAAAGACGGATACAAGAACATATTATCAAATCCCATGTGAATCTTAGTTAATTTTCATAAATCATGAAGTCTTGTACAACATAACAATAAAATATCAATAAAAAATTATTCTTAGAAACTAAATAAATTTAATATAGTGGCGAATTCAGGCGAATAGTGATTATATTATATATAATACGCTATGGTAAATTTTCCTTTATGAGAAGTATGTGCTTCAAAAACTACACATGAATTTCAATATAGGGTACTTGCGTAATTTTGTTAATTAGAATATTATGGGGTTAATAATTATTATGTTGCATATGGAATTTTAGTAGTTTTCATTTCTAGAATATTTAAATAAATTTTTATCCCTAAGAATATTCCTGCAAAATTTCAGATCGCTGTACCATATAGATTTTGAGTTATACTCATCCAAAGTTCACATTATTCGGGTCTTATTTCAATAGAATATGACGTATTCAATGAAAAATCCATGAATATCTGAAAATTGGGGAAAAAATAAGATGAAAGCATGATAAAGCATATATTTTTATTTCTAGAAGCTGGTCCATACAGTACGGAAATAATATTAATCCAAAGATCGTAAATCTCTCTTTTGATCATAACTATGCGAGTAAAAAATTGATGTTTCCTTTGTAATTTATATATTTCTCGTTTCAATTGCATTAAAAAACATGAAAATAAATCTTTTGTGCTATTCTTATTTCACATATAAAGAAATTCATGTATATTGAGATTTTTATTTTTCAGCTTTATTTTGACTCGGATAGTTGGGGGATAACTACCTTAAACCAAAAGAATTGAAAGAAAATACTACGTTCGATAATTCATTACCGATTTTAATCGAAAAATTCAGCACTCACACGGATTGCACAGCCAATCCAGCCTCGCACAATCAAAATCTAATTTCGCCTAAACAAACGCCGATTGAAAAATTCCCCTCGCCAGCAACATCGAACCATTATCGACATCCAATACGGAAACCCAACCCACCCTTTACCCCCAAACTCGACCCTACCAGTCGCACGCAGGTTCCGCTACAGCGCGAAACCCACGATCCCAAAAAAGGGAGCCGACTTTAACGCGTTAACTATCGCAAAACGGCTCTTGTTTTTCGGGCCGCGCTTCGCAAAAGAAAAACAACGCGATTGAAGAGATTTCTGCGCGCATAAAGCTCCCTGCAAAATCCAGTGAACTCAAGGGGGGAGCAAATAAAAGCCAACGAGCGTTAAAGCAAAAGCGCGAAAGAGCAGAGGACGGGGATAAATTAAAAGGACGGAGTTGCACGCGCGTGCTTTGCAAGCAGAAGAAAGGATATCGGAAGGGCGGAAGAGAGGAAAAAAACGCGCGACGCTGTGCGGAAGTGAAGCGTCGATGCCGAAAAAAGGAGGGAGGGGGTCGAGCGGCGTTTGTGGTATAACGCGTAGGATAGTGTGCGGTTCTTTTCTTTTTCTTGTTTTGGGTTTTTCGGGGGGTTCTTTTGAGCCTTTGTTTTGAGGAAGGCTGCGCTACTGACTTTGAGAAATGCTGCGTGGAGAGTGAATGCGCGAGCTTTTTGGATTGTTTATCACTTATTCAACGATATTTTTAATAAATTTCTAGTTAATAGACAATTCGGTTGATGCATGATTTTTTTTATTTCATATTCAAATAGTTTATGTTAAAATAATTAGGTCTTATTTTTTAGTTTTTCAATTTAACAAAAATTGAAGTAATTACAGCCATTTGAAATTTGCGTGATGTCACGATTGTATACTTTCATGACGTCACGTAGTATTAGAGTATATCTATATATATCAAAAATTAGGAAACTTTAAACGTATGTAACTTTCAAAATTTTCATTTTTATGGCAAAAGAAAAAATACGACCTAATTATTTTTCGCCATTCTACTTATTTCATGCGAAAAATCAACTTTCTATTTTTATGCAACATCCTAATTATTAAGAGATCAAGGTATTTATGTATTGTTAAATATAAAATGATAGAATAAGTTATATTTCAAGAAAATAGTGGTAGGAGAAACGTGCGGGATACAGTATGATAAATCTAAAAATATTGCAGTGATCGAGAGCTTCATGAATTTACATCATTGAACCTAAAATTGTTGAGAGTATGTGTGGAATAAGGGTCTAACTTGATAACATTGATGTGGAGATAAAAAGAGATAAACTACAAATTAATTGATTATAAGCTTTGGAGACAATATAGTTATACTTTCTAGGTAGTTATAAAATACCATTAAACCGTAGCATATGAAACAATTTTTTAATTATAAAGGATATATTCAAATATTGTAGTGTCTGTAAAAATCGGGTTAGGTCCTTATCCCAAACATGAATGTGTAAATATAAAAAAAAATAAAATATATTAAAAACAAATCATTGCCTTGAATAGTTATATGTAAAAAATGTAAACGGATCTAAGAAATTATTTTTATAAAATTAGATATTGCTTTAAGAAAAAAAAATTAAATACAAAAGTTCAATGAATCTCTGCAAGGTGGATGTAAAAATGTCAACAAGTACATATTATTTGTCACCATAAAAGTAGACATTGCGAAAAACTTTACGTTCAAATTTCGAATTTCACTATGATTTGTATTCTAAAATCTATCCATAGTAACTGAAATATCTTCCATCTTTGGATGGAAGTCATCGTTTTATTCTATCTTTTTGAACTCTACAACTTTTGCATTTCAAGAATTTTTTGAAAACTTCATTCTTCTGAGACTTATAGGAAACCCGAAATTTGTATCCTCAGCCTGTGCATAAACGTCTAAACATACTCTGGCCACTTCTGTAAATCATATTGATTTCACCTAAATAAAGATATCCTGATAATCTCATATCATACATATAAGTAACACTAATTTTCGGGGAAAAAGTCGTAAATCGTTAGGACCATAATCCGCACAGCCTCTCAATTATTATCCTGTACACGTTCGTACAAATTACGCTACGAACCCAAAGAAACAAAACCATGTTCAAGTCATAAAGAGTCTTGGCATCGAGGGTATAAAACAAGCGAGCGCGTAACTACTTACGCGCGTTATACCGCATCGCAACTGCAGTCATTCCACCAGGGAAAAGGAAAGCAAAACGCTCCCACCCAACTCTCGCCAAACAGTTCATTAACTCGCGCTCCCTTGCACCCAATTAATTAATAACAAATAATGAATTTAAACGCGCCCAAGTCGCAACAAGCTCAAGTACCTCGCTCCTTCTCTACAAACAAAACGAGGAAAACCCTTTCTCCTCCTCTTTTCCTCCGCACTCCAACTCCTATCCCCTCGGCGGCTTATGTACTTTTTCATTCCTGCGCTCTCTGTCTACTTTCTTTCTTTCTTTCTTTCCTTTCTTCCTTCCTTCTTACGCGCCACCGCATCAGCCATTCGGCGGAGCCCCGCAATGCGGTTTAATTCCGTCTGATTTATGAATGAAACTCGCGCAAAACTTGCCGGTCGCGCGGCTGTGCGCGCGTGTATATGCCTTAGACACAGTTTGACCGCTTGTCTGTGTGTCGTTGGGTATATAGCTTCGAAACACCGCGAGGTGGTGACTCTTTCTTTCTCTCTCTCATCTCTCTCTCGCTCTCGCTCTTGCTCTCTCGAGGTAAACTTCCGCGACTGCTCCGCGCTGTACTCGGGGAAAGTTCATTTTTCATTATTTCTATTATCTTGATTGCCTTTGAGTTTGCACTGTTCTTGGGTGCTCCTCTACTTACTTTTAGCTGGAGGAGAGAGAGAGAGAGAGAGAGAGAGAGAGAGAGAGAGAGTTTGTCTTGAAAATGTTTCCTGCAGGGAATTGAAAATTTTGCGCGGAAATTTCCGACGATGAGGACCTACTCAAGTTTTAGTCTCAAGTGGGTTTTTGAGTTGCGGTAATTGTGTATGTTTACTGATGTTTTATGTGACTGTCGATTTTAATTTTTAAGATAGTACTTGCGCAACACTTGATATTACTGATATTAGATAAGAAAGTATATTAGAAAAGAACTAAATGTGATGTGTGTACGTTCTGATGAATTACAATAATATTAATCAAAATTTTAGAGAAGGTTAAAAAAAAATAATATTTATAACGAGCATAAAATAAAAATGAGATTATTTTAAGATCAGCTAAATTACAAATTGTTGTTGTTATAATCTTTCTAATCATATGGTTATAATATTTTTTTAAGTTTTCATTATCGTTGATGTAAGAATTGTCTTAAACAATCACAAATTTGATAACGACAAACTAAATGCTTAAATACAAAGTTAAAATTTAATATTATTCAACTTACGTATCGCAAAATATGAAGTTAAGTAATCATCTCTGCAACTCACCTGCAACATAAAGAAAAATTATCATTAAATATACATATCTAAATATAAATAGTAAAATTCATTTGGTATCTTATTTTAGTCTAACCTACAAACGTGAATGCCAATCAAATCTTTCATAAAAAGTTTCATAAATAACAGACTTATATTATCTTAAAAATAACAATAAAAATTTATTTTCATTTCGTTCTTAGAACACTGAAGAATATTTTTCTCTGCATCGCTATATCTGACTATCATACCGTTTTATCGCTTTATTAAAAAAGTTAAAAATAGAGAAACAAGAAAAAAAGCAGACCCGCAGCCTCAAACGTCATATAACTTTTGCTCTCAACGTCGACACTTATAACAGTCGACGGCGCGCAGATATCCTTCATTCATTCACCAGTTCCAGCGGCAGCGGTCGAGATAAGATATACACGAAAGCGCGCGGGCACGCGGATAAAAAACTTGAAGCCTCGACTCATCAGAAATTTTAATTTTCCGGCGGTTTATTCCGGCTGGCAACCGCGCCATTAGCAGCGACGATGGTCTCTCGCTCTCTGCCCTACTAATTGCTCGTCGACACGCGAGAAGCTGAGGGCTTCCTTTTTTTTTCTGACGATGCGTGGCGGGGGATTAATAGACTTGAAGGGTTAACCGCTGACAATCGTGATAAGGATCGTTTATCGCACTTTTTTAAGTGCATGGTAGTTGTATGTGACAGGTTTGCTTTATTGGGCTGTTATGTTGATGGGGAGGTTACAGTGATTTTTGAATTTTCTACAGTTTGTGAACCATGAGCTCTTATGTAGAATAGTTTCACATTATAACATTCTGGTTAACCTTCTAAAGTCCAGCATTGCTCACGAGCAACATACATATTTTTTCGTTTTTCGTAAATTATCATGTGATAAACTTAAAATTCTTCAAAATAAATATGTCCATTCGGTCGAAATGGACTATTTCCGATCTTGTTACGGGTGCCTAAGTTCTTTCTCGCCCAAAAGAAACCGATAAATCTAAAAAAAATATCGACCGAAACAGATTTCTAAATACATTGTACAAGTTTTACTCCAATATTTTGATGTTTGGGCATTACAGGGTTAAGCATTTTACTAAATTTAGATACTTAATTTATATAGTTAATTTTATTTTTTAACTAATCATTACTCGTTTTAATACAATAATATTAGCTAACAGATACAAAAATTGTTAAACAATCTATTTATTTGAATAATAAAACTCAGTAAATAATATTTTACGAATAAAGGACCCCGCAGAATCCTTATGGGAAATGGCTCTCTGTCAAAATATTCTGAAACTTTCGGAAATGTTAGTGCTTGAAGAGTATAACAAGAGTCTCCAAGGCTGCAAAGCTCAAAAGTTCATAGTTTTTGAGATATTTCACCTAGAAATTGAGGTCTTACCTTCATACAGAACGGCTCCTATGCAGCAGTCGAACAATTTGGAATAACATTATTTGTGTGTACATGTTTTCTTATAATGAGAGTAGTTTGGTTTGAAGTTGGTCAACTTATTGTGACCTTGGATTTGACCTTGATCTCTTGATTCGAAGAAGCTGCGTTGACCCCAAATTGACCTTGAAGAAAGGAGTCACATCAAAAGAGGTAAAATTCAGAGGTTAACCCTGTGATGCCCAGACATAAAAATATTATATAAGAACTAATATTTTTCAAATTTTCAGAAAATTATGACCGAGAGCCATTTTCCATAAGGATTCTGCGGGGACCTTTAACAGTTATCAAAACTAGCTCATTATGTAAATATCTCTAGGAATATAGAAATCTCTCTTGTAAGTTTCATCTACATTCATAAAAAACATTGATACAAATACACTTTATTTATTAGACGTAATGAAAATATAAATTTCGAAGATACAACTTCGTCAACACAATCTTGTATATTTGTATACAAATGTATAACGATTAATTTTCAGCAAAACAATATTTTCAAATCTATCATTAAAAAAATCGACGTAACGTTACCTGGCGTATAAGAAACCAATTTTAATATTAAGTATAAAAATTGAAATTTTATGAAAAATATATGTTCTTCTTTATACTACCAAAAAGTTTGGTAATTAAAATACTTTAAATAAATTACTACATGGCATTATGATAATATGCGTATCATCCAATTCAATCTACATAAATTAAATTTTTTTTTCTCTTTTCAACAATTTAAAATTATCAATAAAAAATGGAAAAGTATGACAAGTACTATTGATTTTCATGCATTTTTCGGGTCGCTGGTTGTTAATCCATGCTTGAAATTCTGAAATTTATACTCTTCGATTGGATATATAAATAACGTCAGTAAAATAAGAGCCTCCAGCATTTTCCGAAAAATAACAATTTTTTTCACTTTTTAAATTCGCTTGGTTAATTAAATCAATATTGACTATTCACTATTCTTTTTCCAATGCTCTTTTTTTTAATTTATCTGTCAATTTTATTTATCGAAAATTATAGTTGTTTAAATTTACAGATTCGTTTGCTTAACTAGAATAAATTGAATTTTTATTATTCTGTTTCCAATATTGTCACGGAGTGACGCGACAACATACATTTTTAAATTTATGAATCAATTTTAATTATTGAATGTTTAATGTTTTCATTCCAGAAATTTGATCTATTATAACTAAAATAATATTGACTTTTCATTATACTTTTATCCAATGCACTTTTTTTCAAATTCTCCAGTCAATTTAAATTATTGACATAAGGACATTACACCAGTGAACGACCGATTAAGGATTATTTATAAATTATTAGGATACAAATAAGCATTCAAATATGATCTCATAATACTTAAACTCTTTAATAAAGATCAATTATTTAATTCGTAAGAATGCATTAAAACATGAAATACGTTAAAAAATGCAAACGTGTCGAAACACCAATGCATGGCCCCACCCCATAATATATTTTTATAAACATCTTTTATGTTTTCATTCGAATTATGAAAGAATATTTAAGAACTTTATACTTTACAATAAAGTCAGCATAAAGAAATATATATGTTCTTATACTTTTTAAATCAATAGACATTCACTGGTGTCTAATTATTCACTGATGCATTGACCTACTAACCAAAATAAACAACCCTAATGCAAAATAACCGAATTAATTTTTACATAACACGACAGGTTTGAAAAAAAAGAGATAGGCGAAGTTTACAAGACACACAAGACACGGTGCAGCTTAATTATTATGGGTCTCTCGTATCCTGGCATGGCAGGTCTTACAGCCTTGCGCAAACTCTCAACTCGCTGTATACGATCCTTAAGCCAGCCGAGGATTACTTAAGCTCGCGAGGCTCGCGACGAGCCTGCTGTGCAGCATCTTGCTCTCGTGCACCTGCAGCTCGATTAAACACTCGTGCTCGTGCATCGCGCGTGGATCAACATACTCTGGTAACTACCAGACGTGTGACCAATTTTCGGGGAGTTCTTGAGAGAAGGGAAGTGTTGTTAATGTTATTTGTGACATTTTTTAAGGGAAAAGGTAAATGTAAGAGGTGTGGGAAATATTGTAGAATGAAGACATGATGATTGAGGAATAAGTTTGTAATAAATTAAAGTCGATGCCTTGTACGATTTCGTAACAATAATTTGCTTATAATTTCTCTCATTCGATAAACCGCTGCTAGCATATAGCAGATTGCTTTCTCAAAACCACGTAAAAAATAAAATTTAAATTCTTTAAAATCGTATTTATTTTTGAAAAATTACTTTAAAATATTTCTACAATGTTTAATTCGAATGTTAAGTACGGAAACTTTTACAAAGTATGGAAATATCATTTATTTAACTAATTGTTTAAGTATTGTTTATTTATCTAATGTAAGAGATAAAATAATTTTGTTATCAATTTTTTTTAAATTCACAACTTTTTTTATTATATTAAAATAAGTAATATGTGTCGTATTATCTGTCAGCTTTAAAAATAATTCAGTTCTACATTAAATTGTGCCTAATATGTATCTGCAAAATATTACTATGATATATGAAGACATTCGAGAGTTATGACGGCCACAAAATTTAGTTACACACATACATATATCGTACATACGCATATACACATACACCCATCCATACATACGCATTCACACACTCACGTACACTAACATACACAGACTCGCACACACACACACACACACACACTTTAATCAATCAACCTCAAAATTCATTGAAATTTCCGATTTCGAAATTTCTGTCGCTAGGCAGCTTTAAAAGAACAGTATCAACATTAATTAACCCCTTATAGCTTCTACCATATAAACAATAAAAATAACAATAATTTTAACACAACCACCATAACGCATTTCCACACGAAAACATTCCCCACCATCGCCCCAAATATTCATCAGAACACACTCCAAAAACGATTTTTAATAATTGAAAATCCGATTTTCCGCACCTATCTCATCCACCCAAACACACACCTCCACGTTCTCTCTCTCTCTCTCTATCCCAACCGCAGTTCAGCAGAGCATCAGCTCCTTTCTCGATATATATTGGCGGTTCGGGGATTCGTTCGATTCCGCTACGCGCGACGGCAGCTGCATAATGCAGCCCCCCTCCCCCCTCCTGTGCGCGATTTCAATGCATACTCGATTTACCGATCGGTGCGGCGGCAGGAAGCCATTCGGCATTAAAATGATTTCGGACGCTGGCTCTCGACGCCGCGCACCGGCTGGTTATTGTGTGTAAGGGGGGCAGGAGGGGTGTTTGAGAGGATATTACACAGCCGCACGACTCGAGGAAAGAGCTTTTTAAGCCGTCGGAAGTCGGGGCTTCCGCTCGTGGTGTGGACGGGAGATGATGCTTTTGCGAGGAGTGTGCGGTGTGTTGTGTACTGCGCGGACTGGGTTAGCTTTTTTTAGAGAGATTTATGTGTGTACTTTGGGGGCAATCGTTGTTTGCGCGATGAATAATTTTGTCGCGGTTTTGAATGAGAATATTTATTTATTTATTTTGGATTTTTGTGGATTAGAATTGTCTGCTTTGGTCCAATGCGAAATTCGCGAAGTAATCTTTATAGAAATGTGTAGGCGTATGAACTTTAGTAGCAAAGCATTATTACTAACAAAGTTTCATTAATTTCTTATGAGTAGAAAATTAGTGTAAAAATTATTCTAATTGTTACTCAAATTTTCATAAAATCTTGCTTCTATGGTTATAATTAACAATAAACTACTTTCTAAAAAAAAGGAAGCTTTGATGTCATGAGGAATTTATTAATAGTAATTTTTTACTAATTAAATATTTTTCCATTTTCTAATAAATTATTTGTATTTAAATTACTTCTCATACGTCTTTTACCATCTAATCTGGCCATAGACTACGACTAAATCCAAGATGATTGGAAGTATGAACTAAAACTGATGATTATTTTCAAATTCAGTTTATGTTATAAAATTTTAGTTGATCTATGAATTATTTGACACTTTTTATGTAAATAAATTTAAAAATAATGATTATTAATCAAATATTATTAAATTATTGTACATACAATATACTAAACACGAAGAGATAACAGACATTTCAAAAAGTAAGATAAATCTGCTCTGTCCAAATTTACCCCACAACGAATACAAATAAACTATACAGTCCTTATTTACAAAACCATCTTAAAGATAAACAAGCAGCGGAAGCATCATTAAAGCACAATACTCTACTGAAGTCAACCCATGCACAGATTCATCCGTAATTACGTATCCATAATTCGTAAGCTCGAACAGAACGAACAAAAAAGAAAAGAATCCGACGAGTTGCAGCTGAGCAGCAGCTGCTGCTTCCCTCGGAAGCGCAAAGCAAATTCAAGTTCGTTAGATCCGCAAACACGCGGCTTTACCTGCATTCGATGAGAGAACTGTGCGCGTCAGGCAACAGGGAAAAGGAAAACATCGAGGGCCGCGACTACACGTGACTTAAGCTTTCTGCTGCAGGCTGTCGCTTCGGTGCAGGTTTGCTTGTATCGTGCAAATACGCCGTTAGAAAATCATTCGGAGCGGCCCTCGAGAGTACGGAGCGCTTGCTTGAAACCGAATTGTGTTGAATGATTTATCGGGCGAACTGGTATTTATGTATTCTTTCGGGCGAAGTTTTAATATTTATGTTGCCGCAGTTTGAATGATTTATTTGAGAAAAATAAGGTGAAAGGATTTACAGCGTTCGCTTGATCGTCGGGATGTCCAATAAAATTTGATAAATGTTAATATTATTATCTAGACAAAAACCATGGTATATACTTAAAATTAAATCGATTTTTGGTAGCAGTTTTTGGGCGTTATTGTTGAAAATCATCATGTTCAGAAAATAATTTTTGAATGATAAATAACCTCCAAATTAATAGAAATATAATAGACTTTGAGTAATGAAAATCCTTTTCGTTTCTACCAGGAAAGCTACAAAATACAGATGCTTTTATATATAAGGAAAGAGTTGCCCACTTTGAGACAGTAATATTAGTCTGTGCCACTTCTCAAGTATGGAGAGATTCATAAGTTTGAGTATTTAAGCTCTGGTATGAAAGAAACCTATATTTACACAGAATAGTAGTTAGCTAATACTAAAATTTATTCGACTTTATATTCAAATAAAAATATATGTTGCTCGACAGTATTTAAAGGTTCAAATATATTTTTTTAAGGTCATGGAGTAACGTAATACGCATCTTAAAAACAAAATTCTACCAATGCATCTATGTCCAAAAAAAATATCATTATATAATTATATAACAATAAAGTATATTTATAATCATTAAACCTAGACAAAACAAAACTACCAATACTTATGCACATCTAAATTCAATTATAATTAAAAAAATACATTTTATATATTAATTTATTATACAAATATATTGCAACAATGAATACAAAACAGTTCATATTTATTATTGGTTATTAGTCTTCAACCCTTTAATGGTCCGGATTTTGCACAATGTCACCATTACACTTGTTACTTTTAAGATAATAATATACTAAATATACATTATTCGTTAATTACTAATATAAAAATTCCAATCTTAACATAAACAATTAAATCAAACCAATGAAAACCTTAATTCATATATTGCGGATGTTTTACAAAGGCTCAAACGTAACGGCCTACACGCGTCTGTGTGTTAAAAGATTCAGATATAATCCATACAATCAAATCTATCTTAATACACTTTAAAACATCAAACTCAATCCATCGCAAACCAAACAAGCCGCCTCTACCAATAACTATGACTAACCACCTTCCACCTATTTATAACCACACCATCACCCATCCAAACCTCTCTCCTCGCTCGATTTTTTACAGCGCCACGCGCGCCGGGGCGTTAGAAGTCTCCGCCTCGCATGCACGAGGAAGTCACGTAGGCGATAAGTGCATAATATCCGGCTTGTCGTGTTTGCGCTGCGAGCCACCCGCCCGCATAAAGACTCGCGCGACTGACGGCTTTCAAAAGCAGGAGCCACACGCGCGTGTGTACCTACGCGCTCAAAGCCGTAATTAACTCTCGATGCAATTAATGGCTCGGTTTATTGCACCTCGGGAGTAGGGACCGTATTTCTTTCTACCGCGCCGATGCTTCACTGCGCACTCGGTTATCGCGAGAGGTTGGTGGAAGTAGATTTGTTTGTTGTTTTTATGGCGGTGGGTAGTTGGAGTTATGGGATTTTGAAGATAGGGGAGATCGTGATGTAGTTGCTGTTTCTGCTCGGTATGAGGTAGGGGTATGAATCAAATATAAGTAATTTGCTATGTTAACAAATTTTAATTTTAATGATCGCTGTTTCTATCTGTCTGTAAAGATTATTTTTCATTGTTGACTTTATTGTGTTGTACGTGAAAATAATGCGATCGGTAACTTCTCATGTGAGAATTTGTATAGTTCTAAGGTTAAACCTATGCTCATTTATAATTATTATATTCAAAACAAACACCGCTTCATAACGTACATTATCCTATATTTTTTACAAGTCAGAAGAACAAATAATAATCAACACTCGTACACGTTCTAATCGATTTATGCTTGGCGTTTACAAGAATTTTATTCACTACTATTAAATTCGCAGTTAAAAAGATGCGGTATATGTTTGTAAGAAATTAAATGTACAATAGTATTTAGGACAGACTTATTGTATAAAAATAGAATATTATTGGCAAAAAAGTATAGGCTTTTTCGAAAGGATGTTATACTATTCCCTGGAGGATACTCATATTACACGTATTATGGTGTATGAAGTATACGAAAACCACGAGTTAAGGAGCAAAGTTCTATACCTGTATTTGTGAGCACAAAGTTGAGAAAAGCGTGTCTGAAGTTCATTGAATAGCATGATACCGTACATATGAACTTTTAATAGATTGAGTCCAGTAGGTAGCACCCACAGGTATTGCTGCATTATAGCGCATAGTTTGATCAACTTGAGGTGTAGTTTTATAAAGTGAACTTTGACGTGCGGTAATTGACTTTAGAAGCCAATCTGTATTATCTTCTATAATACTATAGTCATATAATCATCTTAAATTTCTTAGGTTAAAGCTGAATACCACAGCTTTAAGAAATTTCAAGTTTACATTAATTTGAGTGATTACAAGAGAAAGAAGAAAAAGAACGGACTCATATAAATGTAGTATTGAACTTTATTGAACTTACATACAACCACACAGCTTGTTTCTGGCAAATTTATCACTGATTTAGATGAATAGGGATTTCCTTCCAATGCCTTAAATGAAGACTAATACCCGTAGTTTTATCTAATGTGTCTTTATTTAATTAACATTCATATTTGTAAGAAACTTCGAATTTAATTATAGAGTCCTGAATTATCGACATTTTTTACGTTGACCATGTTCAGGACGAGATTGAACAATCAGTGTGGCGATAGCTCTGTGGTTTGGGCACTCGTTTGTCGTCCGGATGGTGCGATGTCGATTCTTGGTCTTCACTTTATTTTAATTATTTTTGTTTAAATTGTTTTAAAAACTTACGAAAGTCGCGCGTTACAAATGACGCCCATATCGGTCGCCACTTGTAACGCGCGCCTTTTGTAAATTTTGGGTAACTTGCATAAACCCAAGGTATAATTTATTGATAAGAATGACGACCAGAAAGAAGATATTTAATGATACTTCAGCATCTACAAATGATAAAGAACACCTAAATTACGGGCCCCTTACACTGAGGCCTGAGGTATGCATCCCCTTAAAAAAACTTGTTTACAAGTCTTATTGCATAAGACTTGTAGGCTGAATTGAGTAGGACATGAGTGTACGAAGTATCGACGTAATAATTTGTCAACGTATTCAACTTACAAAGCAAATTAACAATCATCTATAACAAATATCTACTAGTTTGATAGTTAACAGTTCTGGCTTTACAGTTACATTCTCTCATCAACTATAAATATTACGAGCATAGAAAAATTCTACTACTAACTCCTCAAATCCTTCACTATAAATTATCATTTTTCTCAGTGTAAGGACCAACGATAATCGATCGTACCCTGCACCACGAATTCACCACTCCTTCTCCGTACGCCCCAACCCCCCAAACAAATGAATCACTTGCACCAACACCCCTGCAGCCTCTGGCCGCGATATAAACGCATTCTCTGGGCATTTGGGTACACCGCCCGCTCCTTATACTACACCCCTGCGGCCTTGTGCGCGCAAATTGGCTTACTGCTACGCGCGCGACGCAACGCGCTGTATTAGCAATTAGATCCACTCGAGACGCTGTTCTGCTCGCTCTGTATAACGTACTGCACCCCAGCGCTGCAGTTGTCTAAGCGCGTCTATGCAGCCGCGCGTGGATTTCGAGTGCAGCGGAGTCGTGAATTCGTTGATTGCGCGCAGCTGCAAGAAGCGAGTGCCTGCTTTGAATGGAGATGTAGGTCGGGGTTGCGCTCCGTGGATCGTGAGGTATTGGATCTGATTTTATGATTTGTTTTCAAGGAAAGTGATTTCTGATGAAAAATCCGGTACTGTGAATAGTGCGCTTAATTATTATAACTGCTTATTATAAACAAAGGAGAGGGTACACGTTTTATAAATTACAATACTGAAGTTTCAGCCACTTAGTTTGGTAGTATTCTTTTCAAACTCTAATTTGATAATTTTCAATGGATAGTCAGGGTCTTTCTGCTATTAATTCTATGAAAACAAGGGTAACGGTATCTACAAATTTAGTACTCCATGTCGGTGAAAATTGATGCTATTTATAGTCTAAAAGTGTACTAGTACATTTATTTTTGATTCTCTTTAATTTTATACTCCTATTTTTAAAGGCAGAACCCCTTTTGCGGTTAAAGGAAACTTGGGATTTTTTGTAAACTGTTTTTTATTATCTATTAGAGGATCATATTAATGGTTAGTAAATGTAAATGTAAATGTCCGTTTTAAATATTTGATTCAACAAATAACAAATAACTATTTTTGGCGAGTTCTTATTTAAATATATGTATTCTATTCATTAGTCCCGAGATCAGAAGTCTGGTGATAATTCTAATAATAGTACAATCTAATAAGAGTAATTGCAGTTTAATATTCTTATATCTCATAAAAAAAATTTTATCATTGACCGTATTAACAAAAAGCTATCACACTTTCTTTCTAAAAATAAATTACTATCTTTACACGAATTTAGGTAAAAATTTATTACGCTAATAAAAAGTAAAACAGTTTGTTATTATTCTTCTCAAAATCATGAATTTTGTCTGTTCCCCTTATTTCTCTACAACTCCTGAACTAATTATTACAAACTCTCAACTAACCAATTTTTCAACATACGTAGACTTATATTCACACTACTTCCTCAATTATAAAATATCAAAACATCATCCTTTTCACATCCCTAATAGTACATTGTACAACTAGTGGCGAAAATGGGATTTTTCAAGCGAGGATGATGTTTCATCCAAGTCTGAAAAAGCCCATTCGCCCCTTGTTATTCACCGTATTTTTTTATGAAAAGTGCATAAAGAATAAAAAATGGGAGCGAAAATACTCATTTTCGCTCCACTTTATTTCTGACGATCGGAAAACTCGCAAAATACACGTGTTATAAAAAAAACCTTTTACTACCTCCGCATCCTCGCAAAAAAAAAATAACGAAAAGAAAAAGTCGAAATCCCAATTCGCAAGCTTTCTCCCACCTCCATATAACGCGCGTGAAAATCCCGAATTTCCTCTCTGTGTGCCCTTGCAGCTCAGCGGCTAGCACGCGCGTATATTCGTCAACGATAAATCACGCGACGAAACTCGTCGTCGTCTACGTGGTAGTCAAACGATGACGCGTTGCGCCGTGCCGGAGGGCTGCACGCAACTATTTTTTCGATTTGCTTCAGGCGGCCGCTGATAAACGAAAAGCTGGTTTTCCAGGATAAATCGATGCCCGAGGTCTGGGTGTAAAAGGCAGATAAGGCTGCGCTGGGATAATTTTATGCGGGCTTTCGCGGGATGTGTAAATAGTATGTTTGGGTTTTATTTTGACTTTTTTTAAGAAAGGTGTGGATTGAGTAAATAGTTAGACTTTTCTGTTGTTCTCTTTTAGTTGCGAGTTTTAAATTCGAGGAATTGAGGAATATTGCTTTTTTATGATTGTCGAGAGAACGTGTTCAAAATGAAATTTCGGTACTAGATATGTCGTTTGATAGTTTTTATTAAAAAGGAGTTTTGGAAATAAGTTTGACATAAAAGATAATTGTAGCTGTGTTTGTCAAGTGGGTCATTATTGAACTCTTATTACATGAATTTAGATATCAAAGAATCCAATAAACCTGATAATATATTTTTATAAAAATATAAGGAAATAAATTACAAAAAATAGATTTACTAACGAAATTTATGTACGATTCACGATAATTTTATTCTTAACTTTCAAGGTTTTGGTTAGTTGTCTACACCTTTTTTTAAGTAATTTAAAGTTCAGTCAACTTAAGTTTTAGATCAGATTAAAGTCAACTATCCCGTATTTCACAAGAGAGCTTTAAGCCACGGAGGAAACTAAAAGAATAAAAAAAATACATAGATCGATTTTACAAGGTCCAAGATTTATTTATCCCTCAATTTTTTTGGAATTTCTTATCATTATCAACGATTTCTAAATTTGGGACATATAGGCTCACTCTTAAACAACCTATTACTTTTCATAATACCTTTTTATGAATAACTAATATTATGGCCAAAAGCTCTAAAATTAAACTTAAAATATTGTTATGGCCGAGCCTAAAAGAACGAACGCACGATTTGAACAACGTAAATCGCTGCGCTTGATGACGAACCCCGAAAAATAATAGTCTGCTAGTGACTTCTGATGTAAATAGACGTGTTAACAAATAAAACGTTCTTGTGTATTTTAGTTCTGAATGTTTAGTATTTAATAAAGTGTAGGTTTCGTAATGTTTTTATAAATTCGTGTTATAATTTATTAATAACTCTGAAACTGGCCGTAACATTTTGGCGGTTCATATTTGAGTAGGTGAAAAAGTTAATGCCCCTCATAAAGCTCAAAATAATTCCGTAATTACCTACAAAATGAATTTTCCATAAAAACTACTATGTCATCAAACACGGTAATAATGAGACATGATAGATTCTGCTATAAGCTTTGTCTTAATGTAACCACCTAAAGCGTAAGATTATAACAATTCAGAAGTCGGATAACCAAAAATATAACTGTTCATAGTAAAAATCAATTTTTATCGTATAGTAGGAAAAATTTGACCGAGATTAAGGATAATTTCTGCAGCGTTAACAAAGTAATTTTAACCACTAATTTCGAATATCCTATATTCACCATATATTTAGTAGTATTATTACACTTCCATTCAATCAGCATTACATTATGAACAAGCACACTACCTTCGATTCCTACTATTAAAATCTCTGAATCGCTTTCACTCTGTTTTTCAATCTCCACCATCCCGCGCGAGCGAAGTCATTAAAACGTGCGCTCGCGCAGCTTTCAACGCTCTCTCTCTCTCTCTCTCTCTTCCCGCAACTCATAAATACCTTCCAGTCCCTCCATTGTTATAACCCAATAAAGCCGGGAAGCCGCGTTAGAAAAACGCACCCGCGCTCTCCTCCAGGAGCGAAGAAAGCCCCCGTAAAAGATGACAGATAAACAAGAAATAGAAAACGAATGCTTTAAAAAGGGATGCGCGGCTGACGCGCTTCCGCAGCTTGTTGGCGGCCCCGTAAAACCCGCGATATCAGCATATTTCCCGCGCGAGGGCGAAGGTACGTAACCCGTTTTCTTTCCGAACGATAAACTCCCTCCACGCGCGCGCGGAGGAGCGAAGGACCTCGTAAACGGATGATCTATAAGGGATATAGGTATACGTGTCTGCATAAAAAGTGTTACACGCCGGGTTATCATACACATATATCTATTGGATATTGAGATCTTTTCGAAAAATCCTTTTTTTGCTGAGAGGATGAGACGAAAATTTTTCAGAAGAGTTTTCGCGGAATAATGTAGGACGGAAGAGGAGAGGATGATTTTTTTGCGATGTGTTTTCTGGCGTGAGAGAGAGTGTGAGAGGAAGTAAAACTTTTACGCGATCGAGAGCTGTAAAATATTTTGAAAAGTTGAAAATGTAACAACCTACATTCTATTAGGAACATATTTTGATAAAAGGGACGTGGAACAGTTACCCTACATTTTCAATATTTTTAATCAATATATCTGATGCTAATTTTAAAGTTACATCGACTACTTTTTCGCTTCGAATAAAAGTAATTGAATAATGTGAGCTATATCGAAATTGATTTTAAATTATCCTTTTCATAAAAATTCCAATCGAGTGTCATCATTTTTCCATTTGATTGTTGCATCACATTATCGATGTTTTTCGAGAATAGAGGTTTGAATATTATATATCACTAGACAAGATTATCTTTCTGAATGTTCACTTATTTATGCAACTCAAAATATCGAAATTTGAAATCGAAAATTAGATATTTCTTTCTGGATTCGATACCTCGCGATGGATTTTAATAATTAGTGTCAAAACAATGAAAATAGACAAGATGTAAAAATAAAATTCGCGCACATAGCGTGTCTGATTATTTGTTGTCTTAAAAAGATTACCATTATTCTTCGTGATTGCAATAAGTTAAAAATATTTAGTTTATTAAGGATTTGTACAATCAGAAAAAATAGTAAAAATTAATTGTACGATGAATTATTATCCATTTTAAGTGAGAAACTAACTTTTAAACCGAGTTATATATAGTTAATGGAATCTTAGCCCATTACTTCCTGAACGACTATACAAATACCGATTGTTTTCCTTATCTAACAAATATGCTGAACGTATGAAATTAATGATGATAAATATGAAGACCTTGCTCTTTTCGATTCTGAAGACGTAGTTTCAATTCAAAAAAGGAAGTAGGTACGTCTCTTTCAAAATCCATGTTCTTCATCGCTTACTCGATTCATTTCGGACATTTCCATAATTTAATAAAGCTTTTATAATAATGCCCTCACAACCCTGCTCATCTATAATAACTTACACCTCCCCTCATCATTAAAAAAAACCAAAGAATCATCCTCACGTATTAATCATTTCTCCTCCCGAAAACAGCAGCGTACTTTCCGGTCTCGCAACTTCAACAGGCCAGCGTCGAAACGCCCCGTCCCCAGCGGACTTACAAGGACAAACAGCGCAGCGCAGCACCAAACTGTACAGGCCAGCAGTATACTTATTTGCCGAAGCGAGATTCGTTCGTTTTGTAGGCGACCCATCTCTCTCGCTCCTCGTTTCGCTCAACTTTTGCGCCGCGCACTTCAGCCACCGCGTGTGCAGCGTCTCGTGATGTACGTATAGCCCCGAGCGACGACTGCTGTACAGTTTCTCGATCGGTGTGCGCCCTCGGAGACGCGCTTGCCTCTTAAATGTCATTCTTCCGACGTACGAGGGATGCAGCTTTGTGCGCGTGGTTTATTGAAAAATTGTCTTGTCCAAGGGGGATGAACGTTGCTGCGGGCTATTTTGTTACAAAGGTATTTTAATGAGTTGTAAGGTACTTTTTATCGATGGGTTCGGGTTTTATGGAGTTATTAAAGTTAGCGCTGGGGTTATTTAAACCGTTATGAATTAGTTATTATAGGTAGTTTTGAAGGAAGATGTATTGAAGAAGAAATAGTTTAGGATTTTTATATAGGTATAAAATATTTATAAAAATACATTGTGGTGTCTCTGAGTGAGTGCAGTTCCAAACTGAGTGAGTCTCTTGTATTGTATTCCGATATGAGTACACGTCTGACCATGTGCGTTGTTTTCTACTTGTCGAGTATTGAGTAAATTCCTATATAATGATCGGTATATAGGATATTGTTTTAAGGACGTTCGACGGTTGATAGATTTTTTATATATTTGCTTCAAGTTTTGTCAGTATATTATTAATAATATTATGTATGCAGCCTAAAATCTGTAAAAACCATACTGGTACCAAAGTAAAAATATTTAATCTAAAATAATTTAATTTATAGTCAAAGAAATTTATTATGTATTTCTCTAAAAAACTATTAGGTGTAAATAATTATTACTTATATTACGTAATATAAGAAAAACTTTAGTTTGCGATTCCCTGTCAAAGATATGGCTTAGTAAAAAGTGTTGCCTGTTTTATTAGTATATCTATATTGTGCTATAGTCTATATAAAAGTTTATACTGCAATTCAATTTTCTTCCTTGTGTTTTTGTCTTATTTCCTTTTGGGTCACTTTTAATATTTTAACATTTTTATTTGTGAATTTAAGACATTAATTTATAAAATATTATGCCCTATAATGACGATTTGAATAAAAATAAACGTTTGAATCCTATTGTCATTCACGAACTTTCTTAAAGAATATTGATTCGGCCTCGTCTACATTTATTTTTTAGTAATTTCGCTTTAACTTTTAATGATGGAATTAATTTAATATAATCACTGTCACTTTAATAAGTAAAATGGACAATTGACTCTTCTTTGTTTTTATAAACTGCACAATATTTTTTTATATAAGTAGAATCAATACTATTTGATAATAAAAGTTAAAGCCACCCTGTATTAAAGTGCGTCTAGATAGGACATTAAAGCCAATAGCATCGATTTTATATTTAATGAATATAGATTTACAGCCTTATATTCAATTTGATAAAAGAAGTTACACCTATTAATAGATATCCCGATAAATTAACAATATCGAATAAATACAAGCTTATATTTCAACTATCAATTGAATACAACTTATATTCAATTTTCTTAATTAAAGTCGTTCACCCAATGAACACAATGGTATACGCAAATCTATCTCGTGGAGCTCGTGAGTGGAGTTAACGAACCGTGGTATATTCGTCATGAAAGAAAGGGGGTCAAGTAAATTACCGAGTTGGAAAGTAAATTAATAAGTTCATCCGTGAGAAAAAAGCTTCTCGAGTTCTCGAAGCAAAAAAGGTCGCGACTTGGATCAAAAGTAATGATGCCTTAATCCAGGTCTCTAACGACTTTAAGAAAGTCGGCATGAGTCTCGTTTGACGATTAAATGTTTTAATTAAATTAGGAAGCTGATAATTAAGCAGTTCAAAGTATTCTCAATATGTAGAAGCTCACATTCTCTTGCAATCACAGAAATATATTTTTGTCTCAAATTGAATCCATTTAACTCAAGAAGAATTTCGTATTAAAATAATGCCAATCGGATTTCTTCTATAGTCAATAATAAAATCATCTGTGTCCTAATCTTATTGAAGTAAGCACGCGTCTATTAAATCTAACAAGGAAATCCTTTTGACTCTAGAATATTTATATTAGTAAATTCTAAGAAGAATTTATTTTTGTTGAAAATGTTATTAATTTTCCTTCAATATCAATTCCATTGGAAATAAACTTATTTTCTGACTTTCAAGAAACGCTTGTAAATTCATATTATTATGAATGTTATTACTTATTTTAGTACTTGTGATATCTAAGGTTAAATATAATATTAATACAATATTTTTAGTGAATGACGGACCTAAAAATATACATAATTGATGAAATATACTTCATTGTCACTGGTACCATATCTTCGTTGCTTAATAATGAAAATAGTAATTGTTCAATGCGATGGTCATTGATTTCAATCCGTTTTGTAGAATATACTTTTATGCTGCTGTTTTCAAAAATATCCAGTAATTTTTCTTATAATATTTAAAATCCGGTAACATGCTTTGTGACTTTTCTTTCATTGGCCCAAAAATAATTTTTCATGACATAATAGCTAAAAAAACACAATCTTTAAAAAACGAAAAAAAATATTGTATCCTCCAGGGTGTATGCGACACTAACAGGTTTATTATTTATTCTATAATAAAAAACCTGTAACTGCTTTAGTAGAATGCTTTCTCAAAGAGATTTAATGCACGAATATTTATTGAATATTTACACTTAATTTATTTTATGAATATACGACCATGTAATGGACTTTAGTGTACTTTAAAGAATATAAGATACATTAATAAAAAAATGAAGTCAGTTTTATGAATATGTGCATTAATTTGACATATCTATCATATAAAATGGAAAATTTTTGTTATTAATTTTAAAATTCTCAAAATTCAAAATTACATTTCTTTAACAAAAATAACTTTTAAGTACATGTAAGATACATGAATCAAAAGAAAATTAAGTCAGTCACACACATACACACACACACACACACACACACACACGCACGCACGCACACACAACACACACACACACACTAATGCAAATGTATAAGTTTCAAATAGACTATTTTAAACTGAAATTCTTCTTCGACCTGATGGAAGTCCGATTGGCGCTATTTTAAGAAGAATTCCTATTTGGCTGATGAAAATTCCACTTCAACCAAGAAGAAATACTCTACACGATTATTGCAACAATGAACGTCAAAACTTTTTAGCGGTTTATTAAAAACTAAAGTTAAATTAATGGTTAATTAAATTATTAAAGTTAAATTAATGGTTAATTAAATTATTAAAGTTAAATTAAACTACACTATTTTAAAAATCCAGGAAAATTAATGATGAATAATTTTCTTCTCAAAAGCATAAAAATATTAAAATTCGAAAATTTTACAGATTATTGTTCTTGGTAATACTGATAACTAAAAATTTTTCGAATAAATTTACAATATATATTTCCGTGATATAACCGCTTAAACAAAAAATGACATTTCAGTGTATAAAAAAATAACGAGCATACCTTATCAAAAATTTCGGGCCATATGGAAGCAGATTACACTATTTTTAGAAAATGTCGTTATGGATGTGTGTGTATGCGTGTGCGTGTGCGTGAGAGTGTGTATGTGTGTGTGTATGCGTATGTGTGACCCTGTATAATTCGAGTAACCTACGATTAAATTTAATGTATCAGGGCTCTTTTTTAAAGGAATGGTGACTGAATGTAATTTTATTTATTTTTCGATGAGTTAGTTTTTAACGGTTTTTTTTATTTTTTAGTTTTACTTTTTTAGATTTTTTAATACATTAGAAATATTATCATTAATTCAGTGATAATACATTGGAAACAGGTAGTATTTTTTATGAAGGTAATGTTTTTTAAAAACGTAAGGTCCCTCTTTCGTTATTTGCGGAAATGTAATTTTTTGTTTAAACGGTTATATCTGAGAAATATATCCTGGAAATTTATTGGAAAAATTTCTGGTATTAGTATCATCTAGAAGAAAATACCTACAGTAAAATTTTCGAATCTTAATATTTTTCTGTTTTTGAGAGAATAGTAGTTTTCGTACCTGGGCCGTAAAGTTGAGCTTTAAAGATTTACGGTCATGATATGAACATTATTTTTCGATACAGCAGTCGTAAAAGTATGCGAAAATATAATCGCATTTTTCAAAAGTAAAGTTTCAACGTTACGGAAGAGTATACGTAAAGTTTAGTATGATGTCATAAAGTTCAAATTTGCAGCCGAATTTTAACTTTACATATACGAGTCCGAAAAGTGCACCTTTATGTTCGGAAAACTCGACTGTATTTGCGATTTGTTTTTGTTTTTTAAGAATCTATTATTTTTATGATTTTTCTTTAATTCTTTTATCAATTACTTTTGATCACTGATTAAACTTTTCACAGAATTAAATATAACAAATAATTTTATACTGGAACAATTAACAATGATGGAGGAAACTAAGTGCCAATAAATTGGCAGCGGTTTTTTTACTATTACAAAGCTTTCTCTAGGAGGAAGCCATACCCGCTCTACGCCAAAAATACCTGTTCTATGCAAAAACAGCTTAACTTATATAAGTTTCTTTCAATTATTTAAATAATTTATAATAATAAATAGATATCCTAACATGTGTAACTATATGCTTTAATAGTAGGACAAACAAGCTAAATAAGAAAAACTGATTGGTTTTATTTATATTTTAAGATACAAGAATATATAAATTATAACGTCTTTTATTCCCCAAAACTTAACCCTGGTCAAGTAATTTTGGCACCCAATGTTTCACATGTCTTTTGTGCAGTCTGAAAAACGAACTGGTGTGCAAAATTGATTATTGCTTTAAATTATTTGATATCATGAACTTTAAATAAAGAATAATACTTTTTAAATGCGTCAAATATAAGTAAATAATCATATTACCCATCACACTTTTCGACTATAATAAGATACGTTTCTTCTATTATGTAATAAATATTCTATTCGAAATAAACTGATGTCTATTTAATCATTTCTGAAATTTTCATTGTATGAAAATAAATATATTTTTGAACTGAGAACAGGTATTTTTTTAAGCAAGACGTTGCATTCTTGACACCAGCAAACTACCTTTTCCTTTAAAAAGATTTTGTTCAAATGGAATGATCTGCTTGTATCAAGATTTCATTTTTGAGAGTGTAAAAGAAAATATCCGCAAAGAGGTTTCCAGCGAATGCTGCACCTCTCATATACATTATATAATATCTAGAAATTTTATTTCCCAATTTTTTTTATACATATTTGGCAAAAAATATAAAGTATCGAAAAATATTTTGTGGGTCAACACGCGTCTTAATATTATGTTCTACATTATCACTTTCTACAATAATATACATTGCAAAAAGAAAATCTGTAATACAACAAAGTTGATTTACTGCTAGAGTATTTTACTTAAATGAATTAACTTGTTTGCCGGATTACCCAATGTATTCTCTAGAATCGCGAAATTAAAGCAGCGACTCCTTTCCTAACATCGTCTAATTACTGCACCAGCCATATTTTCCGCAATTGCAGCCAAGCACTAGTACTTGTGCGGAAACCCCTTACCCTTCGACACAGAAATTAACCTCACAATTCAATTAAACCCAACCGGCATATAAAACACACGGCACGCATAAATCCACCGGCAAAAAGAGCGCACGTCCTATTTAAAACGATCTCATTAGACATGTACAATAACGCCGTGCAGTTAAACCACGGCGCAGCTTGTCTCCCGTATACAACAACGGCTGCATTACGCATTCCCCGCGTATGCGACTGCCGCGCTTTTTAATTAATGCTTTTGCGTGCGTCGCGGAGAACGAATTGTGGGAAAACGCCCACGCAAGCGTACGCCGTCCGACTATTTCTGCCGTACGGCGCGCGGGAGCTTCGCACAAAAGGAAGCGAGCTTGCAGGCGGCAGCTGTGAGCGAGTGAGAGAGAGAGAGAGAGAGAGACCTTGTCCGCGTATTGCGCGCTCGTGCGGGTCTCGGTGCAGCAGAGATCGGCGGTAATCGTGGGAGGCCGAGGCCAGTTCAGCGAGAATTACGCAGTCGAATGTCAGTGTTACGGTGGATTTGGAAATGTTTGCTTCTTGATGGTTTGGTAGTTTATTTTTGTATAGAGACTAATGCGTGATATTTATAATGGTAAAGATTAAATGTTATTTTTTATCGAAAAATATAAAATAATTGAATAACTGTATTTTTTAATTTACTTTTAATGTTTTTGAAGGAGTTAAACTGCTCTGGCTTGTCGAAAAAAATATCACTTAAACAATTTTTTGTGGGTGTAAAATAAAAAAAAATTATAATCTGTTTGGAGAGTTTTATTATGCACATCTTATCAAATAATGTTTTTCATACAAAAGTATATTAAGAAAACATTTCTACGGTTTTCTCCGAAATCATATTTTTTACTTCTCAGCTATTTTATCATTTTACAAGTTACGCAATTCAATATGTATATGATTAGAATTTACAAAATATTTTTAGAATATTGTTTTATAAGCAGCAAAGATAAAATTTATATTTGGAGACACGCTACAAACGAACATTTTCTAGTGTTTTTTGATAATAAGTGAAAGAATTATAAGATATGTGTGGGTACATTTTAGTCAAATATAATAAATAGCATATAGTGGATTGATTCCATGTTTGTTTTAAAAGATTTATATTGCAAAAAATAGAAGTAAATATTCATCTGTTTTGACGAAAAAATATCTGGAAGATTTTCTGCAAATACTTTCTATAAGAGATCCTTATTAAAATGTATATAATAAAAGCCTTCAAATATATTTTTTATTCGCATTATTTTATTATTTATCTACAAACAAATTGTCAAAGTGATACTATACATTTTTTGAAAGAGATATTGTTTCAGATTATAAGTTAATAGCAATAATTTAGCTACAATTCAAGTCACAATTTGAAATGTGTATGATTATAAGTTATTAACAGTATAATGTAACTACGATTCGCTTTATAGTTTAAAATTTAATATGATTAAATGTATGGCCGATCTAAAGTTATAAGTAATACATAGCTACATATTCAATTTAGAATGTAGCAGTTTCATATGCAATAACTTTTACTTAGCTTTTCTTCCCATCACTTCTACGTGTTGTCTCTCAATTACCAAACCATAAAAAACAACCCTAACTTATATCATCAAAATTAATGCATAAACATTGTAAGGGATAGGGGTAGAATATAAATAACCTAAAATTATAAGCCTATGCGTTTCATCTTAGATATGCCTTCTGCACTCGTCAATAAGGCTATGTAGGCAGACCCTTCCTTAGACACCGAAATTTAACAAGTTAAAAACTTACATATAACCGTTTAAATCTGCTAGTAAAGATTTTACCAAAACTCTGCTGACCGATATCGTCTTCTCAAACTACTGTAGTATCATCGTATTTACATTAGTTCGACCGTTGCTATGATTACCGGACACGCAGCTTGCTTTCACAAAGATTCGAATTCTTGCCAATGTTTGCGAATAGAATTGACAATTCTCTTTTGTAAATGAATATGTAAAATGGATACATTAAAAAACTTATTATATAAAAAACCTGCATATTTTACAGTTTTAGAATCTGCAAATAAAATAATTGTATGGTAACTTTTAAATAGTTTACATAACGATTAAAAAATACTAAAGTCAGTCCACATTCCTTCACTTTTACATATAAAACCACTGCAACACCTTTTCTTAGTACAATTGTTAGCTAATATTGAGCTTTAAAATTTATCCATTGTGTATGCGTATTTAGGAAAGAAGAAATTATCGCGACTGCTCGCTTCGACCATGATACATGAAACCCCAATAACCTCACATTCTACTCTCACAAAAACATACGCTCAACGTATAACAAACCAATGCATCTCTCCCAAGCCTAAAACCCAATTTACACACTCAAAAGCAACCCCATAACCACGTCTACCTACACATACCATGCACACCCGTGACCCGTCAGAAGATAAAGCGCAGAAGAAAGATAGAGGAAATTAATGCACGTGCGCTCCCCACACACACATACAAAGTCTTGGCGAGCTCTATCGCGATAAGGGCCACTTCCGGCGTCTGCCTCCATCACTGCATCGCGCATGCACACACCTATACACGTGTATGTATGCGCGTATATATAGACAGATGCGCGGAGTCGGCGCTCGACCTTATTTTCCGAGCTCCTTCATTTCCGGCTGCCAGTGCCATCCACGAGTAGCGAGGGCTCGACGCTCGGCGCGCTTTCCCATTTTCCATTCGCCGTCGCGTCGCTCGTGCGAGCGGTGAGTGTTGAGGGAGATGGAGATGGGAGACCCATCGCGTATTCCTCGTGCGCGTGTGGACTTTACGGGCTGAACGATGGGTTATGGAGGGCTGGGAATCGAGAGGGAGTTGTTTCTTTTATCGGGTGTTTTGGGGAGAGATTTTCTTTTGTGTTTCGTGGTGGTTGGATGGTGGTTTGCTTGTGGTATGATTGAGTTTGGGAAAGTGTTGGTATGGGGATTTGTAAAGTAACTGAGTTGTATCGTATCTTATAATCAGCAGAAACTGATCAATTGTCCATGAATGTTTTCAAACCTTTTCTTAATCATTTACGCCATTGAACCATTCAGTTTTCTTTGTACAAGGTTAAGTTATTATTATATAAAGAAATGAATTATCTTTTCAGAAATTAAAACTATTTAGTAAAACTAAATGTACTTCATTCTACTAACAAAATAGTTCTGTATCTATAATGGCAATTTATACCTATTGTTAATATATTTATATATATTTATATATTAATATATATTTATATATTAATATATATTTATATATTAATATATTTATACGTTTATACCTTAAATTAGAAAGAGAGTATTGCGAATAGAACGAAGATTAGTATAAAGATAACAAACTCCCGTCGCGTATGTCCTGACTAGCCCCCAGTTAGGGATCATTTTGTCATCCTGAGGATGCATCGACCCCAAAGGGAGTTCGCCTCCATGGTTATGAGGGTCCCACGTGCACGGGAAAGCCGAAAGGCGTGCCGTGGCAAGTTCTCAACTGAGAAGCAATAAGCCATGCGGCGGTGACTTTTGCATATAGTATAGAACATAGTATATTCAAATATGCGTGCGATAATTTCTCGTCTCTCTTCGCGCCTTGTTTGATGTCATTAACAACTTTAAGCGGCTAAATAAGCGTAAGTGGGAGGCAGCAGCTGATATAGATCAGCCGAAACCGACGAAGAGCCAGATGCACTCTGACCCTTGTACTGTATAGTAGTCGCGTTACCTTCTACTGTTCCTTTGTTTCGTCATATTTATAAATAAACTTAAAATCTATTAAGATTACATTTGTACAAATGTGTTTTTCACCATTTATTTATTCCTACTTGGCCTACTCTTTTCATGAACAGAGAGAAAAACGAAAGGGCAAATCAACACCTATTTTCACTTTTTACTTTTGGAGAACTCATGACATTGTAGCCGAAAAGTCAACAAACATCCTGCATTTGAGGTGACATCTAATAAGAGATCAGTTTATATTTGTATGTTGTTGCTTTCAATTCATATATAAACCCCCGAAGTGTTGGAACAATAAAAATATTTACTGAATTTATAACAAAAAAATAAATGAATAGAAGGTTTTGCAACTACAAAATGGAGTAGACGACATCATAATTCTACATCGATGAAGTGTGTAAGTGAAGTATAGCACAATAATTAATAAATGTAAAGTAATGTGAGCTTGAAATATAGAAAAATTATTAGCTAAATAAAACTTCCTGTACATTTCTGCAAGATTATAATTTATATCTATTTTAGTACATCGCATATGCGGCATCATCTACATAAAGATAATTTTCTGACAATAACTATAGTTAATTAAAAATGTGAACTATTTTTAAATTATCATGGCGATTTTGAACATGTATCAAGGTAAATTTTATATCGTCACCTCAGAATATCCCACTTTTACTATGTTTTTCATAGTAAATCGTTTGTTGCATGATAGTTTTTAATTCCATGTTCAAATAGTTTATGCTAAAATAATTAGGTCGTGTTTTTTATTTTTGCAATTTAACGAAAATTAAATTAATTATAGCCATTTGAAATTTGCGTGACGTCACGACGTTATCTTTTCATGACGTCACGTAACATCAGAGTATATCTATATATATTGAAAATTTGGAAACTTGCAACATCTGTAACTTTCAAAATTTTCATTTTTATGATAAAAGAAAAAATACGACCTAATTATTTTTTTGCTATTCTACCTACTTCATGTGAAATATCAACTTTTTATTTTTATGTAACATCCTAAATGTACATGAGAAGAATTAGTAATACATTTAGTAAACATTGTACATCAATTGATTAGATTTACAATTTTAGTTTTAATATTAAAAGTTGCATGTATCACAATTAATAGGCAAAAATCAATAATAACACGAAAAGTACTACGCAAGAAGAAATTGGGTCATCTATTTCTTAAAATAAATTTAATGAGCAACTAATTTGACGTTTTTTATCACTATAATCAAATGAAATTCTTACTTAACAAGAATGACTTTTATTGATAAACTCCACGAAATACATCATTCTCAATCTGCATCTGTAAGAAGTAGGTTTTTACGGGAGGAGAAGAATAAAAATTCGAACGATTATTCACTTCGACCAAGGGGTTTATTAATAACCATGACTTAAGAATAATTACGTCGGCTTTCTTTACGTATACATTCTATCAAACCAAAGACAACTGAATATTTAAATATATATGTTTAGATAGAATAGACAGGGGACTTCGTTCCACTGCTGTTGATATAAGTGAGATATTACAGCATAAAAGACCTTAATCACAAGCACTCTCAAGTCCTTCATCCTTCGTTTGCCATTCGTTCAAACTTCAAACATCCAACCATGCAAAGCTACAAAGACTACACGTCTGATTAAAGACAGGCGAATCTCAAAGTCACATACAATAAAACCCTACTACCTCGAAACCGGAGAGAAACACACATCACATCCCTCTCTCACTCACAAAGACCAATACCTCCCCCCCCCCTCTTTTTCTCTCTCTCTCTCTCTCTCTCTCTCTCTATACGCGCGTGTCGATTATCAAACGCTGCTCCTTTGAGCCGTTCTAGCGCGCAACTGACCGGTCCTGCAGGCGCGATTGCACCACACGCGGCACACACCACGCCAACGGCAGGAGCAGGAGCAGCCTGCAGCAACACACCGGGCACAAAGCGACAAAGGGCAGAGGCGAAGCTTACACAGCTCGAGCTCTCCTGCGCTGTGGCTTTCTTGAAGCGACGCACGGGACAGCTGATGACGCCGGAGACGCGCGAGGCAAAAGCTCGTTATTCCGCGAAGGGCTCTTTGCCGCTGCCACTGCCGTCGACCTGACGGAGTAATTATATTAGACGACGCGACGCGACTCGACTCGACGTTCGTTTACGTTCGCGTGCTGAAGGTCTGCGAGAGGTGTTTGGTGTGCGTCGTGTGCGAAAACGGGATACATAATTACGCTTTGGAATTGAATTGAGGCTGGATGCTGGTTGGTGAATGGGCTTTCCTGTGTTTTCTGAGTTGTTACTGGTGATTACATTCGTGTTAGGTGATGGTTGCGTTGAGGATCGGCGTGGTGAATAATTTGGAAAATGTATGACTCCTTGTGTTGTAATTGCAATGGTGTATTGTGTTTGTTTGTACCATGGGGGCAAAGTAGGCTTCCTTCGCCCGCATGCGAGCTGAAGGCGAGTATCGTAAACACGCAAGGGCGAAAAAGACCTTAATTCCCCCATGGTGCACAATCGAATTTTTTGTCAAACACGTTATCAATACATGTTTGACAAAAAATTCGATTGTACCCCCATGGTGTACAATCGAATTTTTTGTCAAACATGTATATGTATATATATATATATATATATATATATATATATATATATATATATAGCACTGTGTGACCTAAGTCCGCACTTATGTGACGCCTATCCGTGACAGCGGACTTAGGGTAGGTAGTGCCATAAAATAGTATATGATACTCGTATCATAAGTCGTCCTTCATAGCACGGCGTTTAACTAATACACACCGTGCTGTATAAGACTACTTAGGTCACACGTATCGTAACGTACTAATGTATATTTAAGGTAGCTGCGGTCAATAATATGTGACATAACGAAAGGTATTACTATAATAGTATTATTTGAAATAAATTTTATTTTGAAACCCTCTGTAATAATATCTTTGCTACTAATGTATAATCGAATAGAGCTCCCGCACTGTGTTATAATAATTTTGAGACTGACTATTGTAGCGTTGGACAAGTATGTATAATAAGAATGACGTAAACAGAAGATGAAAGATGGTGTGTTTCATTCGGTACATATAAGTCATTCTACAGATAATCGGAAACAACTTGACGAAAAAATAAAAAAAAAATTTTTATAGTGCACTCTTACTACAACCGGTTTCTCCAAATGCTTTTGGTGTTCTAAAAATGGGAAAAATAGTGAACAATACCACTTCTCGTGCCAAGTTTCATGTACGGTCATATTATCGTTAAATAATTTTTGCTTCATAAAGGCTCTTATTGAGTCGTTAATAACAAAACTCCTATTGGTAGACGTTAAGAGCTTTAATTTGAGACGTGCTGAATCAAAAAATATTATAAAAAGTCAAAAATACGCGGAAATTAAAGATTTCGTATTTTCTCGTCATTTTCGGCATTTTTGTTATTTTTTAATTCTTTTGGCATACTTTCTTTGTGAACAGTTTGAATTTTTGCAAAATATTCAAAATTAAAGAGGATATAACACTTCGAAAATCCTCGTGAAGTCAGACCGTAAACGCGGCACCTTTGAAGTAACTACAGTCTGACGTCATTCAATTATTCAAAGAAACGTAAATAAATTATAACTTTTTTAATTAAGTTTTTTTCACAAAATTCAAACAGAATTGCAAATTGGCTTCGATTCTCTACCTGCATCGTAGACACCGCCGAAGAAAGAAAATTTATGTTAAAACCCAATCTATTGCAGCGAATTTGTACACATTTTATTTCGTTATTTTAGCTAAAAGAAAAAAAGAATATATGTATTTAATTTATTTAATATAAAAAATCAAGGTTAATATAATATCATCATATAAAGAAAATTGAAACGTTAAAGATGCATATCAAGTACTTTTTTCCTAGGTATACAATTACAATAGCTACACAGATTACTTATATCGGTTCTTATAAACGCGGCAAAAGTTATCTTTCTTATCAATTTTCCCGTCTACTGGCATCTAGTCATTCTCTGATCATACTACTATCCAATTTTAATCTTCCCATTACAAACACATACAAAACACTCACCAATAAGCCTCACTCTCACCTAAACCCCCCCCCCCCCACCCCCCCCCCCACCCCCCACACACGATCCCACACTCAAATCCAGAAATTCATCACACTCGTCCTCCATCTCCAAGAAACTTTGCATTTCAAAATCGTCTCTTCCGAAGTACTCCCTCTCTGCACTGCACCCTACATACACTCTCCGGCTTCATAAGCGCGCGCGCGCCACCGTGCGCTCGACCGTCTAACGCCGCAGCGGCCGCCACAGCAGAACTTTACAGCAGCAGCAGCGGCGGCTCTCTGCCCCAGTTAATCCGCAAAGTTATGCCTCCTCGTCGTCTCCGCTCACACACACACACGCAGATGCACACGCGCGCGAGTCTCTCTGGGTCGTATTTAGCATAGACTCGCGGCCGCGAGTACAGTGAGTTATCCGGCGCTACGTAGGCCTGGCGCATGCATATATCGCGCACGCACCGAGAGGTGTTCCAAAGGACGATAAAGGTGAGTGTGCAGGAGTGGGTGGATAGCGTGCTCTGCGTTTGATTTGAATTATGAAGTTGGAACGGGGAGGATGGACGGGAAGGAGGTGGAATGAGGGAATGGAAGGAAAATTTGGAGATCTTAATTTGATGGGGGGTTTAGGGTGGTATTTGGCTGATGAGTCTCTCGATGTAGATGAAGACCCGTGAGAGAGCTGAACTTATTGTTTTTATTTTCAGTGGAATTATTTTGAACGCGAGCTCAGTGCTTTAAATGTCATGAAGCTTCAGGAATCTACGAGTGAAGAATGTGGTGATGGTAGTGATACATTCGTGAGGTTGGTTTGAGTAGCGTGCATCCAAACATTTCTAGAATTAAATCAGATAGTACCCATTTAAATTCACTTTATATATAAACCAATCTCACAAACACATCAATACCATATCAACTGTTTTCACGTGTAGTTTACTAAAACTTTATGACATTCAATGGGTTAAATGAAGATTTTATATAACAGAAAACATCTTTTAATATTCTATTTGTCAGTGATTTAATTTATCTTTAATAAAGAATAGGCTTTAAATTTGTTCTATTCTATCGATTGATTCAAAAAGTACTTGTCACTGATAGAATCTTATAATTAGTGAGTGACAACAATAGATCGAGCTTGAGAGAGAATGACATATAGTATAAAATTTCGCTGACTCGTTCCGATCGGCACCTAAGTAAAAAGCTCTGTATTAACAAACTAAACGTACGTCGAATAAATAGTCAACTTCACTAAAAAACTGCTTATAAATTATTTCACAAAAATCCATATCTATTTACGTCCCGAACAGTAACTAAAATCTTAATGGTACAATAATACACCGTTCATCACTATACCTTTCAGGGCTGGTTGCTCCTAAAGGAAACAGCCCCTTTTTATTAGGATGAGCGAGGCGAGTCCTCTACTATGCAGCATTAAAGAACTTTATGCGGTACACATTATACAAAAACCGTAGCACCTATTGACTTGAAATTTTTTTATACACAGTCCTTACAATCGCTAGATGTGCCATCAATGAAGTTATTTAAAAAATACTTACATAGAAATTAGAAATATATGCTGCAATAAGTACAAGTACTAATAGTCGGAAACCATAACTGTCAATTCATAGATTTCAAGAATATGCATTAAATTTTGAATCTGCTAAAAAAATATAAAATTCGAAGTTTGTTAAATAAATATAGCATTTCCATCGTCATTGGTATGTTTTAATAAATGTAAAAAAATTTACTTTTTGTATGTGTCTCTTTTTTATATATTTATTATTTAAATACTATATCACTCACTCTGCATGAGTCACGAGCTTCGCGAGTGACAAAGCATTGCTTTTTGCTAGTTTAGGTCATTAGAAATATTTCTTATGAAACTTGATGTACTTGGGTTTTCGGAATTGGCAGAATTAAAATCTGGTATCCATATTCTGAGATTCAAAACGGAAAATCTAATATAGCGAAAACATTTATCTAAATATGCATCGGAACCCAGAAATCCAAATTTATAATGACGGATGCAACAGAGCGTACCGATTTTTGAATAATAAAATTCTTAGTTCAGATTCATAATTAGCAATCGCAAAATCTCTTTGATAATAATTTTGATCTCAATTTCATATCTCTTTTTAAAATTGGTCTGTCATTAATATTGGATCCACCATTTTAAAGGTCGTACTTCTGATATCATATTCGGATTCGACGACCTCAATAAATTTTTATCACATATTTCTTTCAAATACGAATTCTTCATTTTGGATCTGCCAGTTTAGCAATTGAGCAATTTAATAATTCTGAGTTCGTTTGTCGAAAATCTTTATAGTAATAATTAAGTATTAAATTTGTAACATAAAAAAAATTTTAAAAAAATTGTAACGGCTGTGATTTATTATTAAAAAAAATGCTTTCGCTAATCTTAATGCGAGATTCTGGCATGTGTTTATAAGTATAAACAAATCATCTAATTTTCATCATTTTAGATAATTTACTAAAATTCATTGATTACATAAGGTATTCTAATTCTATTCATACTGTGATTATAAGAAAATATGTAAATATCATTAACATCCTTTTATAATTAATATTCTTAGAAATATTTAGAGGTTTGCTATATATTTCTAATATTTGTTTCTATATTCTAGTGTATCAATCTGTATATAATATAAGTGTTGAAAATAAAGACGTAAAACTATAAATTTCACTAACTACGTTCTAAAACATGTCCATTAAAATTTCTAGATGCTTCAGTAAACATGCCATTTATTTATAATCTACGAAGATCTTTGCTAAGTTTTAAGCTGTATAAAATACTTTAACTTTATTAGCCGGAAAAGCTTCAAGAACTTTGCTGAATTTCACTTCAGTGAGTTTAGTAAACTTCAGCGGAAACTTCTATCTTCTTTTCTAATTAATATTACGTAGTTCATCTGCACTTAAGCACAACATCTTGTTTCGCGATATTTATCAAACCAATTGAATATTAAAGAAAAGCCTAACCACATGATGTCATAAGATCACATATCCTTATCCATACTAATAACATATGTAAAAGTTTGCTTTTTTGAACTCAATCATGCATGCAAGAATTTATGTACCGATCTCACAAGACTATGAGTGTTATTCCAACTCATCTAAACATAAAAAACATATTTTTCAGCTTATTCTGTTATTTATTTGACATTTAACCATTGACAATGTCAACGTTAACGTACCCTCAATAAAAGATCAACGTTAACGTACCCTGAAAAATATGTTTACTTTGATAAAGCACCAATATGATATTATTTTAATTCCTACCTTCATAAATAAATTACATACTTTACTGAATGTAATCAAATCAATATCCACATATAAACACAAAAATTATCATCAATCACCACATAAACACACGTTATTACATTATCATCAATTAACCAATATTATTCATTATTCATTGAAAAAACATTCCCCGACTACATAACCTCGCGATCCATCGCATAACATAACATAAATATTGACCGTCACCCAAAGTCGCGCGTTACACCCACCGTAATTGCCAAACCCCATCCGCGCTCCCTTCCCTCGCGCACCCATACAAATCACGTCCCCCCGCGTGCGCCCCATTGAAATCCAAGAGATACAGAGCGCGCGCATCTCAGGGGGCGCATCGAGACCTTAATCCACGCGCTCGGCGTCATAATTAAAGTGACCGGAGGCTCCGAGCGCGAGTGCATTTAACCGTGGCGCAGAGACACACACGCGCGCGCTACAATAGGCGCATGCACGTACATACGGGAGGTTCGCTAATCCCGTATCGCCTCGACGTGCAGCTGCACCGGTGTAGAGCGTGTCTTATCGGTGTAAGGGGGTGGGGGGTGGTTGTCGTGTGATGTTTACGGGCTGGCTCGTTGACTTTGAGGAATTAATTAGTGTAAGGGGGTGTACTGGTGGAAGGAGATTTTTGAGGAGGTAGGCTGGGATGTAGTTGGGGAATGTGGAGGTGGGGAGGTGTTAATGTTGAGAGGATCTTGTGGTAATAGTGACTGTGAATACACGCTAGGCAGGTTTGTAGTGAACGTTACCTTGAAAATGAATGGTGAATATTGTGATACAGAAAGTTTATGTATGTTGCATCGGAGTATTTTTTTTTTCATGAAGAATGATTTTTACACGTTTAACGCGTTTTTCATGGTATGTTTTATGAGGTATGTGTCTATCTGTGCACGTGTAACTTTGTAGTAGTAAAAGAATTGTTAAAAGGTGTAAGCAAATTTTGCGAGAATTACTTTACTTACCTAACTTTATACAGGTCCTGTATTTTTAAACTTTTTTTTAATTATTCACTCGCCAGCTGTACGTTCTATAAGGTCATAAAAAAGTTTTAGTCATATTTTAGTCAATATCTAACTTTTATAATCAAAGTTATTGGTGAAAGACCTCTATTTATTGCATTAATTTTTGTTGTAAGCTCACAAAAATATTTTTTCTGCTTCTTAAGATTCAAAGTAATGTAAAAACTTGTACAATTTATTTATTTTCTTAAATTTTATTTATCTCTTTTAAAAATAAATACAAATTTATCTTTAAATATATTATAAAAAAAACTTTGTTTCTGTAGTAAAAAAGTTATAATTATAAAAATAATATTTAAAAAAGCAAATGTCCAATATTTTTGAAACTTCTTTAAAAAAAAACTATGCAGAGTTTCAGAATAATTCGATATAATCTAATGCGCATAGAACATCGTGAACATTTAAAAATACAATTTAAAATAGTAGATATTTTTATAGAGTAGAAATTCCTCCTTAATTAAATTATTTATTCTTAATATTATAATTATCTATTTGATACTTATATCATCATAGTTCAAAATAATTACTATACTTACAAATTATTAAAAACAAATTATAGCCTTTTACAAAAATGAAAATTAAAATTTTTTTTTACTAAATGTTAATATAGGCTTACCTTAACTTAGACAGATATTTGATACTTCAAATACAAAAGCTTAAATAAAAATTTATTTAAAATATCAATATAAGAAACTAACATGTATCTATGCACATAAATATATGATATATACTATCCATATTTTTCGTTTTACTATATTTTATATTCTTTAGCTAATTTATAATGCTAAAATTGAGCTGCATTATATGATTTATATTATATAATTATATAGCAAATATCACTAATAACGTTGTTCATGAAAGTAATAAAATAAAAATTTTATTTCATACTTTTTTACAACATTATGAAATTCAATTAAAACTTTTCATACCAACCAAATTAAATTAAATGTTATTATTATTGCTTTAACTAAAATATATAACGTAATAGAAACAACAATTTTAAATTACGTACAGGTCCTGGTTTCTGATTCAATTTTTCTACATAAAAAGTGAATAATTAAAATAGTTCATTGTAATTAGAATATACGTAGAATTTACGATTGACTATTGGATTCTAAATTAAAAAGAATAAAATGGTTCTCTCCTTTATCCTTTTACAAACGTTCTCCGGCCATTATCTCGTTTCCAACGATCCCTAAAACATTTTCCTGTCCCTGTAAAGTCGCCTCATTATAAAGGATTTATCTGTCGACATCAGATTAAGCATCGGCCCGAATTCTCATTTTCCTTTCTCCCTCGTCCCGTTCAGGGAATTGCAATAACTGGCCTACTGTAACGATAATTCGCGTGCACTCGGTATATTCTGTATTTTAGTATTTTATTATTTTAAAAGCTTTAAATGTTCAATTAACGAGGAAAAATGGTAACACTGCTCCATAAGGAGATGTGAAAGTGAACTAATAATCCCTACCTTACCGGCATCACATTTATGTTTTTTCTCTGGAATAAATAAATGTTTCTAAAAAACGCCATACTTCCGCCTCCGTATTCTTACCAGGAACCTTCAGTTACATTTTCAAAATCTTTCATTATTAACTTGAAACGCATTCTTCTCCAAGAGTTATTAATGAAAGCTTTTGAAAAATTAACTGAAGGTTTCTGGTAAGAATACGAGAGAGTAGTATGGCGTTTTTTAGAAATATTTATTTATTGTGGAAAAAATATATATAAATGTGATGCCGGTAAGGTAAAGATTATTAGTTCACTTTTAAATCTCCTTCCATCATTCGCTAAAATGGAAGAGTACACTTAATTTTGATGAACATGGCTGCCATAATTTTTCGTGTTTTAAAATTCATTGGGTACTTTTTACCAAATTTAGGATATTCTATATTGTTTCTGGATTTAATGTTAATCATTTAATTCACGGCAGCTCGAAACTGGAAGAGTATTATATGAATAATTGAGTCTTTTTTCTCATACATAAAAGCATATACGTTTAAGAATTACTATTTTACTGAAAAAAGTTAATGAAAATTTCTGAAAATAGGCAGCTACATACGAGCTGTTTGACGGCATTTTATTAAAAATTAACATTTTTCAAAAAGCTATGATTGAACACATGATTACTGATATACTAACAAAATTCGTTCAAATTTTTAACTTCAGCTTATCTAGTGTCAAACAGCGGCGGCCAACCTAAAGGCATTTTTTAAAATAGCATCTCGCAAAACTGACCATAACTACTTAATTTCTTCATATATTACAACAGAAATTTTTTAAAATATACTTCACACGTTACTTTACAACAGAGCAACACTTTTAAAATAAAACATTCACTCGCGACTTCAAAGCAAATCTCAGAAAAGGTAATGTTTCCACGTCCTGATTATACCTACTCCCATAAAATAATTATACAGCAAAAAATAAACCTCCCACTCAGTCATGCATTCGAACAATTTCCTAAGCTTTTTCCATCATCTAAAACCCGCGACCACGCTCGAAGCGCAGAGTCGCTCGACTTCTTGCCCCGCTGCCCCTCAAACGAATTTCCATCCTACGTAGCCTCAACCGGGAATTCAGGCAAAGGCTCAACGACGACGTACTACTCTCTCTCTCTCTCTCCCTCGACCTTTGACTTAAACGCTCGCAACGACACGGTCCTCGAGAATAACGACTCTGCGCTGGGCCGAGGTCACTTGCGGGAGAAATGCAACTCGTCCCCCCATCCACGTTTTATTGTGAGTTTTCTCGTTTTCTTGCGGGTGGTGGTGGTCTGCTGCTTTTTTTTGCGGAAGGGTCGAGGATCTTGTTTGCTTTGTGATTCGGGGATTTTGAGGAGGAGGATGACTGCGGCCTTTGCGGATTTTCGGAAAAAGAGGTTGCTTGGGTTGGGAAGCTGGTTCTGGGATGTTTCTTCGTACTTTGAGACGGGGATTGGAGGTTGTTTGTAAGAAGGATTCTTATAATGACCTGTAGTTTTAATGAGATGGATATTTTTAGAATGTTTCTTTGTTGTTGCGTTTATTATTAAAAGTATATTTTTATAATTAAATGTGTACAGTATAATAAAATAAATTAAATGAAATGTAAAATGTAAACTGTCGAATTAATCTCGTTTGAAATTGAACATTATTGTTTGATTTTACAAACAAAATGTAATCAAAGTTTTTAGAATTAACCCTAGTATACTGTTGTTTGTTATTGAAAATAATGATATTTTAAATGAGAAATAATATCTCAATTCTGCAGCATTTTCAAGATACATTTAAGGTGGCTCCGTCGTGTAGTCCCGTATCTACGCGGGGCTCCGTGGGGGGTACACAATTTTATTTTCTAATAACCAACGCAATTTTAATAAAAATGATTCAGTATCAATTGTCGGACTTATTGATCTAAATATATGTTATAATATATGAGAAATAATAACAATACGCATATATATGCATACAAAAATACACTTATGTTACTTATTTATTAAATATTTTTTATATTTGACTGGTAACCGTGCATTTTTGTTAAATAATCGTAGTCTATAATTAAAAGGATGCAATCTCCTGTTTGTTTATAAAGAAATCATGGTTTTCCATGTAATTACAAGCATGAATGCATATTTTGCCATAAGAGCCCATGTTAAAAGTTCTATTTTCAAACATTTTTTTCTCTTCAATTTACCTGGCAACCCCACCTAACCAAAATTTTAATCGAATGTATAAAACTCACACTTTCAGTGGAATTCAATGGGATTAAATTTATTCATTTGTTTACTTTTGTTAAAATGGATTAATATACGAAAATCAAAATTGGTGTCACAACTTTTTATCATAGCTTGCAAATTATGACATATAATTTCGTCATACCTATAATACAAAAACGGACTATAAGTAATTTAATTCTTGACTGTTATGCATTGTAAGCATCTCTTACACCGAACTTTATACAGCCATGCTACTGCTAGAATTACTACTGCTTAGTATCACACGTAAAAATATACATTATAAGTGAATAAACGAAATATAATATTTTGCAAATTATTGTAATCTTGTAAAAACACATCACGCTACAAGAAAGTCTTAAGAAAAATATATTTTCTACTACAATTCCAACCAACAATACGTGAAATGAAATTATTCAAAAAATAACTACGAATTTCTATACTTCAAAGCATTTCCGCACACTTTGCGCACACATCTTCAAATTTCTTTCATGTTCTATATTTAGAAGCTAGCAACTGCCGAGGTAAAAAAAAAAGACCGAAGAAAAAGGCAAACGAATTCTTGGCAGTTGTCTCGCGTTCCACGATATACGCGAGAGCGCGAGGAAAAGAAGAAAAAGATAGAAAGAGCGAGTGAGAACACAATCGAGAGCTATATATATATATATATATATATATATATATATATATATATATACGTATATACGCTAGGATGGAAACTGATAAGCGGCTTACACGCTTTGGCAAGTTATAAAATCCTGTTTGTCTTTGGCTGCCTGTACACGAGAGGGATCCCGACGGCATTTCGAACCGCATTCAGGAAATCAACGATCGAGAACTGCACAAAGCCATTCTTATGAAAGTTTTAAAACATTCGTATTGTGAAGGAGGGGGAGGGGGGCGTACGGAGAAGTATCCGTCTTTCGCTGCGGTCGCGTTGTCTGTGGGGATTCTTCTATTTTTGTGGCAGGATAATGGCGATATATTTCCTTATTATGCTGAATCGATGATTGCGAAAGTCGAGACAAGTTATCGAATATAGAATTATCTTTTTCAATAGAAGATTAGGGTGTTGTATATTATGAGAAATATTTATTATATTCTTTATACGTTTATTGATATATTATTAAAAATAATGCATAAGCAGTGAATAAAGACTTATTCTTATTTGTTTAGAATTTGTGTCTGAAAAAAATACACAAATTCATTTGAAAATTGCTCATTTAACGTATCTTTTAGTATTTTATGAAACTTTATTTTGTTAATTATTTACTTAATGTCGGCCTGCAGACAATTTTCATGCGCTTGAATGTACGTTGAAAAGTAAATCCTGCCTTTTTTAAAAAAGAAACCTGAACATTCGCAGGAAAACAAATTCTGCTCATTTTTGTAGGCAATCTCAATTTCAGAGCACGTCTCAAACATGATATTTATTTACTTCATGAGAGTACTATTTCGATGTTAATTTTAATGTACTTTTCCAGAATAACAACTCTACATTAGAACATACTTTCAAGTATTTTTCAAGTTCGCTTAACAAGTATAATTTTATTTGCTATCTTTTATACTTCAAGTTTGCGTACTGACGAATAACAAATATATCTCGAAAATACAAACAACGGACTTAAATCATTATTAAGTCGCGAAGACACACAATATACAATTATCTATATTGGCAATAATATAAGCTTACAAAAGTAGGTCACATTCCTCACATCACACTTACTATCCAAAAAAACCTTCCATTCCTACAATTCCCAATTCAAAGCCCAAACTTTCCACGCCAGTTTTCTCTATTTCATCATCGACCCAACGATCCATCCCCGCAAACAACTACCATCACCACTCAAAGCACACGGCGCGCGACTTCTCCCGCGCAGCCAACAAACAAACTCCCGACAGCCTGCGCGCAATACTTCCTGCCCAATGAAGCCTCTCGCGCCAAATCAGCCCCTCTCGAAACGCCAACGCGAACGAAACGAAACGAAATCATCCTCGCGGAAAATCAAAAAGCCGCCACCGGCACAGCTGTCTCGCGCACTTAGCGCGTTCACCTCTCCGCCTATATATACACGCGGGCACACGCCGCAATCGAGTAATATAATCCCCGGCCCTTCGATGAACCGCTCACAAAGGGGCTGCGGCTGCATCGCTATTTTTTTTTATCCCTGCCGCGTATTATCTCCTCTCTCTCTTTTTTTTCTCTCCTCCCGCGTATGAAACGAGTTCCGGTATCTCGCGAGCGAGAGGTAGAGAGGAAAAGAGAGCCCTTGGAGAGAGAGAGAGAGAGCTCGCAAATCGATCAGTTCGGCCGCTTGTGAAATTCGATGCAACGCGCCAGTGTAGTCTAGTCTCGGTCCAGCGGCGCGCGATAAACCCTTTTTTTTTGCCTCGGTGTGCCGCTATATTTCTCCCTCGTGGTTTTTAAATTATTTGTCGTAGTAATCCGCGGGTACGGTGTAAATCGATATATAGGCTGGGTAAGGTTTCTTTGGTGAACGGTATTTTTTGGTTGTTTGCTTAATGGATTGTTTCACGTGATTAAATGTGTAAATTAAATGTTGTTATTGTTTTATTGACACTAAAATAATCGTTAGTTAAGTGTGATTGAAGCTTTCAGGGTAGAATATGAATGATTTCTCTAGATTATTGGCTCTAAAGTTTTATTAAAGTGCTCATTTTTACAGACAACAGTTATGTAATAGAAAAGAAATACGATAACTATAATATTACTAGATCTTTTTATAGAAACTAATTGGTTCGAGAATTGGTTACTAGTTAATTACGCCACAGAAACTGATGTGTTATGTTGAGAAAACTATATCGCAATGATTTACCAAATGATATCGAAAAAATGACTCACTAGAAACCTTTTTACAACTTAACGTAAATTTGCAATATACACTTTAATTATGACTTTTTACTGCTTATTAATGTTTATGTATGAATCGTAATCTTTACAATACATATTGCATCAGTAACGGTATTGTTTTGACAGTATAGCAATGGATATCACATTATTTTCTTATTGAGAATGCATATTTTATTAGCAAAAGACTATTATCTACTAGTACAATACCACATTTTATATAAAAACACTCAGAAAGTCCAAGAAAACCGTTTCTTTTCAATTAAAATTACTTTATAATAACGCTTTATATAATTTATATTACGTATCTCTATTTCATTCTCATCCTCTCTATTCAAGTTTTTCTATACGCGTATATATATTTAACGGCTATCGAGCGATATACATCTCTGGAGGGCAGCTGACCGAAAAAGAAGAAAAAGAAGAAAAAGAAGAAGAAGAAGAAGAAGAAGAAGTGGAAGCTGCGCGCTCGGGACAGGAAGCAGCTTTGGCTCGAGTTCACGTGACTTTAAAAACGGCGACTTTATACGATCGACCTGCGCGCGAGCATGCGATATTTCGCCGCTCTACAGGGCAAAAAGGGAGGCACAAAGGGCTCTTTGAGCTGTAAGAAAATATTGCCGAGGTACTCTGTTCATTAAATATAAGATAATTTATTATAAAAAGTACAATTGAATATTACAAAATCTGAATTTCTTTTAACGTGATAGTATGCTAATATCTATTTTACTTTATGTTAACATTTTTCAAAACAATTAGTGTCTATCCATATGAAAAAAAATTTGTTGAAATTTTATTCATATTTCATGTATAATGATGGTTTAAAAATATTTAACATCACGTAAAAGATTGATTAATATACTATAAGGAATATTAACCAGAGATAAATTGATAATATTTTAAAGGTCATATTAAAGAATTCTTTTCAAAAATGTATATTTAACCTCAAATTAAGAAATAAAATATGAGAAATATGAGTTAGATAAACACCTAAAAATGTTCATACTTATTGTGAAAAAAGTACTCTGATAGGCCTGCCAATATATCAAGTAACATCTAGTTAAAAATGTAATCATCTTCATTCATGTGTGACAGTAAAAAATGAATTCAAAATTAACTTATTCAGCTTTCTTTAATATTCAAATAAAGCTTAAATTTAAGCTTAAATTTATTTAAAAACAATAAATATGATTAAGAAGTAAGTCAAGGACTATTACTTTGTAAATATAGAGATAGCACAGAATGATCTATGCAAATATTAGTAAACGATTTGTGAGCATAATATTATAACAGTCTTGCCATACTCGTCATCAATCTACTTAAATGTATTAATAACCTGTTTACGTATATAATACACACTGGAAATCCTAACGTAATTTTGTATTCTACTAGCAAAAGCTCCCAAACGTAACTTTTATCGATCAAAAGTACACACTTCTCCAATATTTACATAATTACGTTAACCCATACTCAGAACAATACCACTCTTATCTCGAAACATTCCATCACACACCATTCATTCCGGCGAACAACCACCCAGCCATTCCCGCACACATACCACCGCACCTAAAACGCCAGATAAACCAGGCGACAAGCTCTTTTTCATCTTTCCGCGTGGCATCGTAAACGAGCCATTAAACGAACGCAACGCGCGCCGCACGTGACTCCCGCGCGCGCGGTTCAACATTCGTTCTTAAAATGAAACGCGGACGCGGCAACTCGTTCCTCTCGCGAAATCACATCAACCGTCAATATCGCGTCCGCAATAATCCTACCTTCAATATGTAAGCCCCGACGACTACATGCATTCTGCGTACGTGAGCGAAATACCGGATGCGACGTACGCCGGCGTATGTAACTTGTCACGCGTCGCGCGCGTAGGTATACGCGTTCGCGAATAGGTACACGGGTGCTTCCGTGTTGCAAGCGGTTTGGATGTGTGGAGGAGAGAATTTCTTTGTGGGTGGTGCGATAAAGATAATGCACGCGATTTAGGCAAAAGTTTGTAGAAGTGATGTGTTTAGGGACTGGGATTGAAATGGACCGTTTAAAGTAAGGAACGTAGATTATTCGCTATTGGATCAGTGTATAATTATTGAACTTCATACTATGTCTAATTTTGGAGTCAATTCTCCTATTCGTAGATTGCCTAGTTATGGAATACTTTACTCTTTAAAGCTAGATCAATAGAGTCTTCTACTCTGTGCAAAACTAATACTGGTTGCCTTATTGCAAGTTTAATGGATACGTAGTTGATATGCGCTTATATATTTAACTTAGAATGTGATTCTCATTCCATCTTGCATAAGTAACTAACTTCTTACATTATTAAGATTAATGATTTTTTTGTTCTTACAATCAGGTCATTATTAATTATTAATATCTATTAAATTGATTTAGTTACTTAAATGCCGGCACTGACTATACCATGTACATATTAAATACATTTTTATAAATAAGCAGATAAGAAGCATTTGTATAAAAAAAATAAGTTTTTGAACTAATGTAGTCTAATTAAGATAAACTCACAAGTTAATTTGTTATCAATGAACATAATTTGTTTTAGTAATTGAAAGATAAAAAGAGAATAAAAGTCACTTTCATTGGTGTAAAGTAGTAAACTTCATCTGTTCTTTAAATAAATTTGTTATCATTTAACTTCTACGTTTTCCTTATATTCCTGTTTATCAAACTCTCTAATAGTCAAATACTCTCTGAGACAAAACAAGTTGTTAGCAGTGATTATGTTTGTTAGTAAAAGAAGTTTGTGGATACTATTTTATCAGTGTTATGAATTATATGATTGTAATGCTAAATATTCTCTTTTAAAAGTCTATATAAACAATGTACTAACGGTATCAAAGATTTCTAATTAAATATGCTAAAATACTCAGTTTAAATTATCAGTATTGATCAAAATGTTTAATAATTATTACAGTATAACAACTAATCAAAATCTAAATTTTCTTTGACACGTGTAGCCTTACACCAAAAACTTGTACAAATATTTTCAGTCCAATTCAATAAATTACTAGTATACTTTACCAAACATATTTATAACACTGACCAAATAGCGTCTAACATTCCGATAAAGTATACCACTCAACGCTACACCTTCAAATTACGATCCCTATCATTCCATACTACCAGTTACCACACTTTCCCAATAACGATCACCACAGCCTAATCTCGCTCCATCGCATCAATTATCCCTTCACCCCCACCACACAAGCCTCACCAGCGAAAACGTCCGCGTGCGTGTCGCGGGTCAAGACCCGAAATCAAGGCGCCCCCTCCCACACGCATCCATCTGCATACATACATACACGTAGCCGCGGCAAGATATAAACGGCGAGCGGGTCGGGCGCACGGCAACTAACCTCGATTACAGCTTCCTACGTCCGCTTGGCAGGCCGCCGGATCCGATGATCGCGCGCCTCGACGCATCACAATGGCCCGCTTGATTATACCTCCCTCCCTCCCCTCCCCTCTCCCTTCTTGCACTGTGTATAAGCCGTCCGGCACTTGTCCGCTTCTTCTTCTTCTTCTTCTTCTTCCGAGTGCCGCCGGCAAACGATCGCGTCTGTCCGAGAGACTGCAAAGACTTCCGCGTGGAGTGACACAGTTTTTGCCGATGGTGTCTTGTGTCGGCTTTGACTGACCACGTGCTATATCGTTGCTTGTTTTCTCGATTAAAAATGACTTGCTCGGTTCATTCCAAGAAGCACGGTATCGATCACCAACTTCCAGCTTCGCGTGATTTACAAGCTTCCCAGCACTCTCCCTTTGAAGCACGTTTCCCCGGCATCGTATAATACTATACCACGACTATGTCTCTCGCATTTTACACCTGCTCCTCGAATTTCCAGCTGGCTCGCGATCGACTTGACACCTCCCACTCGGCGATCACCTTTTTTTCGGTGCTGTTGTACCTCGCGCGATCTTCGCCTCCAAGAGTCTCGGCGTACTCTAGCGCAGGTGAGGTGCCGCGGTACGGAGAAACGTCGCGATAAGCAAACATCGTGTGTGTGTGTGTGTGTGTGTATATGTCGCGTGCACGAGACTCGCCAGCGATAACGAGGTGTACAACGTGGGTTATAGCAACTGCGAGTGTTTAGCTACAGCTGTCGTCTGTTGGCTCGAGCGAGTCACTCGCAGAAGACGTAGCATCCATCATGTAGCTCTTGTCGCGCACGAGGTACATGTACACTACCGTACATGTTTCATTCGGTACCTCGAAGCGATCCCGACACTGCGATCTATCACGCTCAGACTTTGCACTTTTACGGGAAGATTCATAGCGTTAATCGATCATCCCTAAAATCCCGATAACTGACACTCGTATCTCGCGATTAAAGCACGATCCGCAAGCACGTGGGCCGAATAAGGCTCGTCGCCAACTCTTCTCTCTCTCTCTCTCTCTCTCTCTGTTTATTCTCCTCTCGGATTTCCGCGATCTGTGTATCTATCTATCTGTCCGTCTCGCGACGCGACGAGAGGTACGGAGAGAGAGAACGAGCTCGAGCTGCTGCCTGCGGCGCGGCCCGTGCCAACCTGGCGACGACCGGCGCTGCAGCAGCAGACGAAGGGACGAACGACTGCGGCGGCGGTGGCGGCGCGGTTGCGGCGGTGGGGCGCATGCTCCGAAAGCTCCGCGAGCTTGCGTGGGAGGCGCGCTGTGTGGAGGTATAGGTGTGTGCATAGGCGTGCTGGTGTGTGGGTTAATGGCCTTAAAAATCGTACGGTGGAGTGGCTTTTGGTTTTTTGAGTGGATGAGGGAGGTGGTGATGAGGGGTGTTTGTGGGTGTGTGGGTGGGTTTTGGAGGAAATTTGGAATTTTTTGGATAGATGGATAGAAGTTGCCCTGGTAGAAAGTTAGCTAGAATGGCTGGCTAGCTTATTAATTATTAGCTAGGTTAATAAGATATTAATAAGTCAATTTATAGATAATATCTGGCTAGAATCTGCTTAAGACTATGCTTTAAGCAAGAACGTATTTTGTTTGCAAATCTAACCTATTTATATTTTGTTTAAAAAAAAATGTTATTAGTTTTTAAAAATATACATTATTATACTTTATTGAATGTTCAATATAGTATGCCGCCAAAATAAATATTTTTATCAACAAATAACAACTTACGAGATTATAGAAGTATGTATATGCAATACTAAAAGTATTTGATAACTAATAATGTCCTTTCCGAAAATTAGTCAATCATAACTTAGTCAACAAAAATTTTGCGATTGACGTCGAAAGTAAAATATTGTAATAAAACTTCATTGTAAAACTACAAATATTTGTTTACCAATTCTCCAAATTTCGTCATAACTTACATTATTCTGTTTTTATTGTCATTTGTAAAATAACAATAATTATATGACTACATGCATTCTATTATTTATAACATAAATTTCTTTTATAAAGACACTTAAATTTTACTCGGGGCTTTGGTACTTCTTCTGTAAATAATGCTTTTTAAATGCACGCGTCGTTATGTAAACAAATAACCTAACCTCCATTATTACTAGACGTTTAAGGTACATTTTTAGCTTTAATTTAGTAAAATACTTAATGTAGTATGATTAGAATTGCGTATTACTTTGATTATTATAAAACTGTTATTATTTCCTTTATTAATTAATACATAAATTACGTAGTTTATCAATTTCATATTAACTAAGATATTAAGCAGAATCTAGCTAGAAATTAGCTAAAAAGCATGTCGTTTTTAACTGATTTATAGCTAATTTCTTAACCAGAATTAAAGCAGATTTAGAAAATCTAGCTAATATCTGGCTAGAAATCAGCTTAGATTTCTACCAGGGTGATTCTCATTTTTGAGGATAAAATGTTTGTGCGGGAGAATTTGAAGATGGATGGGAGTGGTGTTGTGTTTTTTTAATTGTCTGCCGAAAATAATTAGCAGCTGCAACTGTAATAACGTTATTATCCTACTACGCTGCTACACTTTTGGTTGTTAAGGTGATGTTAAACAGAGTTACCGGCCAATGCGGGGAACCACCTTCTTCGTTAAAATTTTAATTTTGAGAATATATCTCTCTAGAATGTTGTTGTTTTTTATTGCAAAAGCAACATTACAGAAATCTGTTTAGCTAATATTTAAAAATTCAATGAATATATAAATTACCTTAAAAGTTGAATGCTCCACTTTCGTATCAGTGGTCAAAGCTAGCTTACTTTGTTCAAAATATGATGACACAGAAGTGATACTTTAAGAAGAGATGGAATTTATAGCAATATTGAAGTAAACTCAAACTTAAGTCAAAAGTCTATTGACTATAGAAGTGTTTTTTCTACTTTACTTAATTTTCCAGCGAGTTAACCCTAGGCTGATGTGGGATAAATACTTGAATCATGAATATGTTTTATGAAATAACTGAAAATCAGATATCCTAAAAATGTATAATATCTCATACATTAAAACCAAACTGAACAGTTTTTGTTTAAGAGACTATAGAAGTTCTAATAAATCATACTTTAAAAATATAATCTAATTCAAAATAAGTATATAAAAATCAATTAAGCCACAGGCCGATTGAGACTTAATATTTCACGTTCATCATTATCAGAACAAAAGTTTGTGTAGAACGCCATGGAAGGACATTTTAGTAGGAGGTAGAATTTATCGCAATTTAACAAGGGCTCAAACTCAAATTGAAAGTCCGCTTACTGCTGAAATGATTCGTCTACTTTAAAACTTTAAATTACAATTAATTATTTTCGTTTCTGTTCCTTCATTCGCTATATCAGTATGGAGTAAGGAGATTATTAAAATATTTGCTAATTTATCTTTATGAACTTATAAAAAAGATAACATTTTATAAATCCACGTATAATATTTTACAGTCTATTTCTGTAACAGTACATAAAACTCGAGGATATATGAAATATGATTATTTCGTAGAAATCACCCGAACATTTGTTTCAAGGGTAAGCGAGAGAAATTCATGCCTGTGAGGGAAGGGTGTGCTTTTTTAGGGTGTGAGAAGGCGAGAGACTGCGAGACATTGGCATTGTGCGCTATTGGGATGGAATAATAGAGGGTGAAGTATGTGCAGAGAACTTGCGCGTAGGGCGAAGTCATTGTTTTTTGATCGTAAAATATCTTTTGTAAGGTTTTCTGCTTTTACGAGTATTTCGTAGAGAACGTGGGACAAATTGTTTTGCTTTTGTTTTAAAATTGCTGGTGCATTTTTTATTTGTAGAGTCAATAATTTTGAGGCATTCTTTAGTAAAATATGAATAATTTAATATGGTAAAATCATGAGCATAGAATATACACAGAATATGTTGCCTAAAATATATTTTAAAAATGTATTTTTAATGTAGAAATTAAGTTTTCGCTAATGTTACGATATCATATTGCATCTGACGCTGAATAATAACAATATTGATACATAAATATTTATCATGTACGTTACGATATAGTTTTCTTATTAGTGTATATTATAATAATATTTGTATGAATATTGGTTAATAACTACAAGGTATATAAGCTTTTTCGCAATAAAATATCAGAGCTAACTGCTTTAACAAATTACTTTCTTAAAGCACTCTCGAAAATTAAATTTGAATTATTTCAAGTCGTATCTCATTCTGCTGAGCAGCTTTAAAATATGTGTTTAACATGTAAGTCAAATAAAAAATACGTATAACTGCAAACGTTATTGACATACTCTGTGGCGTGGGGAAAACTTGACCGGTCAAGAGAACTTACGCCAGGAATCAGCCAACAGGAAAGTCAAACTTAAGCACTTTTACTTCCACGAAAAGCACCAATTTAAGTACTAGCCGCGTCTAGCGCTGCTTAACTTGGATGACCGATCGCTCGGGTACCCATGGATCACTCCAATGATGCTGATAATAAATGTATTTTATGTATTTAAGGTATCTTGTGCAAGAGTCCAGAATAACATACTATTGATTCGGGTAGCGTGCGTGAACAATCTTACGTTTAATCGTATCAAATTCAAAATCGAATTAGTTATTATAGTTGTAAGTTAAATTATATTGAAAATTTCATACAGGATCTAAGAAAACCTTAAAGAGTTTACCAAACAGTGTACGAAATTTTTTTAATCCTATACCCATATATAGATACGTACACACACACATACACGCACACGTACACACACACACGCACACACACACTCACATACACACACACACATACACACACACACACACACACACTCACACATATACACACACACACACACACACACAAACACATACACACACAGGCACACACGCACATACAGGCACGTATGCACTTACGCACATACGTACACATACACACATACCCACACACATACACACACACATGCACACACACACACTCACGCACACGCACACGCACACTCCACGCATATGCACACAAACACACATACACATACAAACACAACACACGAAAAGCTCAAATTGATGTGTACTTTACTGTAATTTACAATCGAAAAAAGCGACTGTGAACAACGCGGAACGGGAAATACGAGAATGCAAAAAGCGAGTTTCTTTTGTATAGTCTATTTTGTTCATTTTTATGTTATTTTATTTGAAGAAATCTAAAGACAAGCAAAACTAGTTCACATTACATTTTCGTGGAAAAAAAATTGCATATTCCCCTTCTAAATAGACTTAGTCCGTTTTTACCATCAGAGCAATTTGACGGGTATAGTTTTCAGCTTGAGGAAAAAGAACGAAATTTATTAAAATTTGAATAAAAAAACATAAATCTCCACATCACAATGCATTTACTGACGCAAATATCTCATAACAATTTTCTAATTTCTCGGCCGTTCAAAGTAGAATGTCCCTTTAATACTGCCTCAGTCTTTCGAAAGACCATCACGTATCCGCTCTTCCATTCCAAGCCCCATTCCCCCACGAATCCATCAACACGAAAACTCAATACCCCTCTACGAGCATCCTCAGTTCATTACATCCGCAGTCTCATCACCTTCTATATATATACATTCACCCGATCGCCTCGTTTCGATCATCACGTCAAGAACTGAGTAACCTCCCTTCCAAAAAATACACTAACAAGAGAGAGAAATGCGAATCTCGGGCATCAACCGAGTTCTGCTGTACCTACGTAATATACAGTGGATTCTCTTTAACTTTAACCTCAATAGATCTAAACTCTCTTTAACGTTAATCCATAGTTCACCATCGTAGCTATAACTATAAACTAGTATATTCTCCGTTAAACTTCTCTGTTATACTTCTAATTCCCCTTACGAAAAAGACTGTAGAAAAATCTGCAGAAAATACTGCAGCAAATTCTGCAGTAAAAGCTTCAGAGAAATCTTCATACACATTTTTCGCTCTTTTCTGCGGGCTTTGCCTCAAACTTTTCTGCTGAATTTAATTTCATTTATAGATACTCTTTTTTCTACAGGTTTTAGTGTGCAGTTTTGACTGCAGAAACTTTGCATGCTTATCTGCACATTTTTCTGAAAGTTTCCCTATTATATTGATTGGATAATTTGCAGTTTGGTCTGTAGGTATTCTTGTAATAATCTCTGCAATAATTTCTGCAGATTTAGTAACATTTTGGTAGGTTTTTCTGCAATTAATTGTACAGAATAAGTAAAATTTTTGAAGGATTTCTGCAATTAATTGTGCAGAATAAGTACCATTTTTATCTCATAGTAAGCAGGTTGATATATAGATTTTCTTACAGTAATGACTGCAGATATAGTAACAATTTTGTTGGTTTTTCTGGAATTCATTATGCAGAATAAACATCATTTTTATCAGACAGTAAGCAGATTTATCTGAAAATAGTCCTACATTAGCTACTGCAGCTTTCATAACAATTTTGCAAGTTTTCCCGCTTTTTATTCTGCAGAATAAGTATCATTTCTTATCAGATAATAAGCAAGGTAATCTGCAGATTTTCCTGCAGTAATTTCTGTAGATTTATAGTTACAATATTGTATGGTTTTCAGCAATTTATTGTGCGAAATAAGTATTATTTGTTATCAGATAGATAGCACGTTGACCTACAGATTTCCCTACAGTATTTTTTGCAGTAAATTCTGCAGTTTTGTAACAAATTTGTATGGTTTTCAGCAGACTGCAACTTATTGTGCGGAATAAGTTGCATTTTTTATTAGATAGGTAGAACATTGATTTGCAGATTTTCCTACAGTAATTTCTGCAGTGATTTCTGCAATTTTGTAGATTTTTCTGCTATTTACTGTGCAGAATAAGTATAATTTTTTATCAGATATTAAGTAGGTTGATCTGTAGATTTTCCTGCAGTAATTTCTGCAGATCGAGTTACATTTTCTTAGATTTCTCTGTAATAGATTGTGCAGAATAAGTAGAAATCATTTTATTATATTTATTTATGTTTATGTTATTTATTTATATTTATACGGAATGTTTTTGGGAAGAGTTTTCTTATAATATTTTATTTGTGTATTTTTTATGCATATTTTCCTATAGGAGTAACTGCAACGGTTACACTCTGGAGACAGTGATTCTTACAGAATGCGTTGAAAGTTAACCTACAAATTTTATCTATATATATACAATATATAAATATGCTTTGTAGGTTACATCCAAACACGTTTAATTTATGCAATAAATGCATATAATTATACAAACTATATTATTATTTCTTTATTATTTATCTATTCTTGTACGAACTATATTATTATTTCTCTATTTTTATTGCTACAATAAATGAATTTAATTGTAAAATCTCATATACGCTATAAATAATAATAATCTACCTTATAAATGAATAACAAAATATCATATACATAATTTTATTGAATAATTAAAAAAATTGTACATAAGTAATTATCAAAAAAGGTTTTGGTGTTTGAATTTAGTTATCTCATTAAATATACTTCAACACGTATAACAGAGCAAAAAAAATTTTTTGAGTTACAATATATCAAGTAAAGAATGTTGCTATAATATTAAAAATCTATATATTAAGTTAAACTGCTTCAATCTAATTTACTCTTAAAAAAATTTACTTTTAATTTTTCGAAAATAAGTTTATTGTGTGAAACAATACAAGAATGGCTTCTTCAAAAATTTCATTTAAGTTTAAATTACGAGTATGGAAAAAATTATTGTGAAAATTTTATCGCCTGCTTATCATGTGTGTCCCGATGTTTGATCAACTATACTATAGTATGCGCTCGCACCACCACAGCAGTATTGTCGACGCATTGTCGCTACGCATAGAGGAGCAGTAAACAAACATAATGTTAACCTCTTAAACAGTCGTGCTTTAGAGTTACAAATAGTGCGTAAAGATCAAGCTAGATTATTCTCATTTCTATTAAAATGAATGAATGTATACAAGAAAGAGATTTGATAGAAGAAAAAATGCAAAAAAAAACGAGAAGATGATTAATCAATAATTATCAGTGAGTAATTTAAGTGCAATCAATGTGACTTATTCTAATACTTAAAAAATATTTTAATAGTTTAAAAATGGTTTTTGATCTTGGCCAAGTAGATTTTTCACATCTATATGATCAATGCTATTGTAGAAAAATGCATTTTTATTAATTTAGCATTTTTATTTCTTAAATTCCATACCTAAGAATGGTCGACTTTTTGACTTTTACCCATGAATATTTATACATTAAAATTAATGAAAAAACACTGAAAAAATGGGCTTTTTTAAATGGCGCACGTTCTAACACGTGTAACTTTTGTTATCATTCTTCTAAATCAATTCCACATCACAAATCTTTTTTTTACGTATATTATAATTGAAATATTCAAGGGCAATTGTCAACATCGAATCCTTCATCGCCTAGACTATTTTGAAAATCTTCCTTTCTGTGATCATTTTTAATGATTTTTATGTATATGTCAGCTTTTAAGGTGAATTTTGAGGTCTTTCTGGGCTCTTTTATTCATGTATTTATTTATTACACAGAAAATGATTATGTAATATTATGAAAGGTAAGGGTAGGGAGTAAAATAACGACGCGGAAAACAACCAAAATGGTGCAATAATGGACTACTTAAGTCACGGATAGGTGTGACTGAAGTGCGGATTTAGGCCACACGGTGCTATAAAATAATTTGTAATAACTCTCCACAACTCAAAGTCTTAACAACTCAAAACGCTCTGCAACTCAAAGCCTCCATAACTCAAGCCGGGTGGGGATAAATGTGCCGAAAGATAAGTTTGCAGACGGATAATAATGCCGAATTTGTTTTCCCGAAGGGTAAATTTGCCGAAAGGTGAAATGTGCCAATGGATAAAGCAATCGATTAACAAAAGTTCCGAAAAAAAGTGCCGTCGGGTAAAAATGCCTAACTAGCAACAATTAACACATTATTATAATATAGGCGCATATTCTAATAAAAGCACTTTATTGTCCACATTTTCGTTTTCGGCATTTTCTTTTTCGGGATTCTTGTTTTCGGCATTTTTAACTTTCGGCATATTTATCCATAGGTATTGATTTTATCGGCAATTTCAACCGCTCGGTAAATTTATCCTTCTGCAAATTTATCTTTCGGTAAATTCATCCCCACCCACTCAAGACTCCCCATCCTCAAAATAAAATGCCCCCCCCCCCCCTGAACTTCGAGTTACGGAGAGTCCACTGTACGTACGGCCAGACACGCGCTTCGCCAGGGGGCCTAATTGCTCGTTCAGTTCGTCCGCGCGCGAGGGACGTGGAGCAATTTAGCAACGACAGCGCGCGCACCGGCGGATCCGTTAGCCGGCGCGGCCGAGATACATCCGCGGACCCGCGCGAGCGTGTACAAACCGCGATCTCCAACTGCGAGCGAGCGCGCGCCTGTCTAACGATCCCCGATTGCAATTTGTACGAGCCTGCGCACGCGCGGGTGCGAGTGTGTGTAAGGAAGCGAGGTGTACCAGCTGAAGTTCCGCGTGAGTCGTGAGCAGCGCTCGCGTGCTGCATAGGTACGTTTGTATAGAGGTGTTTTAGGACGGGAGGATTTACTGGTGCGAGGTGGGAGATGGAATGGAAGGAGTGGGAAGTAGGTCGTTTGTCAGTGTGATCGTGGAGACAATTTTTTGTCATATACCCATATACACGCACGTATAGTCGTACACATATATATATATACGTACATACCGTCACGGACCCAGGTCCTGATCAGTACCCAGTTCCTGATCATTTGGTTACATTTATTACTATTTTGACTTTAATGTATACAAAATTTGTTTTAAAAAAATAATTAGTAATAGTAAACTATTTCGTAGTCATATAAAAGAACTTTAAAAGTTACTAGTAAAATACATTTTTAAGATAAAAAATGTTAAAATTGGACGTTGTTGACAACGTCATGATTAATACCATCTTACTGCAGTTGACTACAAGTGAGCATGCGAAGAAATTTACATCATTTCTTTAAAATTTTGTAATAGATTGTAGATAAACTTATGTAATTAAGTTATTCAACAGTTTATTCGTATAAATCACTTAAAGTATTCATATAAAATATTATTGATATTTGTAAATACGTGTGATTAGAAATATGGTCCAAATTCTTATCGTTTACCCAATTCCTGATCAGTATTAATAACATGTTTTATGTGTGTTTAAAAATCTTAAAATACACAATTATTTGTAATAACAATTCTATAAGTAGTTTTAATCCATGCGTAAATAATTTATCATGCAAAAGTCGCAGAAAACGTGACAATAAAACACAACACTATGTGCATTTTATAGGTTATAATATATGCTCGCACGTGAGTCTATATCGTGCAGTAGACAGAGTACGAATAACCGAACATTTTTACCTCGCCTAAGTTTCACGTTTATAATCACACAACCAAAAAATGTTATACTTTAGTATATCTACTGTATTAGTATTGTTTAATAAGTTTTTGTTTATCATATAAAATACTTATGCGTCAATAATATTTGTGATCAGGAATTGGGTCTTGATATGATCAGAAACGACTCCCATACAAACCTCAAGTGATCAGGAATTGCTCCCACAGCTTTTTTTCTTTGAGGCTTTATATTTAACTTAATTTTGATTATTTATGTATTTTTTTAATTTTATATTAAAGATTAATAGTTACATTTGTTATTAGAAACTTCATTTTCCATGAATACCTCATCTTTACGCTTTGACATAACAAATAACGTGACGACGTGCCTTAACTGATAAGGAACTGGGTCCTTGACGGTACATATAGACAGACATTTTTGAAAAACCTTTTTTTTCTGATTCGGCATCCTCAAAAATATAGGCTTTCACACTCGATAGGTGAAATAAACTTTTAGCTTATTCTAAGTCGAAGTTGAGGCAACCCTGTGTACGAATAATTGAATGAACAAATAATTTAATGCCCCATCGTTGTTTTCGTGAAAAATCAAATAAATTTTTTTTATAATTAGCAAAATAATTGAATTATACACAAGAATTATAAAAAAATTAAAACACAATTTTATCTCGTGCATATGTTTCTTTCAAGTTTGAATTTGAAATGACACTTGAGTATTTCACATTAGTTAGATTATTAACATTTTACAAAAATTCTAGTATTACGAGACGAGTGCAAATGGCTGTATTATAAAAGTATGAAAAAAATTAAAATTTTTACTTATTCGAATACAATATAATGAAGGATCTGAGAATAGTATTAATATGTTAAAATGCAAAAGAAAGCTTTGCTATATTCTACAAAAATGAGTATAATTTGTAAAAGAAAGGCAGAAGACTTCGTAGTAATATAACGCGCGAAATTTTAATTTTTAAAATTTGTGCGAATTATTTTAATATTTTTTAAAGCTCTTTAATTAATAAGCAAAAGTTTTAAATGGTATTTATGTAGCAATGAGAGAAATACGAAATAAATAGATAACGAAACGGGAGTATGAATCGATATACTTATGTGATAATTTATATCTCCATCTAGATCCTATACTTTAAGTTTTCCGAAAACTAATCACAATTTCTAGAAAAATACATTCAGAAAGCTGTTTTTACTCTGTAAATTTTAAGTGGAAACACTGTCATCATAAAGTAAGCATAGTATTGAATTTTATAAAGTTCTACCATAAAATTGTGTATATTACATTCATGAACTCCTTTAAAATAAAATATTCTGACTTTTGAAAAAAATATTCTGATGAAACCTTTCAAAAAAATTAAACTCCCATCAAAACCGAAGTACCTCTGGCCCCATCAATATATAAACGAAAAAATTGATAAAAAATACCATTTCCACTTTTTTCCGGAAAAAGGAATAGCGTCACAAACCAAAACTGTCTAGATACACTCACTACAGTCCTTCGACATCATCCATATTTACTTTTGTCAGTAAAACTATGACGTAATAATTTAATTATAAAAATATAATAAAAAAGTACAATAAAAAAAGTATAATATAGTATAATAAAAAGAGTATTGAATTATAATTATAATTGATTACGTTAGTAATTTAAACACTTGCAGATACAGAGTTCTAGGAGTACGCAGTCCCTCGCCAATAATTCCTGCGAGACTAAAGCGTGGCAGAAATACGTCCACAAGGAGACCTCGTGTAAGATCAAAAAATAAGAGTAACCCAGGTCGTGGGAGTACTACCAGAAGACCTCGTGGAATGCCTCTGGGTCGAAGAACGAATAGAGTCTCAGCTAAACATTCAATCAAACCCCGCACTTTGCGAATTCGCGCTCTCTTAAACCTCGCGCACTGTTAATGTTAAATCCTCGTGCACAAAATCTGACTGTCCATAAGAAAAAGACAACTTTGATGATTATCCGTTGCAAATTATTACTACCATTAAAATTATTAATACCTTGCACGTCAGCTATACTCATGTTTGCATCATCGACATTACCAGTTGTTGGGGCCAACTGTTAGGAGCTATGTAGTCCATATCCTTTTCCACCCAAGCACGCCCTACTTCTTTGTTCTTAGTCAATTTCTTCCAGTCCTGCTCATAGTATCCTATTTTACGAAAATCTGTTTTGATATTGTCCTCCCGCACTCGTCTTGGTCTAATTGGTGGCTTGTGCTTTCTAGTTTCCCTATAAGTAATCTAAAACAGCTCTTTAACGCTCCACATTTTATGAAACAAATTAATAAAGCTCTAATTTTAATATGCTCACTATATTAGACACTTTGATCTGTTTCTTGTATCTTGTGTGTTATCAAATAGGCATGATCAGATATTCCTAATACATTACAAGTGTGTAATCAATCACCGGTGGAGACTGATAAAGAAGGTGCACTATTTCTTCAAAATCGTGAAAGATGAACAACGTCTTCAGGCAGATTTAGAGGAAGAAGTCTGCATTCACATTTACCCATTGGTGATTAATATTAAAAAAATTAACAATATTTTTACGACCGTGTTAAGAGGTATTGAATCGCACATTGACTCTTATTTTAATTCAATTTCGCTTTCCCCTAGAAGGAGCTTTGTAATAGTAAAAGAAAAGTATTCTAAGAAAATATGTTAGAAACATGCATTGGGACATTTAGAATCAAAATACACTATTTTTAGAAATGCCCGTACAGAATGTGTGTGTGCATTAGGGTGGTCTAAAATCTCCAAATATCAAATTATCTTCTTGTAACCCCTTCAAAATATTGTAATTAGCTTAAAAATGAGATATTTGTCTGCCGGATGCCTGGAGTTAACATTAAGAGGACGCCGGATATCTCTGTCCTTGTCTAATTGAGTTTTCATTCATAATTTTAAGAGAAATCATATTTTTCTTTAAATAATAGTTGTCCCCGCTTCGTTTTATAGTAATCTACATATATGTCCAAACTGGATTCATATGATTGTTTTGTTTTCGAGAAAACTTTGACACACTAAAAGGGCCAATTACGTGGAGATTAACCTTTACATACTAAGTTTGTCAAAGTTTTCTCGAAAACAAAACAATCATATGAAACCAGCTTGGACATATAATTAGGTTACTGTAAAACAAATTGGGGACAGCTATTATTTTGTCATTAAACAATTAACTTTGTAAATAAATAACGAAATACGTGTGTAGGATAGTAGGAATCTACTGTCGGTATCCGACGTCTCCTTAAGAGGTCTCTACCACCGCAAATAGCTTTTAACATTAGATTTTGAGCACTTTTATTACATTAAGTGAACTAGAAATAATTGTAACAACTTCGTTGCATTAGGCAAACCAAAACATTTTTTCCTCATAAATAAAATTGTAGTTGTTCATTTTTCACTAAAAAAACCTGCTATTATCGACGAATTTTCACGGCAGTATATTTCAACGAATTAACAGGTACGATGTCGCATTTGGGAGAGTAAACCGAGTACTATATATAGAAAAATTAAGGAACAATAGGATATCTTAGGTTTTATATGCCAACCGATTATATATTTATTTAGTTGGCCCCTCAATTCTATTTAATTGCATATATTTCATTGGCCAACTTGAATTTAAAATTTTTAAATAATAATAACCTTATTTATTTGAACTTTCTTACTTATAAGGGATCTTTTATAAATAATAATAAATGCGAGAATAAAAGATTACGAGCTATAATCTTCATTGTCTCCTGGCGCTCCTCGGCCGGTAACTCAGATACCTACAGTGCCAATAGACAGTAAACCAGGCGCACCCGGGTTACCGTTTTAAAATAGGTCCGGTAGCGATTCAAGACGCGCTTCGATAGCGTGCATTTACTTTTAAGCAATAGTTAACTAGAGTAGAGAATTCACCGGCTAGACATACGGGCGCTCCCAGGTCTAGTACATTGTTGAGAACCCATCGTGGCGCTCTTCGAGTGGTACTCCAGTGTATACGGTGTTAACCCACTAGTAAGACGGGCACACCCGGATTACTAGTGCACTAGAGATTGCGGCCTCGTGGAGACGCGCCTACACGAGAGCATTAGGTTGTTAGGTATACTGACACACATACAAACACATACTTTATATATAAGAAATAATACTCTAGTCTGATTATATTGGTTCTATTTTATGTTATAGCTACCCGAAAAATCCACGAATAACGAAGCCGACCGGACGTAGATTATTATTAACAATTACTATTTCAATTAAATTAATTTATTATTATTAAAACCTCTCTACTGCTATTTCTTTTCACTTCTTGTAATACAATTTATATTATATTTTTGTTACTGAATAGATATTATTGTTGTTCTTTCCATAAATAGATATATAATCATTTATTTAACTATTTCCCATCCTAACCCTCCCAAATCGAATCCTGGTTAAGCTCTCGAGCATCCGATGAGGGGACGTCATGTTACAATCTCGAGAACGGTACAACCAATTTTAATTTTTTAGGACTAATTTCATTTTTTTCAAAAAATGAATGATTAGAGTAAATAAAATAAAATTGAAAGATGAATAAATTGATTGAAAGTCGCGTTTGCGCGTGAAAGTGATCGACGAGATTCGGAATACTCGCATAAAGAAGAATCGGCGAATTGTCAGTTTGCGCTGAGACGCCTAGCAAACAGTTCCTACTCTCCTCTTGTTCTCGAGAAACGACTTTGTCGGTGTACTTGTCTCTCTTTTCAGTGTACTTATTTATTACTGGAGAAAGACAAAATATACGCAAATTGTTTTCTTAGAGTGGAACTGTGTAGCAATAAATGCAAGACTTTTACACTTGCTTAAAATCAAGGGGCGCTGTTGCGCCGCGAAGGCAAGTATGTGGTCTGAGGTGCGTAGCAGCGACCCTAATTTATAAAATCTAATGGTATTTCTATATGAATTTTCCTACCCCATTTTTTCTTTTAGTTCGCCAGGTACCTCGAAGAGCAACAAATAATTAGTATAAATAATATTAATTGTGATCACGACCGAACGATATAGAGCTGAGCATTATTAAATTGATAATAAATAGTAATTAACCGGGAGATTATTGTTTGAAATTGTTTGTGGGAACGGAGAGGAGAGATCACGACCGAGAGAAAAACACACGGACACTCACACGCACTATTAATTATATATCTACACACATTATTAATTATATACAAATATTATTAGCTATTTTTAGTAATAAAATTTTCCCACTTTTATCAAACGTCTAAAATTTACTTAAAATATCGGCAATGCTCACATTATGTATTCCAGTTTTCTAAATTCTCATACTGGTACTAAATTATTTTGAAGCTTTTTACGTATGGCACACTTTTCAATTTTCAAATAATCAAAATGTATTGTAACTTACTAACTGTAATGTTTATTCTGAGAATGGAAACTGACAATATTAATATTCACAGCTGGATCATCATGAATAGAATGGTAAGCTATTGTGTTAAATTCCAGACAATTTTTGCCTGAAGCTAGAAGTAACGATGAACATGATAAGGTTCGAATATCAATTATATGGTTAGCTTGTTTTTTTATTAATATAAAGATTCAAAAACGATTTTGCTTATTTTGATTGTAGAATAAGAAAATTGTATAATATTATAATGTACAAAAATGATTACCTCCAATTTGTAAAAGAACGACAGTAGACTATTCCGGGGAGATGTAAACGTGCTGCATATATTCCGTTTCCAGAGCAGTCTTTTGTCTACTTACTTACCTTTTCTGCTGCATGTACGTAAAATGCGGTTCATCGTCACCGAGCGGCAGAGGTGAATCTATCTATATCTATACATCGCAGTAATATAATGCGCAAAATTTGAATTTGAAAAATGCGCTCGAAAGATTTTTTAAAAGCCCTTTAAGTAATAAGGAAAAATTTTAAATAGAATATATCTAACTATGAGAGAAATACAAAATAAATAGATAGTGAAACGAGAGTAGAAATCGACATATTTAAATAACAACGTACACATCCTCATCTAGATTCTGCACTTTTTCCGGAATATAATCAAGATTTCTAGAAAAATATACTTGAAAACCTGTTGGTAGAGAGCCTGTGTAAAGAGTAAACTGAAATACTACATCATAAAATAAGCAAAATATTACATTTTATAAAGTTCTACTTTAAAGTTGTGTACACTAAATTCACGAGCTCTATGTTTAAAATAAAATTTTCTGACTTTTAAAAACATATTCTAACGAAACCTTTCAAAATAATGAAACTCCCATATCAAACCCGAAGTATCCCAGACACCATATATAAAAACAAAAAAATTGCCAAAAAAAATCATTCCCCCATTTTTTCAAAACTGAATAGCGTCGCAGCCCAAAACTGACCAGCTACACCCACTGCACTTATTCGGCCTCGTCCACATTTACACTCGACAGGCAGCGACTTTTGGGCTTCTGCACTACAAAGCGCAAAGCGCACAATCAACGAGTGCTCCGTAAATCCGCTGCAGCGCCGCGAAAAACACACGCCAAGTCAAATCGCGCTCCTGCAAGTTTCGCCCTTCGCTCCCGTAATACGCTAATGGATTTTTGCGGGAGAAAGGGGAGGGGAGACCTTGTAACGTTTACGTTGCGGAGCATGAGCGCAGCGCGACGAGCGTTGGCGCGGAAAGCTTTTAACGCGAAATCGACTTTCGAACGTCGCGCGCGGGTGCGTTCGATTGCAACAGTGGCCGTGCGCTTTTTTATTATTATACTGACCGTGCGCGCGATGTCGGTTGGGATTCGTGTCGCGCGAAGGGAGCTTTTTAGCTTCGGGGTTAATTCGGAGCGTTGTTGGTTATAATTATTGTTTGGTGTTCAGATAAGAGAATACGGAAATATATACGTTATGTATTGATCTAACTGACGTGTTATTTGTTATATTATTTTTTTAGTAGTTTTCTCTTGTTTTACGTGAGTAATATTATTTATGTAACTTTAATGACGCAATTCTCAACTCAATTATAACTCTGTAAACTATAGTAAAATTTAACTTTTGTGACACTATATTCTAGTTCGCCCAATGAAATTATATTTGAGTTTATACTTGTACAGAATTTAATCATAAATGAAGGAATTTCGTGTTTTTGATAAAGGCAGCTATGTTGCATATCAGAGACAAAATTCTAAGTTTACCGGGTAAACAATTAAAAATAATAATTGCAATTAAAGATGTAGTCTAAATTACGTAATACCAAAATATCATTGCTTTTATTATATAATAATAATATGTCATTTTACAAAATTTTCAGCAAATATTCCAAGGCTTTTACCAGTCCTATTCCAACAAAATTATCAAACCAGGCTCTTAAAACTTTTTTCGAATGTAATACATCGAAATGTTGAAATATAAGGCTTTATTACGATTGATAGCTATGAAAAAGTTTGTTTTGTCCACAGTATTTCTAAAGTCAGTAGTATTGGGGTATAATAACCGTCCATATTGTTGATTTACTATCAGCATTACGTTACATGTGTAAAAGCCTACTGTGATTAAAATTTATATAATGGTAGATTAATATATAATAAAGGACAATAAAGTCGTAGTTATACGTACTTTGGTATATAGATTCAACAATAACTATAAATATAGGTATTAACGCATTGGAAGCGATAAATTTCCAATTTATATATGGACTATTAAGATACTTCCTTAAATATGTTAAAATATTCAAAATCAAGCAAAACTTCCGTCGCAAATAAACAGCTGCCTATCAAACACTATAACGATAACGAGTCAATAACGATAATAATAATTTGGAATACACCAGAGTAACCAATAAACTTTTCTGCCAATTCGTCGAGTAATTACACCGTTCAGCAATACAACTTCTCACCCTCGCCAAAACTACAAACTCGCGCCAAAAGCCAACCTGCAAGCACCTCCAACCCCCAACGTCCCCTGACAAAACGTGACCCGCAAAATACGCCAAGCCTTCCCCCAAAAAAAAGCAAAACAAGCATACCCGCGAAGAACTCAAAAGACTCAGAAACACATTGAAAGTAAAATAGCAAAAAGCATCAGCAACGGCACACACACACACACACACACACACACACACACACACACACTCCCCAGCGTTTACAAAACTATGTCCGTTTAAGAAGTCGCTGCTCAACAGCAGCAGCAGCGGGAAGGATATAAGTATATCCTGCAGTTGCATTCCGGAGGGGAGAGAGGCGGATTCGCGTTGCATTAAACACGAGCTGGCCGTCGCTGCGCGGGCGCGTCTAATTTCCCGCGGCGAAAGTTAGGCGGCAACTATTCCCATTAGGTAGTTTCGGGCTTTTTGCGCGGCCCGCGGACTGCTGCTGTACGTGCGCGAGTGCGACCCGGGAAGGGGGACCGGGGTAGGAAACTCGTCTTCGGTGTTGCCGAGCGAAGCGCGCGGCTATAACATTGTTTCTGCGTGTGATTGTGCGCGCGAGAAGGCGAAACTTTGCGCATTTAGCCTGTCGACGGGCGCGCGGTGCAGCGACGACTGGCAGCGGCCAAGAAAATTAATTGGGGGATAAAATTTTGATGTTTGTTGGAGGGCGGGATTTGGTCTTGGGAATGTGCAATGAGAGAGGGAGGAGATAGTGCAAAATTACAGCAGTCGCGTGCATAAGGGGCTGGTCTACGTTACCGATCGAAATCCATCAGTCGAAAGTTTAAATTTTTATAGAAGTACTCGTTGGCTTGACTAGGAGAGGGTTGGAAAACGATATATCATAAGGCTTTGAGAGGTGTTTTCTGAGGCCTAAAAACGAATTGTTGTACTCTTATAGTTTGTTCCAGTATATCTGGATCCTACAAAAAAATTTTGAGTCAAAAATATTCGAATTCGGTCGAATGGTTTGAGTTTTAGTGAGCGGCAGTCAACCGGCATAATGCGCCGACCGCGCTCGCTCAAGCGCTTGGCTTCGTCTTTCAATCTGCATGCTGCTTCTTTCAATTATTTTTATACTCTGACAAACAGTTCACATTTGTTGTAAAATTTTTAAATATGACTGCTCACATCTGCAGCTGATATTTCTAAAAAAAGTGCTACAAAAGCGATACTCGAGTTTTTTCAATGAACGCTCCAGTATTGACTTTGAATCAATTTTTTAAAGCAACATCAACTGCAGATGTGAGCAGTCAGATTTAAACGTTATACGATAAATGTGAACTGCTTTTCAGAATACAAAAATAATTGAAAGAATCAGCATACAGGTCATAAGACAAAGCTAGGCGCTTGAGCGAACCTGGTCGGCGCATTATAGCGTCTGATCGCCGCGCGCTAAAACTAAAACCATTCGTCCAGATTCGAATGTTTTGGGATCAAAATTTGTTTGCATGTTCCTGACATCATTGCACACAATCAACCTTATGGATTTGACTTGATGTTTGAGCAATTTTCAAAATGACGGAAAGACCTTTTTGTAAATACGTCATCATATTTGTCGTGAAAAACTATAATAAAATTTTTTATTTGACCCCGGTCATTTATCTATTAGTCGGCTACAATTTAACCCGGGCCACTCCTTCAACTTTTTTTTAAGAAAAATCGGATATTTGAAGAATGTACTCATTTTGTCAAAAAGAGCTATTTTATGAAATCGAAATTAATTCTTTTAGTACTGTTTACTAAAATATATAAAATATACGTTAATATTTACGAAATACGCGTCAATACACTGGGAGAAAGGATTCCTTGTGGTAAATGAATCGTGTACTTGCGAAATAAAATTATCACGTACTTGCCGCAAATGTTGAATTCTTAATAGTTAAGAACTCGTACTTCAGAAAAGTCTGCAGAGTAAGATAAACATACCGAGTACGAAAGGTTATTTGACGATTTCCTAGGATATAATGATGCTTTTCAAGCATTAAAATACAAAAAGATGCTATACATAGACATAATCGTGGCAGGCGAAAACTTATACATCTTAGGAATATGAAAAATTTAGTTAACCTTAAAGTGAGGCGGCCAGCCGTTGGTAAGCGACTCAAGTACTGAGTTCTTAATTATTAAGACGATACGATTAACTATTAATAAATATTCATTTGACCGTATTCAAATTCACAAAACTTAACAATTAAGAAATATTCTTCGCCACAAAGAATCCTTTCTCTCAGTGTATTATTCGAACTATGTCTTTTAAGGCTTTTCTGAAGCCTGAAATCATAAATTAATTTTAGCATTAATTTATTTAATGCGAATTTCCATTGGAAAATTTTATATAAATTGATTAATTGGGTACTCTCTTTGAGCAAGCATTATGCTAAGGAAATTAGCATCAGTTTTTGTATCTAATGGCCGAAATGCATACATATGGTCGTCGAGATTAGACAACAATCGACTTTTTCTTTAACACATTTATTTACTTAGAGCGATTATATTTTACCAATTTAAAAATCTCATTTTGAAAAAAAAATAGTATGTTTTAGAAACTATTTTTGCATCATGATTTTGATCCATATCGCACGTACTTCAGCTTACAAAATCAATCGATATTCATGTAATCGAATAGTAAGTAGCGGATTAAGAAAACCACAACTCGTTTCTTACAGAGGATATATACTTTACTATCAAAATTACTCTGAAATACATCCATACAATGAAGAAAATAAAAGAATATTAAGTAAAAGTTTCAAGCATTACCCCAAACCTAAATGAATCAATTGACTTCTACCTGCAAAAAGTAATAAGTATTCATTATAGAAACATAAAAACATGCGCCAATTTGCTGTAAAATCGAGCGATTCAGCATAAACCAGAAAGCGTACAAAAGGAAGAAAAAAAGAACCTTCGAACATCGCGAGAATAATCGCCGACTACATCTCAGCGAAACATTTCGCCCGCTTTCTCCATTACACGCCGAGAAAAACGAAAGAAAAAAAAAGCACGAGAAAACCCCGGCGACTCCTGTCTCGCGAAGTACGACAATGCCGGCACGGCAGCTTTACGAGTTCAAAGGAGCCTCGCTCGGAACCGCCGGCATAAATTCACCCCCGCGGAATCAGAAATCGATAAAAACCTCCATCGCGCATACATACGCCTAAGCGCGCGGTAAATTCGATTTACGAGCCGCGCGCGTCGACGTCCGCCGCGCATTTTCTTTTTTCCTTCTTCGACCCTCTCCGGCCACGCGAGATTTATGATTATGACGATTAGTTTCCACGGGCATAGATGTGTGTACACACAAGGCTCGTGTGATATTGCAAGCGCGGAGCCTTTATTTGTAGGAATTCTCGCGAGAAAAGCGAGCGTACGCGGTCATACACCTAGGAAAAAGCTTTGTAATAACGAGACAGTGAGAAATGGAGGATTTTTCATTGTCGGGTGCGCGCGCGCTGGTGTAGTGTGACGTTTTACGGTTTTGCAGGTAGGTCGCGAGCGCTCGCGGTTTGTAGTGGGCGATATAAATGTGGGTGACGGAGAATTGCAAAGGGTGGTCCGTGTGTAGGAGCTGAAAACGGCTGTAATGAGATTTTTTTACGCGGAAAAGGGATGATGGTTTTTGATAGGATTATTTACTCGCGATTTTTATGTTTCTTATGTTATAAAATAATAAGTATATAAGGCTGAATCAGGTTGATAAATCAGATGATAAATCAGGTGATAAAACAGGTGATAAATCGCATTACAAGATCGCATAATAAGATCGCTTACTTATCATCTGATTTATCACTAAAAAGTTTTTTTACGGATAGAAATATTCAATAAATGTTGAAAAAGTCAAGTAATATATATATATGTATATATATATATATATATAAGTAAGTAGTAAGTATCATCAGGAAGTATCATGTGGAAACATCATCCGAAAGTATCATCTGGAAGTATCATCCGGAAGTATCATTTGGAAGTATCACCCAAAAGTATCACCTGAATGATACTCGTAGTATCGATAAGGGCCATTAAAGATTATGTCGATTTTGACACATACTGCAATTCGTATAATTTTTTCTAACGATTTTTTCGGTGATAAATCAGCTGACATCATCTGCTGATAAATCAGTTGATATAATCAAATAACTATATTTATGATTAGAAAATAATCGATTGATTCAAAGGATTTATTATCAGGTTATTATTTATAAATCGAGTTTTATCAGGTGATATATACTATAACATCTGATGACTAATAAAAGATCTTCTCAGATTCGATTATTATTTAACTCGCGACAAGAGTTTTTCTCAAAAACACAATTACTAAATGTTTTTCGTGTGCTCTATTACACATTTCGGCCTGTACCTAGCCTAATTTAGCCTGTTTATATATTTCCTGCTCATACGGTAATTTAATAAAAAAGTTAGCTAAAATCTGATCAAAAAAATCCCATTAAACCTTTCAGATCAAAATAATGGGGTGACTTATAACGTACCCATCAACCCTCATAAATAGAAAATACATAAATTTAAGATACAACAAATCCAAGAATAATCTTTCTAAGTCCGCGTGCATTTATGAGTTATCAATGTATGCAGTATTTATAATTAAATACACCCTAAGACAATACAGTACAAACAACTAATACAAAGTCCCCAATAATTCGCTAATCAACATCTTTATAAAACACTATACCCTCTTCCCTCTTCCCCTTCCTCCCCTAATCACCTCCATCGCCCTTCATCGCGCCACCCCTACCACCCCTTCTAAAATAAAAAGCCTCCACACCCCCGAAAAATTCATTCCCTCTCGTCAATCAGCAACACTACACTCCCAACCATCCCAGCCGGAAGTATCTGCAGCAGTTCCCGGCGGTTGCACTTTTTCCATCCGCGAAAACGCGCCCACCGAATCAGGGGTGTACAACGCAATCATATTGTCGGGGACGTCACTATCGGCTGGCGCTGACTGGCGCGAGCGTGCGTTTATCATGTAACAGCTTGCGAAACGGCTTGCGCAAGGGCTGCATCCGCTGTGTATGTATATGTAGGTGCAAATCGTTATAACGATTCGGCAGGACGAGACTGCGTTAGCCGAAACAACTTTCGGCCCGTAATAACCGGGGAAACGAACGTCCGGTGGTGGTGGTGGTGGTCGAACGTTGCCTCGTCGAAGAAATTAGAATTCCGAGGGAGGGGGAGATGGTGATGGATTTAACGAGACGTGCAATTTTGGGAACGGCGCTGGTGTGATTAGAAATTCTGATGATGGTAGGGTGTAAACGCTGATGATTACCAAATTGCTATTTATGGCATGTATTTAGTGAAGAATAAAAGTAATTTTTTCATTTTGCATATTGTAATTAACTATTGGATGGATGATTGTGAGCTTATTATATGCATTGCATCTACCGCCCATTTATCGTACCTAGAAGATGAAGTATATCGATTACTACCAAATATTTGGGATAACTTATAAGTCTATAATTTCAAAGCATGCAGAAAACCAAATGAAGATAGATTATATTCAAATTTATTTATTAATAGAAAAATATTTTGTACGAAGGAACTGCTGTAATTACATTTTTACATTATTTACAACTAATATTATTTCAGATCAATATTCTTATCATGTCGGTTCATCGCAACAATATTGTTTGAACTTTTTATCTCAAGAACACTCGCTTAAGCATATACCAAATACGACATCGAACAAATATTTCAATGATTCCTAACACTCCATCATGGAACCCCACTTAATTCACTTAAAATAATCCATCGTCTTAATTCTTCTTCTTATTTACACTACTCCTATCTCGCTTTCCCCCTATCAGCCTCGCGATAACTCTTCCTACCGTACGAAGAACCAGCCAAACGAGGAACAAGCCAAGCAGAAGTACAGCAAGTACATCGAGCAGCAGGTACTGATAAAGCGACAGATCTAGGGCTGGACTGCGCATCAGTCTCGCAGCCGCTGTGTCTTTGTGGCGCTCGACGTATTCTATCCAATACACGGCCTCCTCGAGGGGTGGCATCGGCCGGTCGCGGAACGCCGCTGATAATTCCTTCGCCCTCGTAGCATACCTATAGAAATCAGAAATGATCGAGTTCGTTTGTGTGTAAAAATAAAGATTTTTTTAGTTATAAATCTGTGGCTTCTCGAGAAACGGCTTATTGTTAATTATTATATTATTAATTATTATTGTTAATTATTATAGTATTAATTATTTTTTCGGAAATTGAGTTTGTATTATAATGTGTTTGATAGGTCTTTTTGATATAAAAATGACTGGAGTGACTGAAACATCACCCTGAGTCGAAACGAGAAAAGTTCATAATAACTGAAGTCCATTTAGTTAAAAGCTGTATCCTCGCTAATCAGTCTCTATTTAAGTAACTTATTTTTGATTTTATATAAACTAATTTGTTTATTTTTAACATAATATTGTTCTACAAATAATTTATTTTCATTTGAATAACAGTAACGGTTACTTTGATATGTTATAATACATGCAAACATATATCGACTCGCACCATGCCGCGAACATATTTGTTCCCGAAATAATGATTTCAGTTCATTCAACTCAATACTGATACTATCTTTTGTAAATTTATTCCAGCCCAAACGAGAATTTAATAGAATTCATATATGTATAATTAACAAAATGATTTCATACCTTTTCAACAGCCAGAATTGTAGAATAACATTTTATTGGACTCTATCGGTCTCTTCAAGCTCATTATTCTTTTATGATTTTATACCATTCTCAATCTCCGTAGTAGAGATGGGATGAAAATTTCATCCCTTCAATCTCTACAGGAGAATTTTTAAGAAGCTAAATGTAATCAATAAGACGAAAAGTGTTTGAACGACAATATTATAAGCTATAAATTAATTTTACAAAAAGAACCCGATAGAGTAAAAAAAAAATGAAGAAATGTTATTTTAATACTCTTTTTACTCATAACTGTAACTGTTACACCTTATGTTTTGATCTGACATTATCAATCTAAATATAAAGATCTCTATATCGCTATAAGAAAAAAAATATGAACTCAAGTCATTTTACCCGGCAAGCCACAGACATAAGCAATTCATCCTCACCCCGGATCAAAAAGAACTTTACGCAAGCTCCCGCTGAGCGTGTCGGGCGTGATATCGGCGTACTGCAGGACCACGCCCAGGCCTCTCTCCTCGATTAGAGCCGCGTTGGTCGGCTGATCGCCGAAGAACGGAATGGCTATCATCGGGACTCCGGCGTGCAGGGCCTCCACCGTGCCCAGCATGCCGCCGTGCGTTATGAAAAGCTTCACGTTCGGATGATCTACAACCGGGGATTCACGGAAGAACATTTTCTAGTACTTACTTTTGAAATGTTATACGGCGCTTTTTGATTTAAATCTACGCGTGCGTTCTAAAAATGTTATGCGAGATTGTACGGTAACTTGATTGTGAAATACAAAGGATGAAGGTTTTTGTGATTTTTTAAAATAATTTTTATGGAAGTTCGCGAATAGTTTTATAGTTTTATTGTTTTCGGTGGAATTTCACTTTGTTGGGTAAATAAAGGAAGTAATTGTGTATTGAAATTTTAACGGAATATTCACGTTATGCTCCGGGAAGATAATAATTGAACATTTGCGAAGTTGTACTAGGAAAAATTTATAGAATGAAATGTAAATATAATAAAATTTAGAGTTGCGGAAATATAGTCTCTTTTATTTTATTACGTATTGTACAAATAATTCGAAATATTGAAAGAATTCTTTAATTACGTTAGAGTTCATTTGAACTTGTTACATAATCACTTTATTGGAGTATTAGTTTATTAAATATATTGAGGTTTATCAATTACTTTAAAATCGTACTAAAACTGTATTGTATTATCAGTTTTATCTTAACTTGAAAGTCTTATAAATGCTCGAACTTTAATTATACAATTTTGTTCAACCGTTTCTTAATCAAGAACCAAACATAAAAATCTTCATTTTAGTTGATTTAAAATGTAAAAAAATTTTCTCATTTTCTTTCTATTTTTAGTGGAAATTTACTTCATTATGCAAATAACAAAAATACAACAAATTGAAATGCATACAAAAATAGATTGAAAAATATAAAGCGTCAATTGACATGAACAAATTAATTTCGTATTTTTCAGAAAAGTTTTTAGACTGAAATGTATTTATGAAAATAAAATTAAAACGTGAGTAAAATATTATATTATGTAGTTTATTATGTTTTGTACAAATATTGCAATAGTAAATTTTTGTATTTATTAAAATAATTTATCATTTTAATTGAAATCGTACAAAAGTACTAAGCATTACTTACCATTCGTTGTATTTTAATAATATGGTAAACGTTAAAAATCAATTTATAAAATTATGTTTAACAGTCTTTTTTAGTCACAGAAAAAACTACAAATATAAACTCTCTACTCTCATATTTATTCTTTTCCAAAACCGTATTTCTCCTCATTTTTACGTAAAATAAATTTTAGTGGAAATTCATAATTGGAATTTTTTAAAATAAGCTTTTACTTTATTGTGTAAACGAAGAAAGATAAAAATGTGCATTTCATTATTAAAAAATATGAAAATTCCATTATCTATTAAAAAATTAATTTTAATTTTCCAGCAGGATCAAAATTAATAAACATAATAAAATAATTCAATTTTATCAAAATTATACAAGACGACTAACTTTCATCATCCATTCTATTTTACAATAATGACATGCACACCTAAATTTCATTCTAAAACTTTCTCGATTCCACTCGAAACACAACAAAAGGAAAAGCCAAAGCCAATCCCCCAAGCCTTACGTAAAACGTCGTTCTGCGGCGCCCACGTGGTCAGCTTCACGTTCCCGGGCAGACCCTCGACTCCCCTTTCCTTGCCCCACTTCATGAGCACGCGATATCCCTCCGCCTCGAGCCTGTCGAACGCCCCGAGAAGAGCCAGCCTCTTGTCCTCGGCCATGCTCGTCGGCTCGAGCATCGAGCCCAGGTTCAAGTATACCAGGCCCTTCCGCCCGCCCGATATCCAATTCTCCAGATCCTGCAAGCTCGGTGCCTTTTTATCGTTTCGGGGGGAGGGCTCCTCTTAATTCCGTGGGACACGGCCGGGAAGTATAATCGAAGGAAAACCAATCGGCGGGAGGCCGAATCTCTTTATACGTGAGAATTGCAGCGATGAAGAGAGAGAGAGAGAGAGGAGGGAGTTGGGGAGGAATCTTCGATTGGAGCTCTTGGCTTTAACGACTTCCTTATTATCTGGTTTTGAGGGAATTGGCGCGCGGAGGAGTCGTTCGCGAATTATTTTATTCGACTGATTTTACACGAATGGATTACCATTTTGCTGGGTTGGAGAGTTTAGTGGGTTGTAGGTTGGAGGAAGAGATGGCTGCGGATTAATTTTGTCCTGCTGGGGTGATTTTTCGCTGCTGGAGGAGCGGAAGGGAAGGAGGGAATTGTCGTCGATGAGAAGGGACAATTATCTACGTGAGAGCGTCTTTTAATTTTCTCGAGGGATTGGATATCGCTTTATCCAAAAAGCAATTTTCAAGAGAGGGAAAATTCAATTTAATTTTATTTTATTGTATTTTGCTCATCATACGATAAGAATGTATTGTGTAACGTTTAACTTGTTTGTTAATACAAAATAAATGTAAATTATGTTAATTTTGAAATGTTCTGCAAAATATGTTATTATCAATTATACAATTGGAATTATTGGTGCTTGAATTTTCTTTGTCATCGGGTAGCGTCCTATCGAATCAGACCCTATTTAATTCTTAAATGATACCGATGACGTATGATAACAGATTTAGATTTAAGGGTAAAGTACACTGAAATCCAAACTTAATTATTTATATTAAGACCTAAATTTTATTCTGCAATGTTTTTGATAAGGTAAAGTACTCAGTACTGAGACAGTTTATAATGTGATTCACGAACGGACAACAATTTTAGAACCAACAAGCAAAATTGTTCAAAACATTAAATCTAACTATTAATTTGCAATCAATTTTACTTATTGGTGCGCATACAAAGACATTAAAATGCGTTTTTATATTAAAAGAGTATGTTTGAAAAAATGTACACAAGGATACAGAAGTACAGAAGGGACGGGCTACATCGACCTGGACGAGGTACTGGGACATATATTATTAAATGTGTTCCACTACTAGGTTATGCAAATTAACAAAATATCGCCTTGACTACAAAGATAACATAATAAACAACGTTAATGCATCGATACTTTTATCAGATTTAATAGTAATAGAAGTGTTTTGCTACTGTCCCAGTACTGCTCCCAATTTTCACTTTGTCCCGGTACTGGGTACTTTACCTTATGTCTCGTACGGAATTTTATAAATTTTCATGAAAAAAATATCGTAATTGAACTCCTTAGAAAACGTTCAGTGTACCTTCTTTCAATCCTGAATAACGCGTCATTTCAATTCAAATCGTGTAATACACATCTACTAAGTAATACTAAGTAATTTCAATCTCAACCTTAATACATAAGAAAAAAAACTCACCTTCGGCAGCGGCTTCGTCTCTCTCACGTGTAGTCCCGCGATCTCCTTGACACTCGGCACGAGCGGCTTCGCGTACTGGTGCACAAAGTGCGTGTTCACCAAATACAAACTCGCGTTCCTCCCGATGTCCTCCAGCCGGGGCATGTCCCGTCCAAAGTGCTTCCTCGCCACGTCCTCGCACCAGACATCGTACACTCTGTACGCAATTTTAATCACGACGTAGTCGACGAAGTTGTCCAGCCTCTGGAGGAAGCTCATGCGCGAGGGATTGCCGGAGGTTGTGCTTGGCACGTAGGCGGGGTGATCCGGGCTGCCGGTGCGATCGCCCAGCCAGGTGGACAGGGCCGAGGTGCGTATGGCGACGTGGGGCGCGGCGAATTTGTGCACGAAGCCCAGAAAGCAGTCGGTGTTGAAGAGCTCGGTGATAAGGAGGTCGTAGCGATCGCTGGAGGCGAGGAGCTTTTGGACGGCGGGGTCGGAGAGACCCTCTTCGCAGACGCGGTGCAGGCCCTTGCCGAAGAATACTGTTGAGGGTTACAGACGGGGCGAAGGTGGAGTTGAGGTTCCTTTCTTAAATTTGGGGGTTGGGATACTATGTATGTAGTATTGGGAGATTACAAGGATACAGAGTTTTTGTAGAACCCAATATTCAGTGGGTCATTGAATAAATAAGTATATAATTATACAAGTTAATATGATTAAATATTGGTTAAAAAATGCTTCGGAGAATTAATTGAATAATATCATTTATTTGTGTAAACATTTTAAGCAATCGTTATGACAAATTTAGTCTGACTAATAATTCCTGCATTGAAAATATTTGCATGATTTTTTACAGATATATCTGCAGGATTTTCTGCGGGATTCAATGTAGAACTTATAAAAGTTTATGTAGGTTTTCTGAACGCATTTCAGAGAGATAGTTCAGATAGCCCATTAACACCCAAATGGGTGTTATCATCTAGATAGCAATATCTAATTAGAACGTATCACCTATTCAAGAAGTCAATAGTTTATACTTGTACATGCTCAAACTTACAAAAACACGTGTATGGACTTATAAACAATGGACTTTTCAATTTTTATACGGGTAAGTATCCCTGAAATCTTTCAAGGAACAAAATGAGACCTTCCAAATTAAAATCGGATAATGAATTGAAAAGTCTACAGTATTTTGTCAATTTTTTCTCTTTTAAAGTCTAAAGTTGATCTTGATCTAATTTTACAATAACGAAATTTCGAAACAAAAATTTTGTTTAGTTTTACAAAAATTCCTCATTTTATAATATAGTGACTTATATATCATTATGTAAGATTAAATTGTAATAAAAAATGTTTGGTTTTTATGACATATATATATATATATATATATATATATATATATATATATATATATATATATATATATATATATATATATATACGCCTAGAAACTCCTTGTGTGTTAAAACAACGTATTTACAGTATTATATAGCAGAAGATTTTAAAAGTTCTACAAATAATCGTGCAGAATACTTTTGCAATTTTTCTGTAGTATAAATGTTAACAGATTTATTCCATGCTCATGAGTCTTATGAATTTTTGATTTATGAATTGATTCTTTTAATATTTTATTAAATTTATTTTCTGAATACCTAAAATTATTATAGAACAAAAGTTAAATTATTTGCAAATAAAAATTTCAACGTGTATAGGATATTTCTATTTCACCTTTTGATCTCTTTCAGAACAAATTTGTTCGCTAAATTTATCCTTAACTTCTGCAGGTCATAAACTAAAATTATTCTCTGACATTTGAAAATAACATTAAAAGTTATAATGTAATGCTTCAAAAGCCGATAAAATCATTAAACTATTAACAAATGGATTCGATCAAATACTACGATCTAAAACGTTGTCAGAATATTAATACTGTTATGCGATAGTATATGTGGCCATTGTCCTGAATATATGAAATAAAGAAAACATGAAGTTTCTATTATCTGACCAAAAACTGAGTTCATAACGGCATGTAGAATTATTTATTGATTTAGAAAGTATCTATTGTTAGTCAAGCCATGCTCATCAAAATAGTATATTTCTGATAAAAGAAATCATTTTATAAATGTCTTAATATTGTGTTTTAGCAAATATTTGACATATCCATTTAACGTTGACTATTTCCATAAAAAGAAGAAGTAAAATTTTAACAACCTTATAACATATATCTAAATTAATGGCATACTCATAATTTTAGATATTGACGATAGTAGCTTGCACCATCAAATTATTACATAAACATATTAATATTTTCTTTTAGGGTATATGTAATATACTCATGCATCTTTGACTATATCTATAAACAGAAGAAAAAATAAAATTTTAACAACCTTACTTATAAGCATATAACTGAATTAACGACATACTCATCATTTTAGAAATTGACGACAGCGAGCTCACGCCATCCATGTTGATGCTATGAACTTCGTCTGATATTTTACTGGTCATGGTGATGTCGCGATAATTTGGAAAGGGTGTTTTCTTGGGGAAATGGCTCAGCACGGTAACGTCGTTACCGCGTCGAGCTAACTCCTCAAACAGAACCTCGGCAAAGTAAAAGTGGCTCTTGCCGTTGTACGGCAGGAGCGCGAGGATCTTAAATTTTCCATGTGCACTTTGCGCGTGAAAACAGAAGAAGAACACTGCTAACGCCGCATATTTTGCGACGTTCATCTGAAAAAATTAAAAGATGGTAGGTTATTTAACTGAATAAGCGTTAATAGGAGTGAATAGGATAAAATGATCTTTTCCAAATTTCTGTCATAATTTTAAAAATTTAAGATCAGTAATAATTTACAGTATGTATTTTAATAATCTCCAACTTCGTGATAATGAATAATTGCATCTATATTTACTATTATCCGAAAACAACTGCCAATTCATTTGCACTTGCTTCCTCCATCTTATTAATTGTCCCAATATGAATTTGTTTGTTCTATTTAATTCTGTGATGAAAAGTCAAAACAAAAAGCCATTCTTTTTAAAGTATGGATTATAAAAATCGTTATAAAATAAAAACAAATTGATGAAATTTAGAAAGTCTTTTTAATTTTGAATCTTTATAAAAAATGGTCTTAGAATAGACAAACATTAACGCATAATTCCCAAACAATAAGCGACCAAATAAATAAATATCATAAAAATGAAAAATCATTATAAAACAAAAACGAGTCGATGATTCTAAAAAAAATCTATTTCAAATCTTCATCAAAAAACAAAAAAAAGAGCTCCGCTTTGAAAAAAATTATGTGTAATACCCAAGAAATAGGCGCTTAAAAAGTAAAAAAAAATATAACTTCAAATATCTTGAAAAATAAAGGACCTCATATTTTGGTCAAAGAACTAATCCCAGAGATAGTGGAAAGCAACATTTTCCATCTTAATTTATTTATAAAGATGCGCCGTTTAAAATAAATGTTTTCGTATATAACAAAAAATGGAAAATAACTTATAAGAAATGTCGTAATTTATTTCATTGATTTCAGAATAACATAAACTATAAAAATCGTGACAAAACAAAGATGAGTCGACGAATCTTAAGATTCCGAATCCTCATTAAGAAACAAAAATTCCATCATCAAAATAGTATAGAAATTATAATTCCTCTATGCTCTATTATAGATAGATATAGATTCAATATTGCCAAAATAAATTATGTCATTTATATTAAATCATTTTTAAAAAATCAATAATAAAATAATTTTTTAAATATCATTATCTTTCCAGGTTCTAGATTTTTTCGTACAATATAATGCGTAAATATGGCTAGATGTGTGGAATAGAAAACTCATATATAATAATACTTAATATCTACAAGAAAAAGCACAATGACAAAGCTTAGAGATCTCGTGATATACAGGGTGAAACACTATTTTTTTAAATGAGTAATCTCTAATATCTCAGAAGATTATGAACCAAATCGGCTGAAAAATATTCAGTCAATTACCTGATACCTGACAAATATTCTCCGAATTTTTAAGGCAAAAAGTTGTTATTACATAAAGTCTTACTCAATTTATCATTGGCCAAGAAAATACATTTTTTACATTTTATTTATTTTTTTCAGAAAATAAACCGCCTTATTGCCTTAAAAATTTAGAGGAATATACCTAAGTGTTCAGATATATATTATACAATCGTTTTCAGTCCTAAAATGAAGGATTTTATAAGTACTTTATTGTGTAAAAAACTCACTTCCCAAATACCATTACTACATTAAAAGAAATTCAAAAAACCGAAATTTAAAAATTGATAAATTTTGAAATATGTCAATAAAAAAAATTTATTTGACGCACACCGGGTATTGATAGTAAACATCTATTCAAAGTTTGGAAAAGTTCTACCGCAGACTGAACGAATGGTAATATGTCACGTACTAACACACACACCCACACGCATGCACACACATACGCACACGCCCACACACACACATACATACACACACACACATCCATACGGACATTTTCTAAAAATGGTGTATTTTGATTCCAAATTGCCCAAACCATGTTTTAACATGTTTTTAAGAAAAGTTTTTTTGACTGTTACAAAGCTTCCTTTAGGAGGATGCAAAAATTCGAGGAGGAATTTGTTTCAATATTTTATAACGCTATTAAAACTTAATAAAAACAATTCTTACTTTCTATAGTATTGTATTTTGTAAGTTATATTTATTAGAACAAATTGAATTTTATTTTAATGTCAAAGTTAAAATATGATCGTGTTATCACAGATCTATATCTACGTACATTAAACATAGGTACGGCCTTAATTATGTTTATATTTATACCGTTATAATTTTAGGATGTGCAGATTTTAATCGATTTCAGGACTCATTATCTCCCTTTTGAAATAGCTCAAAATCTTCTCGAACTAATAATATATATAAACAACATACAAAATGGATTACTTAATTAACAATTATTCCAATACTAATAGCGTATGAACGGAACATGATGTAATACTAATTAAAATATTTAGCTTAACGACTTCGCTCAACTTATCAAACATAATTCGAACCCCATCAATGTAACAATTGTTTAATTGAAACAGAAACACCATTAATCCGTTGCATGGGATGTGGCATAGCGGGCGATGCAGCAGCGCGTTAAGCATCGCAAAATTTATACCGCAGCCGCGCATATTCCGGCGCGTACAAGCGATGATTAAATTAACTGCGTGCATCGCATTTTGTTACGCGCGTACATGTACACGAGGACCGTACCATCACGCGTCTACGCGTACGTACGCGCAAAACGTATACGCGGACGAGGTCGAGAGCTGATGATAACGCGATTTCAAACGCTCGCATGACCTGGCTAATGCAATACGACCATCGCGCGGACGTAAAACAGCTTACCACGGTAATTCGCGCTCGCAACGCTTATTATAAGTCCCTCTAATAGCTGCAATCTTCGCCGGCGGAAGATTATTTTTAGTCTTGTTTGGGTGTGTGGCGTGCAGTAGCTGAGACGGCAATTAGCATATTTTTCAGTAAGCTGAGTTTTGATTTATATGTAGAGCCGTATTTATTCAACCTCTGACACTGCACTGAGGGGTTCCAAGCTCCGAGACATACCAAGTTTTTGTTTCAAACTATATAGTATATTTTTGTCACGTCTGTACGAAAATTTATTTTTCCATGCTTATATAGCAGGGCTAAAGTGGCCATTTTTCCAACAGGCAGGTGATAAAAAGATTAGCGGGAAAAGATTTACTTTACGCCCTTTTAAATTTTCGAAAATAAGCCCTAAGAACAAATAATAAAATCAATGGTTGTTTTATAATTTGAATCAAAGGGGTGGCCTGGGTCAAACTCTACAAATACATATTTTTGTATGAGTTCATCAACATTTGTTCTCATTAAAGCTATCATTCTATAAATATGTGGACTATAAATACTTGGTCATATCTTTATATCTGCCAATGAAAAATCTCTAACTACTAATACTTGCATTAATAATATATTAAGCATTTTTTCGTTATTTTAATTCTTTTTTTTTTTCACAAAATTGGTCGTTCAATTAAAAAAAACATAATAATTTTTTTTTAATTTTGCGTCTCATGGCACCTAGACTTATATGTGACATCCTGGCTATTATTATATTATTAAATGAAGTTCGAACATCGCGGTTTTTCTCGCATCGCGCCGAGCGGTTTGCACACGCGAAAGTATTTGCCTGGGTATAATTAGCCGAAATCAAGCTCGATATTGAGTCATCCGATATGATGTCTCTATTAAAATTATTATATACTACAATAATTGTGATAAAAGACCTGTGACTGCACATGAATTTGCAGTTATTTGCGAAATATTTATGTCATAAAGACATTATAAAGAAATGGAAATATAAAAAAAATAAATGAAGAAAAGATTAGCGGGAAAACATTTACTTTACGCCTTTTTAAATTTTTTAAAATAAGCCCTAAGAACTAATATTAAAATCAACTGTTGTTTTCTGATTTAAATAAAAGGGCCAGCCTGGGTTAAATTCTACAAATAAATATACATTCAAATATATTTCACATTTGTGTGCCGCATAAAGGGATACCCAGGTATTTAAAGTTCAAAATTTTTTTAGAAAGATAGCTTTTATTAGAACAAATTTGTATAAACTCATTCAAAAATATTTTTTTTTATCCCATGCCTACCCCTTTGAGAAACTTTTTTAGTAGTAAAAACTATACAATAATACTTTTTATTTTATATATTGCCATGTCAACGTATGCAAACATTATGTGTATTGAGCGAGTATTCCCAATTATTCTTATGGCTCGTATTCACTGGCAGTTTAATAGAGTCTAGCTTTAACTTTCAATATCGAATAACTTTTATGTTGTTTAGAAAAGCAAAACTTTTTTAGTGTGAAAAAATAGAAGAAGCAAATCTCTACATAATAGAACTCTGCCTCTGAAGACGAGGCATTATGCTTACTATAAGTGATATTTTAGTTGCTATGACAATGAAACTATTGATATAACCTAACTTTTGAATAAAATAAGTCGTGAAAAAAACTGAAGCACAGAAAGATCATTTAAAAATAAACAATAATAATTCACAAATAATTCAACACAACACAAGCACAAACAATATTAAACTTAAAGCAAATTAAATTATTGAATAATCACAATTTCTTACTGTTACAAACTTTCAGCGTGCGTTAGACGAACTTGGAAGAACAGCACTGACATTAGCAATGCGTCATAATCTCGAACAATTCAAATATAAGTATCCAGATAACAACAAGTGCCGAGCATGGCGTGCAAGCATAACATAATGTCCGAGTGCCGACATCATGCAGTCACGGTTTGAGGTAAGAGACCGAAGCACACCGTGCATGTAAATAAAATGATAGTAAGAGAATGAGAACACGGATTGGCGCAAAAATGATGTTGCTATGTCTGCATTCTGACGGCCCAGTGGAAGCAGGCCATTAAGAATTGCAAAATTATTCCGTATAAAATAATATATATATATATATATATATATATATATATATATATATATATATATATATATATATATATATATATATATATATATATATATATGTGTGTGTGTGTGTGTGTGTGTGTGTGTGTGTGTGTGTGTGTGTGTGTGTGTGTGTGTGTGTGTGTATATATATATATATATATATATATATATATATATATATATATATATTATTCATATTCTATTTATACATATTGTAATTTAGGTATTTAATTATGTATATTACCTGCTTGCGACTTACTACAATAATTGTTCGTTTTCTATTAAACAATTATTGATAAAAAACTAATGTGCATGATATATTTTTATTTGTAAGAAGTGTTTTTTTATTAATATATTATTCTATGTTTATGTATTAATTAAGTATTTTGATAAATAAATTTAATATATTATAATATAATTTCTTAATGTTTTTTCTTTATTATTTGGAAATTGAGGTTATGAGTATACATTATTATAACAGTAATATTAAATTGTTATAATAAATATTATTATTTTTATTACAGTTATATAATAACGCATTTATTAAAATTTTTTCCGTAATTAATTATTTTTAAAACAATATTTTCTAAGCATATATCCCTTATATTAAAATCCAGTGTGAGAGATCGAAAATAGAAAGATGTATCAAATTTTCGATTTCTAATATCGGCATTTTGATTAACAAAAAAAAATTGAAATTGCAAAAAATCTTGTCTAGTAGGTATTTAAATTTTTACGCCATACTGTAGTTTTCGAATTTTTATCGATTATTTGAAATTACGTAACGATCTATCGAATATTACATTTTGAAACAATACAATAAAGGATCTCCATTTCCGTTAATTAGAATTAATGCATTACATGTAAAAAATTATGCTCACATTACTAACATTTAGCTTTACGGAAATGTACATAGTCATTATGTACAATAAATGTTGCCTTTCCATAATTATATTGAAGACGTTACTTATAGACTTGGCCATACTTTGAATATGATTATAAATTTACATTTATTAATTTATATTTTAATTTTTAACCAATTCTCTTAGTATTGTTAATAATTAAATCAATAAAACTATTGCATTAAATTGTGTAATTACACTGATGTAGCAAGTTATATTCTTTTTATTGTTAACAAATATTATGTAAAGTTTCTATTTTACATTCAAGTTAACAAACATTCCATTTTTAGCTTTTACTGCATCTACATGCATGTAGTAACAAATATTTATTATATTGACAGGTGAACGGACAGGAGAGATCTTTGAGACTTGTAGCAGCTCTGTGATTCTAGAATTTTACGATTGGTTCACCAGTACCTACTGTTTTTTGTACGTTGAGAGGCTTGGCGGTGGCACTTGCAGTAGCATTGTATATTGAATTTTATGTTTACATTTATTATTTTCCTGTTAAAAACATCCAGTTGAAAATTCAACCAGATTATCAGGGGGATTGGATTAGATTTTAGGCAGATTTGGTTGCATTTCCAGTTTTATTTCTCAACTGAAATTCTGATCTTTTCTCTACGTGGATTTCCAACTAGAATTCATAAAAAATAAATTTCCTTACATAAAAGGATAACCTACTTTATAGGTTGCTAATAACTGGATAGTAACATCAAAAGAATTTTAAGAAACGTTATCTTTTGTCTACATTGAACAAGTTAAAATGAAAAATTTTCGTAATAGAAATAGGCGGCTGTTTCCAACATAGCAGCAACCTCTCTGAAAATTTCTCATGAAAGTTTCCAATGTTTCTTGGAAAGATTGCAGCAAAATTACTGAAATATCCAATGCTGTCGGGGTACTGTTCAAAGAAAGGTATATATAAACTTAATTTTCACTTTCAAATGGCTCATGACCGTATATACAGTGCCAAATTACATTATAATAGACTATACATACAGTTATTCAGTGGTCAGAAAAAATCAATATATTTACATACATCAATTTTTAAGTGAAAATTATAAGTTTTCAATCAAATTTTCAAACACGAATCATTGAACAGGAAATACTGTATTTGTAATTATCGTATACTAAGAAAAGGTTGAACAGTCAACCATTAAGTTTTATTTATACTGAAAAAAGTTTATTCTATTGTGATAAAAAAGTGTTAAAAACGGGTTAACTTTTAAGTTTACTGCAAATATTAATAATTATAAAGATTATGTACAATTGCATAAATTTTAGAAATTACTTCTTATGTAAAATGTAATTTACGAATTATAATGGTAATTGTATTATAATTTAAGTAAAGTACTAATTATCTTATGTAATTTCTTGTCTTTTTTATTAAAATTAAATCATTAATTATAATCATAAGCGCTTTTGAGAATCCACGTATTCATTGATATGATTTAATCATATTTGCATGATGAGATGCAAAATTACTACATTATGCGACCACCCTGTGAAAAGTACGGTGAGCCGTCATTTAGGCATCTAACTGACATTGTACATGGATATCCAGATACCGTCACGCGCGCTACACGCGTGAATTCATTGTGGAGGCACCATGCCAACAAGATGTTATCTGGTGTATAGCAAAAAGAATCCTGCCCGGCAGTCGATAACGTCGTTCTCTCTCCTCCTCCCCCTCGTCCTCCTACTCCGACGACGACTCTACCATACTAAAAAGATATATTAGATAGAAGAGAAAAGCGTATCAGCGCTCTCGCGAGGAGCAGTGGTACGGCTGCGACAGCACGTGCTTCACTATACGTGGTCAATAAAAAAAAAAACGGCGTGATGTAGTGTCGAGCTGCACCGGCAAGTGGGAAAACTAAGTAGAAGGACGTGTTTCGTAACTAACGACGCGTCATACGGAAACTGCTATATGTTCCACAGTGACTGGCTGAGAATGGTACTCTGCTAGGTGCAGCATATATTTTATCAATATTTTATTTAAATTTTGTGAAATGTGGTTTTTATAAATAAAATAAATTGTCTCTCTCTCTATCTCTCTGTCTCTCTCTCCCTCTTCCTCTCCTCTTTCTCTCTCTCTCGCTCTCTCTCTCTCTGTCTCTCAGAGAGAGATGTGGGTGATTGTCAAAATAGTCAGATGCATGGTGTCCTATCTATTTAAATGCTTTTTAAGAAAATATACCAAGGCAAAATGATTTTAGAGTATTGTAATATATTAAATAGAAATTATGTCTAGAAATTATTATATCCAGTCATCAAAATAAATCATGTTTAACTGTCAAAATTGCCTTTTTTGGCATTTCTCTTGTAATTTTAGTGGAACGTCTAATTTACGAATTTATCAACGTAACAGAATATTTAGACTTTCTGAACCAAATATATATCTTCTATTTCATTATTTCATAATAATATAACTCATGTCTGACGGGTCAATGCAATTTTCTTTTCATTTGAATTACAGATTTGGCATCTGAACTACATATGTAACATACAATAAGATTTTTTAAGTGATATATATATATATAGAAGTAATAGATTATGATGTATTATTGATAAGTAAAATACAAAATACAAAACTATTATTTTAATTATATAATTTTATATATATAATCTATTACTTCTGCACACTTTGTAAAAAGTGGGTTTGAACGATAGAAATAGATCGATATTGCTATAAAAGCTCCCACACTTATTTTAATGGATGCAATGTTATCAAAATCATGTAATATATCTACATACAATTATTATATAAAATTTACATTATAATACACTATCGTGGCGTGGCTTAATTAACGCAGAATCTAACTATGCGTATGTACATAAATTAGCACACATTCGCATAAACTCACATACATCACACATCTTCCTGGTCCATATCGTTGCTGCTGCTGCTGCGGATGAGGATGATTTTCTCGACTATTGCGCTCCTCCTTGGGGCCCCGAAGACAACTTCGATTTAGAGACTATGCACAGCCTCGGACGTCTCGAAGAAAAAAGGATGACGTTGAAGTGTCGCTCACTCAGTCAAAAAGTCACGAAGTAGAGGGAGAGAGAGAGAGAACACAAAGATGTTCACCTAAATATAGAGGAAGACTCAATATGTTCCTAATTTACATACCTTTTCGCAAATTCACCGATTACAGTGCTCTTCGAATTTTCCTCTCTTCTCTGGACATAGAATAGTTTCATCAAATCTCTCTCTCTCTCTTTTCTCTCTATCATATACGAAGCTAGAATCGTTCATTATCAGTTTAACATAGTCTGTAGTTTAAACTATTCTCAAATATGACGTTACAAAATGAATATTAAAAGTATATAATCATATATACGCCGGAAATTTATTGATAGATGGAGCTATGTCAAAAATATACGTTGATCTAAATTATGATATACATATACGGGGTTGTCAAATTAGGAACATATTCAGGATGTCCGAAATAGAAACACTTGGGACGTATACATGTCGACTATAATATTCACATATACAGGGCGTACAGAATATTTTTGAATTTGGAATGAACGATCGATCCAATGAATTTCTAGTAATTGATAGAAATTCCAACAAATTCGGACCGATATTTTTAGCGTCAAGTATACACACATACTCGCACGTATCGATATAGACCTTTTCTAAAAAATGTATATTCTGATTATAAAAAAACACGTAGGCATAGTTTACAGTGTATAGTTTTAAATAGTAATTTAACAATAAAAAATTACTCCAATAGCAAAATTTCTAAATTTCTTTATAAAAAACTGATTTTACATTTTTAAAGAATTCTTGCATAAAAGCAATTATCTCTTCAATAATGGTTTTCCTTTACCGTTTATTTATGGCTTTAATAGTAAAAAGTTTTCCATTGCAAAGTAATCCTTTTCCGCCAAAACAACATTTTTCACAACGATCATTTATCCTTTATTGTTTCGGCACTAAAACCTCAATGCGGCTCTAACAATCTCGATGAAGAACAATATCGAGGACGATAAAACTTTCACTTCAAATCGACAAAATCCTCGCCTCTTCTCTCTCTTTCTCTCTGTATATAACGGCGCTGCAAGCGAGAAAGTCACGCTACGTTGGAGTCCTAAGTCCTGCGGATCGATCAAAAACTTTTGTCTCGCATCAGCCAACCGATATATAGATTGAACACTCGTGGAAGATAAAAATAACGTAGAACATGAAAACACTTGACAAAATAGTAATTCAGAAACATTTTCTAAAATTAAATTGAATTATATCGTTTTTAAATTTTCATTATTAATACACTTTATTTAAAATAATAAATACTATAATAAGAGAAATACTATATTGCAGGGATTAACTGTACACTACAAAAAAATTTACTTACTTTTAGAAAGAATCCATACTTAAAAGGAGATGCAACAATTTCAAGAAATTCGGTGTTCTGAAAGTAAGAAACCTCCAAAGTTTCTTAAATCAAGAAGACTATTTTCCTGAATTAAGTAAATTTTCTTACCGACAAAAAAGTAAATGTGGTAATCTGAAATTCAGAATACATTTGTTCTTAATTAAAGTAAATGTTATTTCTTGTATGAAGTTATCGTTTAGTCCTTAATTTCAGTACATTATCTTTCTGGATTTGAGTAGCGATCTCTCTTATAATGATTTTATGACAAATTTGAGGTTATAAACTAAATTTGTACTAATAAAGAAAACAGGTATTTTTGTTATATGTAATTCGTGAAGAATATTAATAAATAGAGAATTAAAAAAAATCATTTTAATCACTGATATTTTATTCTTATCTAAAACAACATATTTTATTCACACAATCAGTTTCTCAAAAAATTCACGGATTTTTATCAAAGAAAACAATTATTAGAATATACACATAAGTAAAGCTACCAGTGCCTCATGTAAGCTTCGAATGTATGCTTTGAAATATGCTAGAATTTTGAAATATGCTAGTCTTCGAGGCTGAATCGCGAAATGTGCTCCTCTTCGTAGAAAAATTAAAAATGTGCTAGTCTTCGTTGAAAAATTATGATAAGTGCTAGTCTTCGTGGGGGGATGGCGAAATGTGCTGCTCTCCGCTTGACTCTTCGTGGTAGTTTGGAATGTACTAGTTTTCGTATAAGGGCCGTCGGTACGAGTATATCGTATGAACTTCCTTAAGCCTTTTTAATCACTTACCATGGGTATTTGAATCAGGCGGTACATTTTTCACGGTTACCAAAACTGTAAACTATTCTTCTAAAGTTTTCTCGTAAACTCTCCGGACATATCTTTACAATAATTATTTTCAACTGTTAATGACACATATATCAATAATAATAGAATTTTTATAGTATTTTCATAGTATGAAAATATTTTGGAAAGTATAATATAGATTACAAAAAAAAACTTATATTTATTATTCGTTAAAACAAAATATACTTAATTGCTAGAGTTTCCCTTATATTAAAATCCAGCGCGAGATATTGAATTTAGATAAATGTATCGAATTTTTTATTTCTAATGTCGATATTTTGATATACAAAAAAATTAAATGTTGGGGAAGATAACCTCGGCGCACGGAGCACAACAGTGACTCTATACACATTTTACAAAGAAAGAATATTGTTATAATAAAAATCATTCGATGTATCGATCACTTAAATTTGATATAAGTTCGCACTTTATATCATATGGTCGATGTATCGATCACTTAAATTTGATATAAGTTCGCACTTTATATCATATGGTCGATGTTTCGACAGTATGATGTAAAGTGTGAAAAACTATTGGCATTGGATCACAAATATTCCTTACCGCTAGATGGGGACCAGTTTTTGTGCCCTCTAGTAAAGTTTATCATTTCCCCTATATATTAAGCCACTCGATTTTTACCGTCATGTGCATCTACAATAGGGATTTCTCGGCTTATTGTACTGACAATAGCTCACAGGCGAGTACACATTAACATTCCTATTAAAATTCCTACAGCCGAAATACACATTAACTATTGTACATTATTTATTTTTAATTTTCAATTTAAAAATTGTTATTCCATACACTGGGCCTTGTTTAAATTATGTCTATCTTCAGTCGTGGATAAATACTGTAAATAAGACAGTATACCTATCCGTTCAGGAAGATTGAATCATTCTATTGTCTATATGAGGAGAATTTGGCTCGTAGCGATCAAATAATTCATTATTTCAATAAAAAAATGTTAGACCTGATTAAGTCGTGCTTCATAATATAACAAAATTACATCTTTTAAAAGATGATAAACAAACTAGCACCAAAACCCATATATTTTACAACATTTTATAAATCAACATCTTGCACGAAATACGCACTTATTTTGTCCACTACATGATCATCGGGAAAAAATAACGTACTAAATAAGTCGCGCAGCAGCAGATTATAATGCTCCTTTTTCCCCACTGCGTTATCGCAGTATAATAATAGAAACGCAAAAGATCTTGGCAATGAGGAATTTTTTGACACTATATAATTTAAAAACGCATTTTTTGCTTTCTGGCTGCTCAATAAGTGCACCGACCTATTAGTCTTAATCTCCGATAAGTCTAAAACCTTAAAACGATGCTCATTGTCATTCAATGCGTCCGAATTTTTAATTTCACACTGTTTTGAATTCCCTTTGACTCTTTACTAAAATTTTCTACATTTGATACTGACAGAAGCACCGCGTGCTTTAGTAGAATCGACTTTATTTTCACATATAGCTAACATTGCCGGCCGAAGTTATAGGTTCTATTATGTTATTACCCGCAGAATCAAGGGTATTTAAAATATACCCTTTGGCATCTAAGATTTACATAAGTTTTATTTTTCCGGAAGAAGCCACGCCGTGCAGGACGTCATGTAATTCAAAATTCGATCCTTCTTTGGATAAAAATAGGCTATATTTAATAATAATAATAATAATCCCAATTCAACAATTAGTTTATTTTACAAGTACTCGTCGCGTGTCGCAAATTTAAAGATGGCCAATGCAGGCCGTCGCACGAGCGTCGTTTAAATATGGCCAAGCGGCCGCGTCCCCAGGTCATTCGAATTTCCAACCCCACTACCATAGATTTTCCATAATATCTAATTCTTCTTGTAATCATTACCCCTCGTAATTAACTGTTAATAAATTTAATCGCGAAAGACAGTTCTCCTATTACTAATTTAACCGTCTCATTTGCTTTACCGCGCACTGAATTTACGGTCACGTCGTGCAGCGAACACTAAGTGTAAGTCACCACAGTTCACTAATTAAATAATTAATAAATAATTGAATAATTAAAAAATTAATTAATAGTTGCATCAATAAATATTAATTGAAGAATTAAATAATTAATTAATAATTGAATAATTAAATAATTAATTAGTAATTTAAGAATCAATTAATAATTGAAGAATTAAATAATTAATTGATAATTGAAGAATTGAATAATTAATTGATAATTAAAGAATCAAATAATTGATTAATAATTGAAGAATCAAATAATTAATTGATAATTAAAGAATCAAATAATTAATTAATAATTTAAGAATTAAATAATGAATTAATAATTGAAGAATTAAATAATTAATTAATAATTGAAGAATTAAATAATTGATTAATAATTGAAGAATTAAACAATTAATTAATAATTGAATAATTAAATAATTAAATAATTAATTAATAACTGAATAATTAAATAATTAATAATGTACACTCGTCGTAGATTAATTCTGATTCGAATGATTTGAAAATTCCATCGTGTAACATGAATATGGTCAATAGTAGGTTAGGTCAGCGTAAGTCACGCTTTGACGAGGAGTTTCGAATCTCATGAAACGCGCAGTCTCGATGGTGAAGAGAAACGAGACGAACAAACCCGAACTCAAATTTGGAAATCAAGGCTAGGTCCACTATTGTTATGTCGCCATCCATGAGCGGTTCCTGCGCCATCCATACACTGTAAAAAAGCAAATGTAAAATTCAACTTCTGAGTTCTGAAAATAAATCGTCCCCTGGTGGGAAGATGATTTTTACACCACTCAGTAATGTAATTTTCAATTCTCGTGTGTAATTTCACATTCCCGATTTCTAGCTTTAGATTTTGAGGTTAGGTTGAAAATACACAAGTTAAATAATTTAATCTAGAGCTCGTAAGCATGTAAGCACTCGTTCTCTTTTCTATTATACTTTAAACTTAATTTATTGGTAAACCTCTAATTAATTAAGTGCAAAAATGCCCAAATAGCCAAATTTTGCTCGAGATTCAGAAATTTTCCAGGTCTTCCAATTTCTAGTATAATTTATGTCGAAGCTGTAATTTTACATAAAATAGTTAAATTCTACTACACTGAAAGCTGTACTTTTACACAATTTGGGAATGTAAAAATCACTAACTCAGCAGAGGTCACTTTATTTCCAGCACTCTGTTAAATTATCAATTGAATGTCCTTTCTTAAAAAATATACAGTTATGGGTTGTGTACAATTACACTATGCATTGAAAATTACATTACTGAAATAATAACTTTTAATATATCCAGTAATGTATATTTTTTACACGATTTATGTCACTATACAACCACCACGTGCTTCTTTACAATTGCTTTTTTACTACGAAATGCAAAATATGAGTGTCTTATTTGCAACTGCAGTAAGCACGGCGAGTATCTATACATAAGTACCGGCGCTGGCGTCGTCTCTGCCGCTCCACAGTTGGCAGCCGCGGCCTGCTGTTCCTTTCGACGCGCGACTTCACAGCGCTCGCCGTCTGCGTCTGCACGCCGCGCTCTGTCCTTGTCTCCTTGCCGCTCTCCCATAGCTGTCACTGCGGGTCGCTCCATCTCTCTCTATCTCGGTGCGCGCGGTCGTCCCAGCGAAGCTTCTGCACGATCGCGGGTCGAGTTGTGACGGGCTCATGTCCCGGGCGCACGTCATGCATACTCATATTTTCAGCCTGGGCGTCTGCGTGCCTCAAACTGGATGCATGCAGAGGTCGAGGTCACTGTTCTGAATCGCCAAGGAACATCGTCGTATAAGTGTGGGTGTGCGAGACTTTGCTCGGTAGATGAGCGTCAGCTGTGCGCAGCCGGCTGCGGCCGTCTGCTGGTCAGTGGTATGGGTGTGTTGTATATATGTGCTGTTCTCGTGCTCGCGCTATCTCTTCTATTTACCGCAACAAACGAAAATAAATAATTTTCCCCAGTTAGTGACAAATCCATTTCGTTATTCTCAACTCGGTGACGGCGGTTGTTAGGTCGTGATTGACTGCCCTCGTTAAAAACAACTTAAAACATTTAGCTTGCTTTTGTCAGAGGTTAGCAGAGTTTGACAGACTTATGCAAAGTTTGACAGACTAACGCAGAGTTTGACAGGCTCATGCAGAGCTTGACAAATTTACTACTCACCAATCAATGAATAGAAGCATACTCTTCGATATCTGTTGCGGATAGAAATATCATGTGCTAAAGAAGCATGAAGTATGTACGAAGCGCGCGTATAAAATGTAATGTACACGTATGATTTATTGAATTGAGAGCATGGCGACGGTTCCTCCGCGGCTTGCTTCTCGACTCGCGCGAATCTGCATGTGCGATTCGTTGGCTTCAGGCCCTTAGTTAGGGGCGACTTTGTGGTCGCCCTGAGACTATCATTGACCTCGTAGGGAGCTTGTCTCCGCACTGAAGATCACTTCAGCATGGGAAAGCCTAAAGGCTGACCTGTTGCTGTCAGGCTATAGAGATAGAAGCCGTGGGAGGCATCGCGCCGCATGCTTATGCTCGTGTCTACGTTTTTCATATCATTTGGAAGTGAGGCGCGCGCTCGGGCTGCTTCGTACTTCTTCGACAGTCGTCGATAAGGCCATATGCGTTGCAGCGCCGATTGCAGCGACGGGCCGATCGACACGAGGGTGCCGCCGAGAGAGCGACTGCGAGGCTGTTACTTCACTTCACTCTATCCCTCTGCTATAGTAGCTTTACATTTTTATATTACGCGATAGTTTTGCTAGCTAATTAGAAGATTTCGTTATATATTTTCATATTTTATATTGTGATTATTTCGGCAATATTTAGGTTAAATTAATACGTTTATTGTAGCATTTTAAGAGTTTTATTATTTTAATATATTTTAATCATAATTTTAATTGTTTGTGTTAATCTTATTTAGTATAAACCCATCCTACTTTATCCCAGAAATAACAATATCTTTATTATTATTTATTTATTTCAAAATTTAATTCATTAGTAATAATATTCTTATCAATAATTTTATTTTTGTTAATTTATTTATATAACTTTATTTTTGAACATTATATACTACAACGACTTTTAAAACATTTGAATACGTTGATTTTATGGAGAGTTATCTGCTGATACCGTTTTTGCTTTCTCAAAGAGAAAGCATTGTTTTGATAAACATCTTTTTTTGTCGTTTGTTAACGTATAAACATACTATAAGACTTAGGAAGATCGAATAAGTTACGTCGTGCGCGCGCGTGTGTGTCTGCGTGTGGGTGTAGGTGTGCGTATGGGTGGGTTGTGTGTGTGTGTGTGAGTGCATCGCTCATCGGTGCCCGAATATTTCGCAGTAGAGCCTGACCAAACTTTGCATGTATATTTGCTACCATACCTCGAAGCGACTTAAAAATTTCAGCAAATATGGTCGATTCGTTTTGATTTTATAGCCATTTTTTAAAATCTAAAAATTTAAGGTCTATGAAAACTTTTACAGAATGTTTTTTGAAATGTTTTTTTTTGTTTTATATGTATAATATAGTTCAATTAAATTAATTTTTACTTATTAGTTTCATATAGAACTATAATCCTCCAAATTTTCAAGTCGTAAGATTCATTGCTTCTTGAGTGCAAAATCAAAATATTAAAAATGTAATTCTTAAGAAGTGTTTAAATACCAGTTTAAATAATATAATCAAATTGCGTGCAAAAACTTAATTTGCCGTTAAAATTCGAACTTAAAATATTCGAAATACTTTATACCCTTGAAAAATTAGTTTAAGTAGGTTGAGAAACTATAATACAATATTAAAATTCATGTAAAAAGTTTTTACTTCATAAATACTTTACGTTACTAGCTTGGTTTTATAAAAACATAGAATTTTGAGTTATCATAGTTGTTCTGGTAGTGCGATATTACGCATTTTGCCAAATTCATCAACAAGTATTGAACTATGCATACTAATATAATATACTATTTGACAAGCTCGATATATCTTTGAGAAAACTGAGTACCAAATCAGTTGTCAGGATGTTTTATTGCCTTTTGCAAAATAGTTAATGGCGATTGCATAACAACAAAGTAATGCGTATGGTAGAAAAGCAATGTGTATGGCACTGCAAATATTTCCATAAAAATTCAATATTAGAACTTACTTCTAAGGATAACTAAATGTTAAAAATACTTTTTTCTCACTTTTAAAATAATTTGGATCTTGAAGAGTCAAAGCTGATAGAGAAGTAATACTATAAAACTGACAATGCAAAGATTATCAATATAATAATTAAAACTAATTCACGTCACTACCCTTCAATTCACCAAAAATGTCTCAAACACCTATCAAAATATAAATCCTCTACAATAAACGTAAACCATACATACATACCTCCATCATACCCTACATCCATAAAAATTTCCGCCCATCCCAAAGCTTTCTCCCTACACAAACAACCACAAAAGAAAATCCAACGTACATCTCCTCACGCCATTCAACCTTATACCCTCCTACCCCATCTACATACCCTCAATCCACCATCCGCCCAAATCCTGCGAGCGTATAAACAATTTCATCGGCGCTTTTCGGATAAAATGTGTCGCTGCTCTACTGTAGTCTCCCGGCGGCTGGGTATAAATACGTCCAGCGGCGACGCCTTAACGACCCCATAAAACGCGCGCCAGCCTATATACCATCACACGTGTACGTATGTGCGTGCGTAGCCGATGCCGCTGACCCCCGGCTCTAAATTGCCGACCGGGCTTGCGGCCACCGACGCAGGCGCGTATAAGCCTCGAATTCGTACAGAGGCGCTGTGGTATACGAGGGGCGGGTAAGAAGCTGCGCGCGAGCTGCGAGCAGATATTGCCAATCGGTCCCGAGTGGACGTATAAATTTGGGATTCGCGGATCGATGGTGTGCGAGCGCGATGGGGATGAATCACTTTTTGCGTGGAGCGCGGTTTCGGGTGATGGGGGGTATCGAGTCGATCATCGTTAATTCTTTGGTGGTTCGTAAGGGAATGTGTGGTTTTTGTGAGCGATTTCATCAGTAGTTATTTGATTCTTTGCAGATCATTAAAATATGTTTTGTTGATGTTTTGAATAGATGGAATGAAATGAGCTGGCGAGATTGAAAGACAGAACAGAACGTATTTTTATTGAAAGGACATTTTTATTGCTAGCAAAATCGACAGCTCAGTCAATTTTCATTTAAAACGTTTGAAATTTGTAAAGTATTTTCAAACTATAGAAATAGTTTCCGATAAAATGTACAAAATGTTTCAACTCAAATAGAGCTAGTGTTTTGACAATAATATTTGAAAAGGTTTCTTTTTCCATTCAACTTGCCAATATTTATTTTCCAAAAATTATCAATGTTTTATAAAAAGTGGAACTATTATTTGTAAATGTGTGTTTTTTTTTATTTTGTAATCAGGGCTAAATAGTAATGTATTTAAGTAGTTACGTGTTGGCCACGGTAAGATAACAATTTATCTACTATCTAAAATATTACTTGTGTAAAAATATTTTAACAAAAAGGAAATAATTTTTGTAATCGTTAGATTGTCGTCTACAATTACTTTAACTTCTCTAAAATATTATAACAAATTAATCTTAATTATTATTTTAATTAATAGGAGCTACACGAAAGAAAATTTATTTATAAATACATATAGTTCTACTCTGCAATTACCTACCATGTATTTAAATCTCCAATTTATGCAAATGTAAATAAGAAATCATATTACAATTTGTGTGAACTTAAAATAATGAATTAATCATTATCGATATTCATTTGAGAAATAATTTTATTATTCGCTATTATTTATCGATTTTAAATTATCGGGACTATTAAGTTCATATCTGCTCTGGCCAATTATGATGCAATCTTACCTTGATTGCCATATGTATATTTGTATTCGCACGGATTACTGAGTTAACCCAAAATCGGAAGCTGTAATTGATCGAATGCTGCCATTTTGTAAACCGGTTCAGCTAATCGAACGAACCTAATGCAATTTACATGTAAACACACCGTAAGGCTTTGAAATTCCCCGAAGTCGCTACCATAAAACCCGGGGATCCCCCGAATTCTACGGCTACCTTTTCATACTTTTATAAAGAATGATTTCTCTACTTTATTCTTGTTCTAAAGAATGAATGTATACATTTATTCTTTGTAACGTCAATTTTCGTTCTTTAGACTTTAGAGTGTACAGTTAGTAACTTCAGTCTATAAATATCGTGTATCGTTGTGATTTTATAATCTTCTCTCTCTCTCTCTCTCTCTCTCTCTCTCTCTCTCTCTCTCTCTCTCTCTCTCTCTCTCTCTCTCTCTCTCTCTCTCCCTCTCTCTCTCTCCCTCTCTCTCTCTCTCTCTCTCTCTCTCTCTCTCAATATTATTATACATTTTGTTGTTTTTAATAATGTTGTACCATAAAATGGAGGAAATTGAACATAATGAATTATACATTTAAGCAATCAAATCTTATGAAAAACTGCCCCTGCCGTGACCATATTTATTAGTTCATCCAGAATCCGGTAGTGTCGCATTGTAAATTTAAACACCTACTAGTCCGAGGTATCTCTGTGTATAAATGCATCCACAGACGAATCGACTGATTAGTCGTCAGTCTGCAAATGACCTTGCGTCATCTTTCATTTTCGCAGCTGTGATAATATGAATAAAACGAAAGTGCGATAGTCTAAAATTATAACTGACGAAGTCTCGTCCTGTTGTATGTATTTGTAAGCAAGATTGGTTGATGCTATCGTGATCAGTATATGCACATGAATGATAGTACACTTTTTAAAGGTATGAGGTTATAATAACCTGTTGCTTTATTAATTTATTTGCACGTCTATTTAAAGTACCATTTATTTAGATATAGAAACACAATCAATAAGTTGACTTGTTTCAGATTAATCTTGATAACCTGCAGAATACGACTGCAGTATACATTGTTGCTGATCGCCGAGTTGTGGCAGGACATTATTTTTGCGGTATTATTATTATTTTAAGAACAGTGAAAAGTTTTCTTTGCAGTATAAGTAGAGTAAATATGTATAAAACGTTTCTCGAACTATATTATATTATAATATAAATTTTAGAGATTTATTATATCTATTCTACTATCTTCAAAATTTTTTTTCAAATTCTTTATTCCCCCTAATTTTAATTATTTAAAAGTTAAAATCATTTCTCATTACATTTTTATGGAATTTGGAGGAATACTTTAAATTAACATACCAATATAATTATATAACTAGACATGTAATTTGGAACACACACTTTTCAAAGTCATATTTTACGAACAAGACAAATTTATATGTCACTTCTATATATATATATATATATATATATATATATATATATATATATATATATATTTATTTATTTATTTATTTAACCAGAGTAATACATCGTAATACATGTTGTAGTTAATCTCCAGATATATTAATTATATCTGGAGTAACCCACATCCTATAGAGGTAGTCAGAGCTACCTGTACATAGGTCCGGTGTGTATAATAACTTAATAATTAACTTACAATCTAAGTAAAACTAAAAACTAACTTAAAACCTAAGTGTCCAAGTACATATTTGTCTTGGATAAAGTAACAGTGACTTGTTGATGTTTATAATATATTCGTACTTATCCATTTTTTTAATTTTTTCTTATTATAAATCTTTGATATGTCTAGTATTTTAAGATTTATATTAATTGTTGGTAAGCAGTTATAAACTTGTATTGCTCTAATGTGATTACTCTTATCACTTACAGCTTTTGAACATTTTGGTGGTATAATAAGTTTATTTCTGGTTTTGCTTTTAGACGTTAAGTATAAATTCTTGAGTTCATTATAATGATACGATACACATTCATAAGCAAAAATTTGTTTTAAATTTAATGGGTTGTCCTGATTGAAACTATTTTTATTAACAATTTTTAGGATTCTATTCTGAGTCTTTTGAAGTAACTCCAGATTGTTTCTGTATGCACCACCCCAAGCTATATTTCCATAAGTAATTATACTATGAAAAAATGCATAGTATATTATCTTAAGTGTATCAGATTGCATGTATTTTGACATTTTGTAAAGTATAAATAATATATATTTTGTTTTCTTTATTATATATTCAATATGTCTGTCCCATTTTAGATTGTAATCAAATACAATACCTAGATATTTACAATATTCTACCCTACAAATTTTAGTACCCTGTATTTTTATGTTCATATCTTTAGGAACACTATCACAGTAATTGCCAAATGTTATGTAGGTTGTTTTATTTATATTTAAAGATAGTTTGTTCAGAGCTAACCAATTAGCTATATCATCCAAGTACTTATTCATTTTATTTTCAACTTTTTCCCAGGTATCATCAGATGCTATAATTGCTGTATCATCAGCATATGAGATAGTGCTGTCAGTTCTATTTATTAATAAATCATTAACGTAAATTATGAATAGAAGTGGTCCTAGTATAGTACCCTGGGGAACACCTGTGTCTATTGTTTCATATTGACTTTCTGTTATTCCAATTCTAACTTTTTGTCTCCTATTGCTTAGATAATTCATTATTAGTTTATGTGCTTTACCTCTTATACCATAATTATATAATTTATCTAATAAGATAGAATGGTTTACAGTATCAAACGCCTTAGCTAAGTCTAGGAATGTGATTGCTATTGGTTTGCTTTTGTCTAAATTGCTATATATTTCTTTCGTTATATAACTAAGAGCATCTTTAGTACCTTTATTTTTTACAAATCCATATTGATTGTGAGTTAATAGTTTAAATTTATCAAAAAATTCTTGTAATCTTACAAAAACAATTTTTTCTAGAACTTTTGCTATATTTGAGATTAAGGATATGGGCCTATAATTTGATATTTCCATTTTGTTTCCAGCTTTAAAGATAGGTACTACCTCAGCTGTTTTCAATGATTCAGGCCATATTGATTTTTCTATTGATGTACATTATAAAAGTAGTAACGGCTACTACCAGGAGGTAGGAATGATTACTAGACTGTCTAGGAAAGAAAAATAATGTGGTATGGATATTAATGATTCACAGTCAACCTCGGACTGCGTGTAATTATTTTAATTAATCAAATTAATCTAGTTGATCTAACTAAACTGCGTATTGCTTCTGCAACAATACTTTGTTATTGCTCTCACAACTATATTATTTTGCTGTGACAACCATACAATATCACAGACAACCTTAATTTAGCTACGACAGCAATATGTATGGTTACTCGAGCAATACAGGTATAGTTATCATATAAATATAAAAGTATTGATGTGATACCCACTCATTTTTGTCAATGTACCTTTATATATACGTTATAATACAGTGCGTCTCATAACTATAGAAACACCAAAAATTTTTACATTTAAATCTGTGTATTATACCTTTTCTTAAAAAACCTGTAACTTTCGAAGCAAAAAACCAAGGATAATTTTAAATATAGCAAATAAAAGGCAATTTTATTCTCTTTAAGACGTTACCAAAATATTGTGTCTACATTAACTTATGAAAAATTCACGGACGGTTTAAACAAAACTTGAATACTAGATAAAAAATTTACATTGATTTAAATGGGTCTAAAAATTTAAAGTGTTTCTATAGTTATGAAACAACGATAACTTCTTTAATGTTGATGCGAAAGAAATATTCTAGTAATGTTTTAAAGAGAATATATTTTCCATTCATTGACTTTTTGCAAAATTATCCTCCGATTTTTGCTTCCAAAGTTACAGGTTCTTTAAAAAAAGGTATAATATACACATTTAAACGTGAAAATTTGTGGTGTTTCTATAGTTATGAGACGCACTGTATAGTATATATTCCTTAGCAGGATAGTAAATATTACAAGCATGTTTAGTACTGAGTCTCGTACAACCAAAATAAGATACAATTTATTAGTACTCAAAACAATACGTCTAGTATTCAGTCCTAAATTTCATAGTAATGGGTAAAATTTTCCTACATCGTGTTGGATTTACTAGAGGATCTAGTAATGGTTACTAATTTTGTCTCTCAATGTAAATGGTAAAAATTATAACGAATAATGTTAAGAATGCACTTTAGTAGGATAATTTTTTCCCTGAAGTCAGGATTTTCCACTATTATAATGAATTTTACGATAATTTTTATCAGAAAATTCTCTCTGTGTTTAAATACCGCAAATTTGATAATAGTTAACTGTAGTGACTCTTTTTCTTTATCCACTTAGTTCAACTTTCCATGCAGACTAAAATTAAAAAAAAATTAATTTGCTCACTGACAAATTCAGACACAGACTAACTTAACTTGATTCACTTTTTCATTTAAGGAGGCATGCCTGGATTAAACCTAAAAAAATATTTTTTTTATGAGTACAGAAAACTTTTTATGCTCTTGCTTTTGCAATCATTCTAAAAACGTTTATGCTATCAATACACAATAATATCTCAAATTTTACCGTTGTAAAACTTCAAAATCTTCATACTACACGTCACAATAAATCATTATTTTCAATACCATATTTATTAATGGAAGTTTGTTCCTCACACGATTCTAGGTGGCGTGGTAAACAAAATTCCCTTTTTCCACGAATATTCGACTCCTTTTGATACGTATTACAAAATAAACAGAACACTTTTTTGTTAAAATTCTTTTTTTATTTATTTTTACATATCCAATCGATTTAAAAAAAAAAATTATATGATTTATAAAAAATTGATTGGATATACGAAAAAGAATAATAAAAAAATTGTTCGTACATTATATGACCTAAAGTCGCGTGAGGAACAAAGTTCCGTTAATAAATACGGTATTGAAAATATGTATTTATTGTGACGTGTAGGTTTTACAACAGTAAAATTGAAGATATTATTGTGTCTTGATAGCACATAAATTTTCAGAATGATTGCTTTTAAACATAAAATTTTTTCTGGACTCATAAAAAAAAATCTTTTTTTTGGGTTTAACCGAGGCCTGCTCCCTTAATTGGCAATTTTAATAAAATCTCTCTCTGGAGAGTTGTTGTTATTGATTAGGATAATAACGTCCCAGAGATAAATGTACTCAAAATTGAAAATTAAGTGAAAAACGTGGGTCCTCATAATTGTCAGTGACAGGTGGGTTTATTTAACATCAGCTTAAGAAGAGGCTGTTTCTACTGTCCTTGTCTAATTGCATTTTTGCTATTTATTTAAATAGTAGTTTCTTAATTGAAAAACTAATAAAAGAAAATTTATTCGACAATTTCTGCTGAAACTTTCAAGCGCACATCAAGTATTGATGTCAAACATCCGTACAAAATTCGGTAAAGTTATACCGCAGTTTGAACGAATGGTGATATGCCACATACTAACACACACACACGCACGCACGCACAGACGCACACACGCACTGACGCACGCATGCACGCACACACGCCCACACGCACACACACACACACACACATACATACAGCCATTTATAAGACCAGTGTATTCGGACTTCCCAATGTATAAAACATGTTTACACATTTGAAAAACAAAAAAAAATTTACCATCAGAAAGCTTTCTCTTTGAAAAAACTATTAATCTTTCCTTTCCTAGAATACATCTTAGGTCTCAAAATATTCCTTACTTTGAGAAGAATTTGGGACGACTGTTAGTTTTTCAATTAATAAACTACTATTTGTGTAATTAGCAAAAATGTGATTAGACAAGGACAGTAGATACGGATTTCTCTTAAAGAGTAATTCTTGGCCAAATCAATCAAAATATAGGTGAATTTTTTTATTTTTTCAGCCAAAGATATTTTAGGCTAACTAATCATGTGGGATGAATAATAAATATAATAAACTAAAATTTTCATTTGCTGTTTCAGGAATTCGTAGTTAGAATTACTAGAAATTCCGTCTTTGAAAACGGTCAACCTGACGTTCAGTACGTCGATATGAGTAAAGAAGATTTTGATGACATTGTGGCAAAGCAGACTGATATCAAGCATCTTTTAAACCAGGAAATTAATAAAACTGTTTTTCACAATCCGGATATTCACGTATGGACTCAGCAACCAGACGGATCTAACCAGAGATCTACTGTTTGCTTCCGCGATTATGATGGAACACGAATTTACATGATTGAACGTACGTTTGATCGAATGGTAAAACGTGCAAAGGATGTACAAGATGAGTACGACCGACTTCAAAGCTCCGATGATGAAGATTCTTATACTGATAACTCAAGTGACTATTCAAATTCCGATTATTCTGATGATTCAGAATATGATAACCATTATTATTAAGTCATTTGAATAAAAAGAATTAATTCATTATATAATAGAAGTTATATTTTACTAATCGAATGTTTCTACTATGAAATTTTATAAATTGTTTATAATAAAAAGTGTAATTCTTATTCAAAGTATGTACGTAATCCTTAGCAATCGCATCAACTCTTATAATTTATAAGTGATACTAATAATAAGGATCTTTTTCCTAGAATGTCATAAAATGTTCAGAAATTATAATATCTTCTACTTATTAAATAATATAGTATTTAATAAGTTGATATGATATTATGGATGTATTTAAGGTCGCAATGTTTCGGCGATGAACATTTACTAATTCACTCAATTTTTCAAGATTTTCGGCGAATGACGTAAGCGCACAGAATTCAAACGTGCTTAAACACGTGATGTCTTGATTTTACAAGATCGTCCAAGTTTGCTAATCTTTTGAAGTTTATCATTCTATATTTAATTAATTATACATTTCTTTAAATGTGTAAAATACAATTTTATAGTTGTAATGCCATTGTATGAACAAAAGAAAAATTGTGTTGTATTTTATTGTGTCGCGTTAATTTTTATTTATGTAAAATCCTAATATAATGTTAAATTCAATATTTTCTTCCGAAAACGTAAGGGAAGAGTATACGTATACGTTTAAAGCTAATTTTCTTAAATCTAGGAAATTATTTTTATGATTATATGATTACATACATAAAAGGAGGATGTTTTAAGCCATACCCAATATAATTAACTGCATAGGCCATCATTTATAGCTATTAAACCAGTGATAAAACGTGAATTTTATAAAATCTTCCTACGCAACAATTTTTTGTGGAAAGTAAAAAAACTAATGACATACGATATATTATAATAGTATTGAAAAATGTACCGAGAGAAAAATTTTTTTGTCAAATAATATTTATTATTACTGACGTTGAAGATTTATTAAATAAGTTTTACAATAAATTAGCTCACATTTTAGTTAGAAATGTCATAAATTAACCTTCATATATTTGTTTGAATGAAATATCTCTCTGTAGTTTTGTTCAAAATGTATCAAAATAGATGTGTAAAAAGTTTTCAGACCGATTCATTAAAAATTGATGCGCAGGAACTATTTTGAAGTTTCAAATTTGTAGTTTGGAGTAAAATGCATTTTAAAAATTAGTAGTAACAAATGTAAAAATTTACGTTTTTCTTAAAATAAATTGTTTTAAAAAGGTTTCGAAAATTTAAAAAGTATGTATCTTTAATTATCAGCATTTGAGCTTACAAAATATAATGTAAAATTAATATTCACCATAGGCATAGTCCCCTTTTGTCTGGATAGTTCCCCATCTCTCACTTTCTTTCTTATGTACTTTTCCTCTTTTATTCCATTTGAGTCCTAATAACACATGTTTCAAGTACTTACCATCATATAGAAATTTAAAAAATGTAAAAAAAGAGAAAATTCCCGAAAATCGGTATACTCTTCCCTCAAGTGTTTTTGAAAATTAATAGAAATGAATATATTTAAATGATCAACGTATTTTAACTTAAAAAATACATCAAAAAGAATAATTTGAAAAATCATGACTTTTTGTAAATATATATTCTATAATAATGAATACATAAATATTTAAGTCACATTTTATAAATAAGATAATTCCATTAGGTTGCGTATTGAAATAAAAATAGTATAAAAATAATAACTTTGGACTTACGTGCAACTTAAACAAGGTTAAAACAAAGCGCCTTCTTGGCGTAGTAACAAAACACATGTACATATGAGCGCCGCCTGTTGATTCAAGTCTTGACCAGCGTTGGTAAATAAAATTTGACATAGTGGTCAGCTATGTTCAGATCGTTGGCGCGAAATGCCGCGGGATGTTCTCAAACCCATCAGATTCGACTCTGCCAGATAATCTGTCTGAGTCGAATCGGATGGGTTTGAGAACACCCCGCGGCATTTCGCGCTAACGATCTTAACATAGCTGACCCTGCTGACCACTATGTCAAATTTTATTACTAGGATCTAGGGATTCTGCCATCTGAAATCCGAACGTGCCCAACGCTGGTCTTGACTCTCAAGGCTCGACTATACGGCATTACATCTGTGTATAGTTCGAGGTGTCTCCGAGTATAAATGTACCCACCCAAACAAAGACAAATCAACCGGCCAGTCTGCACTCTGCAGTCATCAGAACGCAATCGACCTTGCATCATCATCTTCTATTTTCGCATTAATATTAACGCAAATAAAACGAAAGTGCGATAATCTAACATTATAGCTTACTTAGTCTCGTCTCATTATTCTTTTGTAAGGAATATATGCCTTCAGTTTCAGTATATGAAAATAGTGAGTGATAATACATTTTTTAAGGTTATTAGATTATAATAACAACCAGTTGTTTTATTTATATATATATATATATATATATATATATATATATATATATATATATATATATATATACGCGTATACTTAGAGCACCATGCATTAGTTTAGATACATAATGTGATATATTTGAAACCTGTGAAGTTTTCAAAGCTCAGACAAGATTTACAATGTTTCAGCTAAATTTGCATAATCTGTATACATGATTGCTGATTGACGTCACGGCGATAGTCTTGTCTTCGTTGTCTTCAAATTAAAAAAAAAGAGTTTTGCAGTGCAAGAACGGTAAACATACATTGTTTCTTGAAATATAAAGAATACTGAGATTTTGTAGGTCCCGCCTCACATTTGTAAAATGATATGCGTTTCTATCTTATCTATTCTATTATGAAGCCTATTATATTTTGTACCTACTAATATTAGACCTATTATATTATAGGCTATAAGTACTATTATATTTTGCAAAGATTAAGTGAAGTTTACTTTTTGATCAATTATTTTACATTCATTTTAATTTTTTTGTCGAACGTTGACTTAAACTGTATATTATGAATCCTTTCAATCAATGTTAAATTAGAACCCTATTTTATAAGAACTTTTACTTATGTTGTAATTGAATTCGTATTATCAATTAATTTTACGTAATTTATATTCTAGGTAAGGGTTTTAAGACGAAACTTTTAAACGTTCATACCAGCAATTCAGATCATGTTATATTATGATGCAAAAGATGAAATACCAGAGGAGGATTCTCTGGAAGATCTTCGACAGTTCAAACTTACGACTAGAAGTGCGTTTAAGCTACTAGAAACTGGCATTAGCATTCAAGGTTCATCTGAGGTAGGTTTTAATGAATGAGGACAAATTTATAAACTTGTAAATACATATAAGCCAATAATTATACTAATATATACTTCCATTTAACGCATGGCTTACATACACTGAGAAAAATGATTACTTGTATTAAATTATATTCATTAACTATAAATGATCATGGATTTTTAATACGGCGAATAGAATATTCATTAACAGTAACGGCCTGGATACTTGTCCTATTGAAAGTAATTAAGTAGTTTTGATACGTAATTTTATTACCTATAGTAATTACGCACAAAAAGAAATTTGGTCGATAACAATTAAATTCGAATGCTTTGATACGTATATTTTTGGTACGTATTTTAGATATATAATTTTATTACTTATGAAAATGCCAAATATACGTTTTTTGTTACAAAATAAATTGAAATGTTTTGGTTCGTATTTTTGATACATATAATTTTTATTCGTAATTATGATACGTAATTTTCGCACATAATTTACTTATACGATTATGTTATATATTAGTAATTAAACAAAATGTCGGCGATAAATTTAGAAGACCCCCTTCCGCACGCATTTTTAAAAAAGTATAAGAATGACCCATATATATATATATATATACATACTAGGCAAAGGGGGGTTCCCCTGCTTGCTCCGCTCGCCAACCCCCAGTTTAAAAGTATATAAATAAGTAATCACTAAAAGTAGAAAATTTTGCTTATTTGATTAATTAATCCTAATTAGTTAAATACAAATACTGCATTTAGAAAAGAATTTAAGAATTTTACGTAAAAACGTGCAAACAATGAAGGTCTTTAACTAAATCCTAAGAAGTTATAGCAATATACTGTATGTAGATTATATTTCTGTAAATAAATTGCTTTAACAAAACACATCATTATGTCAATTCTAAAAATGTAATAAATATATTGCTCTTATGTAATATCGAATTAAGGTGATGCTAAAGCCACCAGTCACCGACAAATATAAGGAACCACTTTTCTTATTTTATTTTTAATTTTGAGTAAATATCTCTATGAAACGTTATTGTCTTACTCAAAAACAACAACTTTTCAGAGAGATATTTTCTCAAAATTAAATATTGAATGAAAAAAGTGGTTCCCCGTATTTTACGGTAACAAGAGGGTTTAGCATCACCTTAAGCAATATTTGTACTTAAATATTACGAATATTTTTATCGCGTATACATAAAATGTATCAAATATTCACAATAATGAATAATTTTTTTTAATATACTTCATTTAGCATACATTAAGATTATAAATTTAGACAGTTTTCCACACCACCCAAGGGGTACTGTCAAAAGGCATTTTGTAAAATTGCGCACATTTTTACAACTTACTTTAGGCGCGTTGGATTTTTTTTCGTTTAACAATGGAATCCTCCCATGGAGTCTAATAGAAGTGTATTATTCTTCAATTACACTCCTAAATCCGTTCTTCTGTATTTTACAAAAAATACATAAATTAGTGAATTCTTCGCTTCCTCGATGATCCAAAAGAAAGAAAACAAACGTTTTGTTGACGTCTGCTGCTTTAATCTAAAAAAGAGCCGCGATTAATTTTTGTCTGCGCACTGCACCTGAAAGAAATTTTGAAATATACTTAACTATGTGCCTTATCGCGTTATCGTAACATCATCGGCCGATCATTAGCTATGGTGGCATATGCTTAATAAAATTTGTTATTAGTGGGAAGTAATGTATTGTGAGGTCACTAACTTAACTAATAATTTTATGACTAAAAGAGAAATAAATTTTAATCTTTCTGCGGATAAATATTAAATATTGATGAACAGTATAAAACCATAGTTTGAAAATCATAATTTAAGTTGGATTGTGTACTCGCAATCTAAAATAAAATTTAGTAATATCTAGAAGTATCTTTTAAACATAAATTTATATGTATATGATCGATAAAAAAATACGGTAAGATTGATATTAGCCTGCATATAATCCATCTGAAATAAAATGTACTTAGATCTAGAAATGATATTTAAACGCATTTTTATATTTATCTTTTATATATTAATCTCCAGATGTATATACTTGTATATACTACCAAATGTACCTATACTTTTGTCTATACAAAACATTAACGATTGGAAATTTCATTCTCAACAACATTAATAATTTCTGTTGAATTTTCAGATTCATTTTGAATATATATATATATATATATATATATATATATATATATATATATATATATATATATATATATGTAACTCTTTAAAAAATAAAAATCATTAGACTTGTGTATGAATATGGTTATTTGCCAATAGGTTAAAGGTTAGTAGTATATGAGGGAATATATAAACAAGATGGCGGCGGTCGCGGGTTAGAGGGAGGGTGGAAAAAATATGACGGAATTGGTCGGCTCGGTTATTATAGCTGACCCGCGCGTCGATCAGTAGTGCTGGTGGGGCGTAGTAGTACCTGGCCGAGAGTGCAGGGAAGGCGTATAATGAACTATCGGCGCCTCGAACCTGTGGGTCCGAGTTATGCGGCTGGAGACCAGGCGTCGCATCGGTGTCGGAGCATGCGTAATTACCTTGGCTTTATGCACTGCGTGTATGAGTCAGCCTGTGCATTGCCTACGCTGTGCACAATGCACAGGTTCATTCAAGCTTATTTCCGTGAAGATTAAGAAGTTAGTCGTTAAGAAGAGGGAGGGTGGAAAAAGTATGACGGTGGGGGTGGGGCGTAGTACCTGGCCGAGAGTGCAGGGAAGGCGTCTAACGCATTATCGGCGAGACGAAGCTGTGGGTCCGAGTTATGCACGTTGGAGACCAGGGTTTATAGGGTCCGTATACATTTCAAGGAAGTCTAATGAGTTCTTCATTCTTTCAATCCATCGGGTGCAGCTTGGTGCGGTATATAAGAAAACCCCGAACTGCAGCACAGTCACAGTTGTTAGATGTACGGCGCAGGTTGGCATCTTTGATTGCTTAGCGAGTTATCCGATTCGGGCTCTCAAATATCATTTGTACATTACAAAAAGTTATTTTTTTCTTTCTGCTATAATTTTTCTAATTGTTTGAGCCAAGAAAATAGAAATTTACGTAAATTCAACTTACGGAAATATACTTTATTTATATAAGGTGAAATAAGGTGAAATTTAAAGATGGACGAACATCAAAAAGTAATCGTACTGAGTACTGCCCAGTCGCTAGCCGATAAAGGAGAATACGAGCAGGCTTTAAATTGTCTAAAAACAATGGATTGCGCTGTGGCATCATGGGTGAAGGGAAACGTAAGTACCATAAAAATCGTAATATAATTCAGTATTGTATTTTTTTTAATTAATATTTTTTAAACGCTTTTATTAAATTTATAATATAGTAATTATATTACATTCTATATATAAAACAATATAATATTATTTTTATGAATTCGTTATTTTTTATAGATTTATCGTTCTGCTGCTGAGGAATTATCAAAAAGCTTTGCATTCACTTATTATGCGACAACGGAAATGAAATCAAAATATAGAGTTCTATTGATCGAAGCATACAATTATTTGTATAATGCCGCAATGGCATTACCTAATGAGAGCCAGGAAATTCGCGATCATTTGCACAATCACCTGCGGATCCAAATATCGCGAGTTGAAAACGAACTTACAAGGACTGAACCAATAGTTGAGGAGCAGAACTTGGATACTTTTGACGAGAGTTTACATGAAAACGTAAGTATACTAACAAGGGGGACCGAGCTCCGCAAACACAACTTTTGGGGATTCAAATTTTTCCACAAATCTAAAAAATTTTTTTAATCAATAAACGACAAAATTATGTTTCTAAAATAATATTATTAATAAAATTATTTCATTCAGACTCTATAATCCTTTTCGAATAAAATTTTTTTAATAGAGATGTTAAAATAATTATTCACTAAGGATCAATTTAAGGATAATATTTCCTTAGTGAATAATTATTTTAATATCTCTATTAAAAAACTTATTTTATTTTTGAACGTTCAAAAACGTAATTAGATTATTACAAATGATATTATTTTTATATTAAAGTAAAAATCTGTAGAAAAATGTAAGAAAATGTATGATAATGTATATATCTATAAGCAAAAGTAATGAAATGTATAAAAATGTATATACTGCAATTACAAAAATTTGAACCATATATAAATGTAAATATATATATATATATATATATATATATATATATATATATATATATATATATATATATATATATATATATATATATATATATATATATATATATATATATATATATATATATATATATATATATATATATATATATATATATATATATATATATATATATATATATATATATATATATATATATATATATATATATATATATATATATATATATATATATATATATATATATATTGAAAAACATACATAAACGTATAGAACTGTTACTTACTTATTTATACGTTTTCTAATTTCAATCAGGGAATATAACCTTTAATGCCGCTAAACCCTGTTGAAAATATTTACATCAAATTTTACATCAAATTTTATGTAAATATTTTCAACAGGGTTTAGCGGCATTGAAGATTATATTTACAATTTTTGATTGAACGCTGTGAATCAAAATATAATCAATAGGGGAGAATTTTTGAACGTTCAAAAACGTAATTAGATTATTACAAATGATATTATTTTTATATTAAAGTAAAAATCTGTAGAAAAATGTAAGAAAATGTATGATAATGTATATATCTATAAGCAAAAGTAATGAAATGTATAAAAATGTATATACTGCAATTACAAAAATTTGAACCATATATAAATGTAAATATATATATATATATATATATATATATATATATATATATATATATATATATATATATATATATATATATATATATATATATATATATATATATATATATATATATATATATATATATATATTGAAAAACATACATAAACGTATAGAACTGTTACTTACTTATTTATACGTTTTCTAATTTCAATCAGGGAATATAACCTTTAATGCCGCTAAACCCTGTTGAAAATATTTACATCAAATTTTACATCAAATTTTATGTAAATATTTTCAACAGGGTTTAGCGGCATTGAAGATTATATTTACAATTTTTGATTGAACGCTGTGAATCAAAATATAATCAATAGGGGAGAACGGGGTATTACCGGTCATACTTACAATATATTTTAAATATATTTTCTAATTGTATTGTTTTTTATTTACAGCAAAGCACTCAACATTTAATTGATCAAATCGCAGACTTGAATTTATAACTGCAGTTCGAATGGTATATTCGAAAAATTCTCACGTCTTCTATCAGTTTCAGTTGCGTTAGTTTCTTATTACAAAAACTTTTGTAAGAAAACATATATTTCTTTCATGAACATTATGAATCTTAATTACAGAATTTATTATTTTCTATATTGAAATATTATTGTTTAAACACTTGTATATACAAGCATGCATATATTAATAAAACATTGTATAGTTATAATAATTGTAGTTTTATACGTAAATAAATAAAAATTATAAATTAATTATCGGTGTACACAAACTATTGAACTTTTGATCCTTGACCATCCTTTCCATTGATAATTTTCAAGTCGTACGCAATGCACAGGCTGACTCATACACGCAGTGCCGACCCACCAGACGCCAGAATATTGGCTTGTAATTTGAGGTACACTATCTGTCCCCTGCTTTGTAAATGGTACTACTTTTTAAGTGTATTGTGCTATATGGATTTCTCAATATATAAATTAAAAATATGTTCAAGTGGTAATACTATGTGTAGAAATATTACTTAATTTACTTTACCGGGACAAATCGGTTTGTTCACGAAAATGAGGAGGACAATGGAGGTGCTGTAATTATAGGCTGGCGTACACACATACAAACATGCAAATAAACGGATACAAAATATAATCTAATTCGGATATTTAGAGTATCATTTATTAATCAGCTTGGATATACTCAATTCGCAATTTTATAATTAGATTGACGCGCGCTAATGGACATGTTAAACAAAATAAAGTGATTGTGTTAATATACGTTATACTAAAAATCGGCGTTTATCGAATAGATACAATCAGCGCTTTTCTTGTGGTAATAATCGTTATCGACTTAGCTTTGGATCCTTTGCGTACGCTTCCTCGTTGGCTCTTTCCATCGACGACGCTCGACGTTGATTTGAAAATGCCTTTGTCAAGGCGCCTCTACTTCCCGTTCGTCAACGCACCTGGAGAACTCCGGATCGTCGGCCCAATAAATATGTTGCCTCGGCCAAGGTCGTCGATGATGGCACGGCGCAGGAAATTTGCTCCAGGCTGAGGTATCTTCGGCGCGAGCGCCGCGAGCAGAAAGAGGAAGAGTCTCGCGTGTGCGATCGATTTATGATTTCGCACATATCTGACGCTCAAGTTCGCGACTCATGCGAAACGCTGGTCAATTCGAGTCGATATCAGCTTAGGCTGATATAGTAAAGCGCGGAAATTTAAAGTCGCGTTAGCGGAATCGTCACATATGTATTCGGAGATTAATTTTGTCGTATTAACATTAATATAATCTACCCCTCCGGATTTTTCTTTCATAAAAAGTATAATTTTATATATCTCATCGAAATCTGTAGGACTGAGCAAAATTGAATCGGTTGTTAGTAGGGAGTTTTAGTTTATTGTACGATTTGTGCAATAAATTTAGCTCCTACTTCAGAGAAATAGTTATTCACTGAATTTGCAATATTGGTTCTATTTTCTATTTTTTGATTATTTTCATATATATGTTCCTTCGAGTTGCCCTGAATATTAATTTTACTTAATTTAACAGGACTGATTTTTTTCGCTTTTTAATAGTTTATCGATATTTTGATTTTTGTGTTTTAGTTTTTCGAGATGTTTGGTATGTTAAAAATATTATGATTAATTTTGTGAAAATGCATTGTAAAGAGCATAACAGTACTTATCTTTTACAACCGCAATTTTTGGTTGACAGGGACTTTCCCTTCTTTTGTTATACACGAAAAAAATCATATTTAGTTTAAACGGTTATATCTCGGAAATCTATGATGGCAAATCGTTCACAAAATTTTAGATGATTAGGAATTTAGTGAATTTATGTACTAATATCTGACTATATTTAATTTGAATATTTAAACAATTTTAATAATTTACGTACAGAGAAAAAATTGGTGTTATAAGGATTATTTCCTATCTGGAATTTTAGTAAAAATTTTGTTTTATCCAACCATCAATGATAAAGAAGGACACTCTTTTTGAGCTATTATTTAGAAAGAGATAAGGCAATTTAAAATTAATTTATTAGAACAAAGAATTTCATATTGGAACAATTATTGTAGTTTGAGGAAGCTGCCAATGAATTGGCAGCGGTCTTTTCTGTCTATGTGGCGGCATTTTGTAAATTATTGATATTTAAACAGTTTAAATCCATATAGAAGATAGTAGGATTTATAGAAAAAACTTTTTGTTTTTATATTTAAAATTAAATTTTGATTCCCTAGGATGTACGCAAAATCCATTCTTTGTGAAAAATCTTAATTATAGTTCGACGACTTCAGAGGTAAGTTTGTTTAATCATCTATTGTAATAAAATGTGAATTATGAATATTATCATTGCATTGTTATAGAAAAGCACTATTGTTGTTGTTGTTTTAATTTTTCTGATGGTTGTTAGTTCTTTTTGTTCGGCTATAATACAAGCATGTATATTTCTTGCTCCGCCCTGGTGGAAACGTCAGCAAGTTCTTAGACAGTCCGCAGCGATTCTTTCATAAATTCGCCAGCTTTTTTCAAGCTTATGACGAAAAGTGTCGCTTATTTCGTCATAGATTGATAGCACAAACTGGCTAAGGAGTGGTTAATCTTGAAAACGAAAAACCGTTAACTTATCAACTTTAATCAAATTACTGTGATATTACACCAGTTAATATTGATAAAATATAACATTTAGTCATATGAAAGTTACTTTGGTTAGTAAGATACAACTAATTTTTCTATTAAAGTAATGAGTAATCCTCAAGGTGTGAAGAGGTGTCTTGAGTCGAGTACGCTACAGCGCATGCGCTGCTCTCGCGCACTCAGCTGCCTGCTCGCTCGCACCCCTTACCCCCCACCAAGGTCAAGTCAACGCAGATGATGGCTTTTACATTTTTGTCAACATTCTGTGTTAGATTAATATAAAAATCATACCAGTTGCCGCTTTGCAACAATTTTAATGCATTCTCTTAATGTGTTTCTTGTGTGTACGTGAGTGTTTGTATGTGCAACTATGATTGAGGCAGCAGAATCATCCTGATTTTTTCGTCACTATTATTTTGTTCATACTTCAACTCGGGTTAGACTTCGAGTTAGTTAGATTGAACTTCGAATCATTGCTTTTTAATTTACTTGATTGTATTTTCTGCAGCAGGTCGTTTTATATAGTATGAAATAATATTTGTTGATCTTTTGCCTTCGCTTTCGCTGTTTATAACCTCAAAAGTGTAAGCTAGTTATTACCTAGTTCTTCTCGGGCTTCTGCTTTAAATATTAACGAATTGAAACTGGATGATAATTAGCTAACAGACTAGCCGGACTCATTAATTTTCTACCAGGGTGTTGCAAGGTTTAGATGTTCAAACTGATCAGATTGGAGTATTTGACGATTTGTTATGTTCAAAATACATACAATTAGGGTAGGAGTGTAGGAGTTTGAAAAGTAACTTATTCATCAAAGTTATAGCCTATTTGCGCCATATTTTATGATAAAATTTTAAAAAATTGAATAAATCAGGCTGAAATAGGCTATAACTTTGCTCAATACTTTTGTTTTTCAAATTCTGACACTCATATCCTAATTATATGTAAGTATTTTGAACATAATAAAACCTCAAAAACTTCACGATTCCCGATTCTATAATTTGTTAGCTTGAATAATTAACTGAATAATCGAGGCACGAGCGCATTCGAACTTACGAAGATCGTAAACGATATAAATGCTGACACGTGGTTTTGTAAGGAGCAGGAGTGAATTGAACGACGAAATAAACAGACAAACTGAATTTAATATTTAAATTAAACTCGTATATTATGGTCGTAAGCATTTAACAATAACTCTTGATTTGTCTGATTTAATAAAATAAACTTTTAAATAGAAAAAACTTGCGTGTTCAAAAAGAAAAAGGAAAAGCGGGGCTCGTGACCACGAGGTACGAGAATTAGATTGGTGAGTCGTATAAGCATCAGCGGTCCGAACAGTTTAAGTCTCAAAACCTTGCAACAAAGTAAGAAATATACAAGCTTTTATTATAGCCAAAAAAAGAGACGTAACGACGATAAAAAAGATTTTTAAAAAAATGTCCCCTTATATTTGCATAAAATATTCATATTTACCGAGATATAAATGGTAATATACGATAAATAGTTTATCTTTCCCTAAAAATATATATCCAATTTATTTGTAATGTTAACGTGGTTAGGTTCCCTTATAGCTTATACTCGAAGAAAAAGATTAGTAATGGCTAGTTACTATACGTGCTTAGTACTTTGGAAACAAAGAGTAAAATAGGTTGACTCTACGCAACTCGGATTTTAATAAAGTACTTTAAGAAGTGTTTTCTAGTACCTTTAAATGAAGCCTAATAGTAGCCACTGTTTGTTTCAAAGTTTTATTCATTATTTAAATAAAAACGTACCTGTACATTTGACCTAAACTCAATCAAATTTGTATGCTGGAACACTGATCCACAAGATATTTAAAAGGGGAATCTTAATTAGAACGCTAAAAAAGGCATAATCTTTGTTGATTTGTTTCTCAATTTGTGAATTGTTTAAAAATTTAAGGGTGTGTTACACTACATATCAACAATACAAACAAAATTCTATTGGAAAATAGTTAGTCTTTCTAAAGTTTATTTAACCATAATATTTATAATCTTTATAATGCTACGATGCAAGTATTGTCATTTTGCGTACATCCTAGTGAATCAAAATTTAATTTTAAATATAAAAACCAAAAGTTTTTTCTATAACTCATACTATCTTCTATATGGATTTGAACTGTTTTAAATATCAATAATTTACAAAATGCCGCCTCATAGACAGAAAAGACCGCTGCCAATTCATTGGCATTCATTGGCAGCTTCCTCAAACTACAATAATTGTTCCAATATGAAATTCTTTGTTCTAATAAATTAATTTTAAATCGCCTTATCTCTTTCCTAAATAATAGCTCAAAAAGAGTGTCCTTCTTTATCATTGATGGTTTGATAAAATATAATTTTTACTAAAATTCCAGATAGAAAATAATCCTTATAACACCAATTTTTTATCTGTACGTAAATTATTAAAATTGTTTAAATATTCAAATTAAATATAGTTAGATGTTAATACATAAATTCACTAAATTCTTAATCATCTAAAATTTTGTGAACGATTTGCCATCATAGATTTCCGAGATATAATCGTTTAAACTAAATATGACTTTTTTCGTGCATAACAAAAGAAAGGAAAGTACCTGTCAACCAAAAATTGCGGTTGTAAAAGACAAGTAATGTTATGCTCTTTACAATGCATTTACACAAAATAAATCATAATATTTTTATCATACCAAAAATCTCGAAAAACTAAAACACAAAAATCAAAAAATTGATAAACTATTAAAAAGCGATAAAAATCAGTCCTGTTATGTAAAAAATACCGTGCCATTTTCGAGATATAAGAGATAAAAAAAAAATTTTAAATACATAACTTTAAATATCTTGAAATATACATGTCTTTGTGATCCGGGAAAAGAACTTGTTCAAGAGATAGTAAAAAGCTACCTTTTTGGAAAGTTTCAGATCAAATGCTGCCGATATAATTTTGTATTCGCAGCTGACTAAAAATCGATTTCTTATACAAAATTTACAAAAGTTTCTAAAATTCTCTCAGTAGCGGGAATTTTTTTCGACCGCCGACCGGCAAATAGCAGCTTTGCGCTAGCTTTAGAGGCACGAAAAAACGCGAAAATCGTGCGTGTATGACAAAAAATTGTTTTCCCTTTAAAAGAATAAGATGAAGCCTCAAACATTTTACAGAATATTCTTCTCTATATTCCTAATCATCTCAATTTTTTTCAAACATTTTTCTTCTTATATGTCACCGATATACCCGTTTGGAAAAAATGATGATTTGGTAAATAACAAGTCAAGGGAAATAGCTTATTCAAAATTTCGGGTCGAAAAAGATAGGTAATTTAATACCGCAATCAGCAGCCAGCTACTTTTATTTTAAATAAGTTTTTTACACAAATATAGTACAAGAGAATACACTGATGAACGGTATATAATAACCTAACGCCACTTATATGCCATCCAGCAGAAGGTATTCGAATTATGTATATGTATATAGTAATTGTTACGTGAGAAATACTTTTTAATTTTCAAGACACTTCTCCCGAGAAATGTGGACTTAAGTTGGTATGGGATTTTTAAAAAACAACATTGTATATATATGTTTATAAATATACTGCCAGCATCATACCTGTGTTAATAACAATATATACAAAATAATTTTTAACTCGTCGTAGCGAGTTGCAATAAGCATAATTCGAATACCTTCTGCTGGATGGCGTATAAGTGGCGTTAACTTTCCATATAGCTTAATATATTACAGAAAATTGACGGTTCTCAGGCTTGCCGCAAATTCATAGTGGCACTAAGGATGTGCACTTAGCAAATATATTAAAAAAATGTGGTATTGAATTATAGTCTAGGGGATATTGACATATTACGTAACGCTGCTATTAGGGGCTGGGGTGGGGGAGGGGGGGGGGGGGGTAAAGCATATTGTGACAAAATGTTAAAGTGGGGATGAGTGTGTCTAATGTACTGTTACGTCATGCTATACGGATAATAGAAAAAAATGTATACAAAGAAACGAATTAAGGACGTTCACCTGAAAACTGAATTTCTTTAAAATCTCTTGAAAGTTTTATTATATGTCAATTTAAGTGAGTTTTATGCATGGTCGAAATATCAACCCCCCATCCGGTATGAAAAATCGAGAAATGTAGCTGCAGTTTCAATTTCATATATATATATATATATATATATATATATATATATATATATATATTATTTGGATTTTTACAGCGAGATAGAGCAACATATAATTGACCATGTGAAAACAAGGGGAAACGATGTTTAAACGCCCAATTGCGTAATTTTTTCTTTCACGTATACATTTTATCCATGATTTAGATGTTTGATTAAATACATAATATTTAGGCATATTGGCATACTTTATCTTTTTTGCAAAATCGTCTGTTTTATTCGATTTAAACCACGCGGTTAAAGTAGTATCTCGACTTTTTTCGATTGCTTCTACTTCTTTATTTTCTTCAAAAATTATTTTTTGTTGATTTTCGGTATAAACAGCTATTCGAACTACAGTGTAACTTCTACCGCACAAAGGATACTCTTGTAACCGCCAAGCTGCTTCCATAGGACTTAAATAACTACCATCAATATATTGACTTATTTCGTCGTATACTTCTAAAACATTATTATCGTTTATTTGTTTCAATTTACAAAAAGCTTTATCACCACCTTTATGTATGTAATCAAAAATATATTTTATACTTAGAATGGAAGCACAATACTCAACGTTGATATGACATCTATGTTTTATTAACAAAAATTTATTATATGGTACTACCATTGAGTTATCTACAGGAATTATTTGATTACTATTTTTATTGCAATATTTATGATTTTGAGAAATGTTATTGATTCTTTTATACTCTGGGTAACCATTTTTTTAAAATATAGTCGATGCTCGAAAAGGTTTAGGAAATTTCTTTGTACATAAATTGTTTTTACTTTTATTTAAACAGGGAGACTTTTCTGTATGTGGACCATGTAACACATGTTTAATTACTAATTTTTGTAACTCATTATCATCATTAGGGATTTCTGCTAAAATATGTTTGTCAATAGCCTCTGGGGTTAGAAGTTTATCATTTGGATGCAAAGTTAGAACAATATGAGCATGTGGTAGACCTCTTGTTTGAAATTCTATTGTATAAACATAAGCTATAACTTCACCAAATATTTTATTTTTAACAATATCGTCTAAAATTGAATTGAATTTAGCGTAAAACAATCTAACTGTAATATTTGTAACTGTAATATTTGTAACTGTTAAATTTTTTAAGAATTAGTTTAAGTTCTTTCCATTTTGGATGTTACTGTCATAAATATATCAATTCTAGAACCAATATCTCTATATATCGCCGTTGCGACTTGATAATGTTGTTGCATGTACCTTGGACTGCCAATATAGGTTGCGGGTAATATAAAAAGATTTCCTACTCTTTCTTTTCCAAAATTATGTGAAATATTTGAAGCACTTTGCATAACATGATGGAGTAAACCCTGATAACATTCAATGCGTAATTGTTTTTGATTATTTCTAAAAACATTCATTCTATTATTTTCTATAATAATATAAACATGTATAAAGAATTGTTGAGTTAATCTTCCACTAAATAATAATGGACTAAAATTTCGATTATGTGGTCGATATACTAATCTATATGAATAATACTATAAAAGTGTGAAATAATCACTTTCAGAAGAATCTGATCGTTTTTTATAACCGATACTCCAACCCAAGTTAACCAATACTACAGCCCCATTTGGTTTCACTCGATAGACACAAAAAACGCCCTGCTTACTGGTGATCGGACGAAATTGCGGAACTGAGAGCGGAAGCGAACCGTCTCAGAAGAAGAGCGCAAAGAATGCGAGACAGACAGGAAGCAGCACTGATGTCGGCACAGCATAAAGCAGCGCATCGACGGCTCCGGCACGAGATCAATCGGAGCAAGGCACAGGGCTGAAAAAACCTGAGCGATGAAGTCAATCGGGACGTATGGGGATTAGGCTACAAGATTGTGACCAAGAAACTTTGTGTGCTCCCTAGCCACCCTCTTGACGATAACGCCATAGCTCGAATTGTGGACACTCTGTTCCCTACACACCCGCCATGATGCGGATCGGAAAGGTCCCTGAGGTCGACGGATACCAGCTGAGATAGTGAAGATCATCGCGGTGGAAGCACCGTCTCTGCTGCTGAACATGTACAACGCGTGCCTCACGGCTGGTGTCTTTGACACTCCTTGGAAGGTTGCGCGGCTCGTGCTGATCAGCAAAGGTAAGGGAGGTGATCCTCGGCTTCCGTCGTCTAACATGCCACTGTGGATGTTGGACCACGCAGGGAAGCTCTATGAGAGGTTGCTCAAACTACGGCTGCAGGGAGCTGTGCAGGCTACCGGCGATGTAGCCGACCACCAGTGTGGTTTCAGGAAACGGCGATCCATGGTTGATGCTATACGAGAGGTAGTTTGGCTGGGAAAAAGAGCCTGGACTGGAAATGATTTTTCCAGGAACATCGCGCTTCTCGTTACGCGGGACGTTAAGAATGCCTTCAACTCGACCAGGTGGCCAGACATCTTGGACGCGTTAAAGGAGTTCAGAGTCCCGGAGTACCTCGTGCGGGTGATGAGGGACTATCTAAAGAACCGTATCCTTCACTTCGAAACGGAAGAAGGCCAACGCAAGAAATATCTCAGCGCCGGCGTGGCTCAGGGGTCGATCTTTGGCCTTGATTTTCAGAACATCTTGTACGATGCCCTGAAGAGACTCGGGCTACCGGAGGGGGTGTATATGATAGCGTGCACCGATGATGTCGCCTTAGTCATCATCGCGCGGAACTTTGAACAAGCTCAATATCTGCTTAACCAGGCGATGCGCAGGATCTCGCGCTGGATGAGGGAACACGGTCTTGACTTGGCAGCCGCCAAAACCGAGATCGTACCCTTCACTGGCAAACGGATAAGGACCGTTATCCACGTGAACGTGGAAGAGATGGTGGTTTCGGCAAGAAACGAGGCTATGTATCTGGGACTCAAACTAGGTACTAAGCTTACTTTATTTCGTCAGCTAGCGTATGCAACGGATAGAGCGGCGATAAAAACGGTACAGCTGAGTCGTTTCATGACGAACACAAGTGGACCTAAATATGGGCTGATACAATGAAGAAGAGATCATACCGGAATCGAATCATTTCCGTTCAGCGTAGAAGAGCTCTCAGAATTACCAGCGCCTATCGCACGGTCTCCTGATAATTCGATAGACATCTTCGCACCAGGACCCCCAAATACAGCTGGATCGGTGGCACCATGCTTCGAGAATGAAAGCGAGTCACTTGTCGAGCAACTCGAAATTTACCTCCCCTTCTTCTAAACACTTTCCCTCTCCTTCTACGACTGTTTTTCTCTCGTTTCTGTCTTCGTTTATGGTTGTCATCTACATCTGTAATTAATCAGGCAAACAATAATTCTAAGAAGAAAAAGAAACTTTTCTCTTCCTATTGTGCAATATTAATATCATTAAATTATTATCAAATGGTGTTTTAGAGTTTAAAGATGGTTCGACCCCTTAATCCAATATAAAAAAGACATAATTTTAAAATGCATACATTTCGAGACATTGACTTTTTAATTGTTTACAATAACTTTGTTCATTATTGTAAAATAGGATTATAAATCTGCACTTTCGCTGAAACTTGCATAGTATTTGTGTGTAACGTGGATAAAAAGTGATTCAAAAGCGAGTTTTGTAGCAAGAAATAAATTTTTCATAAACAATTTCACTTCTGTTAGGTACAGCTGTTAGGTCTGTTCCTAGATCTACGTATTTTGTACATAATTTTAGTTACGAGTGGTCTTTGCTCAATGTATTACTTTTACTCTTTATTATTAAAAATAACTGTATAATAAATATCTATTGTTTAAAATAACTGTTTTCATCGCAGTGGTCACTGATATGCACAAAAAATAATGTGGAGAGCTAAGAATTTCCCAAATTAGTATACAAAAACTAGAAGGTTTTATTCAAATTTAATTCAGTTTTTTTATTTATATTATACAGAATAAATTAACGTAGTTGCCTACTTTGCATCAATTTCAATAATCACTGAGACCTACGGTAAAATAAGTTGTGAAAGTGATGCGTCAATATTCCAGTATTGATAACTTGAGTTATTGCGAAATATAGAGCTCTAGCAGAGGTAAAATTATTCATTAAAAGTATATTATGCACTATAAAACTCGATTTTCGAATCACTAGACTAATATGGACTAATCATGTTACTTACATACAAATATTAATATTTCAGACAAATAGACACCCTTTTAATCTTTTTAGAGTAATTTTCGGTCTATTCAATCGGAATATAGGTGATTGTAAATACATGATCTTCTTTAGACAAAAATACTTGAGGTACTGATCACGTGTGCTTTCTTATTATTATACTTCTTTAATCTAAATAGGGGTTGTCAAATAATAAGTATAATAAATTAAAGTTGTCATTAATTCTTTTATAGGAATTCGTAATTAGACTTACGAGAAATGCAGCCTTTGATGACGGTGAACCTGACATTCAATACGTCGATATGAGCGTAGAAGACTTTCTTGATATTGTGGAAAATGGGGATTACATCAAATACCTTCTACAACATAATATTAATAAAACTGTTTTTCAAAATGCCTATATACACGTATGGACTCATCGACAAGATGCAAACTTCAAGCCCAAGGTGTGTTTCCGCGGTTTCGATGGAACGCGAATCTACATGATTGAACGTACGTTCGATCGAATGATGAATCGTGTAAACTATGTAGAATACGAGTACGATCAATATCTAGGCTCATATGCTGAAGAATACTCCGATGACGATTCAAGCGAAGATTCGAATTATGATTATTCTGATGATTCAGATGATGACCAATATTATTACTAAGTCATTCATATTTTATACGAAAATAAAATAATTTCATTGTATAATACATAATAATTAACTTTTATGTATTTCGTTACACTATATGAATAAGTAATTAAATCATTGAAATACTATTTAACCTTTCGACTTTTTTGTTTTTGAAATCCTTTTTGTACGAGCTCTGAAATATTCAAGCATCGGCGCAAGCACCTGCGCTTCGAAACGGGCAAGAATCGCGAGCGATATAAGACACGCAAAAAGCTGTGCTTCTTGCATGCAATAGTAAGAAAATATTTAGTTGTTCTGGTTTAAGGTAATTAGTTATTAGTTTTTACGATAAGAATATTTATATTGTAAAAATGAGTAAAAAATTGCAATTTACAAGTTACAGCTAAAAATCAAATTTGTATGCCTTTCTTGTGCTTTGTTTTTCATTTTATCCCAGTGATCTGAGTTTTAGTGATGACTTTGTGAAAAGTGTTGTACATAAAAATAGTTTTATTTGTTCGAGATCTACAATGTTACCGTGAAAAATTTACTTATAAAATGAAATTTGCTCGATTTTTGTGAGGTTTTCGTACAAAGTGTTACATATAGAAAAGTTTTGTTTTTCGAGATCTGCAACTTTTCTGTAGAAAATTTACTCAACAATTGAAATTTAATCAAATTACAGCTACAATTCGATTCTTTCTATGCCTTTTTGGGCTTCATTTTTCGATTTTTCCCAGTAAACTTCATTCTAGTAACGTTTTTGTAAAAAGTGTTGAGTACAAAAAGTTTTCCTTTTTTTTACATCTACAAATTTACCGCGGAAAATTTAGTAAAAAAATTAAATTTACTTATATTACCTCTAAAATTCGATTTTTGAATATTCATAAAAGTAATCCTATTTCGAAATATACCTAACGGATATTGCTCAAAATAGATGCGTCAGCTTCCTATGATGAGATAAGTAACCCCTATAAATTTCAGCCATTTTCACTGCAGCCTCGCTGAATTATTGTATAAACTTGATTACATATACACGTACATCCTGCATACATACACAGGATACAAAAATTGATGGCCAGAAAAAGGGAGACGAGACAATTTGTCACCCAGCAGACGAGTTAATGAAAAAAAGGTAAATATCAAATATCTATAACTACATTATTAACACATAAATCAATATATTTTTTACAAGTTATTATGAGTACAAACATTTATCTATAGTTCAGCATTATGAGAATTCTCATTTATAATAAATTTAACTAAGCAATTATTAAATTGAAAACTGAAACGCTCATTGTTCAAAAAATTTTTCGTAACGAATTGTTGACTAGCCGAATTTATCAACTGCTCTTATGTATTGTATCATCATAAACTGTGTCCGAATCACTCTCTGAACTCATTTTTTTTCAATTACTTAGAGCTACTAAATTACTAAAAGCTAGACGACTCAACGATGAGAGAAGTCTTAGTCAAAATCTTAACCATGATATGCATATAATAAAGACGACGTCAGGTCGGTAAAACAATTGCGAATCATTCTGACGAAACAAGCGCGAAATGTCAAGCATGTTTCGCACACGCTTCACGAATAGAATGTTTCGCACAAGGTGAAGAAATCGACTGTTTCGCACACGATGAAAAAATCGACTGTATCGCACACGGAAAACAAGCACAAGAAACCTGTTTCGCGCACGGCTATATATAACATAACTACATGATTTTAATATAAGTGAAGACAGAGTTTCAGACTTTTTCTTATAACAATTACTAATTCTTATTTCCCGGAATAAAAAAATAAAAATTATTTGTAAATATTAAACTTTGCGTTCACCGACTTAAAAGTACTTTGAAAGATGAACATTTTAATTTTTTTTTTCTTTATTATTATGTTCTTCTTACTTGTATACCCTTTCGGGTTTTTACAGGATACCTCCACCACCTCTATGTGAGGTATTTGATCCTAACACCCGACCTTAATTCCCCACACTGATCCCGCATTCGCCCAAGTTATCGACATTGCAGATTTCTGCCTATGCCGATAACCTGTAACGAAGAAAAACCCGTAGGAAAAACCTCCGCCAGGACCAGTGCGCAGTCTGAGTTCTTTTTCCGGCAGGACATAGAGATGAACAGTTTTAATTATGTTATCATTTTGACTTTCCTAATTTCATGAATTAATTAGTCAGAATTAAATAAAAACCGTATTTTTGAAGTTCTATCAAATTTTCGTTGATTTTATTTTATAAATGTATTTAGCAAGAACAAATGTGTTAAAAATATTCATTTTAAACATATATTTAAAAGAAAATTAATTATATATTATTTTTACTACTTAATAAATAACAGCTCACTTCACCGCGAGTACGGGGCAAAGTGAACCCAAATAATTTTTTTTATTATATTTAAAATTAAAAGTTGTTCTATTCAATTTAAGAGGTTAAAACTTTTAGATATCATTAATAAAAGTCCAAAGTATAGTTTGAAACTAATTGCAATGTCTTCAATTCATACATGTTCTTTATTTCTATCAACAAACTTTTTCAGGCTCACTTTGCCCCGGTCTCCCCTATAGTAGAATGCGTGCGTATGTACGCATGCACGCATTCGCACGCTTTATCATCGTCGAAGTTTTGCGCGGGCGAATGACATCATACTCTTGCGCCGACAATCATTCGGGGGGTGTCAGGTGGCATTCGGCGCACTTTTTAGAGGTGGAAAAAACATCTCGCGATACGAATACTTTCATGAATGCAATCCAATATTCGAAGGAATATCTAACTGTAAGACGCACATTTAGACATGTGCGCGAGGGCGTGTGTGCGTGCCTGGAACTCTCTGGAAGCTTGTCATCATCGACGAGGACCGACCTTCGATGGATCTGTGAATGAGCCAGGCTGCGCGGGTATTAAAGATTGTATGAATGCAATTATATGTTTCGTCCGGTTATTGCACGCTGTGATATCGCGAATTGGGGAGCGCATATTAAACAAATCTACTTTACTGATTAAGACTTACATTGAATATTTATATTTCTATTTATGGCGTATAGTGAATACGAATATTTAATATAATCGAATAAAACAAAGAAATTCCACGAATTTATTTAGATAATAGTAAAAATCAAAATTCTTTAATTTTCAAATTTTCAAAAAACGAATGCCCCTATGTGATAGATAACACCCTAGAGTGGACCTTAAGTTTTGCTTATTTAAATCTAGCTCTTGTATTTTACGCTATAATGTGTAATCAAGTAGTGCGCACTATATATGTCCTATATGTATGTATGAGTGAGCGGCAGTAGCTTCGAAATCAGCGAATCGGATATCCTGCTTGTATATCTATACAGTGTAATTAAATATAGAAGATATCTTATTACATTAAACTATTAAAGTAAATATAAAACTTTAAATAAATATTTTATAGGAATATCAAACTTTAAGACGTACAGTTAAATATGTGTGCGTGTGTGCGTGTGTGTGTGCCTATATACACGCATCACTATAGGCATCATCAAGTGCAGATACTACACATAAATTTTTTGAAATATTGAAAATTAAACATTTTTTTATTTTTATTATTATCTAAAAAATGGAATTTCTTTGTTTTATTGGATTATATTGAATATTCGTATTAAGCGTGTACCATAAATAGAAATGTAAATATCTCGCGCAGACTTATACTTACATTGTTAAATTTGAAAAGAAATGGGCTAATGATTGTTCTCCTTATTAAAGCCTTTTGCAATCCCTACTACTCGCTGCTTACCAGCCAAAGTTATAGCAGCAGATATAAGATTCTTGAGTTGTGCATATATAGATATACACGCTTTGTGTCAGCCTGTCGAAACACAATCGCATTCGTATATCGCGACCGGCCTCATCCACAAATCCATCGAAGGTCTTTTTACGTTGATGGTCACCTGACGATGAGAAACTTCGAGAAAGTTCCAGGCACGCGGACACGCACACATGCACACATATCTAAATGCACGTCTTACAGTTTGATATTCCTATAAAATATTTATTTAAACACTACAAAAAGAAAATCTTATTTTAAGATTGACCGATCTTAAATTTGTTGCATCTTAAAACTTCAAATGCTTGAAAAACATAAAAATAATATTAATATTATTTTAATAATAATATTAATATTATTTTAATAATAATATTAATTATTTTAATATTAATTATTAATTATTTTTATTTTAATATTAATATTATCTTATGTTTTTCAAGCATTTGAAGTTTTAAGATGCAACAAATTTAAGATCGGTCAATCTTAAAATAAGATTTTCTTTTTGTAGTGAAGTTTTATATTTACTTTAATAGTTTAATCTAATAAAATATCTTATTTATTTAATTACACTATATAAATATACACGCAAGATATCAGATTCGCTGATTTTGAAGCTGCTGCTGCTCACTCATACATATAGGACATATATAGTGCGCACCACTTGATTACACATTATAGCGTAAACTACAAGAGTTAGATTTAAATGAGCAAAAGTTAAGGTTCACTCTAGGGAGTCATCTATCGCATAAGGGCATTCATTTTTTGACATTTTGAAAATCACATAAAGATTTTTTTTAATTTTACTACTATCTAAAAAAATTCGTGTATTTTCTTTGTTTTATTCGATTATATTGAATATTTGTATTGAGTATATGCCATAAATAGAAATATAAATATCTAATGTCAGTCTTAATCAGTAACGTAGATTTGTTTAATATGCGCTCCCCAATTCCCGATATCACAGCGTGCAATAACCGGACGAAACATATAATAGCATTCATACAATCGCTGATACCCGCGCGGCCTGACTCATCCACAGATCCATCGAAGGTCGGCCCTCGTCGATGATGAGAAGCTTCCAGAGAGTTCCAGACACGCACACACGCATACGCGCACATGTCTAAATGTCCGTCTTACAGTTTGGTATTCCTTCGAATATTCGACTGTATTTATGAAAGCATTCGTATCGCCAGATGTTTTTTCCACCTCTTTAAAGTGCCCCGAATGCAACTTGACACCTCCGAACGATTGTCGGCGCAAGAGCATGATGTCATTCGCCTGCTCGAAACTTCGAGGAGAATCGAGTGCGCGGGTGCGTGCATGCCTACACATGCTCGCATTTTATACTATACTCCCGTTTGCATGCTTATGAGAGTACACTGTAAAAAAACTGAGTAGTAAAATTACCACATCAGAAGTAGGTAACAAACCGACCTATTTCCAAAGTAGTAAATTTTCCGAAACAATACTAAAATTACCATACGGTAGTAAAATTACCGTACGAAAATAAAATTACCATACGGAGGGTAGTAATTTTAGGAGTAGATGGATTAGGAGTAGACATTCATTACCGAAGTAGTAATTTTACCACCCGAATAGTAACATTTGAATGAGCATGGTGTCATTTAGGTTAAGAATAAAAATTTTACGTACATTTTTAATAATACTTATTTCAAAACTTTTCTTAATTTGTATTCCAGTTACATAAACAATCCAGCTACAAAACGATAAGTGGTAAAAAAGAAAACAAGTTTGGCAATGATTCCAAAAATTCCAGAACGTCTAGGAATGTATAAATATTAACAATAACGTGAATGCCGATAAAACAGTAATTAAGCGGTATACGGCTTCATCTTAGTAATGTATACTTTTAGTATTTTTTAATAAACTACTTGAACATGTTTCTGGTTTCATACGCGAGAGAATTGAAATTTTTTGACTTCACTTCACAAATTCGTTGCTTTTTGGCCATTTTAGTCTGGCTATGCAGACAATTAGAAATTTCGAAACGCTTTGTCACTCTTAAACAGTGTTTTTAATTACTATCTTATACTTTATTCAACAGCCTATAGACTGTCTCTAACTTTAATTTCTGTTTTGTCATACAAAATACTTCGGAAGCTAACTGACAGTTTCTCTTGTGTCCAAGATGGCGTCAGCGCAAACTTTCCGTATGTGGTACTTTTACAATGCATGTGTGAATTTTACTACTACTGTTGCGGAATTATTACACCGTTTCCGTTGGTAAAATCATCATATCCAAAGTAGGTAACAAACCGAGCCATTTCCAAAGTGGTAAATTTACCAATTTTGGTAATAATACAATTCCAATGGTGTTTTTGCGTCACTCACAGTCGTAAAATTACGAAACAAGTAGTAAAATTCCACAATAATTTTTTACAGCTATAGCTTTCTCGCCTACAAAAGTCTACTAAAAATTCAAGTAATGTGGAAAGGGTGCTGATTTCCACCTGACCCATGCTTGCTCACCTACGCAGGTGAGTCGAGTGGAAGCGGGACTTATTCTCACCTGTCCGCCTCAGCCGTTCACAGTGCTTTTCACCTGTATAGGTGTATCGAAAGTTGGAGTGGTGGGGGTCCCAGAACACTCATTGTATACGTACTACCGTAAAAGTTTAGGAAATCTATAAAAAAAAAAGCATATGTGCGCAGGAAGTATTAAGATTCATGAAGACTTAATAAATTTTCATGGATGTGTACAACTTAGCCCCAAACAAAATATTCGAGGCTAGTTGGTGCACCCAACTATCAAGTTTGTTTACGAGGTTACAATGCTTCCTTGAGATACCAAAAATAGCATTCCAAAAACCCATTTGCTTGTTTCTACGACAGCAGTAAAATCATAAACAAAAAGTGTCAAACTTATCCCCGATTTCCCCTACTTGTGTATTTTGGTAAACACCTCAATGTTTGCAAACAAGCAGCGCGTTGTCACGCTAGCCCTCCGGGGTTAACAGGATCTTGTTAAATAAATCAAGGTGCGCGGTAGTCCCGATGTCAAGTATAATTTACTATAGACACTGCAAAAAATAGATTTGTAAAACTAGTACATCCAGCATTGGTAATAAACTGTCCTACATGCTGAACGTACAGCGGATTAACATTGTTCGTAGTCACTAGAAAAGTAATACTTTTCAACCTTAAGATCTTTTGAGATTGGGATAAAAAGTATTAGTAAAAAAGTGTAAAAAATGCATATAGAACTAGAACCTACCCAACGGAGATACATAGAGTACTAAGCCACAGCAGAGAGAGGTGGAGGTACAGAGAGAATTCGAACAAGCGAATTAAAACTCGACTTGCTAAATCTTCACGGAACGTCCCGAGTCACGTGACTGTATGAGCAGGCAAGGGCGCGCGCAAGTGAAGGAGACGATATTTGACTGTACCTATGATGTATATGACTATAGAGTCAACACGCGGCGACTGCTTGCTGCTTGTCTTGTTGCACGCGCTACGAGTTACGACACGTCGATCTTCTGTGATACAATGCGACCACGTGTACATACTGGCGAGTACCTTTTTTAAGCTGAGCTTGTAAAGATTAATCTCTGGTGAAATCTTGGTGTGTTATTTTCATTATTTCATTGTGCGAGTGCTATATTGTTTATACATCTGATCAGAAGCGTCCACTGGAGTGTAGTAAGTGTATTATACTCTTCCCTCTCGCTCTAACTCAAACTCTCGCTGCGCGCGTACGGATTATACAAACATTGCTCTCTCAGCTCTCTGGCATTCGTCTTTTTCTCTCTCTCTCTCTCTCTCTCTCTCTCTCTCTCTCTCTCTCTCTCTCTCTCTCTCTCTCTCTCTCTCTCTCATTTTCACTCTCTCTCTTAGTCGCAATATTATTGCACGAATGCGTGCACGATTATTGTGTCCGTTAATTTATTATCCTCTTAATTATTGAACAACATCTATTCTTTTTATTTCACGCCTAATGCATAGTACCTTTTTTAAAGGTATTAGGTTATAATAACCTGATGCTTTATTCAATTACATTTACGTATCTACGCATTCATTTATACTTACGTAGTTCATGTGATGTATTTAAAACTTGTGAAGTTTCAAAAGTACAGCCAAGATTTTCTTTATTTTCAGATGAATTTGTATAACCTTGCGATATACGATTGTTGTACATTATTGCTGAGGCCTGAGCTGTGACGCGACGTTATTCTTGTGTGTATCGGCCTCGAAAGGGTGAAGCTTGCTTTTATACAGTGCGAGAACGGTAAATACAGATCGTTTCTTGTACTATAAAGAATACTGAAATTTTTTAGGATACATCTCACTTGTAGTATTATCTGCATTTCCACTTTATATTAAGATGATATCGGAGCTAAAATCGTGTTTATTTCTTTTAGTGATTACCTTTGAAGTATATAATGCATATTGTATATTACGCATTGAAAGCTAACCTCAAAATTTTAATTCTACCAAACTTTTGCAAAAATACCTTTTTATAATGTTATTTTACAGTCAGATTCGCAGCAGACCCATGCAGTGCTTACTTTATGAACCGACCTTTACAAACAATTGGAAATACAAAATAGGTCGGACAGCCAAGGTTGGGGGGGGGGGCTCCGACATTCTCTTAACACCACGTATTCATAAAATAATATTTTAAATTATCATTTATACCAATCAAGGGGCGCGGTAGCTCCCGATGGCTGTATATAATGGTATTCATTAAAAATGTAATTCATAATAGATAAAATTCGTGTAAAATATTATTTGATCAATAGAAAAGACGTGGACGCTTGTTTAATTTTTATACAAAGAGTAGGGGAGATCGAGGCGGATTCGAACGCTTTTTTAATTAATATTTTTAGTTCAACATACTTAATATTCGTTATCATCAAAACTAACATAACAAATATACCTTTTTTTGGCATAATGCGTTTCTTACACATAAGAATTGTACACGTAATTATTGTGCACAATTTAGCATTGATCAAATATATCTATATATAATTTGACCAATGCTAAATTGTGTACAATAATTACGTGTATAATTCATATGAGTAAGAAACGCGCTATGCCCTTTTTTCACTATTAATACAAACAATATTTTCGTTCGATATCGTCCCCGATAAGGGGTGAAATCCAGCAATGTATTTTAAATATCACAGGCAGATATTAATAAAGAAGTAACTTCAATTTTACATCTTTTAAGAAATATGAGAAACTAATACTTATTCAAGTAAATCATTCATTTATTTCCTGTTTACACATTACATAACATTATTATAAATACTAACGATCATTTATATTTAAAATTTAATGCAAAGTTGACGCATTTTTATTCAAATTCACAGCTCTAGCAAAACATGATCTTTACGGACTGTATAGACGACAAATTTGAATGCCTTTTTATAAAAGTGCTAAGCCGATCCGCTTCTGTTGTGTATTCTTAATCCAGCTTCCAGTATTTTGTCAAATAATTGCTGTTAGGTTATATAAGCTAGCTGGCGAATACGTATAGGGCTTTACATGGTTAAGATTTAAAGTTGTCGACAGCTTCTGCAATATAAATATATATTCTAATAATTTATGCTCAATTTCTACACTGAAGAGTAGTTTGTAGCCGGTTAAATTAAAAATATATTGAACAATATTAATGTCAACTTGATTATTTTTTTTACGCAATAAGATAATATTAATATGCTCACGTTATAGTAATTATTGACAATATCTTAGAGTACGATAATTTCCTAACTTTAACATATTGCACTGCTTGAAAAATAGTTTCCCAATCATTTTAACATTATATTTTGTTCTTTTTATATTGTTTTGAACTATTAATTAACGAGGTGCAATTGATACAATTAAATAAAAAAATTGTTTCGTGAGAGAAATACGGTGTTCGAAATCGCCCCGAACTTTGTATTCGATTTCGCCCCATTGTAAGAAAATACTTTAAACTATAGTTAAAGTTATAAATGTTTAGTTAAAATTTAATAAATCGATTAGCAGCCTAAAACAACTATTAAAGATGCTATTTATTTCAATGTAGTGTGTGTTTATTAGACTTAATAAATAAACAAATAAGAGTTTATAGAGTTTATATTTTTAAGTCTAATAAATAAAATTTGGCCAATATTCAAACTGGTCTCTGTTATTGAATGTTTCAACAAACTATTCGGTGGATCAGAATTCTTGTAATAATAAATAAACAAGAGTTTATCACAAGAATTCTGATCCACCGAATAATTTGTTGAAACATTCAATACCAGAGACCAATTTGAATATTGGTCAAATTTTATTTGGTCGCTACTAAACATGGTAAAATGTTCATTTTTATGGTATCTTTAAACTAGTTTAATGATAAATATCATTAGACATTCCTACTACAAGATATTTGCTTTGTTCCGATTCTCTATTTTATACTTATTAGTTAAAACAACAATTACTTAAAGCTAGTAGTTTGAGAATAGCATATGATTGTTAGTGAATGTTATGTATTCTTTAAAAAATGAAGTTTTAAGTCACATTCCACAAATAAGGGGACGTAGATTGAATAAAGATTACTCGGCGATGCATGGCAACTTGAGACATTTGGACAACTTGCAAGTTTTGTCAAAAATTAGAAGAGAACATAATATGTGTACTCGTGATAATTTATTTTACTAAACAAATCATTACATTTTATTTTTAAATAATGTCCTGGGGATATATTTATTGACATTATTTACCTTAATTTTTACCTTAAGGTGGGTTTACACTGATTTTTTAACAAGAAACAAGAAAAACATTTTATGACACTTTCTGAAGCTCTACATTTGTAAGAACATTTTGGGATCTGAAAGAATAAAAAAATTTCATAATCAACAAAGTTATAACCATTCGAAGAAAATAATTAACATTACTTTTTATTAGAACTGAATATTTAAATACGTCTTTCTCGAAACTTATTATTCTAACTTCAAAATATTGCTCGCGCATTTAGGGTCGATGAATGTGGCTGTAACTCGCAGCAAATATTCATATAAGAACTATTTAAAGAAGTTAGTATTTCTTTCAAGAATTGCGTGCATACACATTTTTGCTGATTATATATGTATATAAAAGCATGGCATTTTTTGTCATATATTTATTTAAAATGGAGGTATATTTTTCAAGCTATTTATGATAGAAAGTTATAATATAAAATACCAAGTTTTGTTTGTTACGGGTTCTAAAGTTAGTGAGGATTTATTAGGTTCATATTGTCAAACTTAAATACGCAAGGAACTTTTTGAATTAACCTTTATTTTGACTGCAAAAAAGTGCATTTTGTTCAATGAATTGGGATTACGAAAGTGATAATTACCCAAAATTGATATATGTTCCGCTTTTTTGGTTACTAATAGAATATTAAAATTTTTAAATAATATTCCGAATTTTTAACGATTTTGAAAAAATCAGTATAGACCCATCTTAACTCATAAGCACGTGCGTGGCGTCTTTCAAACACCATCAAGCTTTTTTCAAACGTCTTTTGCTCAGCAAAAGAATTTCTTTGAATAATGGGATTTTTAGGTATTCTTCAAAAAAATTTTTTAGTTAAAAAAACAATTGAAAAACAATGTTATTAATAAATTAATTAAAAAAACTATTAACAAAGTCGAAAAAACATAAAACATAAATATGTTTTTTATTGATAAAAAAATCACTCCAGACTTTCTTAGTGTTTTAGTTTTGTTAATAATACATGATAACCGTTTGCCTGAATTTGGCACCTCAGAGTCGCCCACGCGTGTGTCCGCATAGGACTGAAAAGTGCGTCTACTCGCGGGTTAATATAGCATTTTTTTCCAGCATAATCAATTAATTTAATTAAACTTTTATTCCAGGTTACACTCTTAACAAGAAATTTTTAAACTTCTATCTGCTACCATTTGAAAACATGTTGTTGTATTACGACACAGCAGATGTAATACCGGAGAAAGAATTGTTGGAAAATAATCGGCAATTCAAACTATCAATTAGAAGTAATTTTAAGCTATTAGAAACAGGCGTTAAAATTCAAGGTTATACCAAGGTATGTTTAAATGAATAAGAACAAAATTGTACACCCTCCGCACTATTCTACTTGCGGAACGCGTATCAAATTTTTAAATATTTTTCTATGTGAGCGCTCGGAAAAATACGAAAGAACATAATATACAACTAATCACGCTGTGCCATTTAAAATATTTTAAATTCACGTTCCGCAAGTCGAATTGAGCGGAAAGTATACTTTCAAAAATAGACCCATTATATAACACTAATATTGTCATTAAAAGCATGGCTTGAGTACAATCAAAATTTATGCTTTTGTAAAGTATTTAAGGTGCTATATAATACTAACTTTTCACTTTTATAATTTTGTTCCGTTACGAAACATTGATAATATATCGATGAACCTTTTAACAAGCCAAAGGGCCATTACATATATATATATATATATATATATATATATATATATATATATATATATATATATATATATATATATATATATATATATATATATATATATATATATATATATATAAACGACATATAATTTAAGAGGACAAATGACTTAAAAGTTTAGAAAAAAATTTGTTGATAGTTTATGTATATTTTTATTCAAAAGCAATTATTCTAACAAATGTTAACAATAATATATTATTATTTAACCATGTAAGACCTCAAAATCTTGACCATACATTTTACAATATATGATCATTATCAATACCTTATTTATATTGGAGGAACTTTTCTTCATGCAGTATTCTCGATGACACGATGAACTAAATTTTCGTTTCCGACGGTTATTTAATTCTTATGTACTAAAACTTTATCGTTAAATTTATTATTGATTAATATTTTTGAGAAAACATTCCAATTTTTAGAAAATTATTAATAAAGATTTTTTTAAGGTTAAAATTCCGTCGAAATAAGGAAAATACAAAAAAATTATTGTATTATAATGAAATATTGAGTAAAATAACTATACAGCAATGATTAGATATTTCTATTTACGAAAGAAATATGATAACCAAAACATAACAATAAATGAGCATCTACCCGGAGTATGGAAAAATTAAGGCGCATGTGCATCGACGTGGGAAATTTCTGGTCAAATGCGTTTGAAATCCTTCAATGAGCTTAGCGAAAACGTGCGTTTAATCCGATGAGACCCAATAAAATTGCAATATTTCAAAAAAATTCAAACATATTCGTCCAGAAATTTCCCACGTCGAGTGTACAACCCAACAAACATTTATTTTTAAACTTATAATTGTTGTTAAATACTTTTTAGAATCCTTAGACAATTTTCAATACCTCCGCCGTTTTAATTTTGAAAAAATACTTAATCAGTAAAGAACAATGAGCATTTGTTTACAAAATTTGACGTATGATAATGAAAAATGTGATCAAAAGTATTTTAAACAAAAATACTCATTGTCCTTCACTGATGAAGTATTCTCTTAAAATTGAAATCGTGAAAATCTTGTAAATTGTCTAAGGATTCTAAAGAGCATAAAGAAGGCCATTCTTTGTCGTCTACAAAGTGGATTGAGAATAGAGTTTTTCGAGTCGTCCGCTTTATTAAGGAAATGGAGCAAAAATAAATAAAGGGTACCGATAATACTCATTTTCGCTACCGAAAATAAAAGGAGCATAAACTAGGGTTTCTTATCGAAATATTTATAAATAATTTTTTTTATAAATACTATTTTTAATTTATTATTATTTATTTATTTTTAATTTATTTTATTTTATTTTCTTTTTTCCTTTTTTTTTATAAATACCATTAATTATTAATGTCTTTATTTACTTTTTCAGGAATTCGTAATTAGGCTTACGAGGAATGCTGTATTTGATAACGGCGAACCTGACGTTCATTACATCAATATGAGTAAGAAAAATTTTGATAGCATTGTAGCTAGAAAGTCTCATATCAAGTACCTTTTAAGAAATAATATCAATAAAACGGTCTTCCAAAATTCGAATATTCTCGTATGGACTCAGCGACCTACGAAAGTAGCAACAAACCAAAAACCCATGGTTTGTTTCCGCACTAACAATGGAAAGCGAATTTATATAATTGAACGTACGTTTGATAGAATGGTGAATCGCATAGCAGTTGTACAACATGAGCACAATCGACTTTTAGGCTGTAATGCTTCAAATTACTCCAATGATCATTCGAGCGAACATTTGTATTTTGATGATTCGAACGAAGATTCGTACTCTGATTATTCTGATGATTCGAATGAAGATCCATATTATGATGATTCGAATGAAAATCCCTATTATGATGATTCCAATCAAGTTTCAGATACTAATTATTCTGATGATTTGAACCAAGATTTGGATTCTAATTATTCTGATGGTTCAAACCAAGTTTCGGATTCTTATTATTCTGATGATTCGAAACAAGATTCGGATTCAGAGTATGCTGATGATTCGAAGCAAGTTTCGGATTCTAATAATTCTGATGATTCCAACCAAGATTTGGATTCAGAGAATTTTGATGATTCGAACCAAGATTTGGATTCTGAGCATTCTGAGGATCCGAACCAAGATTCGGATTCTGTGCACTCTGATTCGAATCAAGAATCAAATTCTGATGATACGGACCAAGAATCAAATTCTGATGATTCGGTCCAAGAATCAAATTCTGATGATTCGGACCAAGAATCGAATTCTGATGTTTCAAATCAAGGATCGATTTCTGATGATTCTGACCAAGATGTGAATTATAATGATTCGAACCAGGATGTGAATTCTGATGATTCGAACCAGGATTCGAGTTCCGCTTACTCTGATAATTCGAACCAAGATTTTAATTCTAATTATTTTGATGACTCAGAAGATGATGACTATTAGATTTATGAAAACATCCGTATATATACAAAAATATAAAACAAGTTAACTCTTTAGTAATCGTTAAATTTAAGTTAAGTTATTGAATTATTATAGTATATGCAATATCAATCTTTATAAGTTGATATAATAGCTATCTATTTTTATATTTTTCGTGCGGTCCTGCCACACCATTTAATTTAAACATAACAAAACTCACAGATTTTTATTGTAAAATGAAATTCATTGTTTCAATGATCCACAAATCAATTATTTTGATTGTAAAGCTTGATATAGTTGAATATATTAAGAAAGCTTATACTACTATTAGTAGACATGTTCTTAGCGTTTTTATCAAGTGAATAAGACATCAAGTGAATAAGATATGTAATCACTTGCGCAGTTTGATATCATATTTGTGATACCGTTAAGCTAATAATAATAAAGTCTGTAAAATGAAATATTTGTTTCAAATTTCTAACGTTAATACTTTTGCATCTAAAACTAGAGGCAAAAGTTGTTTTGAAAGAGCAACAAGTAATCTATTAATTTTCTAATTTTTGTGTTTTATTATTAGATATATAGATTAAAATTAAACATCCTTAAAAATACATGTTTCAAAAGATAAAAGTTAGACAAATATGCGCTCTTTTTTCTTTTCGAAAACGCTGGTGTTCCTTAAAAAATAAAAACAGAAAAATATTAAGATACCCACATGTCTTCTCCTAAATCACAACCTCATCAAACATTAATGAACAATATAAGCACCCTCCTCATTTTGTTTCTAAAAGAGCGTAAAATACGCGAAGCGCAACTCTCTCCTTTCGCCTCCTCTCAAAGGTAGGTGACAGTTGAAGAAGTACCGAGCAAATTGTCGAGGATGCTGCTGCCACTGGCATTGCTCTCCTCGGCTCGCGAAAGGGAAGAAAATTCCCGGAATTTTTCCGTCCACTCACACGACACGGAGAAAAGTTGTAGTCGACGTATACAGGCGCCTAAAACAGGGGGGTTAGAGGAGGTGCAGCGAGAAGAAACCGGACCGCGCGCGGCTAATAAATTTTAAATGCGCAATAACGCTCGCTCTGTGTGGGGTGCATGTGGATCACGCGGAAGAGGAGGAGGAGACGAGAGAAAAAGAGGAGGAAAGGGCGCGCGCGCGCGTGTGTTTTATATACGCGCTCGACCGCGCGGGGGAAAGACACTTATGGTAAATGCCTCGCGGTGCCGTTTTAAAACACGTGCACAGTGACGCTCGCTGCTCCACATGCGATGCGATGAATAACGCCTTTTGAGGTTCTTGCTTTTTGACCGTTCAGGTTTTCAAGAAAATTATGCTCGCTATTTAGTTTAGTTTACTGTGAGAAACTGGAATTACTTTTTAGATTAGTAAATAAATACCGTAAAAGTGTTCTCATCAGAAAAAATTAACAAAGAAGAGTTCCGGACTGTAGGTTGTGGATTTAGATGAGAGTCAGGAAGATGTTTTCTGGTATTTTAAAATGATCTCCAACACTCGGCCTTTGATCCTATAGACTCGTCTTCTCAAAATATAACCTATTGTTTCCAAAACATCTGTTATTGTCAAAAAAATATATCGATCGCAATAGTACATTTCGACACGGGTGCAGAAGTAGATTATTTGCCTTATGTGACGTTTTTGGGTCGAGCGAAGCGAGAGTGAAAAATCACATGAGGTAAATAATCTACTTACGCACTAGTTTCGAACCATATTTTACACCACGAGCATAGACATAATAAGCGTCGAAAGATGATGTCAAAGTTGTGATTTTGAGGTTAGAGTGGTATAAAAATATATACTTACATAATCAGAAGAGTGTGTACAATAGTGCGTACTTATAGTATTTTCGCGAAATACTGTAGTGCACATTATAGTGTTTCCAGATCTCATAAAAAAGATGTGAGAAACATGAAAGAACCTGATTCCTAGTAGGTCGGATCGCTCATTTGGGACGTACCATATGGATGATATTTCCCAAATGGGAGGTCCGACCTACTGGTAATGCAGTTTTTTCGTGTTTATCACATCTTTCTTATTACACCTGGAAACAATATAATGTACACTACAGTATTTCGCGAAAATATTATAGTACGCATGACTATAATACACTAGGGTTTTTTGTGCGCGTAGGAGATGCGATTAGGGGCATTCTTAATAATTCTAGTGTATGTACCAGAAAATACCTCCAATTAGTTTCACATCAAAATCTATATAGTCAAGAATTATTACAGTACCATCTACCAAAAATTGTTCGTTCACACCGCTAAATGACGGGATTTTAAATGCAGAATTTAACATAGTTTGAGTTGATAAGATGTTCAAAAAGTTTATGACAGAATATCCCTCAAGCCAACAATCTTGCATCATTATATATTTTCCTAAAGTTTCGCAAATGTCGAATTTCCAAGCCAAGTGAATACTATTAAGGAAGACATGAAATTTATTTTTCTAATTCTACCCAACATGATGTAGTTAACGATACTGATCGATACTTACAAGAAAAAATCTCATAATCACCATTCAATAATTAATTCAGATAATTACATTTTCAAGATACTATAATTTTCCTACACGTAAACAGGTCAATTGGTACAGCAAATATATTATATTATTATTCTAACCAAGACAATCCAAAGCCACACAGTCCTAAGTAAAATATCTACAAATTGCGGTACTACGCGACTCTCCCACATAACAATAATCACACATAATTCTAATTCATAACAACCTCATCCAATCCCAAGTCGCAAATACGAAACGCACGAGAACAATCAATGAGACATCCAAAGTATTCCACGACGAGTCTCGTTAAAATTCTCATTCGCACATTCCCTCGAATTTCGAGACACCCCCCCAGAATCTAACGAGCATCGCGCGCGCATTTAATCACATAATCGTGTTGCTCTTTCGTTTTGTCCTTCTCCCGGGTACGGATAAAGTGCCGCGGGCTCTGATGAGCGAGTTGATGCAATTTCGGGCGCAGTCCTGTTCCCCGTCCTCCCCCCGACGCGCGTAATTCGAGTTACGAACTGTATTTTAAAGGCTCCCGAACGACATGCCACTTACCGCGCTCGCTATCCCCTCTGCGACATTGTTGCCTGCGCGAATTCTGAACGTCGGGGCGCAGAAGTATATTATATGTATATATGTATAGCGAAATGCTCGGATTTTAGATATGATGGCATTGTCGAGCGAATTACTGCGAGCTGCTCGAGAGAGAGAGAGAGGGAGATTCTTGTTCTTTTTAGGAAGTTGCCTGCCTGCGACCGTTTGTGCGAGATTTCGCGAGACTTCGTCGGTGCACGCCGGGGAATTTTGCGAAGCGAGCAATTCAATTGTATGGAATTTCGGTTTGGTATGCTTGCGAAGTAGAGATTGGAGTGCGTGGTTTGACCAATTTTTGACATCCCCTGTTTTAACCTATAGCAATTATTTTACCCACAATATCTTTTTTCTATCTGCTGGTTATTATTAATAAGGAATGTATAAAAAATACCTGTGTTTTATCGATTATGAAACTGTTGAATAAATGGACACACAGAGTAGTATAAAAGGAACTTTATTGGAGAAATAAACACAGACACATCCGTCTCTGACGAGCGATCAACGTGCAGTGAGTAGGGGAAGCGGGATTGTGCGCAGCTCCCTCTTGGGACTGACGGCCGAACGCCAACACATCTCATATATGACGCTTCGCATATGAGATGCACACAGTACAGCGCTACACCAGTGCTCGCACACTATACTTGTGTATTCTACATTTCTAACACTCCCACTTAGGATATACAAGTGTGCAAATACACATTTTTTGTTTTACCTTTTTGCGCAAATTACAATAGATGAGGTCGTACATGAATTAAATCTCGCAAGTGTTCAAATGATTTTACAGGCAATGCCTTTGTAAGAATGTCTGCTTGTTGATTTGTTGAGTTAACATATTCAACATTGAATAAGCCATTATTATAATTTTCTCTTATAAATTTGTACTTAATGTCTATGTGCTTTGATCGACAGTGGTAACGCAAATCCTTTATTAAATGTATCGCGCTTTGATTGTCTATATTTAGCACAGGTATTTTGCAATCATCGCATAAATCTTTAATCAATCTTTCTATCCATATGACCTCCTGTGCAGCAGTGCACGCCGCAATAAATTCAGACTCTGTTGTGGATAGAGAAACAGAGACCTGTTTCTTAGATCCCCATGATACAAGACTATCACCCAATTTTACAATAAAACCTGAGACTGATTTTCGCGTTACATGGTCATTTGCATAGTCTGCATCGCTGAAAGATATTATTTTTGAACAATCATTCTTACTATTATAAATTAAACCGTACCCTGTCGTTCCCTTAACATATTTTATCACCCTTTTTATCGCATTCCAATGAATTTTCGATGAATTTTCAGCATATCGGCTAAGCACTCCCACTGCAAATGCAATGTCTGGACGAGTTATGATCGCGAGAAACATGAGGCTGCCGATAGCTTCTTTATATGGAACATTGTTCGCACTCTCATTCCCACCATTTTCAAAAATAGTAGAAATACTATTTGGATCAGCTGGTATTTTTACGCTATTAGCGCTATCTAAATTGAATTTATTCACAACTTTTTCAGCATATGTTTTTTGGTGTACGAACAAAGAACCGTTTGACAAAGTATTGATTTCTAAACCTAAAAATATTTTTAGAGAATCATACGTTATTTTGAAATTTTCTGTGAGATATTTTAGAAATAAATGTAATCTCTCTTTACTTTTTGACGCAATCACGCCGTCGTCAACGTAAATTATTAAAAATAGTTTTTCTTTATCGCCTTTACTTATAAAAACGCACGGATCAGCATCGCTAGGATACAAATTGAATTTCTCTAAACACTTTGTAAATTTGGTGTTCCAACACCTAGCAGATTGTTTTAATCCGTATAAACTCCTTTTTAATAAGCATACTTTATTGGACCCGTCTTCGAAACCTTCGGGTTGATGCATAAATACGGTTTCATTTAAATCGCCATTTAAAAAAGCTGATTTTACATCAAATTGCATACAATGCATATTTTGTGAAGCAATTGTAGCCAAGAAAATTCGAATCGAATTGTATCTCGCCACGGGGCTAAAAATTTCTTTATAGTCTACGTTTTTCTGTTGAAGAAAACCTTTTATCACAAGGCGTGCTTTAAATTTAACTTTGTTTTTATCCCGATTTGTTTTTATTTTATAAACCCATCTATTAGAAAGTATTTTTGCATCAACTGGAGCATTGATTAAAATCCAAGTTTTATTTTCTTTAAGTGCTAACATTTCTTCATTCATAGCTGTTCGCCAAGCCTGTGAATTTTCGCAATTTATTGCTTGCTTATAATTCTTTGGTTCATCAAAGTCTGCGATTAATAAATCCTCAGCTGTTTCGAAGTCAAACATATATTCGGTTACTATATCACCACGGTCTGGTGGTTGTATATTTCTGCGACTTCGCAAATTATATCGCTGTTCGGGTACAATCATGTTTTCATTTACATTTTGTTCGGGTACAATTATGTTTTCATTTACATTTTGGTTTTCAATATTAGCAGGTTCAACATATTGATTTTCAAAATTTTCACGTATATTATTTCGATTTTCTAAATCGTTTGCAATTTCGCGTTCATTGTCTAAATTATTATCTGCATTATTATCGTTCTCTAAATTATCAACTCTATCATTTACTACTTCTGGCAAATTAACTCCTGTCTTTTCGGTTTGGTTGATGTCATAAGGTGCCTCAAAGATAAAAAATTCGCACTCACTATCCTTTGTTTCTATAACATTAGATTTTAACTCATTTTTAAATAAAACATCTCTAAATATTTCTATCTTATTTTTATCACTCATCAAAATCCTATAACCTTTCGTACAGTTATCATAGCCGACAAAAATACCAATTTTAGATTTAGCATCCCATTTTCTTCTATGACTTTTGTCGATATGAGTATATACCTCAGTACCAAAAATTTTAAAATTGTTAAAATGGGATTTGTTTCCATGCCAAAAATCATACGGATTTTTATTCGAAATGCTAGTTTTTCTACTTCTATTAAGTACGTACGCTGTTGTGTTTATGGCCTCAGCCCACAGATTTTTCGGCAAATTCTTAGCAAGTAACATCGTGCGCGCCGCTTCAACGAGCGTGCGATTTTCGCGCTCGGCTTTGCCGTTCTGTTGAGGCGTGTAAACAACAGTTCTCTGATGCTTGATGCCGTTTTTAAAAAGTATTTCTTGCAAATCTTTATTAACATATTCTAAGCCGTTATCAGTTCTCAATATATTTATTTTCATGCCCGTTTCCTTTTCCAAGCGTTGCATATAATTAATGAAACAATCTTTGACTTCGTTTTTATGTTTCAAAAAATAAATAGTAACATACTGCGAATAATCGTCTTTGAATAATAAAAAGTATCGAGAACCCCCGATAGAATTAGTTTCCATTGGCCCGCATAAGTCTGAATGAATTATTTCGCCTACTTTAGTCGTACTATTTTCGCTGAGTGGAAAAGGACTTCTATGCATTTTACCAAGAGCACAAGCATCACAGAACTGATTTGATTCTTTTACTCCAATGTTATTATTTTTAAGAAAACTCTTAACATGTGTAAAGTTTTGGTGGGCCAAACGCTCATGCCACACCTGTAGCATATTTTTCTCAATAGGTATATTCGCGCTTTCTTCGGCAACACATGAGTTTTCAATTTTATCAACTTGTATTTTCATTGTAAATAAATTACTATTTTCGGGTTTTTCTCCCATTACCGCGATCTCATTATCTTTATAAAAGGTACATCTGACTTTATTCGATTCAAAAATCATATTTTTTGCAAGCGCTGCTCCCATAGAAAAAAGGTTATATTTAAGTTCCGGCACGTAAAGAACATCCGACAAGTATTTTCTTACCCATGTTTTTCCATTATACGCTAATACATTAATACGACCTATACCTTCTGCGTACAATAAATGCCCGTCTCCAAGTCGAATCGGTATACGATCAGTACGCTCGATCGATGTAAAATATTCCCGCTTACTAGACATATGCTGCGATGCTCCAGAATCCAAGAACCACGCTGTTGACTGTTGAACTCCATTCGTAGAAATCAGCGACTCTCCTACTAGGGCTTTTCTGTCCTCTGTCGACTTGTTGTTGTTGGGGTGTTGCGAGTCGCGCTGCGCCGGCCGTTGAGAATTTCCTGGAAGGCTCCAGCAGTCGCGGCGCTTGTGGCCGACCTTCCCGCAGTTCCAGCAGCTCGCTTGTTTTGACTTTCTTCTATAAGCGTCGTTGTCGCCCTTTTCTCTCGTGTTATTATACACTTTGTGTTCGTTAAACTTATTTGTATTTTTCCACTCATTTTTACTTTTATTACTAGCTATAAGGGCACTTTTCTCCGAGTTTTCTTGAACGGACATTCGTGTTTCCTCCATAACTAGACGCGACGTCAAATTCTCTAACGTTTTCTCAGTAGCTGCAGCAGAATCCCAAGCAGATCGAAAATGATTATAAGTCGAGGGAAGCGTCATGAGAATCTTCGTGATCATCATGCTATCAGATATTGTCTCCTTTAGCCCTCTTAACGTGTGACATAAATCTTCGATCTTCGAAATATGGGTTGCTATATCGTCACTCGGCTCTTTCTGGAAACTGAACCATTTTTGCTGCAGTACATGAACACTCGCGTCTGAACGATTTTCGTAGATAGCATGGAGTTTGTCCCACATTTCTTTCGCTGACTGGCAGTTAAGTATGTGCGTCATTGGTTGCCTTTCTATTGATGTCACTATAAACTTTTGAGCAACACCGTCCTTTTTATTAAATTCTTTTAAGTCTGTTTCGTATTTCGTTGTTTGCGCGGCAGTTGGCTCAGCTCCTAAAACGTTAGGCTTTTTTAGAGTCCCGTTCACAACTCCAAAAGCTTCGTGAGACAATAGAATCACACGAATTTGGAATTTCCAAACACTCCAGTTTTCTACACTTTTCAGTTTAGCAATTTTCAACAGATCACTCTCCATTTTGAACACTTTTGCACTTTCGCACGTAGGCTGGCTTAGTTCAATTTTTCTTTCGACTCCGATTATACATAAAATCCTGTTTGTACGAACTGGGTGTCTGGGCCCATAACCTGTTGAATAAATGGACACACAGAGTAGTATAAAAGGAACTTTATTGGAGAAATAAACACAGACACATCCGTCTCTGACGAGCGATCAACGTGCAGTGAGTAGGGGAAGCGGGATTGTGCGCAGCTCCCTCTTGGGACTGACGGCCGAACGCCAACACATCTCATATATGACGCTTCGCATATGAGATGCACACAGTACAGCGCTACACCAGTGCTCACACACTATACTTGTGTATTCTACATTTCTAACAGAAACTAATGAAGCTTTGACCACTTGTTTATCAACTGTAACTGGTAATGTATGAATTCTATTTAAAGCATCATTCAAGTCTCTTTTCCATATAAATGAAAATCATTTTCACGTATAGTCATTTGCATATAGGGTAGGGTAAGGTGTGTAAAGACAGATGTCATATTTTGTGATATTTGATTTATCATATCCGATATTTTGTCAAATCTTAGTAGCATGCTCTGATACTCTCCACCAATGTTTCTCGTGAATTTCCGAAAGCATATTCTTTAAAGATACTGGAAAACGCTTCATTTTTTGCTGTAAAAGAGTAGAACAATTCAAAAATGCCTTTCGAGTTTATCAGCGGGATACTTCAAATAAGCATATTATGAAGAATTTCCTTCAATTTCGAACATAAATTTACGACTTAAATCATAATAAGCTTCTGTGGTAATATCAAGCACCGCATTTACTTGAATTTGATGCGAAATAAAAAACGAGAAAAAGAAAGAATACAAAATTTAAAGAAAATCATCTTTCAACGTTTCTGGATACTTTTCCTTAGAAAAAAATCTTCTTTTTGTCCGCTTAACTTTCATAGGATAAGAAAAATAATAAAATATCATATATAAAAATGTTTTTAAAAATTTTACTAGAAAGATTTGCTAATATAAAATAATGCTAGAAATCAACTTAATATTTATAGAACAACATAGACCAAAAACTTTATCAATGTAACAAAAATAACATTAATTTTCAAACACATCAGAAGTGCATTGTAGATATGCTTTTTGTTTGGAAAAAATAAAATCAATTTATGCTCCGATATCAACAATGAAAGTTCTTGGCTGTATATACATGTGTTTCTCTTCATCTGTTTATTGGACCGCACTGAAGCTTCTTTCACAACTCTGAGACCGTATCTGTAGCTGATACGATTTTAGATTGGAATTTCCGAACGAAATTGAAGTAAAATTTAGTTCTCTTTCTAAATCGTCTATGAATTACATTTATCTAAAATGCGATTCCCTCCTGTTTACTTCAAACCTAAAACAAATCTAACATGAACATTCGTACGTATCATAATTATTTGCAATAACACTTTCTTCAATAAAAACACACTTTCTATTCAAATGCATCCATAGCTTACGCGCCAATCATCAACATCGACGTCAAATTGAAACTATACGATAATTTTCCCTTCTGGCTCCCGTCCACCTAACTTCTGCTCTGCCTCTTTTCCCACCGCCACTGAATCCCCCTTCATCTTTCTCCTTCTCGCTTTTGCACGTCGTCGTAAAACAGCCCCGGCCCGGGGAAGTAGTTTCCATCGGCGGCGGCCGGAAGGCTCATAAGTAAGGATCGACTATCGATTCGCCGCCGACGCTGTACCGCCGCGCTGCACTGTCCACCTGCGACTAACCGGAAAATTTCATCGCTGCTGACGACGAATGGCGCGATCGTGCGAGGTGAATTGCGAGAGCTATGCGTTTGAAAGTTCAGCTGCGTGAATATTGCTCGATTGCTGGATTTGTTTTTGTAGTGGTTGGTTAATTTGTATATTTCGTGAGTTTTGTGGATGAAGTGTACGGAAAAGAGGATCTCGTAGTTTTGATATGACAGCAATTAGGGTACACATAAATCATGCTAGGAATCATGTTAGGTTGCACTTATATAGAGAGGCGTGGAGTTGATTCTTACTGATATATGAAGCATTCAGAACTGAAACGAAATAAGTCCATTTTTTAATTTCGTAAACATCCATCAAAATATTGAATTATTTTATGATTCCCGTCATTATTTCTCTGATTTAATCTATATGCAATTGATAAATAGCATATTCAAATATTAATTGAATTGAGAACATCTATAAAATGTCACTCTTTTATAACGTTAATGATGCAATGTTTGCGACAGTTTGCAAAATTTCTAAAATGAACTTGTTTTGTTGCGGTTCTGAACGCTACATATATAGATATACTTCTACATATAGCAGACGACACGACTAAACACTGATAAGAAAGTAACATACATTATTCGTCAGGAAAGAATAACATATAATCTGTTCATTATTTTTACAAACAAATTATATGCAGATGGTTAACTATATAATGGAAGGTTATGTTATAAATAAATATTTATTTTTAATGGGAACAAATAATAACACTTTATTGAAAAGAAATAATTGTTAAGTTTAATTAAAAATAGACAAGAAGCTTTCACGCTCGGTTTTAACGATATCTAGAGATCACGCCTCTTCGCGCACTTATCCAACGACACAATTGAGTTCGAATAATGCGGCTATCGCAATACTTGCCTTTTCGCTCGCACAGTTACGACCTACGTGGCCAACAAAAACCTTACTCGAATTAGCTAGTTCGGTTAGAGTTCTCCAATCCTGGACAAACCCCTTCCTCGAGAACACGCTCGGTTGTACGTTCTCTCGCTTCGTTTTGCGTCCGCTCGCTCTCGCGTTCCGCCAAGGTCTATCTACATCAACGCCGTCGTTTTTCCGCAACTCTCTAGTGCTGCCAACACTCCGCATTCACTCACCTCTTACATTCACACGCTCACACATACATAGATATAAATCGGAATATAACAGTTAATTCCTCGATTATTCTTCCAATCTAACATGTACAACACACTTTCATAAAATTGACTGCATTTCAAAATAATCATGCTACTCCACTACGGAATCGTGATACGAAGATCGCACGGAAAAGCTCATGAACCGGCCAATACTCATCGCTCGCGCGTGACCGTAGCTCCAACCGCAAACGCACATGGTCGAACTCCACGGATATACACACCCCACCCCCCGCGCCCATTATTACGCGAAATATACTGCTTCTGAGGCGGTCTCTCGGTCGCGGTTCGAATCAATGGCCATGCGAGACGTATCGCGCCCACACACACACACACACACACGTATACACGTTCACGCACAACGGATCGGTTAATTATCTTGGTGCGTATACACAGTTCGGGTGTACACAGTGGCAAGTCGTTATGGAGCCTCGCACGCTGGAAGCTGATAATTGAGCTCGCATTAAGGTGATTGTTAATGGTATTCCGCGTGTAGTGCTGCGCGTACACGGGGCGAATTAAAGTTCGCGCGAAATTTCCCCACAGGCGCATGGCGCGCGATAATTTGATTTGGAGAGATGCTTGATTGAAATTAATGACGGATGGGAGGTTTGGCGTAACCGATTCGTGTTTCAATTGGGAGAAATTGGGAAGCGTGCTTTATTTTTGTCACTTTGGGCACGTGCGATGGTATGAATTTTTGTTAAGTGATAAACTGTGTTAAAGAAATGTATCATTCGAATTGTAGATTATGGTAAGCGTATTATGAAGAGGAAGTTGTGGTTGATTAAAGATTTATATTTTCCATCTTATATCTTGCCAATGGAATATGAATAGTTAGTTGGACTAGAGTATGTAGACCAAATTACAATAGAACTCGGTACTGTCGGAATTCATGGGATTAGGAAGTCGTCCTTGTAATAAACATTGTTCGTTATAAGCTATACAATGTTAATATGAAAATAATTAATTGAACACTGAGAGCTGCAATTCTTGTAATTTATTGAATTAAAATATTATACAAGCAATAAAATTCCTACTCGATTCTCTACATATTTTGCATAAAGAAATATTGTGTAGATGTATCAATTTAACCATGACTACATTTGAATTTTTTATCATCACTTTGATATTACAGAAAATAAGGAAAATTGATTGGAAACTAAATTTCGTATATTTTATATATATTTATCATAGAAACCATTCAAGACAAACATTTGAAATTTATGTAGTACTCCATCGTGAGTACTTTTCCCACTGTACCTCGCTTTCGCATACACTCATATCATGAACCATTGCTATTTTAAACTGCTTTCGATACTCGCTAATATAACCGATGTCTTGTGATAAGCAACCCCGATATAAATGAATTCTACGTTACGTAAAACCAAGTAATTTCCTTATATAATAATGCGCTAGAATATAAAGTTGTAAATAACATTTCAGCGTTTCTACGATCGTCATTCCAATAAAATCCAGATTGGACTCTCGAGGCTTTGTTCGGCTGGCATTCATCGGAATATAGATATATTTGTTTCAATCCTTATATAATGGTTTCTTATTATTAGTACGTAAGAATACTTACAATTTTTCTCGAATAATCGAAATTTATATTTTAAATTAACTTTGACGCATCCTTGACGTTTATTCATTAATTAATTATTGTTTAACAAAAAGATAACAAATTTTAATTGCTTAAGTCGATTACAAAGTCTATCACGCATTTCTTTACAAAATAAACGTAATCGCAGTAAGTATGTACACATTCACCAAGTTGCACCAAGGGTAGTTTCTTGCAATTGGACGGACGTGTTAAAAGCACGGGCGAGCCAATGCGCGTGCACTTGACAGATTACCCGGGAGTAGCTGAGCAGTTCTTCGGACCCTTCTCCAACGACTTTGGAAAACTTAGATACTGCTTTTGACGTTCGCATTTCCCTTTGATAAACTCTTCTCCGGATATTCGATATGTCTCGATGGAGCATCCTTTTAAAACTGTCAACGCTGAAATTCGACAGCCTTCATAATCGCGTAAAAAGTGTAAAATTAACTCGAGTCTTACAATAACAATACCAGATGGTACATAGCAACACCAGTTAATAAGTAACCCTTGCGAAATTACAGACAGGTGGGGCAGCTAATTAATGCAATTTATTACGGAAGCAAAATTAGCAGCAGCTACGCTATCTACGAGGGCAGAGCGAAAGCGCGAAATTCAACAGAAGTCAGGCACCTCTCGCGGAATTTAATGGTCGGCATTCTCGAGATTACAAGCATTGTGTTTTATCAGCGCCTCTCACTACGTTAACGTCGTCGGCGAGCCCTTGCTCTCTTTGTACTCGCCTTAAAATGAGAAGTAAAGGTCCGCGCTGCTTGCTTACAAAAGGTGCACGAGCAGATAGTAACGGGTAATCAAACTGACAAAAAATGTCTTTCTTCCGTGGCCGATAGCGTAATTGGCTTTATGCGACTTACGATATGCAATTTTCGAAAATTATTTTACTATACTTACGGAAGGTATCATTGAATTGAAACTTGATAAGAATACAAGTAATAATAAAGTCAAAATTTAAGATTTTGTATAGTATTTATTGTAATTATATTAAACTAAAAACAGTTCATGAATGAACCATATATATTCATTTGTGCTATCTCAAAGAGAAAGCTTTGTAAAGATTATAATTTTTTTTAGACATTTGACGAATCACCACGATCGAGGTTCCTGAGTCATAAAAATAGGTTTACAATAGTTTTTTAAAGAATGTGTGTGTATGTATGTACATATGAAACCAAAATTTGTATCCACAATAACTCTTCAAGGGAAACATATCACGCGCTGACAGTTTGCAGGCATATTACATATATTTGAACTTAGAACTGATTAGATTTTATACCTGAATGGATAATATTAAACTCATTTTTTAGCAAAAATATTAATTTTTAAAAATTTGTAAAAATCGAAAAAAAATTTGTTATTTTATATGTTGAACTTGTCAAAATTACGTACGTTTTCATAAAGTTGACGTAATTTCATTTCGATCGATATATCTTATAATAACTTTAAACTAATTTTCGTGAAATAATAACAAAATATTAGTTAAAACTTTTTTTTATATCGAAAAATTTATTTTTGTCTATTAATACTTTAAATTTTTTTACTCACAATACCTAAACGCTTACCTATATCTAATGAATTAATTATGGCATTAATTTATTAATTAATAATTAATTTATTAATTTATATACCGAAACGCTTACCTATATCTAATGAATTAATTATAGCATTAATTAATAAATTTCGAATATTCATTAAGTTCCATTAGATACCTTAAATCAATTAATCAGAACCACTCTTTTTTTAGAAAGCAGTCTGCTAAGGCAGTTAGCAGCAGTTTTATTACTTTATTAAAATTAACATTTTGAGGGAAGAAGAAGCTATGTGAATCACGAGTTTCTGATCTAAAAAGCGTTTTATAAGTTATCTGATTTCTACCATAATAGCAATTAGCTATTAAAGAAAATATCATAGCCGAAGTTATTAATCCATTTAGACCCATGACCAAACCACGAAGATTAGATATTGTGAATAGATAGAATGGTATAGCGGATAGAAGGAAAGTATTTTTGGCCTTATAATAAGATGTAATAAATGTTTCATATTAATTGCTTCGAAATATTATTATTAAGTCAAAACATTTTGCATTAATAGTTTTTAACAAACAGTCTATCAAAATATAAATGGAACTATTAATAGTAAACGAATAATAACATTTTTTTATCGGTCTTTTCTTATTCTTTGCTAAAACAATGACTTTTTAAATTTTAAAAAACTTATTATTTTATAATAAAATATTATATTCAGAATAATCAATAAGAGTGAGTAAAAAACCTAAAATTAGAATATATGATGTTAATAAATAACAACAAGAATGTTTTTATCAAAATACAGTATTTTTTAATCGTTCTTATATTGTACATTATCATATTTTTTCGCAACTGGCACTTTATTGCATTCACATAAACGCAAGTACCTTATAGCACCCAATCATTGAATTAGTGACATTTCTCGTTTCAAACAGCAAAAAATTTACTTTGCAACATTAATATAGTTTTATTACATTTTCTCAAACATATTCCAAAAGAATAAGATTACTGTATACTAACCATTTTTACTTAACCATACCTATTACGAGAATATTTTTCATCATCTTTAACGCACTTTTCAACGAATACATAGTCATCTTTTAGGGAAATCGTTACATTTTCCGGAATATTATCTAATGAATTAGATCTTAAATATTGTAGTTGATTAGATAAATATAAATTTTGTATCGGAGACGAATCACTTAATGATAAGTGACCGAATTCTTTAATATTATTTGCTGTCAGATCCAAATTTTCTAAATTCATCAATGGAAGCATCCAATTGGTAGGAAGGCTCGATAACTTATTATTAGATATTGTCAATGTTTTTAAGTTTTTCAGACCTGCAAAGGCCTCTTGATCGATATATGATAATTCATTATCATGTAAGTATAACGATTCTAAGTAAGGCATTTTTACGAAAGTCCCTCCAACAATACTCTTTAATTTATTGCAATTTAATAAAAGTACTTTTAGTTTAATTTCATTTGCTATCATAGGAAACATGGAAATAAGATTTTTCTCCAATGATAAGACTTGCAAATTTCCCAATTTATCAAATGTACCCCCTTGAATGACTTCTATGTTGTTTTTTGACAGATCTAAAGACTCCAAATTTTTCATACTATCGAAGGAACCGCCTTCAATGTACCTAATATCATTGTCAGACAAATCTAAAAACAAAAGTGAATTAACATTAGCAAATGTTGCTGATGTAATTTCATCTATTTTATTTGAAGGGACTGACAAATATTTTAAACTCACTAGATTTTTAAAATAGATCTTATGTAATGATTTTCTAACAGGATTATCTAGGAAAATCCATTTCAAATTTCTTAAATCATTTAAAGTAAGAGTTTCTAGATCGTGACCTGAAAGGTCTAAATACTCTAATGTATTAGGAAGCCAATTAAATTCGTCGTGCATTATTGTACTTCCGGAAAGATATAAGTGACTTAAGGAAGGAAAATTCATTTTTGAAGCCGCGGTTAATTTTAATCGCTTTGAACTATTTCTCATAAACAGTTTCTTAAGTTTCGGATACACAGTTTGTACTTTGATGTCATACCAGATAAAACAAGAATACGAATTGCAACTTTCCTTAGAATAATAATTATTGTGAGTATTATAATGACTGTTATCTAAAATAAGTGTTTCTAAATTCATATGGCCGTATAAAAATATATCGTATAAACCGAACCGATTATTATCCAAATTTAAATATTTTAAATTAGGTAAATTAACGAAGGCGTTAGAGTCAACAGATTCTATCCCATTGCTACTTAGATCTAAGCAAGTTATGATTGGACTAGATAAAAAATGTTCCTTAATAGTATTTAAATTAAGATCAGAGAAATTTATTGTAATATTAAGACTATCGCAAATTCGATCATGATCAGTTTCTTCGTTTTTTGGGTCTGGCAAGTGCTGTAAGTTTGATTCGAGGCAGTCTCCAATCGCTATTATGATGAAGAATACTAATATAGTTTTCATCGTGAATCAATAAATCTGAAAAAATACGGTTTGTTGAAATCAGATTCGGTATGAGTATGTTATTAGCTTAATAATATTTTATATAAATTTTCCGGTGTAATAGTAAAATTGCTATGGTATATACGAGTATCTGTGGCTTGCAGGAATAACCACTTAACTGACTTTTTTTTAAAATTGAGTTTACATCGATATTAATATGTTTTTATAACCCTTTTTCGTTTAAAAGTCGTAGAAAGTACCGAAATTTAAATGTATGCCAATGCCAGCCAAGTGCATAACCACTTAACTGCACCTTCGTGCAAATGGTGCCCGGAATAAACACTTAAGTTCATTGTAGAATCGTTCATAATAGTACTTTTCGATACTATTGCGATAAAAATGACTCTTGCACGAGTGTAAGAATCGTTTTTATCACGTGTATCGAACATTATTTTTTCCACTCCGTGCTACAAGCGCCACTTTTGCGTACGCTTGGGTTAGCAAGCGTGCGTAAAAGTGGCACTTACCGCACAGAGTGTCAAAAAAGAGTTTTAACATTCTTTAAATTTTATATTATACATTTTCAACAAAATATTGTTTACGAAAAGATTTATACCACTTTAACTATTTTTTAAATAATTATTACATTTACAAAAATGAAGCTACGGTGTTCCTGGAATAACAACTTATTCAGTACATTCTCTAATAATAATTTTGGAGCTTGCTTTAAACGGGTTAAACGTTACTTTTTTATTACTTTCTTTATGATAAATTCTTTTTGAGTGAAGGAAAGCTCTCAAAATGCTCGGAAATACGTGTATCCAAGTAATAGCGTGAATAAAAGTTAATAAAAGATATAAATATTTTACAGTTTACTGATTTCAAGACACGAGTTCACAGAATATGTTATATTTAAATAACTTATTTTATTTTAAAAATTATCATACCTTTCTCAAACGTAAGACGTCTTTTACGATGTTTTATAACGACAAAGTAAAGCCAAGTTGTGACTGCAACTGCATGAAACGCTTGTTGTCAAGTACCTTTCGTACTTATATAGAGATGATAACTTATTAATAGGCAGATAACTTGAATACATACATATATTTGAGGTCAAAAAGTCAGTTAGTATCACGACAAGTATATATCTTGTGCTGATTCAATATAATTTTATTCGAGCAAAGTGCAAGGAAGTGACAATTTCTGTTCACAGAATTGAGATATTATGAATATGTATACTCAACGGAAAGATATATCGTAAATATACATTGACATATATCGTGCATATTACCGAATCAATCAGAAAGAAGGTACTCGAATATTAAAAAATCATAAAAAATGTAAATAAATTATTCGTAATATTATAGGTGATTAAAAGTGAAAATTTGGGTAACATTTTTGTCATGGTTAAAGGTCACGAAAAAAATTTAATCTATTTTCATCAATATTAATCCACAAGTTATTGAAGAAATTATACATTGTTGTGATAAAAATAAGGGCTTTTGAAAAAATTCCTTGTTCAACCTATTTTAGTAAACTACCTGACAAAAATAACTCATTTATAGACTTATTTATATAGAATTTAAAATTAGCATGATCACATAATTGCTAATTTTTTATGCTAATAATAATACAAACATTCTAGTATGTATTTTTTGCAAATAAAGCTACTATGAAAAGAAAAATTGATGGTAATACATATTTAAAAAAAAAACAAATATATTTATCGTCTGGTAAAGTAGGACTGACGTATATCCCCTTAAAGCAATTTCGAAGGAAAAATGCTCTTTAAGCAAGCAATATGCTACAGTTAACTACTGCAGTTAACAGGGGATTTGTTTTATATATAATCGCAAGTAATTAAATGTAAACCACTCTCCCTTGGATACTCGAGGAATAATTAAGAAGCGAAGTCTAAAATGCTCTAACAAAATTGCATACCAGTAAAAAGCTCGAAAATTACATTCATGTGTCTCTACCTCGTATAAACCCACAATTTCGTTGTTCTCATAAACCCCAAAACAAGCAAATTCTCAACCAAGCCCCCCAGAAATCATACAAAACTCCAAGTAAATAACTGGTCCACACGTCGCGCACTCATAAATCATTCATACGCGCTCCTCAAGAAAACCCCCAAAACCAAAAACCAAAAAGAAACCGCTAAAAACCCACCCATCCCATCTCTCCGCTACGCGCTATCCGTAAAGTCCACCTGCCGTTCTCCATGGCCTCCGTCTGCACAACCGAAGCGCAACTCTACGTGCCTGCCGCGATTCACCTCCAAGAGCAAATACGGCGCACACGCGACGCGAACTCCGCGTAAACTCGCCCTTACGAGCAGCAGCCGGCTGTTTAGCCTGAAAATGCCGTGAATAATGCAGCGGGAGGACCGTGGGGCCGTGTCGAGTTATCCCCGTTACGGGCGAGCGACTGCTGCAGAGCACGAGAAGGGCTTTAGAAAATTTTGCCAGCGCGCAGCTGGATTATAAAAAGACGCGGCGATAAAAAGGTTCATCTGCCCCGGCGAGCAGCGGCTCGAAATGCAGGTGTACGTTTGTCTGTTTGCGCTGTTGTTGTTGTCGTTTTTTTGCTTTTTTTAGAGTAAGAGCAGCGAAAAACCTCGTTAGCGTCCGCGTGCGTCTGAATTTACAAGCGGCAGTCGTAACTCACTCGGGAGCTGAGGAGCCGAGACGAGTTTTGGGGATGCTGGGGGATAATGAGGGTTTATTAATAATTCGTGCATGAATTGAGTTTTTGGGTGCTTTAGTTTAATAGACGTGGTGAATGTAGTTTTTCGTTGAATGCAAGTATTTAAGGAAATTCAGCTGCAATGAGTCGGCGTATAGAATGGCCATAGATATAATTATTTACGAATAGAATAAGTAAAGCTGAAACATGTAGTGTTAATAATGTATAAATAAAAACAGGATATTTTATAAGTGCATTATTGTTCAGTATACTGCAGTAATATTACCATTAATATATGAAGCGTGCGGAACCGTAACCGAACAAATCAATTTTAAATATTTTGTAATCTTTTACTAACGTTCCAATATTCTGCATCAGTATAGAAAAGTAATATGATGTCATTTATTTAAAAAAATCAAGATCATAATGTATAATCTTAAAAAGATATCTGCATGTAAACTTGTATGTAAACCTTTATGTAAACGTGCAAACTTACACGTGATTTTGCAGGTGAATTAACTGTATAGTGCTTTGTATGATATCATGTATGCAGATGTGCATGTGAAGATGCATGCCAATCTACTACGTGTAAATATGCAAGCAAACCTGCATATAAACCTGTATGTAAATTATTATGTAAACCTACATTCAAACCTGCACCTGCATATAAGATATAAAACCGTGTGTGATCCGAAACCTATAGGTTCATTATAGTAATTTAATATCAAGCACAGCTTTTTACTGGATACAAGATAGGAAACTTATAGGCTTCGCTTTACACACATTCAAATTAGCTTTGCGAGATTATAAAAAGGCCGGAGCCCAGTTTCGTCGAGAGACACCTCTTATGAACCTCGAGGCATGCATTAATGGTTGCAGTCTCGTGCATACAGGTATTCTATGAATTCGCTTCAGGTTTCCGTATAAGTTTTCATAGAGCTATATAAATATAAATATAAATATAAATATGTAATTGTAGTATATCATTTTTTATACGTATATTATAGATGTGTCACATGGAGCTCAGAAGCAGACTATAAAAGTCAGTCGTAAGTGTATAGCTCTATATAATAATTTCTACCTCACTCAATATTACAGTAATATACAGATCTTGCATTCATATTTACATGTATGTTCACATGCACGTATACATGCACATTTACATGTACGTTTACATGCAGGTTGTTCACACTTTTTCTGTTAAGGTTCTAAACGCTTCATATCACTCTATACCACTATTCATTGTACTCCATACCATCTTCGTGGATTAAGTAATAGAATTCTCTTGAGCTTATTCAGCAAAAGCAACTTTATTCATCCTCAAACAAACCATTTGTATATTATACATTTGCCCCTCATATACGTCGTATCTCCAAAAAGCATTTACGCCATCAGATCTACCCCTCGCAGCTAAACAGCTCTCATGTAACATTCGCAACCCAATGTAGCTTCGATGCCTCGAAGCGTATACAAATAACGCCATTATTTGAATAATAATACGCCGGGCCCCGATAGCAAGACTGAATTGCCGCGTGCGTGGCATTGATCCTCGAGCCTATTGCCACGCGTTCTCGATCGCTCTCATCTCGCGAGACGCGCTTATTTTGTTTGACTTTCCCCGCAACCCTATGCGATTGCACGCGCATTCATCCTTGTCGTTTTAACTCCTATGCGAAAGAGAGAGGGAGAGAGAGAGAGCCTTTACCGATCGATCGTTTACATTATCCACGTCTGCATGCAGGCTTTCTGTAATATTGTTTGACGTATAATATATGATTGTAGAATGGGGTGGATAGAGTTTAATGCTTTGTTGTTGGGGAAGAGTGAGATAAGAACGTTTTCTAGATCGTAATAAATTTGATTAGGTATTATGTTATTAATTTGATGTAAATAAATATGATTGTCACTGAAGGTGTTAGTTATTAAGTTATTATTCATGTTAAAATTTTATAATACAAAAGTAATATTAACTGATTAAATAAAAGAAGAGTCATTTAATTTCGTATTTCAAAGTAAATATTGATGACGTTCTGATTTTATTTGTGTGCCCACATTATGTTGTTATTGGCAATAATTTATATTTCATTATCAAAGGTTGAATAATTTATCAGGAATAATTTCGTGAAATACTTTTTTGGGCGAATTCACAATATTTATAAAGATAATTTTTCATGGAAACGATAATCTATTAAATCTTATTTCTGGAAAATATTCCTATAAAAAAGAAAATTTGTTTGAAAAATGTACTTCTCCTTAAAATATTAAAATAAATTTGCATGAATATATTTGTACAACAAAAAATACACGTATTTAATTATGTATATATATTTACTTTTTCAAATAATACGTGCATTTAAATTTTCATAAATAATATGGACATTATTCCACCACAAAACTGTAATACGATTAAAAATAATTATTCAACCAAATAACAATGAAATGAATTATTTCAAAGCAAACATTACCTCCTACAATTCGATTTCCATACAGTCCCCCCGTCACGAAAATTCAACCATCATGTAATTACTGCACGCTAACCATCAACTTTACCTCCACGCGAAACAATTCGTTATTTCGTCTCCTCCATTCCCATTCTTTTGCCCGCACGTTTCGCGAGTGATTCTCCTTTTTCATTCAAGTATGCTCCCTCCGTCCATTTATTCTCATCTCTTTTAGTTCGCCCTTCGCTTCGTCCGACTCTGTCCTCTGCTCTTTATTTTTTGCGCTTTTTCAGGGTTCACGCTGTTTCCTGCAATGCGCGCACGCCCGTCTTTTTCCGCGCACGTCACATTTTATATCCGCGCCATCCCCCTACTGCGTGTTTACACCGCGTATTTCCCGCGCAGCGGCAACGCGCAAATCTCTCTTCATTTTTGCGCGTTTCCTCGGAAGCTTTTGCTTTGCTCTTCGTGCGTTGTATTGAATAAAAGAATCTGCGAATCAGTTTACGCGGAAATGGAAAGGCAAATTCGCGTCTGAATAGTCGTTACACAATTTTCGAATTATATTAGAATTTAAATTTTTTTAATTATTAATTTGAAATAAAGGGTATGATTGTTCTTATGAGTCAATACATAAGGATTAAGTAAAGGTGATTTACTTATTAATTGAAGGATTGATTTTGAGGAATAATGAAAAAGTACATCAAATTTTATGTTACATATACCTCTTTCATAGGCAGGAAGGGCCAAAACATAACCTCATACAGTATATAACTGTAAGTCCATTTACATACAATCTAGAACCTTACAAATACGTAACTAGTAGAGTGTCACAGGTTCAGGAAAAAATGTTAATAAGGCTTTAAAAGGAGTTTTCTGGCATAAATTGCGCAAGCCTTTATAGTAGAAAAATTATCAAAAGGAAATTTTAAGTAGACGAAAAGAGCTTTGATTCCAGCTTGTTTTCATAAAAAATATTAATCTGTACTAGAATTATATATCAAAATAATAATAAAAATTTCCGAATATCCTCGATAGTTACAATAACATTGGAGCAAACTAATATTTGTGTACAAAACAACACTGAAATTAAAGATCTTTTCGTCTTCATTTATTAACATTCAGATATAATTTTTAAAGCAGAAATACTTCTGATATGATCAGAAGTGTATGTACAATTTTTCACTAATAACTAACGCCTAATGAAGGTCAATTGCCCTATATCTCCAGAACAAAGGCACATTATAAACTAAAACCCCTACGTACATTCTACACTTTATTTTTAGGTGCCAGGAGCATCTCTCGCAGATTCTCATCAAAATCCATTAATTCCCGAACCCGTGACACTCTCATAGTAATACCAGGGCGAACAGTCATGTACACAACAATACTTATCTCGCAGCACATAATATCCTTTGTTCCGTCCTATAAGCGTCGCGGTTTCCGCGCCAAATTTCTGTCACCCCCCCCTTCACCCCCTTTCCCACGTGCGTACGCGTAATTTCCTCATCCACGCCGCAATTCACCAGCACCCCAACCCGCGAAATAAGCGAAACAGAACAGCAGCAGCGAGAGCCGCGCGAGAGCTGAATGCACAAGCACGATTTCCAGGGAAAATCACACGAGGCAGAGGAGCCAATCCCGCGTGCAATAACGGTCTGCGTTCCACGTAAGAATTCGCCGCGAGCTGGATTCTTCGATATCAATTTCGAGGAAAAGAATGCAAGGGATTACAGCCCGAGGGCGAAACGTACGTGGCGGTGTGCGTGTTACATGTGTACATGCGCGAGAGCCCGTGTGTAAGTAAGGTGGATCGTGCCGTGGGGGTGGGGGGAGCGATTTACGGCGTATCGAGCGCGTTTATGCGTACGTGGATGCGTGGCGTGGAATGGAATCGAGCGGGGAAAAGGAGATGTTGGGATTGCAGGTTTTGCGGAGGAAAGAAGGAGAGATCGAGGTTGGGGTTGGAGAAGTGCAACTGAAGCATAATGTTGGAGAAATGGGCGTCTGAATATATTCGGATGTTTCTACTGCGTGTACATTTTACACAGTTTGACGACGTGAAAATTATTCTCAAACAAAACGGATTTGGATTGTATGGTTTACCTTGATGAACCTGTTTTAATTAAAATAAATAATAATTTTATGTGACTGAATGTGACAAGAATTGATTATTTTCTGTAATGTTTATATGTATTTAAAATCTAAAAGATTTAAGTGAAATTGGCTTTTATGACAATAAGAGCAGATCAGGAATATATATACACATAAGAAACCTGGGTCGAACATAGTTTTTATAGAATAAAAAATTGTTTATGATAACTGTATCACTAAACTTAATACATTTATCGAATAGAATACGTATAAATAAATATTTTAATGCTATATATGTGTAGAATTCTATACTGCAGTAATACGTTCATAGTAATGGGGACACGGCTTGTTACGGATAGAATCCATTAGTAATAAGAAAATTTAACTGTCTAATAAGTTCCCATGCAAAAGGTCTCTAAGACTCTCTGTATAGTTCAAACGCGATGACGTTCTCGAGTTTCTTATGTATGTTCTCGGCAGTCGACTTTCGGCGGTGCGAATAGAGGCTCATTCTAGCTCGAAAAAAAATGACGCCGAGACCAGATGCACTCTAGTCTTTATACAGATCGGTAGTTACAAAACGCGTTATACTAATAAGGCTAATATATTGTATTTAATAAATAACAGACTTTATCATAAATGGTGTATAAATTGTTTCAACAAAATCCTTAGGTTATTCTCGTCCCGAACGATTTGGTGCCGAAACCCGGGAATGAACCGGGGACATTTAGATGTCTACAGTAATATGTACAAAGTACTACTTTTTCAATTTTGCAATATTTCAACACGTTCCGTTTAGTTTTAGACATAATTAATCTTTCTACGCTTATAAAACACCCTATTCTTCTATAGAAAACAGTTCAAACCAGGTTTTTCATTATATATTAAATAAAATCGCTTACATCCCGCAGTAACAGATACATTTACCCTATACCACAACTCTCAATGCCCTTAAAACACTCAACGCCAAAACAATAGCCCAGCATAAAAGAACCCGCAACACACCAGCATCCCCTTTACGATATTTATTTCGACAATTCAAATGCCGTTCGCGCCGCGTCATAATGGCTATTTACCATATGAAGGCGGGACGCGTATGCCGCGATAGCTCCCGTGGCCGGGCCGTAAAACGCGCGTTATGACCCCTCCGTGGTTTCCTCGAAACTTCAAACAACCGGCGCACAAGCGTCGGCCGCAGCGACAACGAGTCCCACTGGCTACGCGCGCAGCAGTAAATCCAAGACGCAAGACGTTAAAGCCGGCCGGAGGGATGGAGCATTGTTTGAGGATCTCGTATTATGCAGTCGTGAATTAGGCTTTATCGTTGTGGTGAAACTCGCGTCGCGCGCCAGCCTCTGAATGGGTGATTTTCGTTTAATTTTATTGTTTAATGGCTTATTGTGTATGTGTGTATACTTCTGGCTGTTTATGATACAGTGAACGAGGTACGACTTATTGTCGAGTGGATAAAGTGTTTAGAATTAACTTATGTTTCCTTTATTTGGTTATGAGTAATCGAATGCAATTGTAAATTCATCCTGTTATCGATTCAACCGTATTTCCTGATATATGAATAGCTGCAGTTATTAATATAATTTTATTACAGCCTCGTAACTTTTATGGTACTCCGTGTGGAATACATGTATGATAAATGAAATAGGCAGTATAATGATCACACACGGTCATATATGTTCACGTATGACTACATGAAGACATGAATAAATTTCTGGCGGGTGATCCCTTATACGCACGGCCAATATGGCAATTACATGAATGGAAAAAAAATGCGATACTTATACGCTTCTTTACAAAATTTGGTCTAGTATATTGATTTCTATTATATAGAATACGTCAGCTTGAAAAGTATATTATGCATGAATGTTACGTTTGTTATTTATAATATATGATTTTTTTGGGGGCCTACGGTGGCACAGTCGGTAGAGTGTCGGATTTCCACACAGGTGACCCGGATTCGATTCCTAGTCTCTGCCGATTGATACAAGCACCTCTGTAAAAATTGCATGTGCTTTGTTTACAAACACACCGCAGACACCCATCGTCGTGAAAATATGGTGACGTTAAAAAAAATAATAAATAAATATATAATATATCATTGGACAAAATGATTAAAATTTTACCAAAATATGGTGTTTTGATACCCGTTATCGCCAAAAACTTGTAAATTATGCTTAGAAGTAAATAAGCGATTTCTTTCAATTCCATTTGGCATTTGAATCTATTGATTTAGTGTTAGAACAAAATTTATATTTGAAACTTTTTAATTAGTTGCTCATTATGAGTAAAATATAAAATACATATTTTTATATCAAAGCATTTGTCATTCTACAAACTTGAGCTTTATTAAATCATTCCTTGTGTAGAATTTTTTGAAAATTAGTGTGAATCTTTTTAGAAATTCTCTAACAAAATCGGGAAGAAATCTCATTTTAACCAATAAAGTTACTCCATTTAAAAAATTCGACAAACATTATTGGAGGACTTCAAAAATTTTAAAAACGTTCTTGACAGTGAAAAGTGTCATCGAGTCGTTATTGATTAAAAATAAAATTAGAAATGAAAGAGTTTAAATACTTTCTAACAGTTTACACCCCAATTAAGTATAGATACCGCCGCGCAATACTTCTGATTAAATGCATTTAAATTTTTTTGAAATCCTGCAATAAGGTTAGCGAAAACATGCATTCGATCCAATGAAGAGTATTTCAAATAAATTCAAACATTCGATTAATAGAATTGTACGTCGAGTGTACTATCGCCTCAACTAAAAATGTACTTGTACGTATACAAGAACCATTTCCACAAATTTTTAGCGTGTAAAATCACTCACACAAACGCGTTTTCTACGTATAATGTAAACATCAAACAACACCAAAATCAATTAAACCACAATCCTCGCAACAAACATCAAGTTCCCCAACGCTTTTTTTCCCGAAACCTCCCCCCAAAAAAGTTAAACGCGCGCCACGCGACAAAGTTAACTCGTTATCTCCCGCAGCTATGTCCAGCTTAGCTCGTTAATTCTCACCCCTCTCACCCTCCTCGTTCCCTTTTTTCCTCTATTCCATTTTCGCTGTTCAAGCTTCGCATTGCTTCGCGCGCGCTCGATTGTCGTTTGTATTAACACGCGAACTATATGCACCGCTCTCGAAAATACCCCATTGTCCGAGCGCAGTATCGCCTAACCACTTTCTCTCTCTCGCTCTCTAATTGTCGATGCGAATATATAACGCGCGTGCGATTATAGATACGCGCGTGTGGAAAACTTTTTCGCTCAATGCTGCATACAGGATTTGGGTGTAGGTGCATGTGTATAGGTATAGGTTGGGAATGAAGGTATGCGCGAGGCATGACAGATCGCGAGTGTTATGGATGCGGATGCCACTGACCCATTGTGCGAGCCGCGAGCATTGTTTTGAGCGCGATCCCTGTTATTTAATGACGGTGTTCCGGGAGCGGTATTACAAAGCTTTCGGGGACTTTGAATTGGACAAAAATGCACAATGACAGGGGGAATACTTTTGGAACTTTGCTCGTACGGAGTTGAAAGGGATTTTTGGGGGATGCGTGTACACGAGAATTTTTCTTTTGTTTTGTTTTTGCTTTGGCGCGTGGCAGCGAATTTTAAACAACTTTTATGGATGTACAATTTCGAGGAAAATGACAGCGTGCTTTATGAAAAGTTACAAAATACAAATTTTTATTGTTTTTTTATGCAAGCAATATTTTAATGTAATAAATTTAGACGGAATAATAGTAGTACAAGTATTCATTTTAGAATAATCTAATTCATTCACGATATTTATATACCTACACGGGCATATCTGAAAATTTCGCGTTTTTAAAACATAGAACTATTGATAATCATTTGAAAATGCTTTGCTCTAATTTGTCCAGGTATCCCTGTAACAACGTAAACAAGCCTAAATATTGTCAGATACCAATACAAAATGAGTTTTAAAAATATGTTTCTGTACCTGCCAGAATTTAGGAGAGTTATTACTACAGACCCAATTTAAATTCACACCTGACACTATTTAGAGGTATTTACGCCACTACTAACTCATTTTACATTCGCACCTGACAATATTTAGGCGTGTTTACATTGCTACAGGGATATTTGGATAAATTAGACAAATATTTCAAAACGTTCCGAAATGTTTCGCGCAAAGTGCAGGCATTTTGGAATACACCCAAAGTAAATTGATTCAGGGCCTTTTAACAGCTAGATTTAAACGACGCTCTTGCCAGTTTAGGATTAAAATATTCATTTTCTTTTCAATAACTTCTTACGGTATACAAGTGTCTTTTGGCGGAGTTCTTTGAAATACCAATATATAATCATACGATAATTTATTATAACAAATTAGAGCCAAACTGGTTAATAACATACTTATTACAACTCAAAATAATAATTGTAAATTCTTTATCTTATTATCTGCTCTTTTATTTTTCAAAAATAAATTTGATCCATTTGTAACTATTTTATTTTCAGATACTATACTGTTTTCAGTTATGTACATAAATTGAATTGTTTCAAAATTTTTGACAGGATTACACTAGATTGCCCAATGTTCATTATTTGAGGAATTTTGCATGCATATGAATTGTTAAAATAACTTCACGTAAAATCAGTTAAAAATTAAATCTCTCTTATATTACGTTTTTCTCAAATATTTATTTTAAACCACCTCAATAGCTAATTAACTTTGAAAGTTCATTACGGTAAATTTGTTATATTACGTTGCGCAAGACCTCTCGCTATTTACAAAGAAATTTTCCACTATTTCACCACCACACGCACGGACACTGGATACTAAATTGTAAAAAAGCATGTCCAACGTACTGTAAAAAAGCACTCAAAACCCTTACATATTTCCTGCTTATCTGCAAGCGTTATATATCACAAGCGAAAAAAAGAGATGCTCAAAGAGGCGCAACGTAATATAATTTCAACCGAATTCATAGTTTACAGGCACGAAAAATTCGCATCTAATTAAAAGAGACGATCTTGAAAGTATTACATTTCTTCCGGAGTTTAGTGTGCACGTGCGCGCATTGTAAACTGTACTCTTTAACAATAATTCGCTGAAAACACGTGCAAGATTCGATAGAATCTTACAATTCCTTAGTGTAATATGATAAATGTTATTATTATCATATTAAACTTTCAAAAATTATTTGTGAAAACCAATTAGTCGATTGATACAAATTTTGTATATAAATTCATATTTATAATTGTGAATTGGAATTAAACGATAATCTATAACACATGATTGAAGTTGAAATAAAGACTTTATTGTACCAATGCCAAAATTTCGTTAATAGATTTATGAAGCTAGAAACTATATAGTTTTGAAATATTTTATTTCTAAAAACATACGTTATTTAAAAACAGCGTAGCGCAGTAAAATGACCGATTTATCTAACAGAAAAATAACTATTAACTCAAAAAAATCAACTTTTTCAAAATAGATTGAATATGAATTTATTTCGATTAATTTATAACAATGTTATAAATGTTTAAGTATAGATAGAAACAAAAGTAGACAAATCTTTTTTTTCTGTTTAATACTGATTTATTATTTATTCATAATTCTTTTAGCTTGAAAACTTACAGAGTTATATGATGAAAAAAAAGATATATGATGTAAAACGTAGATGTCGCATTTTTAATTAAAATAACGCATCCAATTCATAGTAAAATATCAAATAGGTACTTCGAAAACACGGGCTTTCAGATTAAAATACAAGCGCTGCATACGTATTAGGAAATACATCTCAAAGCATTATGATAATCCGTTTCCCGGAAGAGAAATACTCTCCAAGTAAATTAAGATAATTCACCTTACTAAATATTTAATTACTCAGGAAGTAATATATCTTGTGTAAATAAATATTTAAGTTCCCAGCTTCTAAAGGAAAATTCTGGCGAGTCTCTAAATATTTTATCTGATTGTGAATGCCTTAATAAATGCTAAAATTACAAAAAATCTCCATTCAATTATTTTAACGAAAAAAGTCCGCTTACTCTAAAAACTAAACTACAAAAAGCAAAAACATCATTTTATAATAGACACCATTTTGACCAGTAGCAGCAGCAGCAGCCGCACGCGCAAAATTCGCCTCGCATTCATAAGGCCAAAACGACAAAACGCACACACCCCCCAACACATAACTGCATCCGCACCTCCCACGGTTTAATTAGCTCCGAAGCCAGGAGCCTCGCGTAAAGCCAAAAACGCACCGCGCGACCGAACGGACGAGAAATCTCTCGTACAATGCCCGCCTCTACTTCCTCTATTTCCCTTATTTTCCCTCCACCGCCTACTGCATGTACAAACACACCCACACGTATATATATATATATATATATATATACGCATACTCGCTAATTAAAGGTGAAGCTTGAAACACGGCGGTATACGAGTCGCGTTTCAGCCTGCACCTGATTTCTCCCTACAAGAGTGTATATAATACGAGTGTACGTACATTTGCCGTACATGGGCGAGCTTTTTATATAATGGAGAGGAGAGGTTTGGTATCCTCGAGGGCACGAGTGGCGCGGTAGTCTTCGCGAAGTGCAGCTGCAGAGGAGTGCAGTCTTCGTCGGGATTTTATAACGGATGTTGTACACGCGGCTTTCGTTTCTTTTGGCCTATTATACGGAAGAGAAGAGGTTAGTGGTTAATGAAGAGAATCTTCTCTGAGGATGGGGATCATGATTCGGTTTTATTGAGGTCAACATCAATGTATACTACTTAGATTTGATGCACGTTTATATGCTATTAAACATCATCTCTAAACAGTTTTCAGTTTTGCTTCCTCCTAAAGAAAGCTTTGTAATAGTAAAAGAACAGTTTTCTTAAAAACATGTTAGAAATATATATTGGGCCATTGGAATCAAAATACACTATTTTTAGAAACTTTCCGTATGGATGTGCGTATGTGTGTGTGTGTGTGAGTGCGTGCGTGCGTGCATGCGTGCATGCTTGCGTGCGAGTATGCGCGCATGAGTCCGTGTATCTGAATCTGAGCATCAGAAAATAAAAATTCGTAGAACTAAAATATTGAAAATCAATAATTTTATACAGATTAAAATATTGAAAATTTTATATGCAACCCGCTAATTTGGTACGGGCAGTAATTACCCGTATATTAAAAAAAGCAAATTAACAATTTTCCATATTTTAATCTATAAAATTATTGATTTTCAATACTTTGGCTATAGAAATTTTTTTCTTCCATATTTTCACCCTTACGAATTATTTTTTCTATACTTTGGTCTTTTAATATTTCTATATTTAATACTAATATTTTCCGAATATTTTTCTTTCCAAATTTAACTTTTCAGAATTTTCCATTTTCCATAAAATATTTTTCCAAATTTTACTTTTATGCAATTTTATCTTTCCGAATATTTAACTACCCCCTAATTTTTGAGCCAATTTATCCTTATTTTGCCATGAAAGGAAAACATCGAAAAAAAAAGATTTTCTATGTTGAACGATAACTTGAGTAAAACGGCATGATTCCTTATGAAATTATTTCCAGAAAGGTAGCTTTTAACTATCTCTTTGCTGAGTTTTTGCCCAGTTCATGAGATCTTTTATTTTTCAAGATATTTAAGGTTATATTTTCTTTCAAACTTTCATTTGATCGCTTATATCTCGAGAACTACGCGATCATTTTATGCCAACTGGAGCTCATTTCTTTCATTTCTTAATGAGAATTCAGAATTGAAAAGAAATTTTAAGATTCATCGACTCGTCTTTGTTTTACAACGATTTTTCTTTTTTCGTTATTCTGTATTCAATGAGGTATATTAATTTGGTATGTAGAAATAATATGATCGCTTCAATGTAAATGCATTAGAAAGAGAATAAAATTATCGATCTTCCCCGACACGAATTTTTATAAGCTATTTTCCTTCTTTTGTTATATACGAAAACTTGGTCCTCGTCAAAGTCGGAAAGCTCTCATACTTAGACCTAGGGGGTATGAGGTTGTCACCCTTGGGACGGTGAAGTCACCTGCGATCGGAACGGGATCCAAAGCGTGCGGGTCTAATTTACTACCATGGCACATAAAACCCAAAACCAAATAAAGAGGAACTTAAGGGTGGGAACCTGGAATGTTTGGAGTCTATACAGAGTGGGCAGGTTTCGAGAAATCATAAAGGAAGCTGATAGGTACGATTTAGATTTGATAGCAATACAGGAAACTCGGTGGGAAAGTGACGGGCTACTTGCATCGGGTAACTACACGTTTATATATGGAGGCGAGAGCAAACATGCCCTAGGTACAGGATTTCTCATAAGCAAAACTATCGTACATTCGGTTAAAAGTTACAAATTCGTGCACGACAGGCTATCGTATGTTGTTATCGAAGGGAAATGGTATAGGTATGTAGTAATTAATGTACACTGTCCTACGGAGGACAAGGAGGACGGAGCCAATGCCTTTATTACGAAACTCTATTGCAGGTAATCGATCAGCTCGCGTCTTACGACAGAAGAATCTCCGACACTCTCCTAGTAAGTTACTTTTCGTCCCACAGAAACCAAGAACACTAAATGATTTTTGTTTGCAAAAATTTTCTATTTAAGGGCTAAAACGCATTTCTAAATTATTTTGCGAAGCTTTTTTCAATGTTTTGAGAGTCTCGTCCTTAACGAGTTGATAAATTATTTTAAAACGCTATATCTTTTATTTATTAATAGCTTAAAAAAGGTATGTTCTATTAACGGTTTTTAAGGAAAAAACTTGTTCTTTTTTCTAATATATGTTTAAAATAAATATCTTTTAAGTAATTATTAATGTGGGACTTAAATTTTATTGTTAGTGTCAATAATGTCATACAGCAATAATTTACCTTATCGATTTCAAAACATCGTAAAATGGAAAAATCGTAATCATCCTAGCTAGAATAGAAAAAAACATACGGGTCGAATTGATAACCTCCTTCTTTTTGATGTCGGTTAAAAATGATTTCTACTCTTAATGGCCTTGGAAAGACCTTAGCAAGGTTGTACCACAGAAATAGCAATTCAGCTGTTGCTCTTTTCCAATATGAATAGTTATTTTTTATTATTTTAAATTGTGTTTGGCATATGAACCATTAATAATTTAAATTATAAAGTAGTATTTGTATCAAAAAGGAGGAGTGTATATTATACTTTCTTTCGGCTAATGCTCAGTCGCCTTTTACCCATATAGCAAACATCACGCTCGATCAGAAAGCATCTTCTTTAGAATATACCATGGTGTATTCAATTTTTTTACACCACGGGCCTGAATTGTTTTCGACGTATAAATGTACAAAATATATGAATCAAAGACTGTTAATTGATTTACCAAAATGCTTTCAAAAGTGCAGCATCCAAGACGATCCCCGAAGCTTCCGAGTTAAGTTTTGCGACATCTAGAGCACTCGAGCCAGTATTCAGTGCACAAGAGCCAACATTCTGTGCTTCCTAACTAACATGTAGTGCATCCGAGACAGCATTTAGTGCACCAGCGCCAATATTTAGTGCACCAGCATCAACATTTATAGCTGTCGAACCAACATTTAGTGCATCCGAGCCAGCAATGGAACGTACAGCTTTCGAGACAATTTCTGCGACATCTACAGCACTCGAGCCAGCATTCAGTGCGCGTGAGAGAATATTCGCTGCACACGAGACAACATGCGTTTGTCAGCCTCCCACTTATTCATCGGATGTAGTAAACACACCAGTAGTGGTTAAAACGGAGCCCATGATGTTTGACTTTGGCACTCCGAATTTCAAGGAATCTTCTGATTTCGACTACTTGCACCTGATGCACAGATCGCCGGAGCTACTACGTTCGGAGGATGGCTTTTAAATGCGCTGAAGCAGGAGCGAAAAGATGATTCCACTGAAACGGCAGTGAAGGCACATGAGTTCAAGAGGAAGTACGATCATTTTGTGGGTTCGATCATGGGGACTGATGCAGATGCAGTTGCAATGAGTGAGAGTTTTCTCAAGGAGTTATATAGTGTTTTATCGGGGTGTTATAAATGAACAATGTCTAATTTATCATCGCGATGTACACAACATTTGTGTATATTAATATTGTTAAAAATTATAGTGAGGTTTAATAATTTAGTATTTGCTAATGTGTAAATGTATTATAGTTTTGTATATATTAAAATAAATTAACTGTATTTGTAATTGAAACTTGTCTTATTATTTACAATAATAAACCTTATTATTTTCTCTTCATGTAAAAGTTAATGAAATTTCACTATTTATTTTATGTGTACATTTTTAATACTGGTAAATTTTAATGTTTTTACAATTAGTTTTATGCTAATAGTTAAATCAAACCGTAACTTGAAAAATAGAATGTTCATTTGAGATAGTTTAAGCAAAATATTAGAGTTGCAACTCAATCGATTAGAATCATTGTACAATCATAGAAAAGTTGTATTAGTATGTTGGTATATTAGTTCATATTGCGTAGGTCTTGCGTCGGTATCCCTTTAGGCAAGTGGCTAAGATGATCGACTGTCAACCAGGACGAGGTTCGACTCCCCATCGAGCAGTTTTTCATTATATTTTTAATTTCTTACTAATTTTAAAAATGAATGATATAATAATACTAAATTAAGTAAAACTTAATACCCGTAAATAGTTAGTAAATATGTGCAATATATTTAAATGCTTTAATTGTTCAATTTTTTAAACAATGAAATTTCACTATTTTGACAGTGAAATTTCACTAATTATTATAGTGATTCTGCTTCAATAAGTGATTATTCACTGGTTCAAATTTAGAGAGTACATGTGTTTTATAAACAATCGAACGTCATTTTGCAGGTTTTGATAATTTTCGAATTTTTATATTGGTAAATCCTCCTGAATTTTTTCAAGAAACAAAATAAGACTTTTAAAATTCAAAACGAATGACAAATACAAAAATCTCCACTGTTTCGTCGAATCTTTCTTTCATTGCAATACGGAATTTTGATAAAAATAAATGTTCAATCAGACGAGGATAACTTGTTTTATAATATATTAAATTCTATTCAAAAATGTTTCTATTTTAAGGTCAATATGACGATAGAACCTCCTTATTGCCGGAAATTTAATGTTTTGCCATCAATTATATACAAAATTATTTTTTAAACGTATACACCAACACGTATTAGCTATTTTAGCTTGACGTAGTCGTATTTATTTTCATCGCCGTCGGAAAATCCGTTTTACGTCACAGTTCATATTAAGAAAAAAGTACAGATGGCTTATTGCTAACACTATTTTAATGATACTATAAATAATAATAAGAAAATTATAAACCTGACCATAGATGTGATGAACCACAATATTTTTTAAGACAATGCGGTGTTCTTTAATAACAATCATCAAGATTAAGTGCTGCATGTTAAGCACTATGACAAAGTATTTCTAACAATTTTCATCTAACTATAGCATTTTTAATACGTAAGTGTACATAACTACCTTGTGATGAGCGAACATTTATCAATCTTTCCTATGTTTTGGTTTACTATGCGCTCTTTTAATTGTTGTAATTTGCAAAAACTCGCGAGTGTAATTTTATTCATCTTGTGGTGCTATATAGCAATCCGGAAACTGGAGATCTCTCCTACCACTTATAAAGGCAACGAATTTTGGACTGTATATTAGTGGTTAGTGATCGTCGAAGGAGAATAGACGTGTCAGTTGCTGTTCTTACACCTTTGGCATTATGAAGTTATACGTTGTATGTGCTGTCATATTTTGTGCACCTTCGGTTTTTGTAAGTGCATGTAAAAATATATTTAATTTTTCAAAAATACGATATGCTAATTTTAGATATAACTAACGAGTTTCAGTTCTCTATAAAAGTGATACGATTTTATATTATTATGTTACTATAAAAAACCTACTATATAAAAGTTGAAATTTGCAGGAACGTATACACTTTATCGACATGTTTCACATTTCAACTTTGTTGAAACGTTTCGTTGTTATTTCATTATTATATCAGTTAGGATGTTTGCCTTATGAAAACTAATCGATTTCGTTAATAAATAACAATAAGTGATAGTATTTGTCACAGAAGCTGCCCTTGATTATGTATACTGTACATACAATATTTCATGAGCTAATACTATTGTAACGTATCTTGCCATATTTAACGAAATTAAATATTTTAGCAACATCTATCATAACGTTGATAAACAAAAACAAAAAATAAAAAGATAATTCTTTTTATTTAAGGGATTTTAAAAAGACTAAGTGATGGTTAATATGTTTACAGGGCACGTTTGATCTTTCTGCAGCAGATGCTTATTTGCACAATCAAGAAACAGAATGTGCCAAAGTTAGTGGAGCTAGTGACTGTAAGTTTACATACAAACATTTTGAAAAATAATAACTAAAACTATAATTATTGATAATTTACAATAAAACATTATTTGAAAAATGATTTTTTTTATTTGTATAAACAGTCGACATTGATCATGCTAGGAAAACTCGATACATACCTGATAATCAACAAATGAACACATTTTCAAAATGTATGCTTGAAAAATTCAACCTAGTGAGTATAATATCGTATCTATTGCATTATTTAATGTAATCAATATATCAACACATTATAAATTTTATGTTATAATTTAGATGAAAAAAACATTCTTCGAATGTTCTTTGAAAATTATCTACTTAGTAGATTAGAAAAAATATTAATTGAATTGAAAACATTTTTGACTATAATTTAATCTCTCCTAATGATATTTAAGTCAATATATTGTAGAACAAAGTATATCCTACTCTACCTAGAAATTTTTTTTTATTGAAATTCCGTTATTGCAAAAGTAGTGATTAGCAACTAAAGAAAGATTCGACAAAATAGTAGACTTTTTTGTTTGTTATCCGATTTGAATTTTGAAGATCTCATTTTGTTCTTTAATAAATTTCTCTTTAATCCGATGATATACGGAATTTCGATAAAAAAAGTTTGTCTAGTTCGACAAAATTAAACTCCTTATTTCATAATATATTTTTTGTGACATGTATATTCTAATAAAGCATCCTTAAAAGAACGTATAAGGACAACAGAAAAAATTACGTAACAGTGTTTAAAATTGAGTCTTACAGAAATATTACAAGTATAGTAGCAATTTAAATGAATTAATACATGCCAACGTTCGATAAAAAAATAATGGTATGAGTAATATTGTAATAATGATATCGATGAATTTTAAAGATTAGTTACGTTCAATGCAATATTTATGTATGAGTGATTCTTTGTGAGTTCATCCAGGTTGTCACCCTACATTTTTTATTTTCCTTGACATTTTTCTTATCGATTTCTATGAATGAAAATAGGCAAAAGCCAGAATTTCAATTTCAAAATATTTTTTTTACCTTAGAGAATTTTTTACTACTTTTATCAATTTTTAAAAACAATTTTTTTTAAATATTGTTTTTTTTAATATTGCTTCAAATTTTATTGTGATTTGATCTTTTGGAATCTGAAGTCATGTGTTTTAAGGTAAAATTGTAGGCTGAATCAGATTTTGAAGCGAAAATTTTTTTTACATTAAATACCTCAAAATTAGTATTTAATGCAAATATGAATAATTTAGGCATGCCTTGTAGCTCAGATATAACCCCATGCGCCACTTAAAATTTTTCTTTTACATATGGAAAATATAACAAAAAGTCTAATCTTTTTGATATAATATGTAAAATTTTATATACCCATTTGCCTCTGTTTGTGACTTTTATGCATTTGAAGATGTATTAAATATGCAAGAAATTCGATTATTTTCTTTGGCACAGTACTACATCCCTACTGCAAAAGATAAACTATGCCAGGTGTTAATAGAATGAATTCTAAAAAACTATAAGTAATACTAAAGTAACGTTCTCTTTTAGATGTACAGTGATGGATCGATTAACTCCGATGTTCGTTCGTACCGTTTCGTCGATAATTCAGACTACGCACAACAGGTTTCTGAAATGTGCAATATTAAAAGTAAGTAATTTTACAAAAAATTATTGAAGTAAATTAAGTATTGAGAATATGTACTTTTTCTCGAATTGCAATCATAATTTCAGGAGGTAGAGATGCTGAGGATACTGCAAGGAATATTATGATTTGTTATTTGAATGGAGATCAACTCGTCTTAGGGATTACACCACGAGTACGCACATAAAGAGAATATAACAAATTTTACGATTAAAGTTTGGAAGAAAATCTTTTTCTATAACTCACCTAATGAACTATTTTTATTTATTGTATCTAATAAATTGTTTCTATCTTCTTTTGTATAATTATTTTACTGAATATGCTGGTCATCTAAAAAATAAATTGGATTAAAATATCTATTAAATCAACATTTGGTCAAAATAACAAATAACTAATCCTATTTCGTTCATACACTGTAGTTTATTATAAAATAATGTAGTTTATTATAAAAATAGTACATTTTTTAACTATATGGATATAGTTTTAAAACTTCTTTGAAGAATATACAAACTTGCATGATAAAATTACATTATAAGAACAAAAAGAACAATATTTTTTACGCAAAAACGATAATTTCTGAGAGAGGCTAGAGAAGAATAACTTCTAAATCATCCATCTGTCTTTACTTTTAATTATGCAAGAAGTGTGTATACACGATTTTTGTGTTAGTAATTACTCGTAATTAGACATCGGTCAATTCACGCTCATTTCTTTCTTATTTTGATAATTGCGATATTAATACGAAATTTTACCTAATTTGTATTTTGCTTTTGTACACTCGACGTGGGAAATTTCTGGTTGAATGCGTTTGAAATCCTCCAATGAGATGAGACCAATATTTATACGTACAAATATTCAAATAAAATAATACTATCTCTCTGAAATGATGTTATCCTAATTAAAAACAACAACTCTCCAGAGCAATATTTTATAAATATTACAAATTAAATGAAAAATCTGTTTCCCGGCATTTGCCGATAATACGAGGGTTTATCATCACTTTAATTATGGAATACTCTAAAATCGTTATATATAATAAAATTATTAATCTCTTAGAGCAATGAAAAATTAATTGGCAAAAATGTCAATTCCGTTGTCTGGTTGTTATCGAATATCATAGCTTTAGACCTCAAGAACCAGAGGAAAAATGATTTTATAATATAAAGTTCAAGTGAGTCCTCTACTGATGTAACAAATGTCTTTCAATTTTGTGCAAAAATATTAAAGCCTCGGTAACTTATTTTGTTATGATTAAAGAAGGCAAGAAAGATATTTTAAGAATTTTAAAACGCCAACATAAGATATTTTAAAGAATTTTAAAGTTTCATAATTGTTAATAAATCTTAATTTTATGCAATAATTTGTATGTACTAGTATAAATACTAACCTGACTCGAATTGTATGTAGTATAGAAAAGAAAAGAATATGAAAGGTTTAAAATATGCATGGTTGTTGTTTTGCATTCTACGTAAAGAAACTGACATACACATGTATATGTAATCAAATTTATCGTTTTTGTATATTTATTTTGAAAAGCATGGCTTCCCTAAAATAATGTTAATAAGCTATACTATTTGTGCTAAAAGATAATTTATTACACAAAAGTAATAATAATTCACTATACACAGTACTTTTTTAGTTCTTAGTTAATTAGTCGAAATAATCTTAACTGAAGAGTATAATATAAAAGAGCTTCATTTTTAACTGAATGTTTGCATTTTTTATTATATCAAGACGCGCGGTAGCGCCACGATGGCAAGTATCTGTACTAGGTATGATACGAAGCTTTCGGGGCCGCTCCGTGAACCTTATACTTTGATTTCGTGGACCTTAACCTCCTCAAAATTTCGAGTACATTAATTTGTAATGCTATTTTGTATATTATACAGTACATTGGTATTTATTTGATAGTTATTAATTTTATCGTTGAAATAAAAGAAGGTTCACTTGACACGATTAATTCTTTCAGTAAATACAATAGATTGAAAATTAATTCTCAAAAAAGCTTTTCATTTTCGGTATTCGGATGTTCGATTTTTGTCTCTTCCCTCATGACGTCTCGTCCGCTTTACGGTTTTATTTTATACACAAATATATATATCGACACATGTCAATGTTTACAGTACAAGCCAGAGACGAGGCGGACGGCGAGTTAAAATATAATCTCAAATATTATATAATAAAAATATGTCAGATTTTCTTTTCATAAATTTATATCTCCGGCTTATTTGATTCTATCCCAATGTGCGGCACTAGTTGAGAGTAAAAGTAGAGACCAGCATACGCGTCGCAGTTTCCAGAAGTGAGGTTATGTGACCTTTTCGACCTGAAATCGAGAATTAAACACAAACAATTTTCCGCATGGACATGACAAAATCCTATACTGCACTCGGGAATAATGAGGGCTATTGATGCCTGCGAGTTTGCTACCATCGCTTCTATTCGCTCGGTTGGCAACTCACTTGCGGGCGTCAAAAGCCTACGAATTTAAATTATTTTTTTTTAATTTAAAGAACTTTTAAAATAAGCAGCAAGTTTCGACCATTTAGGGGAGAAACAGATTGGATGGCGCAGCGGCTTCGATGGCGCACCTTATTATCTACAATATTTCTTTGGTTTTAAATATTGAAAATTCTCTTATTCGATTTAGTAGTACTAAAGTAGCATAACAAAAATTATTGAAATCCGAAAATGTTCACGAAAGTTATTGAGAAAAACACAGAAAAGTACGGTTGAATCATCTTTGATGTAAGAAAAGTCTACGTAAAAAATATTAATAACTATCGATCTGCATATATGTAAAATAATTAAAGTACAGGTACCAAAAGATAGTTTATGTTGTCTGTTTTTAGATAATATAATTTGTTGTTACATTTTTTTACTTTATAATTAGTAATTAACCTATTAACGTGAATCGAGAATTAGTAGTAGTAACGTCATAATATCTATTTTGTTCGATTGCCCGCCTAATTTTTTACTTCCTAAACTGAAAAAGCACTTAAATAATTGACGTACGTTACTGCGAATACGTGAATCGTAAAATTATTAATATTTTAATTCAGCGTTTAAGAAAATTAAGTAGAAACAATGATTTACTAACACCAACGCAGGTCACAACGATACAGTTTCGACCGTTGTTCACGTTAAGGGGATAAGTAAAATTTAAAAAAAAGTCCTACGCGTCGTTGGAGAACGAGCGATTTCGCTCTGAATATTCAAAATTTTTGTATGAAACTATCCATAAGTAAAAGGAGATACTTACTATGTATAAGGTATGTTAATTATGCATTAAATATTATGAAAATAAAATGTTTACTTGCTTTCGTAGCGTGTGTGTAGGTACTCATGTAATGTTTTGAGGTTACATTAACAACATACGCTATTTCCTTTGCACGTGGGTTGTTTTGCTTATAAAGTATTTATAATCTATTGTATACAGTATTTATAATTTATTGAATTTTATTTAAAGCCACTTTTACTAAAACAAATAGCTTTATATAAAGAAATATGATGCTATAATATACTTGACCAACCAACCCGTTATTGTCGGGTTGGATGGCGCAAAATAATTTTTTTATAACCGTTAATATCAATAATTTATGAATGTTATATGAGTACAAATTATTTATTTTTAAAGAAAACATGTTTAACTAGAATTGTGCATAGTTTTTTTTAAGTTATGACTTTCTTTTCATTTAAATGATATATAATGAAGCTACGGTCCGTCAATCGTGCAGCTTCTCCCCTAACTCCAAATTCTAATCAGTTCTATATATAGTGGCCTTTAAACGTTATGGTGAACACAAAGATTTGCGCACACACACGCACACACGCACACGTACTCGCAACCACCCGCATACACGCACATACGCACACACGTGCACACACGCATCCTTAAAATTTTACTAAATGGTTAATTAAAGTATCTGACCAATTTTTTGTAGAAGCATTAATAAATTGAATGTAAATAATACTTAAAATTACTACCTAAATAAAGCGCAACATTTAATAATACCAATTCCACATTTTGATACGTTACTATGACGTAGGTTACTTTGTTACTAAAAGAAGTTGCTTGGAAACCACAATATTTGAAAAAAAAAAATCATTTTAGTCGCAATTTGCAATATTCATACTTGCTCACTTTAATCAATTCTACATATCGTCTAACAGAAAAATTATGTATGTGAAAAAAATTATTACTTATTTGAAAATCGTTACATGTATTTAGTAAAATACATACGTATACTACAGTATAATGAAAAATGAAGTAGTCAGTTTGCCCTTTAAAACAATAAGAAATGAAAATATATTTAAATTGAAAACATTATAAATGATTAACTCTATCACTGCGAGGAGCCACTCAGACATCACATCTAGTAAGTCCCCCGTTGAAATATGCGCGGGGTGGGGGTGCGGAAAAGTTACTACATTTTTGAAGGCTTAAAGACAACTTCAGTTTATACGATCTGAAATTTGTATGTAATCAGGCGATGTCAGGACTGAATCACCAGAAGTTATCTCCAAGCCCCCTTCCCATACACACACACATACACACTCACACACGCACGCACGCACATGCACGTACACATACACAAACAAACACAAACAGACACACACATACACACACACTCACACACTCACACACACATGCACACGCACACGCAGAGACATACATGCACACACACACAGACACATTTGTAAGTACGTTGAACAAAAATAAACAAAAAAAAAAAACACAAAAATAAATTTTACTGTCACACAGCCTTCACTTTGAGAAAGCAGAATGAATTGTAGCAAAAGCCAGCTTTATCTCGATAGTAGCTATGGTCTAAACCACTTTCTCATATAAAATAGTACATTACGCAACTAGTGCGCAAAACAGGTGATTATGCCATAGGTATAGTTGGTCGACAAAACACCCACGCGAGGATTGCCAACTTTGTGCACCTGTTGCGTAATTTATTTTTTTATAAACGATCGCGCAATACTCGACTTTTTCCTACTAGTGTGGCGTGTAAGAAATACCCGATTATCGCATTTAAAGCAAGCAGTGCGCAAAGCAAATTGTTTCGTACACTCAACGTGTGAAACTAAGTGCTTCGCACACTTCAAGGGTGCGCGAATTACGCGTGCTGCGTACTGAGTGTGCGAAAGATTTTGCTTCGCGCACTGTGTGTCGAAATGTTTTACTTCGCGCACTATTTGCTCAAATGCGATAAGTGTGTTTTTTGCACACGCCAAACAAGCTCAAGAAATCGAGTTTCGAGCAACGAGTAGAACAAAAAATTTTTTTCTCAAAAACTGCTGCACTTTAAAGAAAAATGTTCGATTTTCGCATACAATTTCGATGGTTTTCGGCTTCTGAAAATTTTTCTATATAAAATACAAACTTCTTCGATGCAAATATTTAAGTAATCGAACAGCTTAATACTTTTTGAGACGTACTTACTTTTACAACAATCGTAAAAAATCTTGTTTTTCAACAGAAAAGCGCTTTAAGTTTACAAAGTTGCATGTTTGAGTGTGAGAAGCGATATTTGTCACGCCTATTGGGAATTTAAATTTACCATGCGACCTCTGGCGGGAACATAGACGTCGGCCATTTTTCATACATATAGATTAAGTTTCACATGTTTAAATACAAAACATGGCGCAGATGTCTGTACCTTTTCACTCGCTTGTACTTTTTGTAGTATAATGATTTTTCATTTTAAAGACCAAGATCATTTTTACGAGTAGCACACGCGCGCCGCGACTCTTTAGTATAGCAACAATCATTATAATCGTAAAGCCAAACTTAAACACAACGATACACAAGTATCTTCAAGTGGCAGTTACCGCTAATTGGTGTCACCTGCAAATGTGCCCCCCAACGTCGTGTATGTGTAATTTCAATAAATCCCGACGCCTTCTCGGAGCAGATTTTCCATAGTCGCGCGCGCTTAGCAAAATTTTCGATGCCTCTTTATAAATTCGCGTAGGCAGTGTACCTAACCTAGCGCGTAGATCGTCGTGTGCCCGAAACGGCGACAGGCGAAACAAAAGAGAGATAACTAAGTTAACTTATAAGAAGAAAGAATTTCACATTGGAATAATTAATTTAGTTTAAGGAAGCTAAGTGCCAATATATTGACAACGATTTTTAGTACGACACACATCACTAGATGAAAATAGTTAGATAGGAAAATAACTTTCATTGTCACAAGCATCTGCTCAATGATTTTTCTTTGGGTTCGCATTGTATTTCGTAAATTGAAAGCAGCAAATGCAAAATATATGTTTGTTTCACCCATGATGGGCGGTGCTGCGCAACTCTTCCTTATTTATAATAATTTTAATTAAATTCTCTTTGAGAAAGCACAGTGCAAAAGCAGTTGGCAGCGCCTTTTTTATAAAGAATGCATGGCACCGAACCCGATATTAATAGGTTCAAAGGATTTTTTCGCTATCTAAAGATTTTTCAATATTCTTCGCCAAGACTATCGCATCAATCTGATCAAAATCGATGACTGTAATAGAAAGCGTCGAGTCTGTGACATGCACTAAACTAGGCTTAATCTTATACTTCCTTAGGTAAATGATGCACTGAAATAGGTATTATTGTAGTACTCATTTAAAACAAAGTACTGATCCAACGCCAAATTTCTTTTCGTTAGAGACAGTGTATCAATGGAATTCGGAAGGTTAGGTTTTGGTATTATCGATACAACTACTGATTCGCTTGCCAACAAATTGTTAAAGCTTTATGACAATCATTTATTTCTCATATTTATACAATAGACACACTTGTGCATTACAAAGAACAACATTCTAATACGTGAAACAGAAATTTTTTCAAATAAATTTAGCATATTATAATAATATCTACCATTAATTTCTATTTAAAAAATGGATCAACCACTCAATACTAAAAACAATCATGGAACTAGAATATCCTGCGATTAATATTACAAACAATTGCAGCAGGATATTATTTGAATTTACTTCCAAACTATAATTCTCATTTTCAAAACGTGACTTTTCAATGTTGTAATCTAAATTTAGTATGCTTTCAATTCCAGATTCTAAAATCCTTTTTATCACTAAATTGAACTTTTCTACAAAGGGAGATCCTTCTTCAAGATCTATACCTTGACCGACAATGCCAACTTTAATCTCTGCCATTTTCATTATAGGTTTATTTTTAGAATTTCTATACAGCTGAGTAAACATTACACCTCTGATTTCATTCATAAAACATGCTGCATTTTCTCCTCTACGGATAAACTCCACGCATGAATCAATTAATGGTAGTGGAATTACTCTTGGTTTTATTGCTTGAACAAACTTATCATCATTATCATGGAATACTGTATGAAATGAATATTCGTGAATATATGGTTTTAAATTAGATTCGTATAAATCTTGAAATGTAGATATTGGTTTCTCGTAACCACAAATATTAAGAAGTGTCAAATTTGCAATTAAATCTGAAAAATATGTCATAGAAATCAGTATAAGAGAGAGAAATATAACTCTTTTGACTGATGTTTTCGGTTGTATCGTAGAATTTTGATTTAATAAAATTCGTACTGTTTCAAACCAATCTAAATTACTTTGGAGTTTTGAACAATTAAAAATAAACAAACATAGACTCAAGATGCAAATACTCATCGCAAAAATCATAAGACTATTGAAATTTACTTCATAACGGTGCACATATGCTGCTGGTACAACTAGACGTATAGTGTCAAAACTAAATATTGTGGTAGATTCTAATTTCAGATTTATATTTAATAAAGTATTAACAATATGCACCACAATAGGTACAATATTAACTTCATTACTTATTAACTTCTCATATGCATTTCTTAAATTTGAATTATCTGGTCCATTATTGATGACTTTTAAGGACATATTTAATTTTGATGTTATAAACCTGATTACATTGATGGTTAAACCGCTGTAATAGTTGGTTTTATTATCGTTCTTAGTTTTTGTTAGTTGCATATATGGAGGCCCAAAAACGTAAGGTACTTTAAACTTGTACCCATTAGCGTCAATTAGTTTATCAGGAAACAGTCTAGATTCAATCCTCAATTTTTCTGAATGTATAGCCATAGTAAATGGATTATAATGGTACAATGTAACATTATTATGGTCTATAGCTTTGATTCTAGTGATACTTATAACAGAAAAATCTAAAAACCTGTTTGACCAAGCGTAAAGGAAAATCGAATGAAATTTATTTTTACTTGCAACATTCTTGCTTGTGTAAACGATCAAACATTTTGGTTTTATATATCTCGGTGACAACTGAATAAAATGGTTTATCATAGTTTCAAGTTCATACAAGCCAGTATTGTTATTTTCTTCCGTTTGAATAACAATATATATTGAAGACTTTCTCGGATGATTAAATATTGGCAATGTCAATGTACGATTATCACCTCTTAATTGCATTTTTTTCAAATCAATAGTAACAATTGGTACAGCTGGTATAATTGTCCGAAAAAAATTGAGTTCTTCCTCCATAATGCTTTTGAAACTATCTTTGAAAATTGTAACTTGATAAAGTCCTTGACATTTTACTAAATGGTTAATTAAAATATCTGACCAATTTTTCGTAGAAGCATTAATAAACTGAATGTAAATAATACTTAACATTACTACATAAATAAAGCGCAACATTTAATAATACAAATTCCACATTTTGATATGTTACTATATCATAGGTTACTTTGTTACTGAAAGAAGTTGCTTGGAAACCACAATATTTGAAAAAAAAATCATTTTAGTCGCAGTTTGCAATAGTCATACTTGCCCACTTTTCCCAACATTAGATATCTTCTAACAGAAAAAATATGTATGTAAAAAAAACGATTATTACTAATTTAAAAATCGTTAAATGTATTTAGTAAAATACATACGTATACTACAGTATATGGAAAAACTAAGTAGACAGTTTGTCCTTTAAAACAAAGAAAACGGGTACTTGCCAGCATTGCACTGACGATGGCTCACTGGTAAAGTACTGGAGCCAAAACGCTATTATATAATTTTATCATTATTTCTCGAAAGAAATCTTTATTCTAAACTTTTATTTACATTCAAAATATATTTTCTTTTTGCTCAAACTCTCCTCTCTTTCGGGTGTTATTTTCGCATTAATTTCTCTTTTGGAGGGTAAAAGACTATTATAATACAGTAACCTATCCGAATCGGAGAAAGCGGAATGACAAAAGTCCGTTCGAGTTGTATATGGGTTTATAGCTGGTAGAGTCCATTAGATTCTCTTTAAAATGATTAAATACTCAACGAGAAATCAGTTTACATTTTATACTTTCTTGCCTATTGTCAAGCAAGTGTAAAATGGAATTTCTTTTCGTAGTATATTTTATTCTTGATGTTTATCAGAATAAAAATTATTTCTAAATTTACTAAAATTACCGATTTTCGAAAAATACGTATTTAAAAATCAATTTTATTCTTTCCACTAAAATAGCGATAGGTAATTGCTAGATATATACATTGAAAGAAAATGATGTGTATTTTAAGAGAGCATACACATTTTCAATGTGTTTAACGTATATGTAATGAGACAAAAAAAATTTCATAACTTTTACAAATTTTGTAAAATTTATAATTTTCTTTCTCTTTTACAAAAAATAACTTTAAAACGATTGCTAGATATATATTGAAAGGAAATTGCGTATACTTTATGAAACCATATATATCTTTAACATATTTAACGTATAAGAGTAAAAAAAATTTTTATACAAAATGTACTTTTTAATATCCAATCAGCTCCAAAATCTAATCAGTTCTAAGTTGAGCAATACCTCATATGTCTACAAAATTCCAGCTCATAACATGCTTCCCTTGAAGAGTTATCGTGCACAATTTGTTTGTCACATATACACATACATAGATACATACATACAGACGGACATTCATTAAAACATCAAAATTCATCAAATTCTCCGATCAAAATATTTTCATCGTCACAAAGCTTTCTATTTGAAAAAGAAAAAGTCTCAAATGAATTAATGGTGGGACTTAAAACAAAATTTTACGGTTTTTTTTTAAATATCGCTCTTTATTTTGTAATTATAATTTCATATTGCTATAATTCATAAATGTTTGAGGTTCAAACACAGAAAAATGCTATTATCTTTAATTTAAGCCTCGGATCAATTCGATTGATCCAAAATTCTATGAGTTATCTTTCCCGCCAGGTTAGAAAAGCGATTTCGAGAAAAGCGCGTTTAAACTTTTCGGTTGTACGGCACGTCCTAAGTTACCTGCTCGACGCGCAGTGCTCGTAGCTACTTTTCGAGGTCGAATATTGCACTATAACTCTAGACTTATATTCATCATAGATATATAGCAAGGTTTTTAAGTAAATAAAATCGTGTTTTAGGACCATTTACATAAGAATTAATCTATTATAGGCTATTAACAATTCGCATGCTCTGGCATTTAACATACTATTTGATTCATGATACAACATTAACATATATAAAATGCGTGCGTGCATGCGTGCTTGTGTGCGTGCGGGAATGCGTACGTGTGTGCCTGCGTGCCTGCGTGCATGCGGGTGTGTATGTGTTTGTATAAGCTATTTCCCTTGCTTTATTATTCACGAAATTGTCATTTTCTTTCAAACGGTTATATCTGTGAAATGGAAGAATGAAAATTTTTGAAGAAAATTGAGATGATTAGGAATATGAATAAGAATATTCTGTAAAATTTTTCAGGCATTATCTTTTTCTTTTGAAGAGAAAAAAATACTTTCCACAAAAAATCGATTTTTATTCAGTAGCAAATACTGGAGTACATCGGCAACATTTGATCTGAAACTTTCCAAAATGGTACTCTTTACGATCTTTTGAACGAATTCTTTGCCCAGATAACAACGATCTTTATATTTCGAGATATTTAAGGTTATGCATTTATTCAAAATTTTTTTTGATCGCATTCTCGTTTTTTAATCAAGATTCGAAATTGAAAAGAAATTTAAAGATTTATCGACTCTTTTTTTAAACGATTTTTCTATTTTACAATTTTAATTATGATCAATTTAGTGTAAATGCATTAAACAAAGCATAAAATTACCTATCGTTTACAACCGCAACTTTTAGATATGCCCTTCTTTTGTTACACACGAAAAATGTCATATTTAGTTTAAATGGTTATATCTCGGAAATCTATGATGGCAAATCGTTCAAAAAATTTTAGATGATTAGGAATTTAGTGAATCTACGTACTAGCATCTCATTACAGTTAATTTAAACATTTAAATAACTTTAATAAATTACGTACAGGGAAAAAATTGCTGTGATAAGGATAATTTTCTATCGTTCTGTAATTTTAGTAAAAAATTATCTTTTATCAAACCATCAATGATAAAAAGCACACATTTTTGGGGTACTATTTAGAAAGAGATATAGCAATTTAAAATTAATTTATTAGAACAAAGAATTTCATATTGGAACAATTAATTTAGTTTGAGAAAGCTAAGTGCCAATGAATTAGCAGCGGTATTTTTTCTTATTTCTCTAAACAATTTTCTGTTTTATAGATGAATTATATAACATATTGGGTTTTTAAGCCAACAATGAAAATCGATTCTACGAAAAAAAACTGAAGAAAAATTATTACTTTTATAACACGTTTTTAAATTTTTTGTAAAAGGCTTATAAATAATTTTTTCATGAAAACAGTTGCACAGTAATTCGTATCCAATCACAAGCTAAACAAAACAATTACGAATAAAATGATCAATATTGTATCTTGAGACTACATTGAAGATTGAAAATTTAGTAAGAAACACTCGATACATTTAAAAATGCAAAAAAATGCATCTTTTGAACATTCCTATGAAAATTATAGTTCTCCTTTCCTGCAAATAACCTAGAAAGACAAAGTATTAAAACACAAATTCATAAATCGCAAACGAATTTCCATGCTGCAGAAACTTAAGCACGAATCTGCAATGCAAAATTATAAAATACCCGTCCTATAATATAAAACACACTCGCGCGCAAAACTACAAATTAAAATGCATTTTCACAGTTGAAAGAGTGCGCTCCTCCGCTCCACAAAGAAAAGGAAAAAAAAAACAACACGCAAAACTATAATCCTCCCACGGCGCAACATAATACACCAACAACCTGCGAGCCGGAGAAGACACGGGACGGCAAGATGCCTCGTCTGCCCCCCGCGGCAGCGCGACAATATACCTTCTTTTTAAACTTTGCGGGCGCGTCGCGTCGTCGTCGTTATAATGAGTAATCCGGAAGCGACGGAGAGCGCGCGCGCAAAAAAAAAACAAGAAGAGGCGGAGCTCGCCGCGCGCAAGTTTTAACAACGCGCGAAAGTGGGTCATATCCCGCAGAAAAAAAAAAAGCTATCCCACGACTGACCTGCTTTTCGCCGCGCTGCACTCGCATAATATTCGAGAGCTTCATTTCGAGCTGGGAGGAGGAGCTTTTATTATTATGCATACGGCGCGCAAGCGTTTTTATGAGATTTCGGAGGGGGTATAAGTGCCGGGACGGCTAGTTTTATTACGAGGGGCGTGATGGAGGCGCCGGGAAAATAAGTTTCGCCAAGTTCGCGGGCTTTATTATTGTCTCTCCTGGCTGCTTTTGTTTTGAGAAATTTTCGTCGTGCTTTTGTACGGGGAGAAGCTCGTGATTGCTTGCTTCTTGGGTATGTATGGCATGTTTTTATTTAAAATTTGTAATTATAAATTGCGCGGACTTCCAGAGCATGATTATGACAATCCGACATTCTGAAATTTTAGAAAACTAAATAAAAAGAAAACTATAATAAGGAGCTTCTAAAAGATTTAACATTCTTTTCATTATTTACTCGAAAGAAATTCTGTAAATTGCACTACTTTTTCAGCTGCTGCAGTGGTTTAATCCCTTAAGAGTTATTTTTATCACTATAATCAATAAGATATAAAATGTTTGAGTTGCAATAACCTTATTGCGAAGATCCGATATCTGGCTTCTTTATTTATTGCTTATTCAGTAACATTTATTCGTAGGAAGCAATTCTATAATAAGATAGTCGTCGACCTCGTTTTACTTCATTCTAAAGATGCATCTTATCTAAAAGTCTAATGAAGATTTAACACTAATATGACTTCTTGTTAAATTAGGTCATTTATCGTCTTCAATATGAAATACGCACTTCAATTCAAGTGTAGATAATATTAGTTTCTCATTATTTTTAAGGAGATACACAGTATTAATTTTTCCAATTCTTTTTCGTAAGGAAATGCGCTTGTAAATGTCATTGTAAATATCATTTCTAACATTGACAAACGCGCTTCAGAAATAAACTTTATTTTTTATATTAAAGTCTTAGCAAAACATTAAATAGAACTTATATAAAGTCCATACATCAAGTATAATAATAATATTTCAACACGACATTTGGAAATCTTATATTATGAACTCGGTAAAAAGGGATGATCGATCAATGCCTCATAAAATTGTGGCTTTAACCTTATGCACAATTAAATGGGGTTGCTAAAGAAAGATCATTGGTCTAAATAGACCGAAATCAGTACTAATCTCTTTCCCGTCGTAATCCAGGAAACTTATTTAGACTTTCCACAAATATAGCGGTGACAAATCAAGTCTACAACTATAAATTAGGATGAAAGTCATTGAACGTGCTACAGTTAAGTCAATAATATACGATAAAGAATGTAAAGAAAGGAATATAATTAATTATCTTTTACATATTACTGAATTTATTTTATTAAAACTTTTCATTATACATATTTCATTAACATATTTTTTTACTAAATAAATGTTAAGCATGCAACTGCACTATACAAAAATGTTCTGCAAATGAAAAATGTTTTATAAACTTTTTTCTGGCTTGATAAAATTAAATTTACAGTGGAATACAGTAAAATCTATTAACAATATAAAAGAAAATGAATGTTAGAACGTAAAAGGACGTTGAGGAGCAAACAGATCGATACTCTGTAATATACTAACGAACAACCATTAACCAACCTTTTTCAAACTTTAATTTGATGCTTTTGTTTACTTTTTAAAGGAAAATTACGCATTTAATTGCCTACCTTTAAACCACGTCGTTTAATGATTATTCAACGTGTAGTTCCAGTAGAGTAGAAATTGATAGCCCTGTGCAATCGTCTACTCTAGAAAGTTAAATGCGAATTTTATTTTATAAATAAAATTACAAAATTTCAAAAGAGTTTTTTAAACATTCAAGTGGCTATATTTCTTTTCGTGCAATCCATTATATAATTTTAATTAAAAATACTTTCTTTTTGAGAATATCAATCTGGATAATAATCCTGCGAGCTACCGTAGCGTCTATCTCTAAAATTAAATTGATTTATTTTCATTTGGTTTTACAAATTAAATTAAAATATTTATAAGAGTGCTTTAATCATACATATTGAAACAACAATAATTTTAGCAGAATCCATTACACAATTTTAACTAAAAATATTCTTTTATCAAAGAATAATCATCCTTCCAATCCTTTGAAAATTCTCTGATATTTCAAAGACCTCGGTGCTCCGACGAAAATGAATTAATCCATACTCAATAACGTAAAATCGCATAAAGCAACGGTAAACATCAGCTGCATTAAAGCAACAATCGCATTTCAATAATAATCCAGCGTACTGTTTGCCTCTTTCGCCCGCATCCCCGAAAGTTCAATTCAGAATTTCCCATACGCTCGCGTGCATCATCAGTCGTCTGCCGCGAATCGACGGGGGGGCTATCCGTTTATTTTGAACCGCCCTCTTCCTCCGTATACCCCCTCGAATGGAAGTTATGCGCGCGGTAAAGTGCGCCGGGCCCCGCAAGTGACGGAATCTCATTTGCGTTCGTTAGCACGCGCGAGAGTCGTCATGTATATAGACACATGTACGTATATGATGGTCTGTGGAGATGTGAATTCACAGTCGCGCTTTCGAATTTCTGCCCCCTCTCGCACATACGCTCTTCGAGTTTACTCAGACTCGCGCTAGTCGATTAGTCGACTGTGTGCTAGGTCTGGCTTCGGTTTTATTGCCCGTTTTATGTATTTGGATGGAAGCGAGGGAGTATATATATATATGTTCTTTTGCTTTTCTGAAATGGTAATGATGAAAAATTGTTTGAAATGAATCATTCATGAATGTAGATGTTTTACAAGATTTTTTTCCGTTTTCCTTTTGTCAGGTTTATTATTTTTGAGATTTTTTTTATTTGTTAGTCTTAGTGCCCAGCAAGATTAATATAGTCATCCTTGTTCAAGTTTGCTCAGAATATGGATGATTTCTATAACGAGATATCTAAAGAAATGTGATTGGTCTTTTATTTGGATTCAAAGCAATGCATCCGGTGTTTTAGCATATTTTCTTAAAAATTCCGTATAACTAAACTTAATATATTATTAATTATCTCGATTGATACTCTCTAACACGAAAACATAAACATTTTTACCTGTAAAAGAATTGTAATTTTAAAATATATTCTTTTTCTTTCCTATGATTCTAAGTGTGAGTACATATTTTAATACATACAAAAGAATTGAATCCAAATTCCAATCAATTTAAATCATTACCTATTTATGAATTTATGTCATATGTTATAGTTTCTTAATACAAAATAAGTTCTTTCCTGGAAAGACCACATAAGTCGACTTTTCTTGAAACCAGAGTTTTCAGTAATTTTGGCATCTATGCATGGTATACTTTCATACAAAAAGTAAAAAAGGGCAAAAGTTCGTTATTTACTTTCCTTTCATAATTTATGATTTCATATCTCAACATTTTAAAAAGTTTTATTAATGGGAGTAAGTGGTTAGCCTGGAAGTCACAAATATTTATATGTATCAATAAACTCATTGACCGGAGAGTATCAATGGTCTTCCAACTCATATCAAATATAACTAACACCATCATTTATGTATAAAATATCTACCTATAACAATATGAATAAATTTTACGTAAAAATTGAAAAAGACCAAGTCAATATCATCAATAATTTATGAAAATCCCCAAAAATCGGTACAGCGTTCCTCCTTAACGCACCCAAAATTTACGATCCTCCATTCCTCGCACCTCGAGTGTCCATAAAGGGCTGCTTTCGACTTTTCGGCACGCTTGCCAAAAGTCTCTCCAGCCCTGTGTAAAACACCGCACGCCCAGGGACTCGAATCGATTGGCTCCTCCCGCGAACTCCTCCGAGTGTTTCCTCCGGTCCCGCGGCCTCCGCGTTATATCCCGAGGCGATGCGACGGCGCGCCGCACGATGTCGTACACTTATTCCGGCTGCTCCCATAACCGATAACGCTCGTTCTCTTCGAGAACACCTCGCGAAGCGCCGCAGTCCCTGATATCGGCTTCCTATCTTCCACGCGCTCCGGCGCGTCCATGAATCTCTCGTTATTCTTCGTTCCCTTTACGCTGCTTTCGTCAGGTTTGTTGTTACTTTTCTATCCTCGGTACATTGGGTTTTGAAAATTTAATTATGAAGTATTTATAGCTGGATTGATATTCAATTTTTTAAGTGTTTGGATAAAAAGTTAATGTTATTTAATAAATATATAATTTGAATTTTAAGTTAGTTTTTAATGAAAATAAATGTATATTGACTTCGTTCTAAATATTCATAATGTCTGGCATTTCGCAAAGTAAATTCCCTGTTTTAAATAAAGTACAAATTTAAATTATTAAAATTATGGAAATATGATAAAATTATAAACACTTCAGAACAGACGCGTATTGTAGTTTCGGTATGTTATATAATAATAATAATGCAGAGAAACATTTGTATAATAATGATTATACAGGATTGAATTTTGACTTTTTTAAAAGTAAATCCAATAAAAGCTTTAGCCTAATTTAAAGAGCCGGCCTGAGTTAAACTCAAAAAAATAATTTTTTTTATGAGCCGATAAAAAATTTTCTTTGAAAGCAACCTTTCTGAAATTAATTTTACTATAAATACTTAATATTAATAACTATAATTTTATCTCTGTAAAATCTCAAAAACTTGCTCCTGCGTGATACAAGATATTACCATGGTCAGTCCTATGTTTATTGGTAAAACTATCTGGCGTGCACGTTTCTAGGTTATACGATCAACAACAACAAATTTCCGTCGGTAAGTAGACTTCTTTTAGTATATATACTAAACCTTTTTTGGATTAAGTTCTTAGAGTCATGTAGGAGTAAGATTTTGAGGTTTACAACGTTAAAAATACAGATATTATCATGTATATATAGTAAAAAAACAAACAGATCGGTTGCTTTTAAAGGAAAAGTTTTTATCGGCTCACAAAGAAAAAAATCATTTTTCGAGTTTAACTCATGCTGGCCTCCTTAATACAATACTATTACCATTGTTACAAAAGGAAGTAATGTTAATTATTGTAGAACAAAATTGGTGTCAAATATAATGATGTTAAATTGATAATAAATAAATATGTAATATTAAACTGCTGAAAAGCAATAACTACAGCATTATGAAAGAAAGGGAACCGAATGAAATCGGCTACGTGTAAAGGTTAAGCATGCGTTTTTGTCTCAAGTGCGTTTTCCCGAAAGAAGATCGTAAAAAAAGCTTTGACTCTCGCTAGATTCAGACGTATAACTAACAGGAAAAGCATCGGCTTTTAGCGTAAATTCGTCACATGAATATATCGGCTAGGCATTTGAATAAATATAATTTTGGAAGTTTAAACTGTGATCGAATTATTAATATCCCCTCTGGTGAATCCTGCTTTGTACCGAAACAACCATTTTTAATTATAAATATTTTATGTACTCTACTCCATCAAGAATAAAACATTGAAGCTATTAATGGAATGAAAGGAACAATCACCGGCTCGCTCTAACTCGGCATTACTCGCCAAAGTATTTCGGTAAATGAAATTCCTCTGTTTGACTTGATACTATTAGAGGCGATTCTAATTAAGCTCGAGTGGTTCTCTCTCTCTCTCTCTCTCTCTCTCTCTCTCTCTCTATCTCTCTCTAACAGCATAAAAGCCAACTAAAATATTATTCTAAAAAGCCCCGGTCAATTCGCGCGTAGAATGAACTCTACAGCGCGCGCGCCCGCTCGTCGAAATAAACCAAATGAAGTGCAGCTTACGAGGAATTAGCGAAAAAGCTCGGTGTGCGCAGCCCTAGATGAGCTTATCGGCTCAAAGCTTATTCAAATGTAACCAACGTAAGAAGCTGCTAATACGCACCCGGCACAATACCTTGCCATTCCGTTTTTGTGTTTCGGTATTTTTCACTGCGATTTCATGATTTGTTTATTTGAAGCATGAAAATTTTTTTAACGCTTTTATTTGCGATTTTTGCTTCTACAACTGATCAAATGTTTATTATTTCCGTATTATAAACATGTTTTTATAGACAGAATAGTAAAGAAGAATATTATTTTTGATCATTACAATATCTTTATCAATTGATAAATTAAATTATGTAAACACACCATTTTAATATAAGCCTTGTGAAGGATTTAATTTCCAGTCAATTTTTAAAATATTTCGCATTTAAAAGTACAGTAGTCCTGCGTTATAATGCCGACATTATAATACGAGACCATCACTGTAGTTTATTTAACCCTCTCGTATCGTGTTCTTTCTGTAGGAGGTAGGATTTCAGCAGTCCATAGAAATTTATATTCCGAAAACGTGGAGAATGTATCAATGTATATTTATCAAATAACTATATAGAATAAAGTATACAATCCATTAGAAGGTTGATTGGAAGTCTCATTTATCGATTTATGTTGCCATGATCACATCGCTTTATATATTTATTTTACTATATAGAAAGAAATGTTTTTTAGCAGTTTTATGTGAAAATATCTGTTACTGATGTTGAATCAACACATTTTAAAATAATATTTACAACAATGTAAATTTTATAGTCAAAAACCCCTCTGAAAATGATAATTATTATTTCTATGCCTTATCCAAGAAACTTACTTGAAGACAATTTTACCTTACCAAAACTGTTGGATTCTTAAAAATTAGACCATTTTTAGATAAAGTATAAAAATAAATATCCTTTGACCGGAAACAAGGTCCTAGTACGAAAGGATTAACGTGTACAATATACACGGAAAGAAATGACGTAGTCCTACATAAACTGCTAAATATTCTATTAACGATCACTAGACTTTCAAGTAAAAAGTGAACAAATTTGCATTTCTTTCGCTGTATTTATTTTAAATCCATTGCCAAAGCGAAGCACCAAGTTAATGCAAAAGTTCTCATCGACTCGCAAAAACAAACTAATTACTAAGTAATCATTCTGCAAGCCTTACAACGCTCACTCAGCGCCGCCATTCATCTCGCTTCCACATCATACCTACAGGTATAATCGAGAGAAACTCGGTGGTGCACTACCGAGTTTCTCTCGATTTCTCGATCACCCCTGGCGCATCGCCTCGGACTCTCGCCGAAATGCGGGCACTACTTACCTTTACAACAGCAACTGCAACTCGCAACACACTTTACATTAATTATCGTCGCAGCATCCGAAGCTCCGTAAATTTTCTCCCCCGTCGATGTCTTATTCTCTCGTTTATGTAAGGCCTCGCGCGCGCGCGCAGTAAAGTATAATTACATCGTTGCAGGCCAGCCGCGCGCGCGCGTCTCGACGGATCAACCGAAACTTCCTCTCGCCGGAGTTCAGCCCTTCGTAATTGGATATCTTTGCATTGAAATTCACGGACCGACTTAATTCTCTTAGCGACACTATCAGTCTGCGCGCCGGTTACCTATCTCTCTCCCTCTGTCTTCTTTTTATTCCGTGCGCGCTGCACTCCGAACTTTTCCTTTTTCCGTGGGACGAAACAAAATCCACTCGGCTCGCTGCTTTTGTACTTCCTTTTTGGATTATCGATCGTCGCTTTTAATTATCCTCTTTGTGCGGGGTTCTGTCCCGTTCCTTTGTTGAAGGCTGAAGGGAGCGGTAGTTTTCGTTCCTTTGCTTTTGGAAGTTAAGTAAATAGACAGTAACGGGGATGGATATTGCTGTAACTTTTTCGATGATATTCAATTTTATCGAAATAACGATAGAGATAATTGCATGAAACGGTTAAGGCGAATATTGCCAATATCGCATGAAATGAAATGAAATAAAATAAATAAAAAAAATTTAAAGACTGCGCTTTTATTAAAAATATAGTAATAAGAAATAAAAAACGTTTCGTTTTGTAATATCGCAGTATTTTTACGATTACATTAACATATTAGTAAGAATAAAAGCGTGAGGCGCTCTTCGAAAGATTCAAATTATATTAATTAATACATAACCTACTTAAAGCTTTTGATGAGTGCCCCACGCTTTTATTTTTAGTAATATTAATATAATCTTGAAAATACTGCGATATTAAAATAGAAAATTATTTATTTCTTTTTAGTACATTTTTAATAAAAGCGTAGTTTTTAAAATTCTTTTATTTATTTTATTTTGTACTTTTGTTATTCAATTGTTAAAAATTTTTTAGATACAAGTGTTTAAGTATTGCAAATCTAAAATAAATTTAACTAATAAAAGTTTATAAAAATATTTCGATTAAAAAAACAATTTTTAAACTATTTAGTTATTATTGCCCAAAAATAACTAAAATTATTGTTAAATGCATCAATCGAAACAAAATTATGTCTACTTTATGAAAACGTATATATTTTTGTCAAGTTCAACGTATAAAATATCAAAAAGATTTTGTTGTGATTAGTACAATTTTTGAGAGCTAATATTTTGTTATTATTTTACAAAAATATCTAACTTTTAAGTTTGACTAGGTATCTGCGAATGAGAGGGCGAGAACATTAGATAATATGTGAGCAAGTAAGTGAGTTAGTGAGTGCGTGCGTGTATTAGTGAGTGAGCGAGTGAGTAAATATGTGAATAAGTGAGTAAGTGCGTGAGTTATTAAAAGCACAAGTGAGTAAGCAATTATGTGCGCTAGTGAGTAAGTTATCACATAAGTTAGTGAGTGACCAAGTAAATGCATAAGAGAGTGAGTGAGTGCGGACGCAAATAAGTTGATCAACGTATGCATGAGTTAGTAAGCCAGTAATTATTTGTACAAGTCAGTCAGTTAGCTCTTGAGTCAGTGAATGAACAAGTAAGTACACAAGAGTGTGAGTTAGTACGTACATGAACTCATGAATGAGAGAGTGTATGAGCAAGTAAGTGGGCGTGAGTACGTGAATGAGTAGGTGCATGAGTAAGTGAGGGAGTAAGTGAGTGTTTGAACAAATCAGAATGTGAGTAAGTGCGAGAGCTGGTGAATGTGCAAGTGAGTAAGTAAGTGAAAAAGTGCGAGAGCGAGTGAATGTGCAAGTGAATAAGTAAGTGAAAAAGTACGAGAGTAAGTGAGTGAGTGAGTGAGAGAAGAAGAGTAAAACACAACGAATCTTGTTGTTATATACATACACTTACCGTGCTACAAGGCACCCCACTATCCATGCTACTACTCGTACTATTCACGCACCTCTGTTAAACAAAAAATCAGGGGTTTTCTCAAATAAAACGTGAGAGAAAATGTCACGTAATTGACTAATTACCTTTGGTAATAGAAAATGATCGAATTCCTGATTTAATGTGTTTGTAACTTTTATAGGTATTGAGTATACCAGATACAAATGTCACTTAATGGATTAACGGATAATATGTTATTTTCTATTACATATACTTTAGATAAGAAACTAAGTAAAAAAATGTGTTAAATTCTCAGACAATCTTTCATCTCAACTTGCAGTTGGAAATCGTCTGATTTTTTCACTAAAGCCTGTGACTCACATATCCCCTTATTTACATGTTCTGATATGAGTATCATCTAATATATTTTAGAAAAGTATATCGTTTAATAATTAAGTTTAAACTGTATAATAACATCAGGATTCACCTTCTGCATGTTATAATAACTGTGCGAAATTGGGTTATTTTACGATTTTCAAAAAATTGCGGAATCAAAAAACTAGATTGTATATAGTATAATAATATAGTTTCAGTTAATTAACTATAAAGCCTTTAACCGTGTTTTTTATTTATTTCAAGTTGAACTAAATTTTAAACCTTATCCTTTGTGCGTCACTTACCATGGATGTCAAAGTTCATTTGGTAAGATAACCTAAAACCTGGTAATGTAACCATTAAGATTAACTCATTTCTAAAATACTTATCTAGTTTTTGAGAAATTATTAATAATTGTTTCTATAAAAAATTAATCTGAGTGGACTATTGTCTGACCTTTTTTATCTTGTACATTCTACCTAATGTGGTATATGGCCAGTACACAGACTCTGAACCATGACGTCACGAATATGGCTACCGTCGCGTAAATTATACCTGTAGAAATTTTTAAGGGTAGGTCGGAGCAAACTTTAACATTGTGACCTCCACCTCGCGCCGAATTTTTCGTTATACATCTAAAATTTACATAGTAACATCAAAATCGAGGGTGATAATTATTTGTTATTGTATAAAGAACAGTGGACACAGCATTTTGATTATTAATAGCTTCAAAAGTTTTTTATTATGAAATATTATTACAATTGACCAATAGAAAACGGTTCAAATGACGGTCATCTTACCGTTTCTTAAGGGGATGTCGGAGCTATTCTGATTGGTGGAAATAAGACCTAACCTCCAAAACTTGCATCACAAAAATAAAAATTTGTAGGCATTTGTAGTACAAAAATTTCGTTGTCCACTATTCTTTACATAATTATAAATGATTATCAAGATCGCTATGTACGATACTTTATGAAATCTCTATGTATAACGAAAAAAGACGACGCGAGGTGAAGCCGTCGATGAGGTTAAGGGTTAATATATATATAAATACATATATATATATGTGTGTGTGTGTATGTGTAATAAATGAATAATGTTATATTTCTGGACGCAGATCAGGTGCAACAAAATTTGATTTTCATGCGATTGTATGTCATCAAGAAATATACATGTGCAAAATTTGAAAGCACTAAGTGGTTGGGAAGCGTCTAAAAAACGATCGCACGCTTTGACGCAGAAAACAAACCAAATGAAATATGAACGAAAAAAACAAAGTTATAAGTAGGCGAGTTTTCTAATATATTTCAAGATAAATAATACGACAAATCATATGCCAAATGATATGATGATTTTCTCGAAATCATCTTATGTTTAATCGTATGATTTGTCATATGATTTATCATATGATTTAGCATATGATTCGGAATATGATTTATCATATGATTTAGCATATGATTTAGCATATGATTCGGAATATGATTCGGTATATAATTCGGCATAAGATTCATCGTTTAATTTATCATGTGCTTAATCATATGATTATTTTTTAGAAATAAATGGTTATGAATAATTTAGACATGAAAGTAATTTTTTAAGATTTACATGTTTCACGATAATTACAACTGCTTCCAATAGACTTATTAAATACGTTTCCACATTTATTCATTTTATAAGTATTAACTCTTTTTATGATGCATTTAAAATTTAAGCCATATAATCACTTCAAACAAATAATCTTATCTCATACCTTCAGTTAGTTTTTCAATCTAATGAAATTCCCATCTACAGATTAGTATTCTCTCCTACTAATACAGTTTTTCTCTAAAGCAAATATTAGTTACATGCATAGATATTAGTGAAATATCATCATAGAATGTAACAGACAGGACCTCGCTAGTTACGCGGCTAAATTTCACCGCGGCAGCTAAGAATTGCGTAGTAAATTTGTATCTGCAGAACTTTCAATTTTGACCCGCAGTCCATCTCTACCAACCCATCCTTCGACTCTCGCAGATTTCATTACTCCTCTCTCCAGTTTACGCATCAATCAGCCGCAACCCGTTGGCCCCCAGCCTCTCATCCGTTTAATTATTGCTTACGTGCTCTAATTTAATAATTCACCTTCGCCTCATACTTTATTCCGCTCGCCTCCCCCTCGTTTCTTTATTTTCGCTCTCTCCGCTCGCGCGCGCGCGCGCACTTTCATATGCACCTTGCGTTCCGCGTCTACTTCTCCTTCCTCTCCCTCTTCTATCTGTTCCATCGGTTCTCGTGTGTACTGTACAGACTCTCTCTTTCTCTCTCGCTCTCGCTCGCTCTCTCAATTCTCCTTCTCTTTTCCTGCAGCTACATCGGCTCCCCGCTATTTCCGCATCCGGCTTCGCGCTCGCTGCTTATCGCGTAGAGGGAAAGTAAGAGAATCTCCGCGGGGTTTCCGCCGCTCTGCTCCGCTATTCGCCCCTTTAGTGTCTCGGCGCTGTCTGTTATGCGATCTCTGTTTGAAGTTGTACAGGCTGTGCTGTCTGCGTCAAAAGTTGGTTTTACGTTAAAACGATAATGATTCGTTGAACAAAAAATAGTGCTTAAAACTTTTGGCATAATAAATGTAGAATAGATTGTTTAAGTAAGGTGCTCGATTTATTCTTTTTTTATTTTTTGTTCCAGGATCTACAGTAAGTATTCTTTTTTAGAAAGAAAACATGATGAATTTTCATATTTTTCTCTTATAAAATAATTTTTCATTATTAAATAATCAAAGAAAATTTATTTATTCAAGTGTTGTTGACTTCATTACGGGTATCTTCAACCGTTATGTAAATAAGCGGGTTGACCGCGTGCGAAACTGAGAAGTTACTGTGATAAATGTGTATTTTTCGATGATAAGTTTTACTCAGCGACTCAAATCTAGCCGGGTTGAACCTCGTAAAAAGTTTAATCTCTTCCGAAAAATGTGGTCTTTACCCAAAAAGCTACAAAATTATAGGTACAATCCCCTGAAAGCTCATTGATAAAATTAATTTTGCAAAACCTTGGTCATATTATTTTGTACAATAAATGGCGCTGGTGCCAAATAATTATGATGATAGTACACTTTGTTACTTATTACTATTATTAGAATAATAATGGATTAGTAAAATACTTAAATACCTATATGTTCGTTCAATAATTACATTAATAATATAAATAAGTAACGAAGTGTACTGTAATCATAATCATTGGTTACTAGTGACAAATAACTTGGCCAGTAATAATCCACGTATCTTTCTACGTAAAATTTTAATACTCCTCACATAGAATAAGATAGGCAAAGAAAGTAATAGTCTTCTAAAAAGGAAGCCATACCATGACTTAATTTTTTAATCTCACCGGTAAGACATTCTATTATTCTCGTCCGCATTCTCCTTTTCCAGAGGCCGCAATGGTAAATTGTCCTGAGTGTCCTTTTAGTGCATGCAGTAGCCGCTAAGATATCGATAACTGCCCCTAGCTTGTTGAATAATATTGAGTACACTGTGTCATACGATAATTAATTTTGAAAAACTGTATAAATTAAAACAAGGATGAGGGCCTATAAGGGCCGAAATCAAGCGAATGATTAAAAAATTCGAACAAGCCATGTGACTACCGAGCGCTTTTCGGGATTATGACTTTGTTTCTAGGTTCGTCCCATCACTAATGAACCTTACGTGCTGCATTGATCTCCTGATACTTTACTTTGTCTCGGTTTCCCTAAGTTTGTACTGTAAGTTTTTTGATGATTTTAGAGCTAGATACAGTGACTTACATGGCTATTTGGTAAGAATTTTTTGCTTTACAAAAGTTTTGTTAGGAACCGATTTCGACTTTCATAGACCCTTATCCTTTTTTGCCGCGTCGTAAAGTGGAGTCTCTTGGACTGGTTGGTTATTTGGGCCACTTATTAAAGTGAACTTTTATGGACTTAGGAAGTTGGTGGGATAAGTAAGTCAAATCTAATAATACAAAGTAACTTTTATTTCGACCAAATTTTATATTTTATAAAATTTGAAATGAATAATTTTAATATAGTGGTCCAAGACACCTTATCAGTCCAAGAAATTCCATTTTATGGTGTCTACTGAAAAATATAAAATAAATAAATAAAAGGTGCTTACTACATTCTGAGAGTACGCGAGATTTCCAGTCGAACTATGTCGTTCACAAGTACCTTTTGAATCAATTTTTAAGAAAGAAAGATAGATAATAATTGTTATCTTATAGCGAAAGATAATTTATTTATAAATAGAATTAATAATAAATGATCATATTCTTGAAGTACACGCAATTTTCATTCGCTTATGTGTTTTACGACTTTTCTGAAACGAACGTGACTTTGAAGAATGAATCCACTTTTGTCAAAAGTTGCTATTCAAGCAATACGAGAATATTTTTTTAAAACTTTGTAATCACATACATCAACTTAATTAAGTGTGTATTTAACATTGAAAATTGTAAAAATACTTTTACTATAAATTATTATCGATCATACTAAATACTTAATTTTAACATTGACTGTACATCCTAAGCCTATACAACCTTAAAAGGTACAGCGGCGTAACGGGGGGCGGCTTTTGAAGTGGCGGGCGCGTAAGGGGACGTGCGTATAAACATGGAGAAGGTTGCAAAGAGAGACAGAGAGACTTTTTGGATGGGAGCCAAAAGGGAAGACTCGCGATTTGATCAGAGCAAAAAGAAACAACTCTGCGGGGAAGGATGTTAGCTTTTTTATTGCTGTTGCGAGGATTTGGGTTGATCGGGTTAATCGGTTTTTCAATTTTGAGAAAATATAGCAGTTTTTTGTTTAAAACACTCTTAGTTTGAATTATTTCAAAACAAACGCTTATTGCAAATATTTATATAGATGATATAACGTTTATTTTTAATTATGTCATCATATAGTATAATATAATATAATGTTTATTGTGTATGACACAGAATTATAAATATATTTTGAATCACTGTATAGAAAAAATATTAAAATACTAAAATACTATTTGACTGTTTGATTTTAATAAGTAATTATAAAAATTAAAACCAAAATAAAAAAGCTTAAGGTTACATAAAGTGCGCGCACTCAGTAAACCTGTAGATATTAAACATGTGGCTAACCGTAGTCGACTTTTTCTACTTTAGTACGTGTAAGCACTCTTTGTACATAATTCAGTTGTTTAAAATTTGTAAACTACATTTGTTCGGCTTTGTCTTCTGTTAAAGCGATTAATTTATTTTTTCATTTTAAATTCATAGCCATGTTACATTGTAAGCAAAAAATTGTTGCAACTTTAAAGTAAAATAGAACAAAAATTATATAAAATAAGACTTTTAAAATCCTCGCTTATATGTAAAATAAACTTAACATTAAAAAAATAATTGCTGTTATCTAATACTAATAAGCAATTAAGACATAAATTAAGACTACTATTAATAATAAAAGCGTGGGCGGAGTCAGACAATATGTCAACATACACTTCAATAAACATAATAATATTAGAAATGTAGTAGTCACACGTACGTAATTAATAGTATAACGTTAGTGATGTATTAAATAATGAGTTTACTTATCTTTTATTGTTGTTATATTATTGAAGTTTTTACTACAAACGCTTTACGCTTTTATTTGTAATTGTAATAAATCTATAAACAGATAACAGATAGACTTTATTTTCTATTACTTACAGTTAGTGTATTTGGATAAAAGCTTATTTGTTAAGAATGTATTTTTATATAATCTAGCTCATGCAAATATTGTTATTACTATGTCATATTGATTATTAAATATAGCTTTTCAATTATGAGGACAACATTTTTTAAATTAATAATTAACTGTGATTATTTTTTTTACAATAAATTCTAATATTATTATAATATTAATTACTTTTTAAATGAGTCGTGTCAATTACGAGGGTGATAATGATTAATATATAAATGATGTAATCAGGAATGAGATAAACGTGTTAATTATAACGACATCTTACGCTTATCGTTAATTAAGTGCGCCGAATATCCGAACAACCTGACAATGAATTGTATTATATATATAAATGACTTCATATAAGTCGGATGAAAAACTGTTTACAAGATTTAACCCAATTAATAACAAAGTAACATAAATAACAATACCGTAGCACCAAAAAATCATTGTTAATAATTTTATTTGTAATTGAAATCCACTTACATTATTAGAACGTCGATAAAAAAGAATCCAATCGCTTATAAGTACAGCCCGAGCTGAGTCCCTCATGCCTTGACTTCGAGGCACCTACATTATCGGCACGCTCGCGGCAGGATGACTCATAGGATGACGCAGGCTCTCGCGGGCTCACTCGCTCGCCGAAGAGCCTGTTTTGCGCTTTTGCACGTCAATTCCCTGGTAGTATAGTGGTAAGTACGCCCAACTGCAAATTTACAATGGGAGACCGGGGTTCGATTCCTCGCCGGGGAGAATTTTTTTTATTTTTGTTTTACAGTTTTTTCTATTCTTTTGATAAAAAAAGTGGACGCTTGATATGTTTGTTCTGTATTTTTTGAATATTAGCGTTGCGTTACTGGTATTTTGTCATGTACAATATCGATATTCTCTATTAGACTTATTTAGAAATATATTGAGATAATGTTCGTGTTATAATGTATTTTCGTTTGAATAATTAGTAGCGATAAATAATGTTTTAATTTAATTAAATTTGCTTCTAAATTTATATAAATAGTCTTGAAGTTTATTACTTGTATCTATTGTTCAATTGTATTCTGTAATTTACAAATAAGTTTTTTGTAAATATTAAGTTTAAGAAAATTAGAAAAATTAAATAAACAATATACTTTCGCTTTGTGCACACTTTGTGTATTTAATTAGCAATCTCCTTTGCCATAATTTTGTATTAATGAATATCTGTCGCGTCCCTTCATCGACCAGGTACATAAACATATATATCTAAATTCGCAAAAAACTAATGTACTACTAGTATAATGATTATACTTCTTTCAAAAGTTGGGCTTGCTCTACTCACGATTCCCATATTATTGCGTACAATAACATGTATATTTGAACGATGACTTTACTCACAGAACTATGTGCGCTGTATAGGCCATTCTTGCTTTCGAAGGAGCGAATCCCTGGTAGTATAGTGGTCAGTACGCCCGCTCTTTAATATAATTAAAAATTGGGAAGCCGAGGTTCGATTCCTCGTCAGGGAGACTTTTTTTTTAACCATCGCATAAAATAACTATGACAATAATTCGCGTGATTTTGTTACAAAAAATTCAAATATACATAGAATAAAAGAAAAGTAATATTTAAAAAAATGAAACTTTGATTATCGCTACGAGTCAAAGTTTTATTTATTCGCCGACGTTTCAGATGTCTTTTATACAATACATCCCTTATCCAAGTGAAAAAATTTTATATCAAAAATACAAAAAAGAAATTATACAATAATTGAATGTCAAAATTTATCCAATTGTATTAGTCGAAAAAAACGTGGATCATTCTTCCAAGCACTATTCTTTCACTCACTCAAAATAATATAAAATGGCACTTATCATAGCGACATTGAAAATTTTAAGAAATTGTGTTAATTATCCATAAAGAACTAAGAAAATTAATTAAATTAACAACATGGTTTTAAATTAATTAAATTAATAAAATTTCAACATGGTTTTAAAAAATAATTTAACTAGGGAATTATATTATAATCACAAAATTAAGGTAAGTAAATATGCTTAACATTGGGCGCTATTGCGCCCCTTGATAAAAGCTAACGAATACATAACCCTTACACCAACAGTTTATTTACTTTTATACCACTCTAACATCAAAATCACAACTTTGATATGATTTTTCGGCGGTCGTGGTATAAAATACGGTTCGAAACTAGTGCGTAAGTAGATTATTTACCTCGTGTTACTTTTCACTTTCGCTTCGCTCGAGTGAAAAACATCACATAAGGCAAATAATCTACTTCCGCACCCGTGTCAAAGTGTACTATTTTTGATTTTAATATAATTCTCTAGTTAAAATTTATGTTGCAAATAGTGTTTGGAAGAATGATGTTCTTTTTTTTCGACTAATACAATTATGTCGTCGAAGTTTAGAACGTTCTTGGAACTAAGTACGAAATTTGTATTATAGATGTTTTAGAAGTGCAACTCTAAATAATTAAAACATCTATTGTGCGGAGTTTTAGCAAAAATTATGATGTGGCTAGTATAAAAATAACCTAAAATAGTTAAATAATTTCGATTACAACTGAAGTTAAGCCCTGACCTCAAAAACGTATTATGCATCGGCAATATTTTAATTGATATATTAGCCAAGTTTCAGCAGTGTTTATCATGCCGAAAGTATTTAAAGATTAAAAAAATACTAAATTATGGTGATTCTTAATTTTTATTACAAATGTAAAACTTTGAACCCGCTAATACTTTATATAATCGATTCCACATAATCTAATAGATGAACTTGATTTTTTGCATCTAATTGTATCCCACTGACAGTGATTTTTGTCATCAAAAACGGTGCAAAAACCAACGAAAACTTCAATATTATCTTAAGTAATATCTTGATCCCATTAAATCCTTTAGAAATAAATTCTGTGTTTCTTTTTATATAAATCTACAAACTTTTAATATAATCTATTATGTGGAAAGTCCTCTTAAATTATTTTACTCAAAATCGCAACTAGTATTAGGAATATGATCGATATATATATATATATATATATATATATATATATAGGCGCGCCTATAGTTCCTGTTCTCTTACAACCTGTACACACACCAAAAAACTGTGATTTTTTAACTTTCTTTGAACTGTACAAAGTTACATTATAGTTTTATAATTGTATATTTATAGTTTTCCAAGATATATTGGTAATATATTTTCTATTATATGCATGTTTGTATAATAAGTAGTATCGAACAAAATAATACAGAAAATTTCAAAATTTGGATAGATAATTAAACATTAAATTATTATTGGATAAATTTACATATTCAATTATTACATAATTTCTTTGTATTTATAATATATGTTTTATCCTAGAAAAGGAACGTATTAAAGGACATAAACCTCGGCAAATGAATAAAACTATAACTCGTAGCGATCAACAAAGTCTCATTTATTTAAACTTTATTCACAAATAATCGAATCTCTATACACAATGAAAAAAGATGTAATAATCGTTAAGAAAAAAGAAGCAATACCATGACTCAATTTTTTAATCTCACGGGTAAGACATTGTATTATTCTCGTCCGTATCGTCCTTTTCCGTGGATGGTCGGTACGTGCGGGGCGCCACGGGTATATAGAAGGAGCGCCAGAGGCCCCGCAATCGTAAATTCTCCTTAGGGTCCCTCCGGTGCGCGCAGTAGCCGCTAAGATATCGATATCCAGCTGCAGCCGCTACTGCCGAGGCGGTGAGTTAAGTCCGCGCAAGTGCAAGGAGGGCGAATACAGCCATCATAGCCGAATTTATGTGCGTTTAAGAGGTTCGCGGTGTTTTATGGATAGTATCGATTTTTCCCATTGAATAAGGAATAATAGCAATTTATTTCTGTACTGTATTAATAAAGACGTATTTTTTTCAGGTTTAGTATATTAGCTATTTTCATTGAAATAGATTTTTAACAGATTAAGTAGTTATGTTATATGAAAAGATACAGTAATATCGTATAATCATAATAGAATGGGATTATCTGAAATCGTTGTATCAAAAATATATACACTACTCTCATAATGTGATACGTAGAATTGCCGGATCATAAAGGTAATCTTCATGAATTTTTAATAATCTTGTCAGAAAATAATCATATCGTACGATAATTCGAAATGTATAAAACATTCATATTTAATGATTTAAATATTCCAAGAATATTCTGAAGATGTATATGATGGTTCGAGTGTTTAATTCCTTATCATTAAAAAGCATTTTCAATATTTGATCCTCCATTTTGAGTTTGAAAGCTGAAAACAATATTGTATAAAATTTATTATAATTACACAATAAATATTGTTATATGTGAGGTACAATAGTATCCGAGGATTATCTAACAATTTATTGCACGTCAAGAAACTTAGAGAATGAAGTTTGAGAGACATAAATTGACAATAAGAAAGATTTTGCATTGTATGCAACACCTTGCAGGGAAGTAACAAAACGTAATTTGTCAAAAACTCATTCAACATTAGACTTACAATTACAAGCAAATTTCAAACAAGCGTAAAATTACTCTTCGATTAAATTCCAAGGATACATAGCCTCTCCTATCCCGACATAATTCATAGGCGAAAGCCTCAAGCCCAACTCGAAGCCAGCGCCCTCTACGCGCCGTTGATCTTGACAAAGTAAACTAGCTGCTCCTGCGCGAGATTCGCTAAATGAGCAATTTGTTGACTCCCAATTTATTTCTGCGTCGCCGCCTTACTCCCTATACACAACACCCGTAGACTCCCGAGTGCGCTAATGTTCCTTCAGCGCGTGGCCTAATTATACGACTCCCTTCTTCCCTCTTGTTCTCGCAAGACCCTTAAATTTCTCTCCCTCGCTGACTTTGTCTCACTCTCCCCCTCTCTCTTTCTCTCCCAACTCTCGACATAATAATAACCCCCGCCGCTGTTTCGCGAAAGGCGCAATTGCAGCGGCAACAGCGGCAGGCTGGCGCAAAACTGCTTCTGACACCTCGTCGTTTCAATTCGCCCGAGCGAGGATTTCAGTGGAACTTTCGCTCGCGTTTACATTAATTTCGCGGAAAATATCGCGATGGACGGGCCAGCCGCGTAATTGCTAAGTCTGATTTATGTTATTGTGCGCGTGGCGTTGATGGGTTCATTAGGGTGAGGATTTTTATCGATGGTTGTTGATTATAGTTCGATTGGAGTCGATTGACTTGGCTGGATTTATTTTCTGTGCGTTGGAGAGTATTCCGTTTGTGAAGAAATTCATTCCATGTCAAAAGTGATTTATTGACGATTACGACGTGTCGTGTATTCATTGAAATTGGTTTTAAACTTTTTAACATTTATGTCAGACCTCACTTTATCTGTTGTAAATATTAATGGAATCGGATGAAAATTTAACCAAAAATTACAAATTATATTACAAAAGGCCTATAAAAGTGTTTTACTCGAAATTCGTAAATAATTTTTGTATGGATCTACCTTACCAATTTATTTTCTCAGTCTATTTACTTAATTCACTAGAATTAATTTGGTTTTATCTGCTTGCATTAAACCACTGGAAAACCGCATTTATCACAAAATATTACGTATCCATAAATTTCTATTCCTACACTGATCATACAATTCCAAGGCACTACCACACCCACCCATAATAAAAATAATATACGATCGCCCTAATTCAAAAGAGAAACAGAAACCCCGCGCTTTATTTCCTTAATCCTTATCATACCCTCTACATCACGTTCATAACCGATCCACACTTCGAATAACTCTTCGCACATTTCCTGTATACAACACCCATCCCAGCACTAACGAATACAGCCAGCCGCGAAATAAATTCCTCCAATCTCGTCGTTCCCGGTTTCCCAGAACGAATTTCGCAAACGTTTTATTGTCGCGCGGGTTCGGAAAAGTTTCTCGACAACGACGATGGATAATAGGCATTACCTACAACTAGGGAGCGGGGCGGCGCTTCGTTTCTCCCGTTGGAACAGCAGCGGCGGGTTTGATAAGGCGCGCGCAAGGCAATACTGTACACGGCCGGGGGCTAATCTTTATGGGAATCGATATGGTCGAGTGCGACCGGTTTAGATTGAGCATCGTTAAACGCGAAACGACTCAATATCCCGCGGAGGTGCGCGCGCCGCGTATATATAGTCGTTCCGCGCGTTTGCTACCCCCTCGTCCGCGGCAAGTCCGCTTTCATTCGTCTGTCTTATTTTCGTTACTTTTTAGTGGTGCGCGTTTCGAGAGGCGTAACGGTGATGGCGAAGTGGTAATTTTGTGCTTTTGCGTTTAGCTGGGTGTTCTGTCTAATGATATAAAGGGGGAAATTTGATGTGCTGCGTTGAATGTGGAGGCGGTTCTTACTAATTTTTCTTTATTAAGTGTACACAGAGAGAATTTACTTATAAATATTACCATATAGTTCGTTGTAAATGTGAAACAGTCTGATTTTAGGGGAAAAATTACTCCCAATGAACGGTGAAAATTATTATTATTCATTATATTTTTGCAATTTAGTACGGTAAATTTTATCGTGAAAGAGGACAATTTGTACCGTTCAGTAATGTACATTTTATCGTTTATTAGGATAATTCTGGAGAAAAGTGAAAAATGAGTTAAAAACGTTATATATTTAGTTACATATATTTTACCTTTTTTCTGCTATAAAACAAAGCTTCTTAAAATTTAAAAGGAAGAGCATAATAGTATCAAAATATTTATGTATTATACAGAATAGAAGTTATAAGAATAAAAATCATTTTGTAAATAATCCACTCACAGTTCAGCTGGAATTCTTCTAGATGGAACCTATTTAGATGAAGCCTAGAATTCCGTCGTAAATCTAGCTGAAAACAAATCCATCAAGAATCCATCAAGGATCCAGATATAAAAGCATTTATTTTGGAGGATGTACAAAAATAAATGATATATGATAAATATATAAAAATTAAGAATATATTTTATTATTTCGCAAAATGTGAGTATGGTGTGGGTTCGCCTATCTAACTTATTCTTATGATATACACTTTCATACTCGTCCACTTTCACACTCGCCAATTCATACACGTACTTATATATATCTGATGGTTCTTGCAGTCCCTCGATGCTTGTATGTTTGCGGTAGCTGAACGGTCGTTCCTTTGTTGCTTATTTTCTTTGAATGTTACCTGGGTAGATACCCAAGGAACAGGAGTGTCAGGCTCTTCTGGATATTTCCTGATCCAAGTGGAAATCAATATACTTGTTCCGTAGTCGGCGTTCAGTCGTCGCCGGACGAAAGAGAGAGTAAGGTAGAGGGGGTTAACCAACTGGTCTGGCCAGCGGCTAAATTGTATCTGTCTTCTTCGACTTTTGCCGAACGTTTCCAGAGCTTTGCTCTGTTATCCCCACTTCTCTTTTCTCACATCTGATATTTCTCTGTCTCTCTCTTTTATACTCGGAATATTGAAATATCTTATATTACACAGACGATTTCCATATAAAAATCCGAATGGTATCTGCGTGAATCACCTATCAACTGGACTTCATTTTTTCAACAAGGTAGGAATCTGGTTAGTATTTCATCTGCCCTGAAGGTAGACCTTTACTGATTTTTTACCTACAAGAAATCAAATTTTTGTATCACCTACATATACATATCATGACAATAATAATTTAATTAAGTTAACATTTTGAAAAGTGTACGATGTTCAACATTTTATAATGACCATTTTTAAAGCAAAACTTTAGACGTGACTGATTCCATCTAAAAGCATGCGGATCACCTGCATCTATGTCATCAAACCGCTTCAAAATTTAATGCGATATTCTACTCGAAAAATAAGTCAACACGTATTTTTTCTTTTCGATTGCGCTAAAATTTGCATTTTTATGCATATATGGCTATATAATGTACAAGACGACCGATAGATGGCTAAACCTCGAGTTACTATCCCACAGATAATTTAACTTGCTTGGCTTACTTAAAAGAAACTTGTAATAATTTCCATATACCTTCGAAAATTAAAAAAAAAATAAATAAAACAACAAAAAGAATTAAAAAAATACAAAATCTATAAAATAACATAATAAAATAAAAATAATATGTTACTCACCAAGGGAGTAAGGTTGGCTATTGACGCCCGCGAGTGACTTGCTGTCCGAGCGAATCGAGTACGCAAAAAAAAATTTATTTCTATTATTTCTCTTGAACAACAATAAAGTATCAATTCTTTACATAGACTAAAAGATAGGTCTGGAGATCAGCTACCTATAAATATATTTTCAGCAAAAAGAAAGATGGTCTTTTTGAGAAAAACGCCTTTTACGTTTTATAAAAAAATGCATTGTCATCTTTGTATTTAGTAAAAAAAAAATTATGGTGGATTGAAAGAGCATCATCCACTGCATCGAATGCACGAAGCATTATTAAAAAATATTGAAAAATGACGAATTAGGACCAGTAACAGAAGTTTTTATCTTGGATTTTTCAGAAACGCTAATTTTAAATGTCTTTTTTGAAATGTGCATAAAATTGCCAATTTTAGCGCAATCGAAAATAAAAATATGTGTCGACTTATTTTGCAAGTAGAATAACATTAAATTGGAAGCGGTTTCGTGACATAGGTGCAGTCTGTCCGCATGATTTTAGATGGAATCGGTCACGCATTTTTCTCGAAAAAAAATAACAAAATTATTTTCATAATTTGAAAATATTGCGACTGAGATTTTATCGGATATAACTGAAACTTTAGATTACTCTTTTAAACAAAATTTTTAGATAATATAGATAACGTAGAATATTTTTAATAAACGATATTTAAAAACATTCACTACACTGTAATACCTTCTTTAAGAATTGACAATTAATTGAGCTTCTAACAATGAAAAAGAGTACCTTTGAAAACAAAAATTCTCGCAAGAATTTAACGTCAACATTTTAGTGTAAACTATAACTTGATTATAAAAAGCACCCTAAAATTTATTTTGGCAAACAATCCCTCTTAGAAATCAGCCTCATTCCGAGCCAGTAATCGGCAGAATCAGATCGATTTCTATCAGGAATGTAGATTAAAAATTGTAATAATTACACTAAAGTCCACATTAAGTTTATCTCATCTTATCAAACATCCTGCAAACAAATTGTTCGCAATCCTCTGACCTTACATAAAACAGATATTCCGCAACTCTGCAATGTGAACCGTGCAATCGGCTCGAACTTTAGCAGCTCCCTACATACATCACACAAAACTTCCCCAAACTTCCGTATATGAATTTCATTGCAATTCCACCATTCTCTTACGTAACCGCTCGAAACACATCCTCGAACAACACTCTAAACACGCACGACCCTCTCAATCCTAAAACTTCTCAGGCTTGCATATTCTCAGAGCAGCGCGCCAACTTTCGACACATGTTTTATACACCTCGGGGATCGCACATGAGCCAACCCTAGACTGGCGGCCATCTTTATGGAAGCTGAATCCTGTCAATTTGCATATAATCGAATTTCACGCTTCTAGCGGCTTCGGCGAAAATGAAGTGCCCACGCGCGTTAAAATCCTGACGAATATCGCGCGTCCGCTAATCTGATCGGGTATGTATATTGTTTGCTAGTATTCGCGGATCAGCTGCTGCACGGGAAATTAATCAAACCGAGCGGTTCTTCCGGTGGTTCGCGTCCTGGTGTAGCGGCGCGGATCGAAATCGCCATAGGACCTCAAATATTGAAGTTTCCATTTGGGCACAGGGGGGGAAAAGCTTTCGCGTCTTTTTGAGGATTAAAAAATGATAGAGGATGGGCCGACGTTATGTGCTACTGCTTTCCAGGTTTTATGCAATTCTTTTTACGTATATGGTTTTACGATCGATTTTGAGAGCGAGAGGGATTTCGAGATATCTTTTTATTTGCTCAATTGAAAGGATTCTAGCATTTTAGAGGTGAATTACATACTTTTAATTAGAAATTTTCGGATAACTGTTGGCGAAGTTTGAGACTATTATTTGTCAATTTTCAGTTTAGACAATTTTTTGGAATTTTTATTTTTTATAACCTAGTTTGCCCAATAAATGAACGTAATAATTCATATAATTTAATATTGAGAGTGAACTGTGTAAAGAACAGAACTATGATATATACATATATATATATATACACAAAAGCAGAAACGCAGTATTTTATTTATTAAATTTGAATCATCTTCACAGACGCATAAAGTATATATATATAAATGTACATATGCGCACTGGATAAATTTCTCGAATAAGCTGCGTAATGCGTCGCGCGATCGCAAATCGGGCCGAGTAGCCTAGCGTGGGTGTGTCTGGGCGTGAGAAAAAAGGAATTCGGTAGTTCGAGCCGAGCGCGGCTTCGTCCGTGCGTTTAGACCTCAGCAAGTAGGCCTGCGAGGTAGAGGCTCCTTTGCTGCCGAGCAAGACGCGTTCTGTCTTGTTCGCATTCTCTCTCTTCACGTGCAATACCATTTCCGGAAAAGGTAAGTCGTTGTTTTAATATTATTGCTTTGGAGTTTAATAAATTGCAATCTGGGAAATTTATCGTGCGTGTGTTTCTTCTTCTTCCATGCAGTAGAACGAGGCGTGAACCGGCAAGACGCTCGAGAGTTAGGGCGGTTTGCTTGTATCTGTGGAGGATGTGCTCGCCGATCTACTAAATTTTAAGAGTTAAGTACTGCGTCTCCGTGTTTCAGAGAGTGAGAGATTGAAAGACGAATGTCTGCGAACCGTGCTGTATGACTTGTAACGAGCGCGGTTTGGCTCTGTAAACAGAATTCGTGTGTTTTGGGTGATTTTACGATAATTAAGTATTTATACAATTTATTTGAGACTAAGGGCGATTAGCTCCGTAATCGATATATTTTGACGGGTTACTGCTGTAATCCTACAACTGTATGATGGATATGAGGCATTTTGTATGGATGGATGTGTATTGATTTTTATTTATAATTAATTCATAAACGACGACTACGTGAAATATAGATAAGGATTGTGTTTACGATATGTGCGACGACAAATATTAGTTCATTATTTTTGTTTGGTTATATATATTTTATTTATTTATTCTACCTCATAAACCTGCAATCTTACAACTGTATGGAGATACGATATTTACCGATGAAACTAAAGTTACTGTTTGCATCAGTTCGTCTTTACAACTTTGGAATATTATTGATTTTACTTCACTAGATTGTACTTCGCTACACGTGCGTGAGAATATGAGTATTTTCCTTCAATTATTCAATAATAAAAATACGTTTGTTCCATGTAAATAGAGTGGTATGTGCTATTGAATCTGTATTTTCAGTCTTTATTGTACGATTTGGTTTCTCTTATATATTGCATATAAACAAATAATTGTTCTTAAAAGTCCATTAAGAGAAAGTGAAAAATTATTTCTATGTGACCTGGCAAAAGTAAAAGCCTTTAATAAGAACTAAAATGTAAATACAACTTATAACTTACAGTAAAATGCCGTACACTTTATTAAGGTCAGTATTGATCGATCACTTACCTTATCAGCGATAAGAGTAATTTGGTATTCTTTCAAATCGTCACTGTAGATATAATTTATGCACAAAATGCGTTAGAATCACAGTTCCAGTAATGTGTCCGTGACTCTGCAGAAAGATAAAATGAAAGACTGAAGCAGTTTCGTTTTACATTGTTAGTAATATCGACGGCAGCATCGTTTTAAGCGTAAAAGGTAGCGCAACTACCTGTAAAAGAAGTTATTTTATTGTCTTCAAATCTCAATTTTGAAAGAAAATGCAATACGGTTATAGAATAGTCCTTGTCATACTAATTTTAAATCCTCAAAAGATAAAAGCAATAGCCCGGACAGAACTCATGAACTTCGTTGCTCTGGCATCTGACGTTAGAAATTTCTACAAATCTTCAAGCGTTGTCATCGTTAATGACAGATACAGGCATGGTAACGTACACAAAATTTAAATCATCTCTTATTACTCTTTATTCAATCCAGTAACTCAAATAAAAAATCGATACCCACTCAGATTGGAGCTTTAAGGAAGCAACGCTCAGCATTATACGAGAATTCTCGCGCTTGAACGTGATGTCTCAAGAGATAGACTACGACAGTCTCAAGGCCACGATGAAGCTGCAAATCGAGACCAATCATTCCACGGAACCGCTTTTCGTGTTACTCGTCCACAATACTCGGAGTCTGGAATACTTTCGTCGGTTGATGACAGGACGCAAGATGTCAATGTTCACGTGGCTGGTCTTCATCGATGATGAGGCTAAAGTGGACTGTGAGTATCCGCCGGGCAACCTGTTTAATCTGGAGATGAACACGAGGATGATCGTCAAATGCGAGCGCAACCTGAACATTAAGAAGTATTACTCGATATTTTATAACGAAACCGAGGTCGTGGATCTGGCTACGTGGACGCCTGGTGAAAAGCTGGTTCTCAAGAACGACGATAATCTGCTGCAGGTGAAGAAGAATATGAGAGGCATCACGCTAAGAATCGCTAAGGTATGCTTGAAACAAATGAATGTCTATAGTGAGAGAAAGATTTCTTTGACTGACAAATACTATGAAAAATATTTTCCATTCAAATCAAATTCCTTAATAGGTTACGCCATCGTAAAAAATTCGAAAATAATTTATTCTTTCTCTTGACCTGCGAAAAAATGAATTATATATAGTTTTATATGAATATATGTATATAAATTATGTACAGTTATGTGTAACTATACATATGGTTATATATATGACTATATATAGTTATACATAATTTTATATAATTAGAGACACTTACATATAGAGACCAAATTTATATATAACCATACGTAATTATATTATATATGTTTATATAGGGGGGACTGGGGTATAACGGGCCATTAGCCATATTTACTGTACAAGAAGGACGAATTTCTTTGTTCCGCGTCTTAATCTACATGTGGTAATAGTGTGGATATAATTCGCCAAGCAAAAAATTTTTATGTACAGTGAAGTTTTAAATTGAAAAATCAGGTTATATGAAAAACGACAATAACTTTTCAAATAGCCAACCATCTATATTTTTTATTGATTTATAAAATCAGATAATGCTTCTTTTTAAGGATATGTTTTAAGCTTCATTTTGTTTTTTGTAACTTTCTATTTCATTAAGATTACAAAAAATTATGATATGAAACGTTAATTATTGCAAATGGGGCATAACGGGCCACTTTTGTTGGGGTATAATGGGCTATCATTTTTGATACATAAAATCATTTTATTTGATTCTAGAAGAGTAGACTTATCGTTGATAGATCCAAAAGAAAGAGGTTGACATGTTTATTTATAAAAAAAAAACATAATTTGAAAAGTTCAAATGGTAGCAGATATAAAACATGAATTTTAAGTCGTTTAAGAGCCGTACAGAGCGGATGGACAGTGTTTCTTTATTTATCTGTTGTAACGTATCTCGATCTAATTTCGCGATTGATTAAGCATAAGCAAACATTGTTCTTACCTCTTCCAATAGTTTAATATCGGTTATAACCCAATGGGGGGGGGGGGGGGGATTGTACCCCAGCTATTTCTTAAATCGCTATTATCGGTGTAATTTAAAAGTACATTTTACTATTGAAAAAATACATTAAACACTTATCTCCATATAGCATAATTGAAAAAAATATAACCTCGAATATCTCGAAAAATAAAAGTTCTCATGATCTGAGCAAAGAACTTAGTCGGAAGATAGTAAAAAGCTATCTTTTTGGAAATTTTCAGAAGGAATAATGCCGTTTTACTCAAGTTATGGTTTGCCATAGAAAATCGATTATTTTGCAAAATGATTTTTTGACAAACATAGAAACATAAAATGTCTCAAAAATTTTACTGAACATCCCTCTTTATATTCTTAATCATCTCAAATCTTTTAAAAAACTTTTCGTCATATGTTTCCAAGATATTAGCGTTTAAACAAAAAATGACGATTTCATGTATAACAAAAGAAGGGAAATGACCGTATCGAAACTTTCAGGTCGGAAAAGTTAGGTGCTTTTAAGGCACGTATGCACGCACGCATGCGCGCATGTACCCACCCACCCATCCACCCCCACACACACGCATACATTTTCTAAAAATAGTGTATTTTGATTCCAAATGGCCCAAAACATATTTCTAACATGTTTTTGAGAGAACTTTTTTTTTACTTACAAAACTTCCTTTAGGAGGAAGCAATAACGTAGACTAAAGTAAATTAGTGTAAAATAACGTAAAATTGCGAATGAATACCGTAAAAATGGAGATATGAAGAAGGGCCTCGATTCTTATATTTCTTTATATATATTTGATTGATATCGCTATTTATATTAAAATATTCGCAGATATTGTAATTTTTATGTCAGTTCCGTGTCTATTTTTTAGAACCGTCAGTCAGTTCCGTGGTCTGTAATATTTCATAGAAAGTAATTGTATTCAGTAGAAAACTTGAGTGATTTCTAACTAAAATATGTAACATAACTTCTACAATTATGTAACAAACAATTTGTTGATCTCCCAGATAGCTTATATCATTGTGGCATCGTTACAGCAACGAGATTCTGACTATATATACCCGTAACCAAATAACGAGGTGTGCTATCTAGACTCTTATTAGCTTTAGATAATAAAAACCGAAAATATGAAACGTAACAGTTATTTGAAAATCACTCATATATGTGTAACTCGGACTTCTAACCAAGAGGTCCCAGGTTCGAATCCCAAGTATTTGAAATTTTTATAAGTGCTTTTTCATATGTTTGTTACCGCGATTCCAATGGTTCGGATTCCACTTAAAAATGTAGTGCGAGTTATGATACATTGCACTTCATCTACGACCTACGGCATTCTTCAAATGTCGTAGGGGAGAATAGATGCAGCATGACTGTACGGAGCCAGGTCTAATGTGTACAGGTAAAGAATCACCTCTGTAAAGTTCAGTTGAACTTCGACCTTGGATAGACAATAAACAAGAAACAATAAAAATTCGGTGAAGCAGGTCAACAAGTTAGGTTTATTGTAGTTCACTTCCAGTCAACTATAATAGCCCACTTCTGGTTTATTGCTGATCAACGTCTGATACACTGTTGGTCCGTGATCATTATATCTGGTTAGTATGGGATGTAAGAAATGTGTCTGAATTTATTAAAAAAACTATATGAAGCAGTACAAGCTTTAAACCAGATTGACGACGATTCAATAACTTAAAACTTTTCAATATAACAGAAGGTGCTTAAATGATAATTAATCAATTTCTTACAGCAGAGGCACTCGACAAATGATCTGAATAAAAACATCGCTGATTATCTTGACAAACTGGTAAACACGCTAGCGAATGTCAGTAACTTTAAAACAGAAGTAGTGATCGAAGAGGACAAACCAGGTTACCTTAACGAGACGTCGAATCAGTGGGTCGGTCTTATGAAATCAATGAAGGAAAAGAAAGCGGACATCGCCGAGGTTTTATTCAGTATGTCTAATGACAGAATGGAAGTTGTTGACTTTACGATGCCTCTGATGCGTTCACAAGTTCGAATTTACGCTAAATTACCCGATGCGGTGACGATTCGTTGGTCCGCGTATCTTCAAGTGAGACTGAGTTTCTTTGACTTATGGATTTAAAATTATTTGTAGCGTAACTGAAGAAATATGGACTTTACAGGTGTTTAATAGATATGCATGGATTGCAATTGGGTTACAATTATTATTTTTTTCAATACTCTTGGCTCTGGCAAAAAGCACATTTATAAAGCCTTACATTAGTATTAATTCGTTTTTCGAGAATTTCATTAACGTTTGGGGTATTTATTGCCAACAAGGTGTATCAGGTAATTTTTGATATATAAAAAACATTATTATCTTTATAATAAAATATTATATGATTATGTTATTAATTAACGTTTGCACAAATTTACATTTAGAAATTCCAGTAAATACACCGTTAAAAATGATGTACTTCTCAATACTCATTTCATCATTGATACTTTATGCCGTTTATTCGGCTACAATAACCTCTTACATTGCAGTTTTAACGACTGATTTGCCATTTGCGACTTATGAAGAATTTTTGCAGCAGAAAGAGTACAAATTGATTATCATTCAAGACAGCATAGAACAGTCTCTCATTGTAAGAATTATGTTTTTCATTTGTATATTAATTTTTTTATATAAGTAACTTACAAGATAAAAATAACATTCATGTATTAAATAGCATACAGATGATTGGTTGCTGGCGCCGCTTAAACCTCGATTAAAGAGTAACGATGAATTACCTACAAATGCCTATGACGGATTTCGACAGGTAACGTCATTTTATTAATAGTATATTGTGTACCAAGGGTGAAAAGTAGGCCTTTCATGCCCACGTGTGAGTTTGCACTACGCGCCGAAGACGAGTATTATAAACACACAAGTAGAATGAAAGCCTTTTCACCGTGGTGCACAGCATATTTTTTATATCACATGTTCAGATTTTGTGTATTTTATGCATGTGAAGCGGATTCAAATATAGCTGTTTTACATGATGGCAAATGCATGCCTGTTAGACTGCAAAATCAGGTTATTGTAGTGTTTAACCCCTAAACACGTGGAATCATCCGGATGGTACCCCATGTATAAGGGGGCTTAAAGACTTCTTTAAATCTATTTTCCAAAATCGGGCGACCAGAGTGTTTAGGCCCCCTAAACATGTGGTACCATCTAGATGGTTTCCCATGTTTGGAGGGGCCTAAATATTTTAAGGGTCCATTTTTAAAACTTTCGTTAGTGAGCAAAAACATTATTTATTCCCGACTCAACCGCAATTACCGCTTTATTGACCTGCATAGTGGGACAAAAGAAGCATATGAATCCCGCAAATCTACTTTTTTCCCGCAAATCCACTTTTTTCACCCACAAATGCATTTTCTGTTATTTCCCGTAAATGCTTTCTCTCATTCTTTTCAATTTTGAGCTATTTCTCTTTCATTCGGTGGGTCCCACTTTTCAAATCAATAAAATAGACACAGTAATGTCGGAAATAAAGTTCTATATGTTGCATAATGTACTATATTTGCCCGCTCATCACTTTTTTGCCCGCTGACTACTTTTTGCCCGCTCACTACTTTTTGCCCACCGGTCGCTAAACGGATACTTTGGGCCCTCTGTACATGTATCAAATAACACTAAAATAATGCTTCTGTTACAAAAACAAACATGTGCACTTTCATACAGAAGATATAAATATTTTAAGTTTTGTAATACACGCAGGCATGCAACGACAATGTCGCTTTCTACTCTGACGAGGTTATGTACGACGGAATTAGCAAGAATGTACCGTGTACCTTGGGATCATTGAAAATGTCGCGTATCGAGAATCAAGCGATAGCATTAGCCAAGGATAGTCCGTACACGAAGACAATAAATTATTAGTAATCATATGTTCATAAATAAGTAGATTGGGCATTATTAGCAATATTTACCGTAAATTCCCTTCTATTTATACTTTTGTAGTACTCTACGCCTGCTGAATCACGGGATATTATCACGATTAAAAAGAAAATACTTTTACAAGTATACAAATTTGCCAGAAAACAAACCAAATATAATCAATCTATGGGAGATCACGCCTATTTTGACCATTTGGACGATTGGAGTGACGATGAGCTGGATAGTATTTTGTATGGAAATCCTCTACTGGAGGCAACATTCCCTGGAGCGGGAACTATTGCAAGAGTAGCAACTATTGCAACGAAGTATAGCGCATTCATATTGGAAAAAATTTTACGTTTTGTTACGTAAATCAAAGCCGTCCAGATATGAAGTTAAAAAATAATGAATTTAAGGTGGTTCGAACGCAAAGGAAAGTACTTCAGAATCGAATAAAACTTAGAACATAAAGGTTCTTATCAATATAAACAAATTTAAAAAAACCGCAGCCACTTCATTGGCACTTAGTTTTCTCAAACCTTAAAAAATGTTCCAATATGAAATTCTTTATTCTATTTAATACTAGGGTGAAAAATAAAAATGACAAATCTATTGCTAATATATTATGTCTATATGTATATATATTATATATTATTATATGTATATTAGCAATAGATTTGTCATTTTTATTTTTTACCCTAGTATTAAATAGAATAAATAATTTCATATTGGAACATTTTTTACAGTTTGAGGAAGCTAAATGCCAATGAAGTGGCCGCATTTTTTTTAAATTTGTTATATTTTGTGTATATATATGTATAGTAATTTATACTTATGCTAAAATTATAGCATAAATTATGAAAAAGTATTGTTGTTTAAAAAAAATTTATATATATATAATATATATATACCATTTTCACAAATAAATCTAAGATAAGATAATAATATGTAACTAAGAAAATCTTAAAAATGTTCATTAAGTGAAATTATTCGAGTTAATTATTCAAAATAATTTCTTCATACTCATTAGAAACTGTCAACACAAATTATAGCTCTATTAAATTTTATTCCTAACTAATTGTATAGGGAGAGAAAATATCAAAAATATATTGATTAACAAAAAAATACTCTACAGTCTTGTTTTATTTTGAAACTATTTAATACAATTTTTTCGCATACATATAAAACAAAATTTATTTTAAAAAATTCAAGAAAATTTTTCAACTATAAATAATCCTATGCCAAAGTCTAAGCCTATCCTATTGCATTTAAAAAGCAATTTTAAAATTTTTGCATATCAAGTTACATTTTTTTCCAATTGACAATAATAAATTTTGCAACCCTATATTTGTTAATTAAATTTTATCTACTTTTAAAAATAAAATTTGTTCTGAATTTTGTTCAAGTATATGAACAACGGATTCATTTATTACAAAAATATCATAAAAGAGAAAAAACGGACAATATTAAATTTTTTTATTTCAAATCTTCAAAAGAAAATAAAAATAGAGTTTTGAATGGCCAAAAATTACCGCATAATACTCCAGAAAAAAGCTATTAAAAATATTTTGAAAAAAATATATATCATAAAAATGAAAAAGTAATAAAACAGAAACGAATCGATAAATCGTAAAAAAATTTCTTGATTTAAGATGTACATAAAAAAACGTATAAAATGTGCTTTGTTTGATCGAACATTACCACGTAATCGCAAGAAATCTACGGTCAAATAGTTTTTGAAAAAGAAAATATCATGAAAAATGAAAAAACGTTATAAAACAAAACGAATTCGATGAATCTTGAAAATTCTTTGTTTTTTGAATTCTTGATCAAATGAAGAAAAAAATAAGCGTTGATTGATAAATAATTACCAAAGTAAAAAAATTTTTGAAGAAAAATATAACCTCGCATATTTTTAAAAATAAAAGTCCTCATGATCTGAGCAATTAACTTAGCAGAGAGATAGCAAAAAGCTGCCTTTTTGGAAATTTTCAGAAGGAATAATGCCGTTATACTCAAGTTATCGTTTGCAATAGATAAACGATTTTCTTACAAAATGATTTTTTTCTCAATCATAGAAAAATAAAATGTCTCATACATTTTACAAAATAATCTTCTCCGCTGTCCTAATTACCTCAATTGTTTTCAAAAACTTTCTATCATACATTTCAAAGAATTCTTCGTTCAAACAGAAAATAACGATTCTGTATATAACAAAAGAAAGGCAATGACCTTATCCAAACTTACAGATTGGAAAAGTTAGTTAATTTTATGCTCTTTCATATGCATTTTCACTCGATCGATGATATTATTTCCAACTTACCAAAAAAAACGAAAAACTAAAAGCCAATAATCGAAAAACTACTAGAAACGAAATAATAAAATAAAAATAAGATAATATTTAAGATTTATATTTTCAGATACAAATTATTATTCTGTCTTTTCGTTAAAAAACAAACGAAAAGATAAAAGTTACCGTAGATACTCGAGATGTGGATGCATACATACAAACATGCACAAACACTTTCTTTTTTTTACTATCACAAAGCTTCCTCTTTGAACAAACAACCATGCAAAATATGGCGAGCCAAACGTATCAAAAATATATTTATCTGAACGAAAATGGCCACTTTTTTCTCTGAAAAGCGAGACCAAAATTACACCTGTTTCCCGCAAATCACTAGCAGCTAGTCCAATTTCCTTTATTTCATCAAGTTCTACCAATAACCCTGATTTTCGATTGTCTTTTAACAATATTGTCTTTTAACAGTCCATTAGTCCAAGTCAAAAAGTGGCCAAAGTTGAGATGGGCATAAAGTATTATTTGTAATTCGAGAAAAAAGTCGATTTTTCCCTCGGGTGATACTGCCCTCGCTGCGCTTCGCTCGCTCGGGCAGTAAACTCACCCGCGGGAAAAGTATTCGACTTTTTGCCCTTGTTACATAATGCACTATTATTTAAAAAGTACGGAAACGCTAAAATTCTAATCTCAAAGCGTGACTGCGTGAGTCATGTAAGCGTAAAAATATCATTTTTGTGACGAAAAAAACATCATTTGTTTTGTACTATAGCAATCTTAAGTTAAATTCAAAAAATCTTAAAATTCACAAATAAATTTGATAAATATTATTTACATACATTGAATAAGATTTTCGTAACTTTTTTTATACACACTCAATTGGCTTAAGATTCGTATACAAATCACCTTAAAAATACCACATTTTTACAAAATTCCAGTAGTCTCGTTTAATATTTTTTTAATATACATAAAATATAGTCATCTATACAAAGATTAGGATAATTTGAGAACCTTTGTAAATGTGTTTCAAAGAGATATTACCCACGTCAGTGCAGCGTTAAGCATCGATACTTATGGGATCATCATTTCTTCTTTCTATGATGTATTATTTTTCAGTTAGTATAACGAGTTTCAGGTTGCCGCGTTATTAGTATATGTAAGCTTGAAACTAAACTGAATGACAATTTTGTTACCACATATTTAAACTACTGGTGATATTGTTCTTTATAACGTATTATTTACATATTTTGCGCAATCTTGAGAATTCATAATTAGAGAATCTAATATAATATATTCTATAAAATACTTTTTAGTATTAATAATAAATCTTATTGCACCTCTCCATAGTTTTTAAATAATATTTTAACGTTTATTTAGAATCATCTCCATTTCATAAAAGTTTAATATTGATGTCTTATTTATTAATTGAGGGTGCGGAAAAGGAATCGGCACAAAGCGCGATATCGGTGGATAAGTAGTATTACCCGAGTAAACAGAGTTATATATAATTATACATGGAGATTTTCACAAAACTGTTAGTTTTTGGTCAGTTCCATGGTATCATACTTTGTTATTTACGAACCTATGTGGCTATTAATGGGTGCATATTATAGGGTTGGTAAATGTTTTCGGTATAATGCATCAAATTCATGTACAAAAGAAATCTATGGATAGATACACAGATATCATTTGAAGCCACAGACCTGACAATTTATGCATCGGACGCTTTTAGCTCATTTTTTAAACAGATTAAATTAAATATTTAATAATTCTGATTGAGTACAAATTGTTTAAATTTACAAACATTTTGAATACAATAATTTTTTAATTACTTAAACCTCACATACAGGTAGGTATATCTTAAATTCTTTATAATTAAAAAAAATGATGCCACTGAGCCAACATTTTGGGCATAAATGACCTATTTAGTGTATGAAGGGTGCTGATTTGTACAACTGATGTGATTAGATGTTATGTACAAATCACCGGATAAAAATGAGTCATATATAGTTATATATAACTGTATATACAAACCATATACAGTTATATATAATTATATATGGTTGTATATAACTCTATATAGTTAGTATATAGTTAGTATATAGTTAGTATATAGTTAGTATTATATATAACTGTATATGGTTTGTATATACAGTTATATATAACTATATATGACTCATTTTTATTCGGTGATTTCTACATAACATCTAATCACATCAGTTGTTGATGTGATATGATTATATATATTTATATATAACTATCTATATGTAATCATTTATAAGCTTCTATAACTATATATAAATATATATGATTATATATGTTTATTTATAAGTTTTGTCTCTATATAACTATTCATAGTTATATATAATTGTATATAATTATATATAACTATATGCTATTACATAGAATAATATAGAGACAAAACTTATATATAACCATATATAATCATGTATAATTATATATAATTATATATGTTTATATATATTATCATTATATATAATGTTTAAGGAAATAAAAAATAAAATAATTAATTACTAATTACTTCTTATTGAAATTATTTAATAATAAAAGGAAAAGAAAAGTGATAAGTTATTGAGAAGTGCAATCGCTTTCGACTGTAAAATCAATCTGACTCAAAACCAACAAAAAAGCGCTATCGGCCGTAAAGCTTTTGTAACCATAGTAACTAAAAAATATTTCTATTTAGAATTAAAAAAAAAGACTGTCTCGCGTGGCCAATAACGTCCACGATCCGCCTATACGCGTATCGTGACGTAATCTCTAATTCAAATCGATATTAAATCGGCATAGAGACAGCTGCGGCCCCGGATAGAATAAATCGTCCCTCGGATACTTTGTTTTAGACTCTAACGAAGCGATTTATACAAAAATTGAAAATAGTTCCACGAACGTTCCAAATTTCACCTACATGTAATATATAATGAATAATTTGTTGTCATCTAAAAACATAAAACCAATTTATTTGTAATTTTAAGGTAGTTAGGTCCCCTTAAACCAAGTTTTAAATAAAGAGGTGGGAGCAATTCTTTCTTTGGATTTACCAAAGCGTTTGCAATAATGTTATTTGAGCCTAATTTAAATGAAATTCTCTGTAGCTATATTTACTTTTATAATGATTGTCACCACCATCTCGACTATACTGAATATTCTAAATATTTAATTTTCTATCATACTAATTGCATATTAGTGTATTTATTTATCTAGAGCAAAACTGCTTTCAGACTTAATTTAGACCAGTTTCACTTATCATCTTTGTAAACATTTGTATTTAGTTCAGTTATTAATCCATTATTAATTATTGCTACAATAATATCGTGAATTGTGACATACTGGTCAAGGCTTCTCTATCTTCGTGAAATACTTTCTGCAATTTTCTTCTCTATTTCGGCTATAGTCGACTTTGCAAGGGTAAAAAACACGAACGAAAAATAAAATTCGAATTTCACCCGCGCGAGCAAAAGCCTATCAAGTAGGTTTGACCAGACGTTAACAGATGGGATGATGGACAGTGAATACGGCGTGTCTCGGTCTCTTTTTAATGTGTATCGCCACGCGTACTTCTCCACGAAGCGTCAACCGGACAATCTCCGACATTGCGAAGGTCCTTCATGACTAACAATAAACCTGCTTCGTGAACAAATAAATATAACGATTGTATAATCCGAATAGCAGTGTAAATTTCACACAGAAGTTTAATTAATAAGTGGAGCTGTGGGAGTGGATTTCCGGCGAACTTCGGCGAAGGGAAGTGTCGACCACGTGTCGGAACCTCGGTGGATCAGAAGTACAATAAGATAAGTAACTGATTGTGACAATAACGCGCATTAGTAAATTGGACTAAGAAGATAAATAAGCGAACTTGTGGAAATAGCGACGACGTATGTAAATATAATTTGGATGATGAATTAATATGATGATTACTTATAATATGCGCGATGATAAACAAATATTGAATGTGACTTTGATGATAAAGTAGCCCTGGTAGAAAATTAATCTAGAACTATGTAGATCTATCTAGTTTGCCATGGGAATAATCGAGGGCCTCGATAAAACTAGATAATTTTCTACTAGGGAGGGTTTGGAAATACAAAGCAATTTCGTAGTTTCTTTTATCTATTGCGTTTTATTTGATTAATTTATATTCCGATCTATTTAATACTTTTATTTAATTATTTGCATGAAATAATTTACAACTTTTATACCTTCTGATACCAAGCTTTTACTTTTCAAAGAAGACATCAGATGTTTAGCAGCATATGTCGGTAACTCTCGTTTTCTATCAACATCATTCAAATTCTCTTACGTAAATATTTTCGGAACCCTCTTCTTTTGATTACATAGAATTTAATCATCTTCAGTTTGGGTTTCATTTGATTTATCAATGCTATTATTCTTTCATTGGAATCAGCAAAAATCTCTATGGAACAGAATCAACTAACAGTGGTAACCAAAGTGGTACTGTTTGTTTTATTAAATCCTGTAACATTCTGTAAGTAAAGTCTTTTTGAGTAATGGATTTATTCCAAAATAAGATTTCTATCTGAGAAAGTAATTAACGTGAACTATTAAGATACCTTTTCTCCAAATTCTAAGGATCTCTACTAAATACCCAACTATCTCTTATCAACATCATCGATCAGATGTGTTGCTGGAATTTTTCGGTTTGGTTTTGCTAGTTCAGCTAGCAACCGTATTAACTAAATCCTACTACCTCAAAAGATGCTGAAGGTAATGACAACTGCCCCAAAAGGGGATGAGTACAATGTATCACTTTACGCTCAGTCGAGGTAACGATGGTAGCAAAAGCACACTACCCTGCAGAGGGCGTAAGGGTACGAGGATGAAGCCGTAGTGGGCGGAAATCTCGGATACTTAGACCTAGGGAAAAATGAGGGTTATCACACCTAGGACAGTTCACCTACGATCAGACATGGATCTCTAACGCGCGAATTCTTCTATATGACTATGGCACGTAGAATTGAAAAACACCAACTACCCACTACTCAGATAAAAGCACGTTCTCCAATACAAGTTAATGTTGAACCATCAACCTCCAAACATTATTGTGATAAGATGTTGAAGAATTCTGCTACATATGTAGCAAATATATCATGAAAGATAATAACCTGATTTTCGATAAAATAAAATTAATTTACAAAGATTGTTTAAAGAATTTTCAGTGGTTGTTATATAATGTTGAGTCGTAGTAAAATGTTGAAATATACTGTATCTACATTATTGGATGAACCTCAATATAAAGAAGGGTGAAATATATAAATCTTTCGATATAATCACAGTTAACACAAAATCAAATGCCGACCGAATTTTCCGCTGTATTAAATATTCAAAGGAATTTCCAAAAGTTAATAATTAGGAGGTACATAAATCTTCTGTAATCACAGTAAAGACATGACTAAATACCGAAAAAGCATATCGCTATATTAAACATTATTTTTACATTCGAGTGTACCTTTTCAATATGATAAACTGTCCGAATTTAGTATTCTACAAGATTACCTTAAAAAAATAAAGTAATTAATTTTGGACATTATCAGGCCCTTTTACTTCAGATTCGGGTTCCGTCAATTTAATCGCGTTCCACCCGCAGTAGAAATAATTTTGTTAAAATCTATAAATATTTTAGAAAATTTGTTAATAAGTGTTTATCGCAATTATGAAATACTCAAATAATTCATACGTGAATTGCTCTCTTGTGTACCTAGACGTATCAGGTGAGCTTCAGACCCGGCTTCAAAGATTACGAAACTCTTGTGTGAGATACATCTGTGGTGTTAGAAAGGATGAGCATATTTCTCCCTACAGCATTAGGCAGCTTCTGTCTGTTAAGAGATTTAAAGTGGCAATACGCAGGCACATTTTTCAAAACCGCGATGTACAACATGCCTATGATGAAAACTAGCTGTGTTACCGTCTAGTTTTAAATTAGTTTTAAGTCTTATAATGTAACGTGATAGTTATAACCAAAATTGTGCAATTTTCAACTAATGTGATGAAATATCGTGACAAATAGTAATACGGATCTGATATGAATAATCTAATGTATCAAAATTGTATGTATATTGCTGTATATTATTTTTTGACATTTGCAAAATAAATCTTATATCTATCTATCTATTTATCTATCTTTACTTCTTCGGGTCGGGTTGTACGGTATCAACGTATATCTATAACGCGAGTTAGCCGTACCAAAACCACTTGCATGCATCTCTATGACGTCGACCGGCTCACTCTTGCAGGAGGCCCACAATCTCAGTCGACGAGGTCCTACCAGATAAGTCAGTAGAGCGGCAGAATACGAAAGGAGAAGTGCGTTCAACGCCGTACCACTCGATGCCCCGGCTTTCTGCAGTGCAGATGCGTAAGCAAATTCGTGGCCCTCAACAACGGATCAGCAATCGCCACTGATAGGTAGAGGCCGATGAACCGTGAACTGCTAGCTTGCCATAAGCACTTCTATTCTCTCTCTTTCTAAATGAGGAAGTTACTCAAGATTAACCACTAATTATAGACTTGAGAGAGTACTATTGTTGAGCGCTATTCGAGACTCTATGTTATGAAAATCTAGATTTCACTGTTACCATTGTTCATTCGAGTATACTTCGTTAAATATGTATAACAGTGTTTTATCTTGCGATGCTAGTACTACTTTAAATCGTTGTTATAGATAGTCACAAATTCCATTCAAATGTGTATATTATATATAACAATGTATTCACATGTAATTACGTTCACCGCTAGATGGGATTTCACCCCAAGGCGCAATAAAGAATAATCAAATCAAATCAAATCTCTAATATAATAGAAGAGAGCACGCATGCATTCGAGTAGGTCGGCGATACCAACACATTCATATACACACACGTGAAATGTCACATATAACATGCATATTCTACATATATATAATGTACATATATATTCCACTAGCTTTTCCCTGCAGCTTCGCTCGCATAAATATTTTAGTCAATCATTAGCCTATGTTTATCTAGAGATTAAATCGAATGTATATATACATTGTATATGTAAATGTATATGTAGCTGTAGTATTGTATGTAATATGTATATATTGTGTATGCATATATATATATATATATATATAAGTGGCCCTTCTGTCAAAGAATGACTCATATATATACGTACACTATACACACACGTATATATATATATATATATATATATATATATATATATATATATATATATATATATATATATATATATATATATATATATATATATATATATATATGTGTGTGTGTATAGTGTACGTATATTGTGTATGTGTATATGTAGAATACGTATGTATATGTATATTACATATGTATATATATATATATACTATATATAGGCATACATATTATATATAAATATATGTATATGTAGAATATGTATGTACATGTATATGCATATTGTGTACGTGTATATGTAGAATACGTATGTACATGTATAATATATTGGTATATATATAATACTTTAGTTCAAATTTTAAAGAAAGGACATGACGCATTTAAAATAATAGATGTGTAAAATATTAAACATATTTCATTGCGAGATTTATACATGCAGGTTATTTAATACTGATAAATAAATCGGACTTGAAATTTGACTATTTACTGAAAATCACCCATATAAAATGTACATATATTTTTTGTACACATACGTCTTTATTCGTTTTAATCTGTAGACAAACATAAGCTAATGATTGACTAATATATTTATGTGAGGGAAGTCGCAGGATACGCTAGTATAGAATATTTTTTAATACGAGTATATTAAAATTTTATAAGTAACTACACTATAGTACTTTTTTTTAAAGAAGGAACAATTAATTAAGCTTCTGAATTTACATTTTAGTGTAACTTATAATTTGATTATAAAAAACACCTTAAAATTTTTTTGCCTAATAAATCCCTCTTGGATATCAGTCTCATTCCGAGCCAGTAATCGGCAGAATTAGATTGACTTCTACCAGGGATGTGATTAAAGATTTTAATAATTACACTTAAGTCTACATCAAGTTTATCTCATTTTATTAACTATACTATACAAATTGTTCGCAATCCTCTGATCTTACGTAAAACAGATCTTCCGCAACTCTACAATATGCTCCGCGCAATCGGCTTGAACTTCAGCAGCTCTCCACGTACATTACACAAAACTTCCCCAAAGTTCCGTATATGAATTTCATTGCAATTCCAACATTCTCTTGTGTAACCGCTCGAAATGCATCCTCGAACAACAATCCAAGCACACACGATCCACTCAATCCTAAAACATCTTATACTCGTATACTCTCATAACAGCGCTAACTTTCGACAGATGTTTCATACACCTCACATAACTCAACCCTAAACTAGCGGCAATCTTGATGGAAGATGAATCCAGTCGATTTACATATAATCGACGCGAATTTCGCGGTTTCAGCGGCTTCGCTAAAAATGAAGCGCCCACGCGCGTTAAAATCCTGACGAATATCGCGCGTACACTAATCTTATTAGTATATATATTATTCCGTTACTGCTGTCCAGGTTTTATGATATTTTTTTACCTATACGGTTTCACAATCGATTTCGAGAGCCGACAGCGATTGCGAGATATCTTTTTGATTACTCGAAATAAAGGATTCTACAGGTGAATTACACACTTTTAATTTGAAGTTTTCTGACAACTGTTGGCGGAGTTTGAGTCTGGTTCTCCATTTTCAGTTTAGTCAGCTTTTTGGGAAATTTTATTTTTTACATCCTAGTAGTCTGTTAAACAAATGAACATGTATAATTCAAATAAATTAATATACTGTTTTTTGAGAGTGAACTGTATAGAGATATGATATTTATCGTTGAAACTAAAGTGACTGTTCGAATAAGCTCTACTTCACAACTTTGGAATTTTATTAATTTTATTTTACTAGAATTTACTTCGCTACAGATGAATGCGTGAGAATATAAATAATTTTCTTTAATTATTCAATTATACAAATCCTTTTGTTCTGTATGAATAGAATGATATTTGTTATTAACTATATAATTTTTATTTTTACTGTACGATTCAGTTCCTTCGATATATTACATATAAACAAATAATTATTCACGAAATTTTTATTAGGTAAATGTCAAAAATTATTTCTATTTGACCTGACAAAAATACAAGCCTTAATAAGACAAAAATGTAAATACAACTTATAACTTACAGTAAAATGACATACACTTGAGTATAAAAGGTCAGTATCGATCGAGCACTTGCCTTATCAGTGAAGAGAGTAATTTGTTATCCTTGCAAATCGTCACTCTAGAAATAATTTATATTAGAATCACAGTTCCAGTAATGTTCCTGTGATTCTGCAGAAAGATAAAATGAAAGACTGAAGCAGGTTCGCTTTACATTGTTAGTAATATTGAAGGCAGCAACGTTTTAAGCATAAAAGGTAGTGCGACTCTGTAAAAGTAGTTATTTCATTGTCTTTGAATCCCAATTTTATAAGAAAATGCAATACAGTTATAGAATCATCCTCATCGTACTAATCTTGAATCCTCGGAAGATAAAAGTACTCGCACTTGCTCAGACAGAGCTCGTGAGCCTCGTTGCTCTAGCATCTGACGTTAAAAATTTCTACAAATCCTCAAGCGTTATCATCGTTAACGACAAGTACATGCATGGTAACGTACACAAAATTTAAATCATCATTCAAATCGCTGCTCATTCAATCCACTCACTCAAAGCAACAATCCATATCCACCCAGACTGGGACTTTAAGCACGGAACGTTTACCGTCATACGAGAATTTTCGCGCCTAAACGTGATGTCTCAAGTGATAGGCTACGACAGTCTCAACGCCACTATGAATCTGCAAATCGAGATCAATCAGTCTACGGTGCCACTCTTCATGCTGTACGTCCACAATACCAAGAGCCTGAAACACTTTCGTCGGCTGATGAGGGGACGCAAGATGTCAATGTTCACGTGGCTGGTCTTCATCGATGATGAGGCCAACGTCGACTGCGAGTATCCGAAGGGCAACCCGTTTAATCTGGAGATGGACACGAGGATGATCGTGAAGTGCGAGGGCAATATGAGCATTAAGAAGTACTACTCGATCTTTGATAACGAAACCGAGGTCGTGGATCTGGCAACCTGGACGCCTGGTGAGAAGCTGGTTCTCAAGAGCGACGATAATCTGCTGCAGATGAAGAAGAATATGAGAGGGATTACGCTGAGAATTGCTAAGGTATGCGTGAAACAAATGAAAATGTATAGTAAAAAAAGAATTTCTTTGCTGTAAGTAAATTGATACATTGGACAAGTATATTATGAAAAATGGATTTCAGGCAGGTTCATGAATTGTCATGAATCCGCATGAATGTTCGTGCATGATCACGCGAGATTAAGCTCAAAATTTTTTGGAATTGGAAATGTTTGTGCATGGTCATGCATTATTATGCCCAAAACTTACCCAGGAATGCATATGCATGACCGTAGACATTCATGAGGTATACCGTAAAACGGCCTTTTTTCCGTTGTGTCCTTGTGATACGGGGCCGTCCATAAATTACTTAAAGGCGATTTTGGCCGTTCTTAACCCCCTCCTATTTCATATTTCATCCTCTCACCCTTACCTCTTCTTACGTAATATTTTTTCGCATATTTTTTAGTTATTGCAGTACTTATACAGTGTTACAAACATTTTTGTAGATAAATTATACAATGTTTGTTAAATACTTATAATATAATTTTGTTTCTCAATTTCTAAACTCATCCTGGTAGAAAATTATCTAGTTTTGTGTAGATTTCCTCCTTGTAATCGAGGTTCCCAACATAATAAGTCAGGAATTATTATAAAACTAGATAATTTTCTACCACGGTAAATATAAAGCTTTAAAATGTATTTTTTAAATTAAAATGAGCATCAACGACAATTTCACGAAACTTTTAAGAAATATTAATTATTTTATTCAGTATGTGTGTCCTTAGATTCTAGTCGAAATGACTATTGTGCAAAAATGCGAAAAACTATGAAAAAAATTGTAAGAAAGTGTGAAATATAAATAAAAAATAAATAAAATATAAATTTTATTTAGTACATCTGTAAATCTGTTATAAAAATATATGTACATTTATTCATTTTCTTTTTACACTTTTATTGTAGTTTTTCACAGTTTTGTACACTTCCAACAAGTGGTAATTTCTAATAAGAGTTGGACAAATTTTCTTTTTTGTCTTTTAACATCATTTCACATTTTTTTCCGCTGCATCCTTTTTTAAATGGAAATGGCTACTTTGAGAAATGGTGATAAAACGTATGCAAGAAAGTGCAAGAAACTTTGAAAATACGTGCGTTTTATCCTCAAATTTAATCCGGTTACAAACTCACAATTTTTCACTTAGGAAAGTTACACAATTAAATTCTTATGCTTTTACACACTGTTGCTCAGATTGTTCATATATTTTACATTTTGAAATTGCCACCTGCGCAGTCCTCGATAAATTGTATAACAATAGGCAGCATATTATTTTTAGGATTGTTAAAGAGTCAAGAATCCATTCTGCATATCTCCCACTCAGTTTTAATTTTGCAAAATACACTAAAATTTATCCTTTCGCCGAGACTCTATACTTCTGTATTTTTTTCGATAGTTTAAAAGTTTCATACGTGAGGATGTTGATTTCTTAGATACAAAATATCGGACAAAAATAATCATAGTTTAGATTACAGAGAGCATTATAAGTTATTAAAAAGTAACCTTTGCTAGAAACTATCAATGCTCCTGTGACTTTATCTTGCTTGACCCGATCAGAGGATCAAAGGAGGCCGTTGAGCATAAAGGAATTGACATTGTTTTTTTATAATAAGCAGTGTTACGAAACCTCAAAATCGAAAAAAATCTTACGTAAGAAATTCGATGCATTCCTCCACCCTGTCAGATGAGAAAACGTAAGAAATTCGTGACCCCCTCCTACCCCAAAAAGTCTTACGTAATTTATGGACGGCCCCTTAAAATTGTTTACTAAAACTACCAAGAAACTTAATGTTCCCTTAAATGAAACCTTTAAGGTGGCGTGATCGCGTGGATAATTGTGAACATTATTTATATCCTGCGTAAAGTTAACAATGGACTACATGTTTTACCTAACTTTAAACTTGAATTTAATTCTATATTATAATTGCCATATCATATCATTTGAATTTCATACACGGAAAAGGATTTCATAAAAGTGCTGTATACATCAACAGGTATTCATGTGGAATGTATATATAGGAATGTTTGAATTTATCTGAAATAATTTTCTTGCGTTTTTAACAGATCTCCACTGTCTTTGATGTTATCCCTTGTGGCATTTTGGCTTACTATTGAAGTGTTATTTATAATAATGTAAATATAGATTCAAAATATTTGAGTGGAAAGACTATGTATCCTAATAACAACGTGGTGAACAAGGCTTAATACGAAGGTGTAAGGAAACGTGGAGTGTTAGGTTGAGAGTGATGGAGGGAAGGGGAATAGAGGTGTGGAGTGGTGAATGGACAAACAAGATTTTCAAATAACGTGGCGGAGGGGCAGAATAGTGGGGGAGGGGGGCTGTGTTAAAAAATTCACGGTGACTACTATATAATATGAGAAGATATATATTATTACTTATTAACGGTGCGATATTGTGACATTCAACGGCGCGCATAATTTTGGCATAGTGCGTTTCTTACACATAAGAATTGTACACGTAATTATTGTGCACAATTTAGCATTGGTCAAATATGTCTATATATAATTTTACCAATGCTAAATTGTGTACAATAATTACGTGTATAATTCTTATGTGTAAGGAACGCTCTATGCCATAATTTTTATTGTATATTCATATTGCTTAGGGCTGTAAGTATGTTCCCTATCAAGGGCATACTGTAAAAAATTGTTTTTTTTTCTGTCACGACCGCCCTGTATAATAGGAAACCAGATCTAATGCGTACAAGTAAAAAATTAACTCTGCAATGTTCAGTTGAACTTTGACCTCGGATAGACAATAAACAATAAACAATAATAATTCGGTGAAGTAGGTCAACAAGTTAGGTTTGTTGTAGTTTACTTCCAGTCAACTATAATAGACCACTTCCGGTTAATTAGTGATCAACATTTGGTACGCTGCTGGTCCGTGATGATTATATCTGGGTAGTATGGGATGTTAGAATTATGTCCGAATTAATTGAAAAAAACTATATGACGCAGTACAAGCTATACAAAAAGTAAATCTGACTTTAAGATCAAAATTGATTTTAAATTGCAATGCAACAATTTTAAGATTCGCCTTGTCTGAAATACGCAACACGGGCTAGAGATCTGAATTTCAGACGATCAATTGTCTTAAAATAAAATTCATACCAATCTTATATTCAGATTATATATAATCAACAGATTTCTTAACCTCAAAAGGAGCAAATATTTACCCAATAAGCACACTTTAAAAAAAAAATTCTTTATGAACTCATGAATGTCCGCATATATGAATACTAGAACTAATAAAAAAGTATTAATAAAGTATTCTTTAAATAATCATAAAGATTTAAAAGAGTTACCTTTCAAACAATTTTTGTTTAGTCCTAATAAACATGATGAATTCACGAATATTATCTCTAGTACTAAAAAAGTAATAATAAGGTATTCTTTCACTGTCATCATCGGCGACCTCGTACACGTAGAGATCATTTTCTATGATATTTTCTACACACGCAAATAAAGTTTACGAATTTACGAGGTGTTTATCATCGTCGACGAACTAAAGTCAATATTTTACTTATTATGTGGTTATAAAATCTGTTGATTGGATATAATCTGAAAATAAGGTTGGTATGAATCTGATTTTAAGATTAGTGGACATCTTATTCTCGATTAAGATCTTAATTGTCTTAAAATCAGATCTGTTTTGTTCTGAAACTGATTCTTTATCTTATAGTAAGACAGACGTCTTTTTAAGATGCGACAAATTTCAGATTTTGTTTTTGTAGATGAACCAGATCGACAATGATTCAATAATTTAAAAGCTTCTCAATATAACAGAGGATGCTTAAATAATAATTAATTATTTTCTTACAGTACAGACACTCATCAAATGATATGAACAAAAACATAGCTGATTATCTTGACAAACTAGTAAACACGCTAGCGAACGTCAGTAATTTTAAAAAAGAAGTAGTGATCGAAGACGACAAACCGGGTTACCTTAACAAGACGTCGCAACAGTGGGTCGGTCTTATGAAATCAATGAATGAAAAGAAAGCGGATATCGCCGAGGTTTTATTCAGTATGTCCAATCATAGAATGAGTGCCGTTGATTTCGCAATGCCTCTAATGCGTGTGCAAGTTCAAATTTACGCTAAATTACCCGATAAGGTGACAATTCGTTGGTCCGCGTATTTTCAAGTAAGATTGAGTTTCTGTGATTTATGAATTTTAAATTATATTTAGAGTGACTGAAGAAATATGGATTTTGCAGGTATTTAATATGCATACATGGGTTGCAATTGGGTTACACTTGTTATTTTTTTCAATATTCTTGGCACTGGCAAAAAGCACATTTATAAAGCCGTATATCACTACTAATTCATTTTTCGAGAATTTCATTAGCGTTATGGGTATTTATTGCCAACAAGGTGTATCAGGTAATTTTTGATATATAAAAAACATTATTATCTTTTTAAAATACGATATGCATTATTATGTTATTAATTAATGTTTGCACAATTTTACATTTAGAAATTTCAGTAAATACACCGTTACAAATGATGTACTTCTCGATACTCATTTCATCAATGATACTTTATGCCGTTTATTCGGCTACAATAACCTCTTACATTGCAGTTTTAACGACTGATTTGCCATTTGCGACTTATGAAGAATTTTTGCAGCAGAAAGATTACAAATTGGTTATCATTCAAGATAGCAGAGAACAATATCTCATTGTAAGAGTTGTGTTTTTCATTTTAATATTAAATTTTTTATATAATTTGCAAAATAAAAAGTGACATTTCTGTAATAAAAAGTATACAGATGATTGGTTGTTGGCACCGCTTAAGGCTCGATTAAAGAGTAACAATGAGTTACCTACAAATGCCTATGACGGATTTCTACAGGTAACGTCATTTTATTAATAGTATATTGTAAACTGTACTTACATAAATAAGATATAAATATTTTAAATTGTTGTAATACACGCAGGCATGCAACGACAATGTTGCATTCTACGCTGACGAGGTTCTGTTCGATGGAATCAGCGAGAATATACCATGTACCTTGGGATCATTCAAAATGTCGCGTATCCAGAATCAAGCGATAGCTCTAGCGAAGGATAGTCCATACACGGAGACAATAAATTATTAGTACACATATGTTCATAAATAAGTCGATTGGACATAATTCATAATATTTATGTTAAATTCCCTCCTATTTATACTTTTTCAGTATTCTACGCCTGCTGAATCACGGGATACTATCACGATTAAAAAGAAAATATTTATACAAATTTACAAAACTGCCTGAAAACAAGCCGAATATAATAAGCCTACGGGAGATCACGCCTATTTTGACCATTTGGACGGTTGGGGTGATGACGAGCTTAATAATATTTTGTATGGAAATACTCTATTGTAGACAACATTCCCTGGAGCGGAATGAGTCGCAACTATCGCAACGAAGCATAGCGCATTTATTTTGGCAAAAATTTAACTTTTTGTTGTGTAAAAAGCCTGTCAGGTTCTGAAGTTCTGAAGGTATGTATGAATGTATGTATGACGTATTTGTGAAATTTTGCAGACATATTAGGTACGTTTGAACGTAGATTTGATAGAACTTTGGAGCTATATGATTAATATTTAGAACGTTTTTTGATAAAATAATCAATTTGGAAAAGAATGTTAAAAAAATAATTTGTTTTTGGCAGCTTTTATTGAAGATATATAAAAAATAGATATAAATACTTAAAGTGCGCGTGATTTATGTATTTTAAAACTATTCTTAAGCTATTTTTAAGGAGGTTCGATGCTTAAGGTCTTCGCTCTTTCCTTTGCACCACTTCGCACAGTCAACAAGCTTGAGTTTTTGTTTACGTTTTCATTCCATACACGGAATTAAATGCGGCGACATGCGTTCAAATTTTGCAACAGCTAATGAGTCACTTGATAACGAACATAGTTTTTTATTTCATTTTCTGTTTTCTTATATACATCGCACCCTGTTTTACATCATTTTACATTTACATACGTCAATCTGTTTTAATAGCCGAGTTGAAAAGTATTGAAAAAATTCAGGGAACTTCCTGATTCTATAAACAATGATATTTGTGAGTTGCATTACGTTTTCTGATTTTTTGTAAAATCCCCGAATCTCCTTAAGAAACAAACGTGAATTTAAAGATTTTTCAATAAGTAGCTAGTTTATCAAATTAAAAATAATTTTTTCAGCAGATTGTATTGAAGATATATAACAATTAGATATAAATTCTGAAAGCGCGTGCATGATTTCCTTTCAATTTGTCTTTTAAAACTGTTCTTAAGATATGTTTAAAAAGAAACTAGAATTTACAAATTTTCGAAAATTTAACAAATTAAAAATAATTTTTTTTCGGCAGTTTGTATTGATTCTCTTTTGATTTGTCTATAAAAACTATTTTTAAACTATTTTCAAGAAAAAAGAAACGTGAATTTGAATAATGTATCCATTTTGTTCTAATATAGCTATTTTAGCAAATCGAAATTAATTTTTTAGCACTGCATGCTAAAATACATAAAATATACGTAAAGTTTTATTCGAACTAATTATTTTAAGACTATTCTGAACCCTGAAATCATAAATTAATGTTAGCATTAATTTATTTAATTCAAATTTCCTTTATAAGATTCTTCAAATCGATTATTCAAGACTTCTCTTTGAGAAATCTTTCTGCTAAATCAGTTAACAGCGGTTTTTTTAATTAAATAAGATGACTTATTGTGACTAAATAGTTTAACAGTAAATATCATTTTCAGAAAAAACTGATAAATTCCAATATATTGTCTTAAAAATTTTCGATCAAAATGCAAAATAGATTCAAAAGGGAATATCTTACCGAGGTGATTGACTCGCAAATTTGTACGATCACGAAAAAAGCTTATTTATTGATTTCATATATAAAACCTTTAAAGTTTCGAAATAGACGATGATCGCTTTTTCAATTGTTGATTATAATACCTATAGGTAAACAATTGAATTGCTTTCTCAAAGAGAAAGCTTTGTAACGATGATTTTTTCGGAAACCGATTTTTTAGTGTCTTATTTAACCGATAATTCACTAGCTTCTTAATGGCCATTTAATGGGTGTATGCGGTCAGTTACTAGGCTATCTTGCATTTTAAACTTTATAATTAATTTAAAATTCAGAGGACAGATAAACCTTTAAATTTAAAATTAATTGATAATACATTTTAAGATAAAAATAAGTCACTCATCATATATTATTAAATTGTTTTTAATTTCTTTGAAGGTCATTAGGTCCCTTTGATCGGCTATAATGAAAACCTCTATATTTTTTGGGCTACAGCAAGGCTTAGAGAGCCCATGTAATCGAATTCACACTTCCAAGGTTCTATTGTGTTCAAAATACATGTAGTTATGATATGAGTGTGGGAATTTGTATATAAAAATTATTGACCAAAGTTATAGCCTATTTCAGCAAAAATTCTTCGATTTTTTAAAATTTTATTATGAAATATTTAAATAGACTATAACTTTTGTTAATAATTTTTATATACAAATTTTAAACTCATATTATAACTGCATGTATTTTGAACATAATAAAACCTTGAAAGCGTCAATTCGATCACATTGGCTCTCTAAACTTTGCGGTAACCCAAAAAATATAGTGGTTTTCATTATCGCACACCTCCCCGCGTAGCCTACAAGCTAGTATTTTTATTTACGTTTTCGCTTAGTTCTCGGAATTGGTGTTCTCATTCGTTCTAAAATTTCGAGTACATGATCTTTAATGCTTTCCCAATATTTTGCATAGTTTTACATTTCATACTTATCATTTTTAAACAATCGCACTCTAAGTTTATTGTCAGTTTACAAACCACTCTCATAAGAGCTCTTGCATAAGAGTCAAACTTTCAAGTCAATTATCCTTAAAACGGTAATGGATAATGCTTTCAAATTTCACGCACTATCGTAAACTTCATAGAAGAATGACATATTAAATTTTCAGAAACATCTTATCATTTTTGTTTCACAATCGAACCTCCTTAAATTGACCAAACGACCTACAAAAGAATTTAAAAAAATTTTTTAGTTATATTTTGATAAAATGTTCAAATTTACCGAATAAATTAAGTAATGTATGATGAGTGGCTTACTTATGCCTTAGAATGTATTAACAATTAATTATTGGATCAATAAACATTTCGATAAATATTGGGGTTATAATCCATGACAGTGAATAATCCGGCCCGGCTGATGAACTTATTGATATATAGCTAAACAAATATATAGCCAGACACGTTACCTAAAAATAAGCTATAATTAATTTGTAATTTCTAGCTAAGAACCATTTGAGATCATTGAAACGTTATACTAACCGAAACCAATCTAAAACGCTGGTATTGGCAAAATGCCCTTCTAAAAAAATCAATTATATATCAGCTAATAATATTAAATTTTATTTATTTTAATTTTCTATTATATATCTACTTGATTTTAAAACTGGTTGTACTCATATGCGTTTTTATATCGAAATAAGTTATTTCGAGAGCTGTTGTTATAATATTCAGATATGAATTAAAAGATTATGTTATTTTTGCTAATGAATTAGCATAACTGTCTCATTATACTTAGTGTCTCAGTATATTTAATTCCCCTTATTCATGTTATAACATATCTTTTTTTTGAAAATCTAAATAATTAATTAAAACTTAGTATGAATTCACAAATTCCTAAGAAATAAATATTATTTATTGTATATAAAATTTCATATAGAATACTTTTCTTGCAAAGGTTGTTAAAATAATAAAGTTAAGTTTAAAATTACTTTGTAGCTGAAATATTTATTACATCCGTGCTTATGGTTTTCAAACCAAAGTATAGTGTGAATAAACTTTTGTAAAAAATGCATAGACAATAGACCTATGATTTTTTAATACAAAACGAGGCTTAAATTAAAGCTTATTTTACGAACTATGATCTTTTACGAAAGAAAAAGAAATTGTGACTTATCGAAAAACATAAATTAACATTTCTATAAAGACCTTTTTTAATCAATAATTTTGTAATGGTAATGTGTCTATAAAAATAATTTTCCTGTTGATGAACTTTGTTCACTGTTTTTACCACGTTTGGTATACTACAAAGTATGGCAATACCGTGGTCCTATAGATATACCATAACATTATCTTTAAAAAATGAGAAATTTCTCTGTAAACTCACTCATATACTAAATCCCTGTATCTTAAGCACTTCTCACTTCAAATTTAGTAACATTTTGCTCGAGCATTTTTTACGTAAACCAATCATTGCAGCTCTTAAAATACTTCGTAAATTAGTAAAAATTACAACAACGGTATCGCAGTCCCCTACATTACAAGTTTGCGAGTGCTCAGACTACAGGCGAAGCCAAGTTCTCAAACAAAAATCTGTAATATCGAGCAAAGTCACGCGCTCGATATTCAATGTTCGGTCTTCCATTAGCGGGCTTTTGCCGATAAAGCCGGCACACGGCACGCGCGCGATGACAAAAAAAAAGAGAGAGAACGCAGCCCCGCGCGATGAAAACTTAATCGATAAATCCTTTTTTGGTTAAATGCGCGACGACGTCCTCTCGTGCTCGAGGCTCCGCCGCAGTCGCGCGCGAATAAATCACCTGCTCGCGCGAACGATTCGGTGGCTCTTTTGTGCGCAACTTTTTGCGCCCCGGTCTTTGTTTCTTGGCATTGCGCGCGGCTGATTTTGGCGAAACTTTTTTCCTCTCGACTTTCCACTTAACTTGTCATCGGCGGCAGAACTCGATATCCGGAAATAACGCATTGCTTATTTCGGATATGGTGCGAGGGGAAATGGTTGACTGAAAATGGCTATGACTTGTGTCAGGATTTTTGGAACCGCTGGGTTCTTTTACTGGTCGCTGAAACTTGAATAAATGGCTTTTAGAATTCCATACTTTTAAAAGGATTCTATAGTATTATCAGATACAAAATTTCTCATGAAAAGATGCATACAGTGGGAATCAAACTAAAATTTTACAGTGCTTATTCAGTACATGAATATTAATGATTGTCATTACTATCATTATATCATTTACTTTCTAATCTATGTTTTTACTGCATTATCTTGTAAGGAAATATGCCATTATAAGGAAGTAAGTGGAGTAGATGTAAGAGAAATAGAAAGAGGGGAGGCAGATCAAGATCAACTGATTTTCGTGACAGAATGATTCCAAAATTTTGCTCTCTCTCTCTCTTTCTCACTATTAATATTTCCAGGCGTCGGTACCTCTCGGATCTAATCTTACATGTTATAAATATCAACGGTACCATGTTATTATTTTAGTCGTATAATATAACAGCATAATTAAAATGAATTATAATATTATACTCTTATAAAAATTCTTATCCGTTTATCTGTGTCTCTTTATAGGTTTTTCTCAAAATCGGTTTGAATCGACTTTAATCTTTATAGTATGTAGTTACACCATATTATATAGTTCTAGGGCCACAAACAAGGTAATACTAGAGTAATATAGTTGCTTTATTTGCAAAACTATATATTATGTTTGCAGTATTTTTAAGTAAAAATGTACATGATAACATGGAAATTGCCTACTATTTTCAGAGATTTCCAAAATTTTTTAATCATACCAAAATACCACCTAGGTTAAGACGTCCCTATAATTAATTTCGAATAATGTGCTGGTTATATTTGTTACCTAATAAGAAAATTTTAGTAAATTATCATGAATTTTTAGATAGTATACCTTTAGTTACTATATGTATGAAAAACTGGCAATTTTTAATAAAAAATGACGATTTTTCAAAACTTTTTTTGCATAATAAGATGCGAGTATTATCCCATTAAAGAAAAATGTATGCCATTTCTAGCACCTGAAACACACACAACAGCAAACTCCAAATTAAGAAAAATGTACAATTAAAACTAATTAATTATTAGTCTGTTTTCTGAAGTTGTCTCCCTCTCATGGGGTATGTTTAACCACGGCTTGGAATTCGCTTAATTTAGGAATGCGTTCGATTGTGCGCAAATATGTATGGAATAAAATACGTATAAGTAGCACGTTAATTAAAATGATATCTATAGCCAAATTCACTAATTCAAAATCAATTTCTGCTGTGAAAATTTTCAAAGTATCAAAAAATAAGATAAATAAGGAAAATCGATTTTTACGTCAAACTTTACTGTAGCCTTAAAAACTCGTATTCGAGAAAAGTCCACATGAAATCTTATTTGACGGTGTTCTAGCTTACAACGATGCTCGTCAGAATTTAAATATAAGAAGATCCTTCAGCATTAATAAATCTGTTCAGCTGTTAAAAAATGCCCATTCATCCGTATTCAAGTCCATAAATCTTTCCAGTTAATAAATATGCTTTCCCATCGCAAGCAATCCTTTTTCTCAGCGTACACCCCGACTCTCCCGATCGTCGTCAAGCATCGGAATTTAAAAGAGCGCAGCCCCCTTCCCCTCCCCTTACCAATCGATCGGCCCGCGGAATTCCAACCTCGTCCACAAAATTCTAAACCGCGCTTCCGTTTTCGCGGCGCGCCCCCATGTGGAAGACCGTCTACCCCGCATCGCCCTTTGAAGTGTCTTAACGCGCCAGTCGAAGTCGAGTTCGCGTCACCGCGCAGACGGAAAAGAGAAGAAAATAGAAGAGACAGGTACTTTCTAGTTGGCATCGCCTTGGAGGCCGGTGAGTCTTGGGGAGGAGACAGTCTAGGTGAATACTTTGCTTACCTTACCTGCGCTGCGATCCGTACGTCTTTGGTTTTATCGACGCTTTGATTGTGTTGTGCTCGTAAATTATATAAATACAAGGGACTCTATCTTCGTAGCTGAAGACGATCGTCTAATGTGAGCACTCACGTTCTTTTTAATTTTCTTAACAATGTTTCCACATTCTTTCGACAATATGTTTTATTGGTCGTTCCAAGTTTTCAATTATACATCTCATCATCAATTTTACGCTTTTCTCTATAAATTCAATCGTACGTAAATTGGCTACGCTCTTTCTCTAACGGCTCTTTTTGAGTTTTATTTTGTTCACGAGCAATTACTGACCTTTAACTCGGTGTTTATTTTACACACCGGGGGGCTCGTTTGCTTTTCTTTTTCGCTATTTGCTTGCTGATTGGGAGAAAATTTCAAGAAAGTCTTACAATAAATAGTGAATTAGTGACGAATAGTGCAGTATCTCAAATTGTTCAATAAACCGATCTGTATTGACCAATTATTATAAGCGTCGACAAGATTTTGTGTGACGATTGAATCGGATTATTTCTTCTTTTGTATGCACAAATTATCTAGAATCGTCAATTTATTTAGAACTTAAAGAGCTCAATAATAGGGCGGAGTTCACCCTTAAAAATTCATTAGTAAATTTGAAGGATTAGCCCCGGTTCTTGCTTTTTCTTATTGAAGACTTCTACTTTTTATACATCTTATTCCTATATTTATGGACATAAAATTAATATGAATTTCTGTGATGATCTATTTGACTCTAAAAAAAAGTGAAAAATATATTTGAGCAATAAACTAAGTTCGATTTCTTTAATATTGTAACGTGTTCTTTTGAACTATATTGTTATATATATATATATATATATATATATATATATATATATATATATATATATATATATATATATATATATATATATATATATATATATATATATATATATATATATATATATATATATAGTATATTTATTTATTACTTATAGAATAGAATAGAATAAGTATTTATTTCTGAGTAAATCAAAAAAAAGAGTAAACATACATTGTCAGGTTTTATCGCTGGTTATCACAGCAGTCATATCACTGTACTTACAGTTATAGGTACACATCTTATATGTATATAAACGTGCGTGTGCTGAGGAATCTATCAAGGTTTTAGCGAACTTGTGTTGTAATTTCCGAAGTAATATTTGCTCTGTTGATTTCAATTTCTTTGAATATAAACCATATGTATATAATCATATGTGAATCTAATCGGATTGGCAACACCTATTTGTTTGTAAATCAAGTTAAAAGATCTTACAACTGCAACCATTGAATGATGGCAGTGATATATTTGCCATTTTTTTACGAATCAGTTATTCGTGATCTGATAATATTTTAAATCTTATTATAACAAAAGCTTACTGACTTGAAACCATGTATAGTGACATATATTATACAAAGGTCTCAGTAGAGCAAGAGGTTATATGGATACATGCTGGTCACAAACCTAAACTAAAGACCAGTATAATCATATTGGAAGAAACAGTTACTTTGACAGTGGGTTCTTCGGTTAAATTTTAGGGGGTGAAATGTTTTTAGTAAAGGGTAACTTAATTATGTTGTTGAAATAAGGGTGATGAATAAGTTTCGATTATTTCATCTATCTACGTCATGAAATATAGTATATTATGACACTGTTGTGGGAGATGGTTTTCTACCTTGCTCGAGGGTTTTCGCACGAGCGAGGCGAGTGAGAAAATCGAGCAAGGTAGAAAAACACCTCCCACAACAGTCTCATACGATATTTTATAGCACAACAACCTCAAAATCGACAATAAAGTTGGCATTTTGAGGTTAGTGTGCTATAAACATTTGTATCCTACCTGCACCGAAAGTATATTTCTTCATGCATATAATACAGTGAGCGGAATGTGGTAATTCTTTTCCATCCTCGGGCGGAAAGTGCGTTACTTTTCCGTCCACCTCATATATGCACGAAAAATCATCCTTTCAGTACAGGTAGGGCAAATGTCCTTGTATATATGTAGATAGGAGTTGAATTTTGAAACCGTACCTATTTAAGCCTTGATTAGAATGAAACCGTCAAATTATTTTTTAGAAATTCAGTTATGTAGTTTAAAGTTTAAATGATCCTTTATTAAAATAAATTTGTTAGAAGAGATTTCTTTGAAAGTAATTATATTTACAGCTTATAATGTAGTAAAAGACCGAGTTAAATACCGCCCCGAATTATAAAACTAAATATTCACGACCGTCATTTGAAATTATAATAAGTGCTGGAAACCATATTGGCTCTAATTTTTATCGCTATCGTGTGATTTTGGTATTATTCAGAACTCCTCCAAAGGACGTGTGCCTTTTAAGGTAGTTTGGTACGATAGATTTGAATATTAATAAGAAATCAAAAATCAATGATTTTTAATAATAATGTCAGAGCCGTCACTTTACATCTGCAAAAGGGGCACGCATCCAGTTTGGCTCATATTTTGTATACATACTGTTAGATATTGGTATAGAATATACCTTCTGTAAAGGACAAGTGTGTTCCATGACATGTAATCGATTACGATAGGTTCAAACATTATCAAAATTTTGTATGTTTTAGGAACGCCGATTCTGAGAAATTGCTCATATATAGATGAAAATTTCATTGTTTAAATAGTACTCCGTTACTACAAAACAATGACGATCAATTATTTCATAAAATGTTACAAGAATGCATAACGCTCTATCTGCATTATATACTCTGTATTTCTTATGGAACCAAAATAGTGAATTATCTTTTATTAATAATTGACAATATTATGTACAGTTAGATAAATTTATTTATTTTTCTAAGTAAATTTAAGAGAATGCTTTGCAAATGATTCATAATTCTCATTGGTCCACTTATAACGAGTATCTTTTATAATGAGGGAAATTTGGCAGTCCTTTGAGGCTCATCATAACTGATTTTTACTGTCTTCGTTCGTTTAATTTTGATGTTATGATACCTGCGAAGTCTTAAAATATGAATTGAATTAAAAACTATAGAAAGAAAACAATAAAACAAATCGATTTTTTAAATAATTTTTGGTACAGTCTCACGGGTTTGACGTTGTTTATTTAACCCAAATAATATTAAAATTCTTTTTATACACATGATATTATATTAAATAATCTTTCTTTACTCTTTAAAATAGTAATAAAACTATTTAGAAGTTCTTTAAATTAAAATAAGCATGTATAGGTAATATAAACTTTAAACTTTGTTGAATAAGTCTCATAAATCCTTGGTACGGTATTTTCGCGTCCTGATATTCTCCGAAAAAGGAGTGAAAACTCGTAAGAGAAAAATTCTCACCCTATCAGAACACTTCTCGTCTTACATTTCTTTCTAGCCCGGGAAGATTGGAAAAGTTCGATGCATCTATACCATTTCGAGCGACGCCCGATGTCAAATCGCGATGCATTAAAAGTTCGGTTTTTATCTAGAAACCCGCCGATAGATCGTTCGCACATTTGCAAATAAAGAATTTCTTGGGAATTGCATTTTATTTTAAATTTTAAGTATGTTTCTTTTCAAAATCAAAGAAAAAGTTATATATATATATATATATATATATATATATATATATATATATATATATATATATATATATATTATATATCTTATAAGTAATATGATCTTAATGTTTGACTCTATCGCTTATTTATAGTTAATTTATAGTTTATTATTACCTCAATCAATTAATTAAACCAATAATTATTAATTCATTTCATTTATTTAAACAGGATTTCGTAAACAAGCTTATTATGTATTGCACATATTATTGTGATTAAACGTTGGAATAGGTTAATTGCATTGTTCTTTTGAATAGTTAGTCAAATATCTACATTTGGTTAGATAATGCAATTATAATTAATAAGTGATGGATATATTTACTATATAATAAGCTTGAGAATGACGACAAACATTTTGTCAAAATGGGTGTTTAAATAAACGAAATGAAAATAATCAATCAAACAGGGTAACAAAGTTTGATAAAGGTTAAAAAATTACAGTAATTGTAATTTGATGTAAAAATCAGGATTAAGTGTCGCCTACTTTGGGACACGCTTCCCTACTTTTACATATCTTTTCTCGGTAAATTTGAATATTTTATTAAAATATAACAAAAAAATTTAGAAAATTTTTTTTTATGATCTTTAGGTCTGTTTGATCAGCCATAATGAAAACCTGTATATTCTTTCATCTACCACAGGTTATGAGAGCCAATAAGATCGAATTGGAATTTTAAAAGTATTTTTGTGTTAATAATACATACAGGTATGCAGTCAATGTGGAGGTATAAAAATTAAATTAATGATCAAAGTTGTAGCCTTTTTAAGCCTCAATTCTTCATTTTTTAAAAAATTTTATCATAAAATATGTCCTAAATATAGGCTATAACTTTGGTCAATAATTTTTATTTTCAAATCCCCACATTGGCTGCATAATTATATGTAATCTGAACATAATAAAAGCTCAATTTGATCTTATTGGCTCTCAGAACCTTGCATTTTTATAAATAATTCAAATTTTCTAGAAAAAAAAGGTAATATATGATTAAAAACTCATTTTTATCTGAAAATCCATTAACACTTAATTTAAAATTTAAATATGTACCATTCCCCTTAATTAATTAACCCTTTAATACCGTAAACAAGTTACTTTAATTTCAATTGTTTTCACCAACTTTTCTACACAATCCCCACCGACCTTAACACTCCAAAACAACAAGTTCAAATTTCACCAGCCTCCAGATCCCAAATTCCCTCCCACCCCCTACTCTCCCGTCGCAAAATCAATTCTCATCGCCGCGGCAAACACGTCGCTGCGCGCGTCAATTCGAAAATCCACGCGAAAAGCCATTCATCGGGATATCCTCCGCTACCACCAAGCAGCGTACACCGGGATTAACTCGATTACGTCAATCGCGCAACGAGCCCGAAGACTCCACTCGACGCTAACTAGACGGATCGATGCTAATGTCGTTCGCAGGCGCGCCATAGGCACACCCCGAGCGTCCTCGAGGCTTCCCGTGGAAGTCCTAAATAAGTGCCGAGCATCTATATCTATCCCTCTCGCTTCCTTCCAAGTGTCAGCTGTCTTATCTGTGTCGGCGCGCGCGAGTGCATTCAACTCGAGTGTATTTATATTTTAAGAGCCGCGCTGCTGCGAACGTCGATATTTCGAGGAAGGCTGCTGGGTGACGGTGACTTCTGTTGGGTTGGAAGTTTGATGCGGGATTCGATTGATGTTTGGAGAAATTTGGTTACTTTTTTCGTGGGCGGGAGTCAAATTTATGCATTTTTCTGCTGATTTTCATTGCTTTGGTAAATAGAGTAAATTGTGTTACGTTTTGAGCGCTGATTTTAGTTGAATGTTGCTTGAGTAAACTTGGATTTGTAGATTCGAGTTATTATTTGGATCAGATTTAACGAAATTTACTAATTGCTTTGTGGAAGAGCTAACTTTAGTTTATTTAAGTAATTTAAAACTATAATTACAGTGTTTAAACATCCTCTCAGCAGCTTTAATTTATTTTGTCTTGCTCCTCAGCATTTTCGAAATTTAAAACATTATTAACTGTACAAAAATTCTACTACGTACATAACGTAAATTCCTTGTTTATTTCAATTATTTACATGTTCATGCACATAAAGTAACAAATAATTATTTTAAATAATTATTTGAATTCATTCCAACAAAAGCAATTTCAACAAAACGTTTTTTTAAATGAACTATTATCGAACACTGGCAAAGGTTTACGTTTACGTATTACGTTTTACCTTTCAATCACAAGCTTAAACAAAGAAAATCCAATTCCATTAATTATTCAATCAACACCCTTAATTTTCCAAGTGACAGCTCTAATTATTTCACCTATCGAGTGATTCCATTCGTTCGTTCGTCCGTCACCGACAATCTCCTAGCATCCAGAAAGACCGCATTTCGCAACCTAAAAATATAAATCCATGCTCTCGTCACGCGGACGGTACATAACGTATATTTCTAGTTTATTTCAATTGCTTACATGTTCATGCACGTAAAGTAACAAATTATTATTTTAAATAATTATTTGAATTCATTTCCACAAAAGCAACTTCAACAACTATACCATTTTCTTAAATTAAATATCATCGAACACTGACAAAGGTAAACTTATTACCTTTCAATCGCAAGCTTAACCAAAGAAAATCCAATTCCATTAATTATTCCATCATCACCCTTAATTTTCCAAGTAACATCTCTAATTATTTCACCAATCGAGTAATTCCACTCGTCCGTAAGTCCTTCGCCGTCAACCTCCTAGCGTCCCGAAATATCTCATTTCGCAACCCCAAGAATATAAATCCCATTCTCTCGTTCAGAAACCCTTCGGACATTGCAATAATCGAGATACGAAATGACGCATCGCGAAAGCTCGCCGCGAGTCGTAGAAAAGGCATCCCCGCGAGTATCCTTCCTGTTCCCGACGCGCACGACGTCGGATCGAAACTCTGCGTATTTCCGTAGACAGACGTCTCGCCGCTGATTTTATTGGATCGCCGGGGGCCGCTTTTACTCTTCGTAAGTCGCGATCGACTTGTAAAAGGAGAGGCTACGAGTAGCTGCGAGTAGTTGCCCGGAACGGTATACGCCTGAAGAAGAGCGGGCCAGTTTTTCCTGCGTCACTGACTTATGCCAGGGCGAATGCGGGAACAGTAAACGCGTTGTTTACAAGCTGTACATCTATGAGAGCGAGGTAGTTGAGAACTGCGTTTCGATTATAGGACAAGCGGCCGACGCGCGCGCGAAGCGGAGACTCAATTTATGACTTCGCGGGGACAAATAAACATTCGTGTCCGAAGTTGGAGTTCGAGTGTCGGCGTCCGGTAAGACCCCAGGGCAGAGTCGAACCGGTACAGTACGCGAGAATAGCGCGCGCGCGCTGGGTTTGGGTCGACGAGCGGACTCCGTTTTTATGACTGTCCGGATTAGCGCGAGGCCAGCGCTGAAGCGAGGCGCTTGAATTCCTTAAGCGCTTCGTCTATAGTGTTACGGATAGAATCCATTAGTAATAAGAAAATGTAACTGTGTAATAAGTTCCTATGCAAAAGGTCTCTAAGACTTTCTGTATAGTTCAAATGCGATGACATTCTCAAGCTTCTTATGTATGTTTTCGGCGGTCGTCGGCGCGTACAGCGGCTCTTTCTAGCTCGAAAAATAATGACGCAGAGACCAGATGCACTCTGGCCTTTAAACAGGTCGGTAGTTACAAAACGCGTTATACTAATAAGGGTAATATTGTATTTAATAAATAACAGACTTTATCATAAATGGTGTATAAATTAGTTTAACAAAATCCTTAGTTTATTCTCGTCTCGAACATATAGATTGAGTGTGAGTGAGTGAACGAGAATGCCGTGCACATGTTGTACGACAAGTGCACGAAGAGAGGGAAAAAGGGCGGCTTTTTCCGGCGATCGACGATGAGCGGTGAAGACCGGCGGGTTGATCGGCTACGAGGGTTGCTGCAGCGCAGACAGTCAAGTTTTGGACACCGAGTTGTGCGCTTCGAGTGTCTCAAACACTGAATTTATATTAGCTCATTGTAAGTTGCGTTTTCGTGCGTACGGATAAATATCTTGAATACTTATTATTTTTTGTACAATCATGCAAGTCTAGCAAATATACCAAAATTCGATTTACTCTTGTTCAATTATTTAAATCATTTCCTTATTTAATATTAACATTTTGAGTCGCGTACAATATTTGATAGCAGGAGCTACACTTCCCGTTTTCTCCTCCACATCGGTCTAACCTAATCCATGCCATTTCTGGGAGTTCGACTCGTCTTCCACGATCGATGGACAAATGCACCCCCGCGAGGACACTAGTGGTAAGATATACCCTGGTTCGTTACCTCAGCCCCTGCGCACTCTGCATAGAATACGGTGGTACATGTAGATACATAGAGAGAGAGAGAGAAGGACGAGTTCCCTTGGCGAAATTCGTTTTTCCACGCGCGGGCTGGATTCGGCGAAATCAATCGCCCGTGCCGCGGGACGTGCGCGGAAATTCGCAGCGGCGAGGCGAACGACGAATTTGTCCGGCTGTCGTCGTGCACGGGGCTTTTTGGGGAGGATGCGTGGATGTGGTTTTGGAAGACTTTTAAGGGTGGATTGGAGGTAGAATTTTAAAAACTTGCAAACTTGCAAAAATTAAATCTGGCCGTGATATAGGACTTTCTTTAGTATGTTTTGACTTTTATGGTCTATATAAGCATGTAAGTATAACATGTATATATTCCTAATACTTAATATGTCACATAGGCATGTGAGTAAGGACTTCCAATCTACGCTCCGTACGAAAAGTAACGACTACATTTATTTTTGCAGCGAAGACTAACACGTGGAATGGTTTTACATCGAAGAGTAACACGTGGAATGATTTTGCAGCGAAAAGTAACATCTTCTATACTTTTGCGGTGAAGACTATAATGCTTTCAAAATTTTTACGACAAATACTTATACATGGAATGACTTTGTAAGAAAAAGTAACACTTTCTTCGTTTTATAATAATCACAATTACCATTTTTGAAACTTTACAACTTTACAACTTTACAACTTTACAACTTCACAACTTTGCAACATTATAAAAAATGCTGGTTTTCGCCACAAATACATTGGACACTTTTCGTTGAATAAAGCCGGGTCGCGTTATTCTTCGTTGGAAACTTGTAGTTGGCGTTACGTGTTACTTTTCGTTGGAAAAATCCAAGTCATGCTACTTTTCGTATGAAATTTTTATCGTGTCAGTCTTCGCCGCAAATCGGACAGGCGTTACTTTTCGTACGGAGCGTCGCAATGTAAGTTGATTTTTTTGTGGAAGGTTTATCCACCTGCAGCCTCTTGGCCTAGCAAGTGTCTCATACCAATTCTTCTTCGTACCTATTTTTTCCATACCTTCGTGTTTCCCTACCTAATCACATACCGCATTCGCCCCGGGTTATGCATGCTATGATAAATATACGCTTATGTAGAAATAAAATATTTATATATATATATATATATATATATATATATATATATATATATATATACGATTTTAAATTAACATACTGTTTTATGGAAATTACGAAACTCTAGTAACTCATGAATCTAATGGTAGTAAATCCATTCTAAAAAGAATCCATGACCTGTTACACGCATACTTATAATGTGCTTATAATCATTCTTGTGATTTGAGTTTTAATACCGTGTTAAGCTTGCCTCCTTCTAATTTACCACTTTCTTCCTCAATATTGTTGTTTATAGATTTATTACTGTCTTTTAATAAGCAGCGATGTTCACGTTGTACGGTCAAAGAGAAAAAGGTTCTGCTATATAAAACAGTTCGTATGGAGCAGCCGCCGTACCTTGCGGCCCTTTTGCATTCTCTATATAGAACACAGAGGGCACGACTCTGGAACTCGATTCTCCGCGGCATCAGGTGCATACATTCACTTAGATTGTTTAAAATAAGGATTAAACATCACCTGATGCATGTGCGAGTTTGTTTTAGTCATCGATTTTCTGGCTGTGATAGCAATGAGCACTTCAGTTTAATTTTAAATATTTTAATCTTAAGTTAATAGTGCAATAAATTTTATGTATTTGTTATTCGTTCATTTATTTATTTGTATTGTTTTATTTATTTTATTTTATTTTATTGCACTATTTACAATCATTAGTGGCTAGGACAGAACGAAGACTGATTTTATTATAAGACTGACTAGTACTATTATGTAATAACATTTTCTGTAATGCGCGTTGTGCGTACCTCAGGCATTTATTTTGTATTTTGTATTGTAATATTTTCTTTGCTTGTCACTGAATGAAATGTTATCTTACCTTATCTTATCTAAAAAAGCGCGCGAGATTATTCAAATTCCTATCCTCAGAAAAGGAGTTTTTTGACGTATACAATCAAAATGTATTTAAAAATGTTGTTTCAGTTAGCATGAAGATATCTTTTTATAAACTTGTAAAGAGATTCTATTTAATGAATTTCCAAATTTATAACATCAAATCCCACGCCAAAAATGAAAAGAGAAACCGCGCGAAGCGCCTTCGAAGTCGCGAGTAAATTAAAAATATAGATTTTCTTGAATGTATTCATATCTATTCACAAGCACATTAACAACAAATAACAGAATTGTATAAAATACACATAAAACCTTTTCTGCAAAAGGTGCAGTCTTGATGAAAAATACTATTTCGTATGGCGAATTATAGCTTCCAACTATGTTTTAAACTGTTAATCGAGATCATGTGGGTGATACACTCTTAAATGGAAATTTGAAAGAGAAGAATTGTGAAAGTGAAAATGAAATTTATTAATTTCTCGACATTGTGTTATCGATCCAGTCTTTAAAACTGTAAACCCGGGTGAAGACATCGGGATTTCCTTTTCCGCATCCTTTATCATATGAAACAACACCAATTTGAACACCATCAATTACAAGAGGTCCACCAGAGTCACCCTGGGCAAAAATTCGTTTATATCATTATTTGCAGTATATTTATATAATATTTTTAGTTACAGATGATATCCAATACTCACTGCACAAAAACCTTCACCTTTTTTTGTGAACGTGCAAATATGTGAGTCAATCACTTCGTGCGCCATCTTTTTGTTGCAATTTGCTTGGTTAAAAATTTTTGCGACAAGGTATTGTAATTTATCGGAGTTTTTTTTCGCCTAAAAATTTAATTTATGTACAAAAAATTTGATTATAAAACGTTATATAGGGCACTTATTCTAACTCGCAAATCTCTCTTACTTGAAAAAATCAGTCAGTTCCTTAAGGGATTATAGTCATAATTTTCAAAGAGCTTAAACTTGAGGATGTTTTTGCAGATTTTCAAAGTGGCGTCAATTTGTTAGTGCTCGTTATTAGTAAAGGGCAATAAAGTTTCTGTTACTATACTAAATGGTCAATATCCTAACTTTGTTTGTTACTCTACAACTCTTGACGTATTCACACCTTAACTTGAAATGAACAATCAGGTATGGCACTCTCTTTAATTCGAATTTAAATTGGCTAGAAGAACCTTTATAAATCAAATTATTTGCAGTGAAATCTCCGTATCTACAAGTTTCGTACCGCAAACTTAATATACAAATGATTGTAGAGCGTTACATACCTAAGGATGCTAGAGTATTTAACTTTTATCAAAGAACAAATTACTTTATTGCTTACTATTTATACAATCGGCACTAAAAAATTGACATCACCTTTAATAAAAGAATCTGAAAAAACTCGTTTTAGAGAGTAAATTGTTATGTTGTATAATCAGCCTTAAAGATAAGAACTTCAAAGGCATGTATCAATACATAACTAATTAAAAATCGCCCATTATAGATAGCAATACTGTAATACTAAATTATCTTCATTTATCAAGCTATATTATTATTATTCAATTCAATTATTAAATAAAGGCAAAAAATCTACTGCATTTTGAACTCATCGAAATAACTCAATTATTTACCGCAACTAGACCCCATCCAGTCACAACGGCGGATTGATCAACTTTGGTGGTGTCCTTTTCGGGAAGTTTGATAGGCTGCACTTTGCTGTTGAACTTAATGTCCTCGTTGACGCGCACAAGACCAATATCGTTCTGCAATGTCTCATTGGTATATCCTTTATGGTGAAAGATTTTTTCGGCTTGGTAAGCTCGTCCATTGCCTTCTGCTCTTAAAATGGTGCCAACCACGACTTTTATTGTTTCCGCTTCTTTTCTGAGTTCATGAATTCGTATGAGAAATATTAGTTTATCAGCTTTGATAAGATTCGGTACACAGAGAGAATTTTGTGACAAAAACTACCGTAAAATCATTGTAACGTGGGACATCCTGGCTTCGAGGGAAAATTGCCCTGATAAACGGTAAAAAGCAACTTCATTATAAATATTACTATTCACTACGGTAAACTTTACTGTGCACCAGGGCAATTTTGTTCAGTAATGTTAATTTGACCGTTCATCAGTGTGTTTTTTACTCTGAAGTCAGAATGCCCCACTTTACAATCATTTTATGTTCGGAAAATGTTTTTATATATATTATTACCCTTGAAGGCAATGAGCAGCAGTTAGGATCCAGCGTTCGTTTATTATCGAGCCACCGCAAAAATGATCCCATCTTCGTAGCGACACCTGATACGGATATTTCCCCTCGGGAGCGTCGAAGCCGCCGTAAATTCGTGTTCTAGCTGTAATTTACAAGAATAGAGTTTATCCTCATTTACTCTCGAATTATCGGAAATTTTTCGGAAAGTTTGTCTAATTCTCAATTATTAGTTACATTTTAAAAATAAGATGTAAAAATGTCTTGTAGTTTGTAGTCAAATCAGATAATGTTTATTCAAGTGTTTGGACGTATAAGAACGACATAGTAGAAAGGTAGATTAATTCTGCTTGAGTTTTACATAATGCTTGTTTGCATGTACAATGTAGGAACATAATTAAATGGAGACACGCCTTCCAATTTATGGCTTGTTCAAATATACAACTGTTTTTCATTTCAAACTTTTCATTTTCGTCAGTCTTACACTGTAATACTTCATGAGAATGCAATGCGAGTTTTTGCCTACTCGAATGTAACGTCAACGTTAAATTGCAAAATAATATTTGTATTTATTTTACGAACTACGGTACTTTATTCTCGAGTCAATTAAATTTTTTTCTATACTCTTTGTTAAACAAAAAATCAGTAACTCAATTTTATGCATTTGATATTTAATGTTCAAAATATTAGAAAATACAAGAAAATGTGAGGAAACCAGTAGTGCTGTGAATAAGTATACAAAAATTTAAGAAAAAAATTGCATTCTTTCAATGTTTGGGAATCTTTAGACAAATAAATTGCACTGCCTTATATTTTGGACACTTATTCACATTTCCTGATAGAATAGAAAATAATATGGCTTAAATGTTTCACAGCTATGCATATGGATATTCTAAATTTTATCATAATTTTAAATTGAGCGTAATTTTTCATCCAAATATCCTCACGGATGTTCCGACCGCTCAAAGTAAAGGTCTTAATGTCAGCTTTCTATCGAACATATATATAATTGTCCATAATGTGTAATACCTCACGTAAATTACGTCTAACTTTAATAGTATGACGTTCCCATTAGTTGGTAAACGCAGGCTAGAAGAAAAAATCGCAGTGATGCTATAGGTACAGAATACAAAACCAAACTAAGTGCTTTGTTTTCTAGGATGTTCAGACTATATTTCCTGACAGTTAGACCTAAAATTGTATATATAGACACAAGGTTCTGGGGTACCAACTTGAATATTTCCAAAAACGGATTTGAACGTAGCAAAAAATGGAATTAAAAGTCTTTTTAAGACGAAGAATTTGAGAACTGCTAGACCTAAATTTTTATTTTAGTAATATAGCAAATGATCTAAAATAACCTAAATAATACAAATTTCGGGTTTATATTCAGCTTTGAACAGGTAATCCATTCAACTGCCAGAGTGATATAACAATTCTTTTTAAAGGTGGTGAAAAGGCGAAGAAATACTTTTTTGGTACATTCAAAATGGTGCTAACGGGTGTTCTGTAGAATTTTTTGAAAATAATCATATTTTGGCTATTTTAGAAAATTTCAAAAATTCTACTAGTTCTCACATGGGACCTTAGGGGCTGAAACTTGTTATGAGAGCTTCTTTTAATAGATACTTTAATAGGTCATATAACAAATCGGCAGAAAAAACTGCGAACAACGTGCGTACTGATTTGTTTATTTTGACTGACCTGACTCATATATATATATATACTGATTTGAGTTGCATATATATATGTATATATGCAACTCAAATCAGATAAAACAAATAGAACTTTACAAACGTACTTAAAAAATAGCAACACTTATTAAAACATTTTGCAAATATCTTACGAGATCCATCTTGTTTTTCTCAGTCTGTATATAATTACATGGAAATGTATTAAAGTAAACGAAACCGTACAAGAAAATAAGGATTACCATTAGTATTAGTATATTGAATTATTTTTTATTTGCAAAACAGTTTACGTAAGGAAGTGATGTAGGTACAACATCAATTTGAGAAATAATTAAAAAATGTAGAAACATGTTGATATTTTGAAATACAACGTTTGAAAATAAAAACTTACTATTATCAAACTTTTGTACATTTATTTACGCCATCTCCGATTTTCTCACAATTAATTATTTTCTCTATGGTAAGTATTTTTAGATAATCCTTATTATATATATGTCATGTGCCTATTTTATAATCAATTTCTCTTACCATGAATTGCCACAGTTATAGAAAGTAGATAGATAATACTTATAATTCCCTTCATTGCTATTGCGATTGACACTACTCGTTTTAAGAAACTATCATCAGTATATGGTTACTCATAGTTTTTATACTCGCTTGGAAAGATTAGATATTGATATTTTCATGTAACTTAATTACCAGTTTAAACGTATGGCTTGATCAAAATTCATAGATATGAATATAATCAGAATTTGCGTATATATACACGCAGCGAATTTTATGATAAAAAATATCCTGTTAAATGGTAAAAATTGATCCTACTCATCACCAATTTTAATATGAAGTAAAATACATTTTACTATAAATTAAGGTAATTTCTACCGCGTATCAGAGTTTTTTCTCATGTAGTCATAATATCCCTCGTTTTCTAAGATTTATTTATTTCACGATAATTTATTTTTTAGAAAATTTTCTCTGTGTACTAATTTAAAAAAACCGCTAATAATTCATTGGCACTTGGCTTCCTCAAGCTAAATAAATTATTCCTATATTAGTTTCTTTGTTCTAATACACTAATTTTAAATTGCTATATCTATTTCTAATTAAGGTGACTTCAATACCGTATCAAGCGAGGGCCCCATGGGGGGTTATACTTTTGATTTTAATTTTGGTTGAATTATATTATTCAAATTTAATTCTAAACTATTGTGAACTACTTCTGAACGTTAGTAACAAAAAATTATTATTTTAATACATAAAAAATGTTAATTTGTTGACTTAGCTCCGAGCGCGCATGCGTAAAAGCACGTTTACGGCGTTTATCATCAATATTTTGTTTATTTCGTCCTTAACACGTAATTGTGTTGATGTCATTAGATTCAGCATAAATAAATCTTCAATTACATATTCTGTTTATTAATAAATATGTTTTTATATATTAGTAAGAAGTGATAAACGGTCTCATCCCATAAGGTTATGTGTTAATAGTGACTTTGTACAAGCTTACTTTTTTTCAATAATTTTGTAGTTGGCCCCAGATTTTATTTAGACAGATCAAAAGTATAATTTTGAAAGAATATTTGTACATAATTTCAAAGACGTCAGTCTTTTTATAAAAAGTTGCTGAAGCCACCTTAATAGCTCAAATAAGTATGTTTTTATCATTGATTATTTATCAAAAGATAAATTACAAAAGATTATAAGCTTACGATCATAAATTGCTTTATCGAATTCAAAATATCGCAAAATAGAAAAATCGTTATAAAACAAAAACAATTCAATGTATCTTTAATTTTTCTTTTAATTTCGAATCTTCATTAAAAAGCGAAAAAAGATCCCTGTTCAGTAATAAATGACTGTGCCGTTCTCGAGATATAAGTGACCAAACTAATTCTCTAAAAAATGCATAACCTCAAATATCTTGGAATATATAAGTCATTATAGAAATACTATCGAACAAATTTTAAGGAGGTTCTATCACCTTATTGACTATAAAATGAAATGTAAAAAGAATATAAGAAATAAAATACAAAAACAAAATAAAAAATAAAATAGCGTACAGTCATAATGTTATGAAAGTAAATATATTATAAAACAAACCCGGGAAAAAACGTTCCATATATGGCCATATGGGGCGTCATTTATAAATTTTGCGTCTATATGGACATATATGATCATATACAGATAGCTCTAGTGCCCAATTTTGAATGTATCAATTATCATGCGGATGATAACACTCAAACTGACTCTAGATAAAGATTTTAAAGTACAGAGATTTTTATACTACAAAAAGTTTGCGTAAAGTTTTTTGACATATACTAAAGCTTAAACGGTCCACCTTTTTTTAAAATTCTTTTTACTTTAATTTTACAGAGAATTAACCAATTTTTAAAAAATTATTAATACATTTTTGATCTTTTATAACATTTTTAGGCGGGTCTTGGCGTGTGACGAGGTAGAAGGTGAAATGAAAAATTCTGAAAAAATTATATACTCACAGCGTTATATGTAACGCTATGAACATGTCAACGAGCAATTGAAACATCGCTATGTTTGTATTATGTTAACTTTTGGAGGATCTGGCTTCATAATATGCACAGCGTCGTGAGCAGTATTGTGTGTGTATGTTCCATCCGTATTTTGTATAGTTATGTAATAACGATTTTATTTGAAAATCAAAGATATAATATGGTTTTTATACGTTTAGACTTATGTGAATTGTGTCTGTTCCGCTATTTGGAATGCCTTGAAACATGGACCAATCAGTCGGACACAACACAGGACACAACACAGCACATTACATAGCCAAACTCAAAGGTGCTTGAAAATGATGATGAGAATGATAAAAAAATTGTAAAACTTTTTACAACAATCTTGTATATTAGTTTTATGAACATGTTGAGACCTGAGTGAAACAACTTACATTATCGGTAGCATACCTAAAAGCTTCGTAATGGAAATTTACTTTCCTCAAAAAGTTCCTTGCGAAATCCATATCCATGGATATTTTTGGAACTTGCAGAAAATATAATTAAAGTATTATGAAGAAAGGTTAATATTTTGTTTTGCGATGTTCTGATGTTAAATATTTTATTCACTAATTGTTAGTGTTGAAACACGTAGTTTCTTTTATAAATTTTTAAAGTTCAAGAAAGGATTTATTTGTTTCAGGCTATGAATTGAGTCTTTACAGTTTAATAATATTAACTTTTGCACATTTATAATTGAAAACCATTCTTGAATTCATTAAATAGGTTTAGTCAAATAGGTTTAGTCAAATAGGTTTGCGCAAAGAACTTTTTAAAAAACACTTATTTTTATCACAAAACTTAATTTTCTCTATTAACTTGTAGAAAAATCGATTTTTACGGAGTAAAACTAAAATGAAAGGGCTGTTTTATTTTGTAGCTGTTTTCTTTTATTATAAACTAGCAACTATTACAAAAGATATAGTTTGTAATACATAATGTAGAAGGCTTTTACATTATGCACTGTTGGTGTATATGCATTATCTGATGGCCATAAAAAGGTTTGGAAATGTTGACAACTCAACGTTTATTTTCGACATATTCGCAAAGCAAATCAAAATTAAATAGCTGTATACTCATATAAAGCATGCTATATACTATATATTAAAAAAATTGGCGTAATTTGAGGTTTAATTTTGGATTTAATTTCTTCCTTACTAATTAATAAATACTTTTGTGAATAAAGTTCTATTTCTGTATAAATACTCAAATCATCAAAAAATTAGTTGATAAACAGTTTATCATTTTTGCCAGTTAAGAGAACAATTTAATGATCTTTCAAATTTTTATTACATCTAACCTTCTAAATCTTCACATATTATGACAATAACCAGAGATATTATAAAACATCTTACGCGCGTATATATGTACACGCATTTTTTTCATTGATTTGTTTTCTGGAAAATATTAATAATAAAAAAATTAACGAAAAAGTGAACCGTTTAAGTTTTACGTATAAGAGTGAGTCAAATAACAATCGGAAATAAAAATTTTGTTTATCGTGTGATCTAGAATCGTGCATGCCACAAAGTTACTCCAATAAATACTTTATTGATAATGGTAATATATTGTGTTGCGTAGGATAAAGATTTTTTACTTTTTTAGATTTTAACTTAGACTGGCCGCTTATAGGAGGATAGTTTTACAAAATATCTCAAGTACGTCTATATAAAAAAAATATGTGTATGAATAATGTATAGTTTACTATGTATAGTTTACACGAATACATTCTCAAACTCGGCGTCCTTCAAACATATAAATGTTATACTTAGTATTTGAACCTATTATAAGCACTTGATTTATTGTAGAGGTACACACTTGTCTTATATAAAAGTTCTATTTAATATTGATATTTTTTTTTCTTTTTTAAATGAACTTTATTAAAATCTAGTACGAGACTTATTTAAGCTGCACATGGTCATACATCAATATACATTACGTTTATATATGGACATATATTTGATAGAGTATTATATGTACGTTTGGACAGGTGTGTTTTAAATATGCAAATTACATTCGTCGAAATATGTCAGCAAAGTTCGACAAGCAGAAATATTTGGCTTGGCAATTATTGATTCAATGTTTAGCGGAAGAAGCAGCTTCTGTTTGTGAAGGCAACTTATAAGTTTTCTCCTTTGGGGGTCGTAAAGTTTACACTGCCTAGAACATGGTTGAGATCTTCAATTTCTTGATCACATTTACACTTGGAATCAACAATGAAATTAATACGAGAGAGAGAGACGCAGATAAATTGTAATGATTAGATCTCATTCTATTAATGGTGACAGTTAGTTTACGCTCGCGAAATTTATTTTTATTCCATGGAGTTTTACTATTTTTATAATGTAAGTCGAAGTATAGTACGCCTTTTGTTTATTCTTCCTTTACGATTTCACTTTTTGTTTGGTACATTGATTTCTGCTTAACTAGTTCATAGAAATCTGTGAAGGAAACAGCATTAAGATTAGTTGTAGTACTAATTGTAGCAAATTTAGCAAGAGCGTCAAGATTTTTATTACCTCTCCAGTAGAGTTCAAGTGTATTGTCGGCATTCATTAAGAGTTTATTATATTTCTATTTAATTCGTAAAATATATGGGTTCGTTTTTACACAAGATTTCATATAGGAAAGGCATTGTAAGACGCTTAGAGAATCAGAGAAAATGAGAAAGTTTTTGTTTATGTTACTTAGGGCTATGTCGAAGACGGCAGACAGTGCAATGCATTCGGCCGTATACCTATACGGATGCTTGTTTGTAGACACCTTTTTTAGTTGATATGTTCAATTTCGGGCAAATACATGCAGCACCTACGGTATCAGAGTTGGACATTTTACTGCCATTAGTGTATATGGCGTGTGCGTTATTGTTAAGTAGAATGTTTTTGAGGACTGATAAGGGAAGACCATGGAGTTCGGGTCTTGGATTTTGATGAAACTTTGGGGATCGACTTTTGGAACCTAAAAATGAAGAACAGTACCCGTAGTTTTATCCAATGGTTCTTTAAATCTGAGATAGTGCCAAAAAACATTAGCATTGCTCATATGGGTAATACTAAAAATCAAATATGTATAAATATACTATCAACATTAATTAAATACGCCGTAACTACCGTACAAAGGCCCATTGGATAAAACTACGAATATTGGGCTTCATTTTTATGTATCAGGAAGCGATCCCTAAAGTTTCATCAAAATCGGTGACCCGGACTCCGTAGTCCCTCCTTGTGTATTTGCGTCGTTGGATTTTTGCAAAGTAAATCCAAATTCTTTATTAAAGAGGTTGTATGCGTAGATATATGTCATAAAAAACACACATTTTTTACTACAATTTAATCTCGCATAATGATATGAAAGTTAATATATTATGAAATAAGGGGTTTCTGTTATACTAAAAAAATTTTGTATCGAAATTCCGTTATTGTAAAATTAGATATCGTCAAATTTAGACTTTAAAAAAGAGAAAGTTGACTAAACAGTGGAGACTTTTTTATTTGTTAGCCGATTTTAATTTTGAAGGTCTCTTTTTGTTCCTTGAAAGATTTCATTGGGACTTACCCATATAATAATGAAATAACATCGAATAACCTGCAAAGTTACAACCTATAGTTTATACTTGTACATGCTCAAACTTGCAAAAACACGGGTATGGGCTTATAAACTATAGGTTGTAACTATGCAGGTTATTCGATGTTATTTCATTTTTATATGGGTAAGTCCCCCTGAAATCTTTCAAGGAACAAAATGCGATCTTCAAAATTCAAATCGGATAACAAATAAAAAAGTCTCTATTGTTTTATCAACTTTTTCTTTTTTAAAGTCTAAATTTGACAATATCTAATTTTATAATAATGGAATTTCAATAAAAAAAAAATTTTTAGTTTGATAAAAATCCCTTATTTTATAATATATTGACTTTAATATCATTATGTGAGATTAAATTGTGGTAAAAAATGTTTGTTTTTATGACATATATATACGCATACAACATCCTTAAAAGGGATATATGTTGTGTTTGTGTTGTAGTCTATCTTGTGAATACTGTAATTATTGTGCGAGATGATGTTTTGTTGATAAGTGAGAATCGAGGTGATATAGGTATTAAGTAGTCTGTTGCGATTACAAAACATGTTTTTTCAAGCTTTTGACATAATCTTTTACAGTTTTTTATGTAAAAGACTTATTGTTAGACAGAATTTTAAGTATATAACATTCACATAAGAATTTAATGCGATTTTTGGTACTTATGAGCTTAGACTCCGCAATAAGAATATTTGTCGGTGTGCTTTTTCGATAACCTAGTGAGATTTTGATTGCTGAATTCTGAATTGATTCAAGTTTTTTAGCGTCCTTTTGTTTTGAGTTTTTTAACCTCGGGTTGGGTAGTAAATAAATGAGGCGTAATCAGTGATAGAGTGGATATAACTTTTATAGAGAGTGATCAGTATTTCAAGATTAGAACCCCACCAGGTGCCACTGATATTTAACGAATGAAAGTCAATTTGTAATTAAAAATGATACCGAGAATGCGGAGGGGTTGAGTTTTAATCGTACAGTTATCAAACATGATTGTAGTATTTATTACCCGATTTAATATTTTTCTTATTAAAATGTAGTAGGGCTGTTCTGTGAAGAGAAATATTAGATTAATTTATTATTAATTTATCTTAGACCAATATCGAGTAAGTTTTTCTGTATGATCCGAATAGCTTTTTCGATCATTTTCTTTTTGCTCTCTTAAGTGATTAAGTCTGGAAACTGAAAAACAAGTATACTTTTCTGAATATTATTGGTAATAGATAATACATATAAAAGGTAAAGCAATGGGCTGAAAACTCCCCCTTGGGGTACGCCTTTGTGGGCGCGTCTTGGTTTATTTTCTGTGAAGTTCGTGTGTATTTCTCTTTCATGAGTAAGGAATTTAATGAATTTTAAGAAACTGTCGGAGCAGTCTATAAAAGCGAGATTATCAAGCAAGATATCGACGTTAACGTTATCGAATGTTCCTTCTACATCGAGAAAAACGGCAAGAACTTCTTTCTTTTCGGAAAATGCTTCATCGACTTTAAGTGTTAAGTTAACCAGATTATCGGCGCAAGATTTACCTTTCCTAAATCCCTGTTGCCATTTGGGAAAATTCAGCTGATTTAAAAATTTCTGTATAAAAAAATGTAAAAAAAATTATATTCACCCTTATAATAAATAGGGGATGCAACCCTTAAGTATGAAAATAGGGTAGTGACTTACATTTGTTTATAACAATTTTTTTGACGCTGGTTTCATTCGAATATCTTTATTAGTTTTCGAGATAATAATAAAAATCTGTTTTTGGGGGTAAACTTTAGGGGTGATTTTCACCCTTTAGAAGTGGTATTCCGCCGGTAAAAAAAATACGTGTCACTTATTTTTTAATATACTACAACATATTTCAATATTATCGAAATCAGCGAGGGACACCTGAGGACCTTTCCTTGTAAGCATAGGAAACTTTAGCGTTGGTTGACGATGGGTTAAGATTGCTTATTGAAGCCATGGTAGAGAAATTTTGTGCAAACGCCCCTGCAATCAGAAGCACTTTCGGTTCTGAAAAAAGCGGACGAGGAGAGGAAACTCTCGCCGATTCACAGTAACTTTATAGCACTTTATCACTTATGTATAACGCACTGCAACTAACCATTCACGGCTAGCGAATATCGAACGTCGACTATAAACACTCGCGGATACGCATGAGTTGGTAAACACGTCCGACTCGTTTATAGGCGCGATCGAGACTCATATTGATATTTGAATTTATCCACAATAAATATGAACGAAAGTGGACGAAGGTGCTTTAACATTGTAAAATCTTTTTTTTTACAATTTTTATCAATATTCAAATCTATTCTATGCTATTCTACGACTTTTAAAGGTACATACTTATCTATTGGTAGAGTTTTATGAAAGCCTAATATCTTATGATAGTGTTAAAACATTAGAGCCTAACTGGTGAAGTCACATGCGATAAATATATGGGTAACGAACAACGATGCATTATAACACTTTAAAATCTTTTTAGCAATGTTCTATGTTTTAAATTAGATTTAAATATTCGAAACATCTAAAAGCCAACGTTTTTGACAATCACCTGCATGTAGCTTATTAAAATAAATCTTGTAAGTACCATTTAAACTATCCAATATACGTACAAAAAATGTACATAAAATATATATGAATTATTATTATATTTTATAACATACTATATATACTTTATACCATATATAATGAAGTATATAATACATAATAGTCTATATAATGAAATTAAATTATAAAATCTATTATATTATTAATAATATTATTTTATATAATAAAAATATTCATTATTTCTACGAACATTTTAAATACCTTTCATTTAAAACATTGTCAATGGATTTAAAACTCAAGAAATTAATGAAAATTAAAACTCTTACTTAGAAAATCAAATTTTATAATCAGTTGTCTAATACAGCGTACAAAATGCTGCAGCGATCCAGGCATAATACAATATACCAAAAAACACAATGCGATGCTGCTGCAGTAGTCCAAACATCATCAAGCTATACTCGAGAGATCCCACAGATTGCAGAGGCGAAAAGTTTTCATAACGTATTCAACGCCTTACCATTTTTAGGAACAATTAGATACCGCCGAACTAAATTAAAATCAGTTTAGATATCTTGCTCAGAAAAAGTTTTAGTCCGTATCTTGTAAAATAAAAATAAAATACACAAAGCATTTGTTTATATAAAGCAGTATGTTATAATTTGAGGTTATCGAACTATTTAATTATTGTTTATTGAGAATAGCTTATTACAATATTTTACTTATCTATAATTCAGCTTTGATCAGGCGAATGTAGCTCGAATTTTTAGCGATATCAAGCAACTCATGCTATTATGTAAAATAGTATATTACGATACATGTGTATCGTATACTATTTTATAGCACGAGTGACGTAAACCTGCCATCGACATAGGGGAGGGTGTAGGGTGCGGGAGTGGGCCGGGGGCTGGATGGGGGTATTCCGGGGGGGGGGGTCGGAACCCCCCTCATAAATAAAAATAAAAATATAATCCAAAAAACATAAAAAATAAATTAAGGAAATTACAAATCGTATAAACAAATTATTATTTAACCAAAATTCATTAGTTAATTAATAATCAATGTCAACCTTTATACATTGTTTAAATAGAACCTTATATAAATAAGATATTTTGTTTTTTTGAAAAAATAATAAATGTTTATTATTAACAGTTAATTTGAATATATTTATTTACCCTATCTTCAAATTTTTTAAATTAAATTTTAATAAATTTATAGTATTAATTATGAAAAAAAAATTAATACTAATTTTTAATTGAATTCCAGATTGAATATTCAAAAAACGCGCCAAATTGTCATATACAATCAGTTGAACTAACCTCTTAATTTGAAGCATTATTTCAAGGATTTATAATTTTTCTCTGATACTTGGCATGCGTATTTAACAGGTTTACTACTTCTTCTTTCTATTATTATGAACGAAAACGTTTATTTTGAGTGTTTTTAGTCTTTATTATAGGATACTACGGATCTGTGGCCTATGTGAATTCATTATTACACGGTGTAATAAAGCGCCACTTAGGTCACGAATAACCGTGGCCTAAGTGCGGGTTTAGGTTACACAGAGCTATAAAATAATTTATTCCAACGCGACATTTTGGAGAACTTTCTTTCAATTCCGAAGCAGCTTGAGGCTATTTGTTTTTATTGTTCAAAGCTTATCTGAAGATTGTCAATTATACTGTTGATGATATTTGATACAATGAGATAGTTTCAAATTGCTTCGGAATTGAAAAGATTTTCTCTGAACTGTCTGTTGAGTTCTTTACTAAGATCGCTGAAAATTCAAGCCGCATACGCTCAATTTCAGATAAGGAGAATATGTTATAATAAGTAGAATATGTTCAATAACAAATAATCGAATAGTTTGATAACCGTAAATTATAACGTACTGTTTTTCATAAACAAATTCTTTGTGTATTTTACTTTTACCGTACAGGATACGGACTACAACTTTTTCTGGGCAAGATGCCCAAAATGAATTTTATGCAGTACAGCGTATTCAATTGGTTCTTAAAACGGCAAGGCGTTGATTATGTTATGAAAACCTGCCGCCTCTGTAAGCATTGTATTCTCTCGAGTACCTTGACAATGTTTGGACCGCTTCAGTAGCATCGCATTGTCTTTTTCAGTTCATTATATTTTGCCTATAGACAGCTGACTATATAATTAGATTTTTAATTAGATTTGTAAGAGATTTAATTTTCATTATATTCTTGAGTTTTAAATTCATTGACAATGTTTTAAATAAATGCTATTTGAAATGATTGTAGAAAAAATAAATAATTTTATCATATATAATAATATTATTAATAATACAAAAGATTTCATAATTTACAAATACTTTTTACATAATCGTACTTGAGAACTTTTGTAAAACTGTCCTAAGTTGGAATCTAAAAAAAATAAAAATCTTTATTTTACGCGACACAATATATTGCCATTGTCAATAAAATATCTATTGGAGTAACTTTACGGTATACACGATACTAGATCACACGTTAAACAAAAATTTCATTTCCGATTATTATTTGACTCATTTTAATATGTAAAACTTAAACGGTTCACTTTTTCGATAAATTTTTTTAGTATTAATTTTTTCCAGAGAACAAATAAAAATGTATTAATAATTTTTTAAAAATTGGTTAGTTCTCTGTAGAATAAAAGTAGAAAAAATGTTAAAACAAGGTGGACCGTCTAAATCGTAGAATATGTTAAAAAAAGTCATATAACCATCGAAAAAAAATTTATGGAAACTTGTACGTTGAAATCTTTATCTAGAATTATCGTAACTCAATATTATTATCAACATCTTAAAATAACATTAAAAATATATATTTTACACTTACAAAGCCAGTGTCAGGAAATGCGGGTACTGAAATAATTTAGAAATTGGAAGTATGTATTATAATCACAAAAATGAGATATGTGTCTTAGCGCTTTTGTGAATAGGCACTTGTTTTCTAAATATCGGCTGTTCTATCCCAAATAAGGATTTATTCAATGAAAAATAGGATTTCTGACTAAAATTGTGCAAGTATTTGTGCTGAAAAAAACAATCCAAATTATAATTAAACTAGATAAAGAGCTTTAATTTATTCGATTTATTTTTACTGTTTCGTATAAAAATATCAATCTATGTACATACATGCCGATCAAAATCTAAATTTTGCATTCTTAAAAAAAATATTCATTTGAAAGAAAATAAAAATTATGCTGTAGTTTTACTGTAGTCGACCAGGGGTTCTCCGGATATGTTCAAAGATAATAACAAAAATGCAGTAGTTTTACTGTAGTTGACCAGGAGTTCTCCTGAAGTTCAAAGATAATAACAATAATGCAGTAGTTTTACTGTAGTTAATTAGCAGTTCTTGTGTTGTTCGAAATAATAAAAATTTGGCAGTAGTTTTCCTGTGTCCGCGAAATTATGACTGTGAAACAGTAGTTCAGGTAGTAGTTTAATTAGTAGTACAACCAGTAGTTCAACCTGTAGATCAAACAGTAGTTCAAACAGAAGTTCAAACAGTAGTTTATTTCCGTACGGGACCCACGTATGTTTTCCATATTTGGCAGTATATGACCATTTGAATGACAATATCACATTTTGAATTTTATCAATTTTGACCTCGGATTCGTAATCGCCGACCTCGAAAACCCGTAAGCAGGAAATTTCATTCAATTTCATTGTAAAATCCCTTCTACAGCCAAATTCTAGGTTCAAAAATGCAGTTTTTTTGCATATACTTTGTTTATTAACAATTATAAAATGAATAATTTTTGGTAATATTAATCCTATTTTGTATACCTTAGGTACTTACGAATATAAAAAGCTTTATTGCACCAGAATCTCAATAGATAAAACGTAATTACGTCCCGCCACCCCTGAAATGGTTAAGCATCCGATCACAATACCTTACGTATTACAGATTAATATATATTCTTATGTACGATTTCTAATATTGTAACAACCTAATTATTACAAAAATGTAACTCCAAAACTTCTATTACATCATTTTCATGTTACTAAATTCCTGCAACCTCACTCCACTTGCAAACATTCCAAACGACTCCAAAACGAAAATCCTCCCATTTCCCATACAGATCGACCAAGCAGTTTCTCTCGTCGAAGAACGTTCACGAAAATCTCGAAAGACACTCTCCTCTAAATTTTCGCTCTCTCTCTCTCCGGTAATGCGCCCGCGCTATCGAAGCTTCTTCTCTCTCCCTCTCTCTCGATATTCAAGGCACGATGGAGTCTTTATTGTTTCCCGGCTCCTTCCTCCTGCTTTCTTTTTTTGTTTCCGCGCTTTACTCTCCTCTCGCTCGAAGCGAAATTGAGATAGAATCCAATTCGATGCCAGTACAGTCGGTCCTTTTTCTCGTTTCTATCTCTCAGCGCGCGATGTAAAGCGGCCCGAAGAATGTGCGCCGCGCTCACTGCCTCATTTCGGCCGCTTGATGAGACAATCACGGAATGGAGCGTATAATGGCCCCGCTAAGCGAGAGAAGAGAGAGGGAGATATATATAATCGGCTTCTTTTTTGCGCTCAGTATTTTCTCGCGTTCGAGAGGGGCGGGGGAGGCTTCGCAATTAAGTGAATCGAAGGAGTGAAACGCTACGCGGGGGAAGCAATCGACTGGAGGTAAGATGCGCGGGGCGGAGGGGGGGGAGGGACTTTTCAGGGAGTGTATTGAGGTATTCGCGGAATGAAGTGGGGGATTAACAGCTTCTTATTATTGTATTTCGATTAAGCCGTTAGAGCTTGAATGGCGTTCACGCTCGGCTGCGCAGACTGCTCGGCTTTTATGGATTTCGTCAAATTGTATGCTTTAATCTCTAAATTTTCTATTTACGAATGAAAAGATTTATAGAATACTCTGCTTTTTAGCCCATTCACATGGAAATATCCATACATAACCATTTTATTGTGTAATTAATATTTTCGCGATAAGTTATTGTTTTTATATCATTTAAAAAAGTAAAGAATCTAAAAAAGAATATATTAAATAAAACAACCTTGGTAGAAAAGTATCTAGTTTTATCGAGGCCCTGGATTATTCCCATGGCAAACTAGATATATCTACATAGTTCTAGATTAATTTTCCACCAGCAGAAATATACGGTAATTTTATAACAGCTTTCAAACAGTCATCGCAAGTAATAAGGCAGATAATAATATCTAAACATAATATACTGAATGCACAAAAAATGTGTCAGTCATTAAAACAATATTGCAGATGTTTGAATATTAATATATATATATATATATATATATATATATATATATATATATATATATATATATATATATATATATATATATATATATATATATATATCGCTGTTCAAACATCTGCAATATTATTTTAATAACTGACATTATATATATATATATATATATATATATATATATATATTCTATTAATGTGTGTTGATTTTTGACACTAAATATTTTAGTTTACTCAGAATAAATATTCTTCCAAATTATATCCAAAGCTTGCAATTTGATATAGATATATATATATATATATATATATATATATATATATATATATATATATATATATATATATATATATATATATATATACATATATATATTCGCACTTTTTGAGAGCGTTATCGGCAAAAGTAACGTTGTGTGTATATATATATATTACTTTTGCAGACAAATTATTATAACGCTCTCAAAAAGTGCGAAATAATAATAATAAGTAAGAAAACAAAAGTGAGGAAACTCAAACATAATCGTCATGCTCATTTTTTTAAGAATATTCATTTTCAGTTTTTAAATATAAAAAGGTTTTGAAATTTTCCCGTATTACTTCAATATTATTATTATTATTATTTTTATGTTTATTTGTATTTTTAGATAAGAACTGTTAAAATAATTATTCTTTAAGAAAGCACTAACAAATTATTTTCGTAATGATTATCTATAATACTTTTATAATGCCAAAAGCTATCAGCTGCACTTATTATTATATGGGGCGTCTGACAATGCTCGCCAGTGATCTACTTATGTATTTATAAGAGATGCTATATATGTACATAATCGCTTATAAATGCATATGTAGATAACTGACGAGCATTGCCAGATACCCCATAAAGCATTTATTTATGGTTCGGATCTACAAGTAATTGGTTACATCTCTGAGAAAAGTTAAAAAATAAATTTTACGAAAAAGTGCTAGACTTAATTTTTATTACATATGAAAAGAAATCAAATGACCATGGAAAATATAATTCTCTTCCATTACGTCACCTAGAATTATGCATACCACAAAGTTCCTCCGATAAATATGATATTGACAATAGTGATTTATCGTGACGTACAGGATCAACATTTTGAGACTCTACAATGGCACACGGCTAGAAAAAAGTAGTTACGGCTACTAGTAAAAGTTAGGAATGATTATCTTACTTGGAATGGTTAGATAAATTGGAGCCAATGGGAAAAGTCTGCACTCATTACTTATCTATTTATGACTGAATACTAATCCCCAAATTAAAATAGTATGAATATTTACTAATTATTTCACTTTATATGCATACAATGAATACACATACAATGCAAAATGCTTTGGTTGTTGTATACATATGTCAAAACCTTTATCTACGTACATTATAATAAATATAAACGTATAATGAACAAAATTTTAAGGTTGTACGAGTAACAGCAACTGTTTACTCGAGTTTAGTATTCAGTCCCGATCCGGATAAGTAATGAGTACGGAACTTTCCCATTTGCTCCCATTTACCTAACGGGTTAGTAATTATTACTAATTCTCTCATTCCATGTAAAATTAAAGATATGACAAAGTATTTAAAGTCAAAAAACTTTCAGAATGATTACTTTTGAATATAAAAACTTTCTGTACTCATAAAATAAAAATTATTTGGGTTAAATCCAGGCCTGATCCCTTAAGAAAACCCAAAATTTGTTATACTACCTCAAAAAAGAGATATTTTAGACTACGGACACAGTGTTTGTTCTCGACAGGCGTCGACTGAAAGCACATACTTCCGCAGGCAAGCGTTTCAGCGCAATGGTTTAGACACCATTGCGTAGGCTGCGTGCACGACGATCCGATTTTGGGACCGCTCGGGGCCGCTAATCTCGTCCCCAGTCAGCTACGACTGATTAAACGGTGAGGGCCGGAACGAAAAGGCAAACTAAGATGTTTTCTCTGTGTCCAGTTGCCAATCAGAGGCGTGTTATCTAGAAGGGTATAGCTGCTTGAAGAAGAAGAAGAAGAAATTGACGCCCGTATTTTTCGTATACAATTATAATTTATTTGGTCGGCGAATGCTCGGGTATTTTTAGAAATATTTATGTTTCTAGTATGTACAGCAAATGTGACAGCAGTTCCTGGCGTGGGTTTGCTCAAGATGAAGTGTTTCCCACGTCACGAGAGTCAGCTTGGGCGAATGTGGGAATGAATCGATAGGCCACTTGGAGAATGCAATGCTCGAGTGAGCAAAATTCTGAATATGGCATGCCTTCATTAAGAGAGGAAAATACGTCCTTCATTCTAATATTTATAGTTATGATGCTTCGTCCAGACCTACCCTTTAACAGAGTCTCTATTTAACTTTCAAAGTGCAAATAAACTAATACAAGCACAGTTAGATAAATTTGGAAAAGTCCAATGAATGGAGAATAATCTATTGTATTTTCTCATGCGGCACAATATGTAAATAAATATTGTGCCATATGAAAAAAATACAATAAATTATTCTCCATCCATTGGACTCTTATTTATGTAAATAAATAAGAAGGATCGACATTATTCAATGTTTAAAGTTAAATAGAGTCTGTTAAAGCGCAGGTCTAGCCGAGACATGAACCAACGTCGTGCGGAGCCGAGCAAGCGACCGATGCCAGGCGAGCGAACGCGCGTGCGTAGAGCTTCGGTCCCCCTTTTATTGCCGCGCGGGGATTAGCGTAAGGTCCAGTGTCGATGCGAGAAACCGGAGCCTTTTTGAGTGGTCTTGTGTGTGTTCAGTGTGCGTGCGTCATGCGCTTCGTTATCTGGCGAAGTGCACGAAAACCGAGCAGAGAGGGAAATAGGGCGGAGATTTTCCGGCGATCGGTGGCAGAGGCCGCGTCGATCGGCTCGAGGAAGGCCGTAGCACAGATTTTAGAAGCTCATCTGTTTCAATTGTTGTGTTAAACTTCTATATTCCCTAAAATTTATTGGCACGCGATTATCACTCACGGGAGTGAAAATAATGTTTCCAGAAATATACGTGCGTCATACTGCTACTGATTATCTTGAAATATATATTATAGTTCAATTTGCAATCGCAAATAGAAAAGTTCTAAAGTTCTCCTGATTTTTTGACAGAAGTATTTAATTCTTGTACAAAAAAAATTTTGCTATCTTATAGAAAAAAGTCATATTTACTTCACACGGTTATATCTCAGAAATCTATGATGAAAAATCGTTCAAAAGTTTTAGATGATTAGGAATTCAGTGAATCTACGTACTAACATCTGATTACATATAATTTAAATATTTAAATAATTTTAATAACTTACGTACAGAGAACAAATTTCTGTGATAAGGATTATTATCTATCGTTCTGTAATTTTAGTCAAAAAATATCTTTGAACAAACTATCAATGATAAAAAAAGGCAGACCTTTTTTGATCTATTAATTAGAAAGAGATATAGCAATAAAAAATTAATTTATTCGAACAAAGAATTTAATATTGGAACAATTAATTAATTTGAGGAAGCTCAGTGCCAATACATTGACAACGGTTTTTAATTTGCAGAGCAATGAACATGTATTTCATTATTGAGCATTTAAAACTGCTAAAATTATTTTAAAGAATGTGTACGTGTGTATGTGTGTGTATGTGTGTATGTGTGTGTATATGTGTGTGTACGTATGTGTGAATGTATGTGTGTATGTATGTGTGTGTATGTGTGTGTATATGTGTGTGTACGTATGTGTGTGTACGTATGTGTGTGTCTGTGTGTGTCTGTGTGTGTGTGAGTGCGCTTGTGCATGTGAATTCTTTTCGTGAATGAATCTTGTTTTCTATAAAGTTCAGAAATATCAGTATTAATCCATAGATATCATCCTTGGTTAAGGTGGGTCTACACGATTTTTCCAAAATCGTTAAACATCCGGAATTATATTTCAAAATTATTATTTTAATATATTATTACTAACCAAAAAAGAACAATATATATACCGATTTTGAGCATTTTTCATTTCCCTAATCCCAATTCATTAAATGAAATGCACTTTTATGCATCTTTTTCGAAATAATTACCTACATACGCGTTTATACATTAAGTCTTACAATAAGAAGCACGTAAGTAGATAACTGACGAGCATGGTCAGACACACCAACGCGTCTTCTACGTATAATATGGCTCAATTTTAATTACAAAATCATTGCTTTCCATTAATTTCACATGAAATTTCACATACACCAAAATATTGATATCCGTTACAACAGAGCACAGCAAACGCAACCTCTAATCGCACGGCAAACTCCCAAAACCTTACAAATAAATCGACGAGTTGCGCGTTACAGTCATCGACTCGCCCCCTCTCCCGTCCTCCTTTCCTTCGTCCAGCCGAGCCGTAAACCGATTAAAATCATGACGGACGTAATCGCGACAGCGCGATTCTCCTCTGTCCTCGTTAATTCCCTCCGACCGAAAAATCACCCCGGGTATACCTACGCGCAGCCCGACTCTCCAGCCCGGCCGCAATTTAATCACGCCAGTTGCCGCGCGCCTTTTGTCGCGCGCGCGTCATTTCGCGGTTATCGGGAGAGTCGGCCCGCTGCCCGGCGGCGTTTATACTTCGATAACCATAATTTGGAAATAATTCGGAGGGGCATTAGCGTTGCGACACAGCCTGCGATTAACGGGGATAGGGGAATCGAGAGAGAGCGTTGAACGAGAGAGACTACAAAAGTTGTTTCAAGGGGTGGAAGTTGATTATGATGTCTTTTATTATAGCGTCTCTGTCTATGAATTGCTTCAAAAATGTATTATTATGATATATTTTTTTAAGAAAGTAAATCTCAGAGTAAGTATAAATATATATATATATATGTATATATATTTGTTTTATACATCGAATTATTAAACGCGTTTAATAATTCGATGTATAAAACAAACTAGAAGTAGTGTCAAAATATGCAATTCGAAATTGTGTAAGTAAATCATGTAGTAGTAATAAAAATAACTTCTTATAGTATATTATGACACTGTTGTGGGAGATGGTTTTCTACCTTGCTCGAGGGTTTTCGCACGAGCGAGGCGAGTGAGAAAATCGAGCAAGGTAGAAAAACACCTCCCACAACAGTCTCATACGATATTTTATAGCACAACAACCTCAAAATCGACAATAAAGTTGGCATTTTGAGGTTAGTGTGCTATAAATTAATATAACGCATATATTTTCAGAGAATATACATGGTGGATTAACAGATCTGTATTAGTGGATTATTTGCAAAATAAGTGAAAAAGGATATTTACTACATGTAAATGCAAAGCAGGATTATATGGCAATAATGTAATTACTGTGATCACGTATTTGTATATGTACGTTATATGTTAATTATTTAAAGTACTTAATTATTTAAAGTAATGGAAACATCCACTACACATTGGTTCAATATTGACATACTCTTGTAATTCTGTTTACCCATCATCTATATCACTAAAAACTCAATTAAGTATATTAACTAATATACCAATTTTTATTAAAATTACTAAAAACTCAATTAAGTATATTAACTAGTATACCAATTTTTATTAAAATTACTAAAAACTCAATTAAGTATATTAACCAATATACCAATTTTTATTAAAATTACGTCATTTACTTCACACAATTTTAAACTGCATATTTGCGGTACCATCCCATCGCTTAGAGCCTCAAATTTTCAACGGGACTTTTTACGGTGAGAGGAAGAGGAGAAAAGCGTCTGATTCGAGAGACGGGAGAGACAGCTTTAATTTTTCAGGAGGAGCAGAGACAGGAGAGCTGATCGGCTGACTGCGGCATATATCAAAGTGATGTACGAAGGCCATCTTGAGCTACCACTTACTCGACTACGATGTTACTCATCGGTCTTTTCGTTTATTTTATGTGGGCACTAAGCTCTCCTTCCGCGCTCAAGATATTATATAGTCTATTACGTTGGGATTCTCTGTACTAGATTTTTATAGTAATTTCGGGCTTTTTTTTTAATTCTTAGTTTCGATTCTTTATTCTTCTTGATTTTATAACGACAGAACTATGATTTTTTACTATCTTACAAGATTTCACGTAAAGCAGCTGTCTGTTAAAAATTGATCAGAAATCGAATATCTTTTCTTGAATTAAAAGGGTAATTAATTAATACATTTCTTAATAATCACCCTCATTTAACTAACAATCTATCAAATTCACCAACTTTCCTTCTAGGGACCTTAAAAGGAACCTTTGATAACGGATTACATTTTAGATTTCTAGAAAAAACTTTGGCAGATTACAATTCCACAGTTAATTACGAAATTCATAATGACATATCCAATATGACTGACCTAAAGTCCTAAAGTACACACACCCATGGCAGAATATAAAAGTTAGATATTATAATTTGGTATATATATATATGTATACATATAGGTTTTATGGGACACTGATTGTGAATCAGGTGTTTAATTTGAGTAATTCGGAGTGGCGGATCCAAAACCAAAGTCCTAAAACTCCTAAAAATCCTACATCCTTAAATAATTTAAATACAAAATCACATTCTATTTTCTTTTTAAAACTCATAACTAAATTTAAAGAAATATCAAAAATCAGTTTCATTTTAACATGACATATGTACAGAATTTTTTTAATAGTATACTTTAATATAATAGACATCGACTCCTCATATACTATCCGTATAATATTATTCTATAATAATATTATAATAACATTATACAGATGATATATGAGAATAGCTTGCAATACATTAGTAAATAAAAATCTATTTTGTAGTTATTTTTAATAAAATATTAGATAGAAGCTTCTTCGCGCGGGCCGAGATAGGATCTTCTTCGCCGCTGCGAGTTAGCAGCTTCTTCGAGCGAGCCAAGATAGGATGTTCTTCGTCTCGAGGTTCTCACGCGCAATTCTAGATAGAAGGTTCATCCGCTCAGGCGTCGATATGCACCAAAACAATTTTTGCTCACCTGAAGATTAATAAAAAAAATTATTGCTTACTCGAACAGGAAGCTTTGGGATAGTAAAAGTTTTACTAAAAACATATTAGAGATTTTAAGGTGTGTGGAAGCTAAATACACTATTTTTAGAAAATGCCCGTAAGTGTGTGTGCGTGCGTGTGTGCGTGCGTGCGTGTGTGCGTGTGTGTGTGTGTCTGTGTGTGTGTGTGTGTGTGTGTGTGTGTGTGTGTGTGTTTGTGTGTGTATGTGCGTACGGGTACGTGCATATGTGCGCGTGTGTGCGCGTGAGCGTGTGTGTATTTGTGCGTAGATGCGTGAGTGCGTCTGCGTGTGCGTGTGTGTAATTGTGTGATCATGCATCTGTATATTTGTGTGCCTGTGTGTGTATGTGTATGTGTGTACATGTGAGTACATCACTGCTTCTTACCAGGTATACGTTCAATATTAATTTTTTAGGGGATCATTTTCTTTATTTTTTCTTCACAGTATAGGGGGAAAACAATTTTTATTGGTTGTTGAATTTATTGATTTTAGCAGTTTTGCTATTTGAAATTTTAGTTTTCTTTTATTTTTGGGTTCATTAGAAATAATATGATTTATTCAATGCATATTCATTTGAAGCTATGAGAAAATTACCTGTCTTTTTTTAACCGAAATTTTTTATAAGGCCATTCCCTTTTTTTGTCATACACCAAAACGTCATTTCTGTTTTTAGTGATTATATCTCGGAAACATATAATGGAAATACTCCAAAGAATTTAAGTTTATTAGTAATATTAAGAAAAATATTCAGTAATATGTTCAAGTAATAATATTATTTTGTGCTCAAGAAAAAAAATTTGTTTTTAATCGATTTTTAATGTTCAACATTTACTGGAATAAATTAACAGCATATTCTATCTCAAAATTTCTTGCATGGTAGCTTTATTAATATACAGCTTAATTAAGTGCTATCTTTTGCATTTTTTTAATTCTTAATACTCTCACCACTTTAATAAAATCGGAATCATCTTCACTAAAAAAAAAGCATTTTCTTAAAACTAAATGAAGAGCGATGATTCAATCGATCAATCCCTGTTTCCCCCGGCTCTCTTACTTATTTCGCTTTCCAGCCACGGCTCGGCGCCTCTCTCCCCGGATATACACCGATCTCTCACGATGAAACGCTCCTCGCGAAACCTGTCTTCGTTTCAGCCGGCAGCCTGCAGCTCCTTTTTTTTCTCTTCCTCCTCCACCCACCCCAACCTCCGACTACTTATTTTACTTTTGCTGGCTCTTCTCTACTTTACTCGCGCCCGCCTGCCTCGTGCCTTTTCTTGCCCGGCGTGCTCGAGTTAAGAATTGAAAGCCAGGGCCGCTGCAGAGGCTTGGCAAGCTCGCGTTGCGTCGAGTTTTTTAAACTTGACGAAAGAGAAAGAAGAAGGGTGAGGGGGAGGGGGGGGAGAAGGCAGGAAAAAGAGAGAGACAGAGAAGTGAAATTTCGCGAGTTGGAGAAAGAACGAGGGAGATGAGCGCACGTTATTCGAGGGTATGCTTCATTTGGAATTTAAGCGTCAAGAGAATGAATGAGTGGATGGATGTTGGGTAAGTTTGAAGTGAAAAAAGGATGCGTAAGCAGTTTTCTGAATTTTAGAGCTTGCATAATGCACTAAAAATATAAAATAGTTTCATGAATTTAAACTCAAATTCAAGATTTTATATTTTTAATTATAAGTATAAAAGTTAATTATTGTAACGGACAGAAGCAGTGTACATTTTTTTCAAAAATAAAAATCAATATGTTTAAATGAATTTATAAAATGTAATCAAATTATTAAGAATGATTTAATAAATGTAATTATAAAAGAATAAGAAAGTTCAAGAACGAAGCTACTTTGATACTAGCATAAAGAGCTGATAAAACGTTTGTTTAGAGAGCACTTCCTCGAAAGGAATATGTAAACATCTGAGGATCGACGTTGGTCTTTCGTCGTAGACGAAAGAGCGAGGCAGTTGCGAATCGAAGCTCGAGATGTACACATCGCACCGAATTATTCTCATTTTGTTTTTTATACGAGCACGTCACAGGATAATTAGGATTTAAAAGTTAATAAAAAGAAACATTAAAAATAAAAATCATCTTTAGTGAACTAATTTGATCTCCTCCGTGAAACTTGATTTGTTAAATAACAATTATATTCGAAGCATCTAGTTGGGATGTTGCATGAAAACAACATTTTGAGACCATTAGGTTCATCTTATAAAATATCGGAAAATATTCGACATTATTTTTTCTTTTTTGAACTGGAACGATTATTAACCGAGATACAGCAGGTTTAAAACCCGTGTAAGGTCACGACGGTATATATTTCGTGTAGGTATCATCGCGACATCACGCTGTTTTTCAATCTGCTGTATTTTGTTTAATAATCATCCAATTACATATTTCAGAATCCAAAATTTTATTTCCTTTATATTTAATTATATATTTTCTTTAGAAATATGCTTACAGCGTTACAATACAACATTTACATATTTTGATTGCTTGCAAAAGTAAATATTGGGTACCACAAAGGGTTAACAAGATAAACTGAAAATACGATATGCATATGTATTTATATCTGATATTACTTCAACGACATTGGTTGCGAACGGAAGCATTAAATTCATAGCTAGGAAAATTACACACTTCAAATGACGGACAGATAACAGTCGCTCGGCTGCAAGCCAAGCGAGAATGTAAATTTATCGTGTAAGCAATATTTTGAGTTATGACTAGCTGCGTGTCAAAGTCACAGATTACTGATTAATAGCTCGATTAAGTACACATTGTATCATTTCATTCTATTTGAACGAATAAAAACTAAAACCAACAAATATTTTGACACTTGTTACGTAAATAATAATCGTAATTTTTACTGAACTTTAGTGTTGATCGAGAAACTCACAGTCGGACTATCACAGATCCAGTTTTAAAAATTAGAAAATCAAATATGCGTGCAACACATGATATATAGATCCAACGAACTGTGACATACTGTACCATACTGTACCATAATGTATGAATTAGTAAAAGAAAATCTTTTAAAACAAGGATAAACCAATTAAATCTTAAATCTTCACCTAAAAGGGTAGTAAATGAAATGGGAAACTTTAAGAAATATAAACTAATGAAGATTCAAAAGTAATAATGAAATTGCCTTTTGGTCTGAGATATCGAGTAGATTCATCAGTAACGAGTCTGATACGATTAATAAATAAATAAATAAATAAATAAATAGACATATAAATAGGTCCAACGTAGCAAAGAAAGTAACAGGTATATTTACATATTTATGCAGATAAAAGGTATAATTGCTGCCCGAGAAAATATGCGGTATCCCCCTACCTATAAAGATTATTTGGTAAAGATTATTTCTTTTAGTAACTCGTACAGTGTGGTAGAAGCTGTAACCTGTACAGTATATCTTACACTATGATTTGACTAGCTCGTGGAGATCAATAGCTTGTTGTAAAAGCGAGTTGTATATTGAAAAATAAATTAATTTTTACCGCAGGGTAAAAATCGATTCTGTGTTTTTATTTCTTTTATAAATGTGTTGTTTGTTACCTTGTAATTATTCACTTCTATTCTTGCGTCACAGTATTTGATGAATTAATCTGAACTTGTAGGATACATTTCTATAAAAAATTATGGACATTTTTTCACTATTACATGTATACCACGATTTAATACACGTTATTAATAAAAAAAAAATTAGTTTTTGAGCATTAATAAAAATCTTTTTGACTTTTATTAATAATATTGGAGCGCGTGAGTTATAAAGAAAATGAACCCCAAATTCTTTTACTACACAGTTTTATAAACTCTTCAGAGCTTTACTAAATCGGTTCGTCGAAAAGGTTAATTGACTAAATATTATTGAATCAACTACTACAAAATAACTGAAATATTCCGAAAAATATTTGCTTCTACGGTATAACATTGTGAAAAAAATCCGGACCACCAAAACCAAACGATAGAAAATAGTTATAAAAGTTGGTGTAACGTTACCTCAACTACCCCAAAATTACATTCAGCCAAAAAAACCATATCCCCGACGCTAGTAACACTCAATTTTCGACAATTGAAATTAAATCAAGTTCGAAATCGAGCTGTTTTTGCGAGAGTCGCGCGCTCGTGCGTCCGACGTCGAGAGCGATAAATCCGCCTGGTCAGAGCGGCGTAACTAACTGCTCGAAAAGCATTTTCGCGCATAATCTCATTATAACAAGTCGCGGCAAAACCGCTAATGGGCTACTTTTACGCACTCGGTATAAATCTGCGTGATTAAGAGAAGTGCGGAAAATTGTTTGCTCGTTTGGCGGTTTCTTTTCTTATGTCATTTAGGAAGCTTTTACGATAAAACGTAGATAGGCACTTCTACTTCGACATTATTATTTGCTTGTTAAGTAGTTATTATAATACTAATTCTTTTGTTGGGTGGAAATAATAGAATGTATGATTTACCGAAGTTATAGTTTTATAAATATATTATAATATGTGGAAATTATTGTTGTACAATAACTGCATCAGAAGAATGCATTTAATTATATATCAACAGCGAATAAAACTTGCATACTAACAATTAAAATCACAAACTAAGAAGAATTTTAATACACACGAGAGGAATGTTTTTAAATACAAATAAAATTTAAAGCTTCCATGATAAATACTAAAAATATTTAAAAGTACACTCCAAAAGCATTTTTTTTTCAGTCTCACCGTTATTCCTTTGTGTCTAAACGACTTTTAATTAGAAAGGCAAAGCATGCACCTCTCGCGGCTTTGTTTTTTCCGTCCTCGCGAAACTGTATACACTGCGAACGCGCCATCAAACATCGCGCGCGCGCTAAAACGCAAAGCCGTCGTCGTCTCGAGTTTGCGCGAAAAAAAAAGCCAACGCCGAGTCGCGCGCATGCGGCCCACTATATACCGCGCTCAGCGGCTCGGGCGAACTCTGAAGTGTCGAGGCGCGATGCTTTTTTTTTTTGCTTTCTAGTCCGGCGAAGTGCGTCGCGGCGAAAAATCACCGAGTCGTCGAGTTGCTTACGCGGAATCGCGGTGTTTAAACACCCAAAGTGCGCGAGTAACCTACATACATTTTCTTCATTTCAAATGGAGAGGATTCGTACTTTCCTTGCGCCATTAATTAAAAACGTATTAGAGGATAAAAAATCGATTTTTAAAAAGTAACATTTTCTCTAAATTCGTAATCTCGGGAACGTTTCCTGAAAGTTGAAAAATTGATCGAAAAGGAAAATACTTTGAAATACTGCTACTGAAGCACAGAAAATTGCAGTACAGCAGCCCGTGCACTTGACATTTTTCTAATGAGGCACTTTTTTCAAAAAAGCCGTATATGGTGGAAAAGGTTTTATCGCATGCTCACAAATTTTACAGATATTATTTTATTTTTCAGTACATCGATTTATTAACAATGAAAATAAAACATTTTTTAGTAAAAATCTATAAATCATAAAAATTAAATTACAAATATCACATATTTTCATGTTAAAATTAAAAAATACAATCTCCATATTTACAATATACTCGTCCAAATTAAAATGTAAACCGTTGAAAAAGGTGAACATATAGCAAAATTTGAACACTGTTGGAATTATAAAAAAGGGGCTGCACTGAAAAAATATTATGATTCAGATGATGCTTTGACGTGATTAAATTAACAGATTTTATCTATCATTCATCTCCAACAAATTACGTAATTAAATCATCTAACCTGATCACGATATTAACAGAATAATAAAATCACGGAGACTAAGATGGGCAGGGCACGTGGCAAGAATGGGCGATGATCGTACGGCGGCGCGCATAATGAAAGGAAAACCGAAAGCAATACGATCTCTAGATAGACCTAGACGCAGATGGAAGGATAACGTAAAAGCAGACGTAACTGAAATTGGGCGGGAGGGCGCGAAATGGATGGAGTTAGCACAAAATAGAGAAACGTGGAAGGCTTGCGTAGATGAGGCGATGAACTTTCTAGTTCGAAATGCCACTTAAAAAAAACCCTGATCACGTGATTCATTTCCAGTGTATCACCAGATTTTTCAGCTGATTTTATCACCTAAAAATATCAATACAAGAAAATGTTCTTACATATGCGCGAAACGTTAAAATACGTTGATTTTGTTGTTCATTGAGCATTCTTTTAGTAACACGTAATAAATCAGGTGAAAAGCGAGTGATTCTATCAGGTTATATATCGTATCAAACCATCAGGTGCTTATCACCTTTTTATTGTTTGATTCTATTCAGTAGAGGACACTATAAAAAGTTTAATATAGACACTGTTAAAAGTAGATCCTGATGCTACCCGATAATTTCTGGTAACAATTATATGTCAGGTGCTTTCACCCGATTGGTAATTCAATTACGCTACAGGTCGTATACAGCGCCGCTTTCACCCAGTCCGACTTTTACTATACTTTTAAACAAAAATCACTAAAAATCTACTCCTCGCCTCAAAACTCATCCACTAACCCCTCAAAAGACATTTCCACATAAAGCACCACTATCATCGCACGCTATCACTCTCCCCGCTCTCGTCTCCAACACTCTCATCTCATTCTCCCAGCTCGCGCGTCGCGGACAAACCTCTCGCATAAACGAATCCGACTCTCGGAAGGCCGAATAAGAGCCTCTCCTCGCAGTCTGCATCCGCGAATCCTGCAGCCCGGGAGCATCGATAATTCCACCCTGGCAAAAAGACTCCCTCCCTCTCTCTATCTCTTCGCTCGCCTCTGTCGCCTTCCACACGCATTACGCTCAGCGCGTGGCCCGGAATCTCAGACTTTCAAATCTCATCGGGCCAAGAGACGACGAGGATCGCGCGGCATTAGTCGGAAGGGGGGGAGGCGCCGATCTCTTATTCCCTCGGATCTTCGCGCGAGGCGTTACTTATTTACCCGGGCGCGCGCCGAGAGAAAGAGAGAAAGGAGGATGGTATTAGGGGTGAGAGGATTGGGTGCTTAATGCCGACCGATGCGCCCGCGGGATCGCGAGAACTGGAGGGGTGGGAATTTAAAGGGAAGACGAGGCCGGGTGTCGGGAGGGATTGCGCCGCGGGATTAGCGCGAGTAGGATGATTCGTACTTTGCTGGGGTGCGAGCTTTGTTTTCGAGGGTATAGGTGTTGTAGAGAGGTGTGGAAAAATGACAGATTCGGTGTTTGTGGTTAAAGTGATAGAGGTTTATTTGGTTCGTTTAAATCTGGTTTGAATTGGCTTTATTAATAGTCTTTGGTAGGTAATTGTCACCGTTTGTATGATACCGTAAGTATTGTTTCTATTGTAGTTTTAGATATGTATTGTTAATATACAATTGTTTTATTTGAGTATAAGAAATATTTTAAATTTTAGCCAACGCAAGTAAATTTGTGTTTTGACAAGAAATGTAGATAACTATACTTTCTACATCAAACGGTAGAATGTTTTTGTGAATTTAGCATAAAATTGCGCGTTCTCTATTGTAGTGGATTCCAGTTAAAAATACATTTTGTATAAAAGTTTGTCAATCTGAATTAATGAAAAAATTTATTTCTTACAAATACAATAATAAATATGTTTTTCTACAAATAAACAATAAATGCCTTGTACGGTTACATAGTTAAGAGGATGTCGGAGCTAAAATCGTGTTTTTTCTTTTAGTGATTACTTTTAAAGAATAGAATGCATGGGAAAATCAAAATGAGAGCCGCGTAGTGCTCTGTATAATAAAGCTTTTGCATACAAGATAAAGTTGATCTGTTAAGTTATTTTTCTAATTAATTTGAAATACGATACGTTGTTTACGCATGGAAACCTAACCTCAATATTTTAATCCTACCAAACTTTTGCAAATAACTTTTTATAACGTTATTTTACAGTAAAATTCCGACATCCCCTTAATTGGTGATGACAGTTTTCCAAGAAAGGTTATGAACTCTGCAGTTACTTGCTCCTGTATATAATTCTGTAGTTAATTGCTTATGTATATACTTCTGTTATACTTGCCCCCGTATACACTTCTGTAGTTACTTGCTTATCATTATACTTCTGTCATAGTTACTTGCGTCGGGGACACTTCTGTAATTACTTGCTTATGGGTATACTTCTATAGTTATGTGCTTTTGTGTACACTTTTGTAATACTTTTGTTGTTACTTGCTTCTGTGTATACTTCTGTATTTACTTGCTTCTGTGTATACTTTTGTAGTTACTTACTTCTGGGTATACTTCTGTAGTTACTTGCATCTATATATACATCTGTAGTTCTTTGCTTCTGTGTATACTTCTGTAGTTACTGGCTTCTATATATACTTTTGTATCTACTTGCTCTATGTATTCTGTATTATGTATACTTTTGTAGTTACTTGCTTCTATGTATAATTCTGTAGTTACTTGCTTCTGTGTACACTTCTGTAGTTACTTGATGATAATCATATGGTTTGGATGTAGTTTTAACAATCATACTCGATGTATTTCAACTACTGAAAGTGGTACATGATACTAATTAGCCTTCTCTTATTTATTTTGTGTCTATCGTTTTGTAATAATTGTGATACTTTTTATCCTATTTACAAGTACATATGTGTGTCTGTGGAAGGTATATGATGCGTGTGAGTGTGTGTGTATGTGTGTGCGTGATGCGTATGTGTAGATATGTGTGTGTGGCTGTGTAAGCATATAATATGTGCGTGTGTGCTATAAATAAACAAGCAACAACGTATGATAAATATGCAAAACGAATTTTAAATCTTCAATCAATTAGATCCAGTAGTATATAATCACATGAGGACTTTATCAACTAATTTAATTATTCAACCACGATTATAAAAAAAAGAGTCACAATAGCCTTATGCTCCCGCTGGATAAAAGACTAGTTAGATCCAATTTAATGACTTCGGCCTGCGCAGGGATAAGAATAAGCTGATTAAGGTCAGCGCGGGATTCGAACTTTTGAGCGGCGCCGCAGCTCTTTCATGTCGACGCGAGATACGCGTCGATCCCCTAAAAGCCCTATCAGCGCGCGCATTGTGCGCAGAAAGGCCCATTATAAGTTTTGAGTGAACCGCAGTAGGATAAAGTGCGCGGATCGCGCACCGTTTCAAGGGCTCGCCAGCTAACAGCCATAGGAATAAGCTTCGATTCTGCGTGGCTTTGTTTACCTCGACCATTGGTTCTGCGTGTAACGGTATTTGATGGAATCGATAGGAATTTCATTTATTAAGCTGGTTCTTATGCTATGTAAATGCAAAATCGAAAGAATTGTATTTTATTTACTGAGTGGAAGCTTTGTTTTAATTTTCTGTAAAGAATGATTTTGATTTATTCGATCTTTTTGTATTAAATAATGAAAAATTACGTAATGTGCGAGAATTGCATTCTTTTTGACAACTCACAAAATATTAACTGATAAGAAAGCATAAGTGTAGGGGAGATGCGGCTAATGTGATGTATTTAAGGTTCATTATCTAATATCTACAAAATAATTGCTAAAATTAGATATAAAAAGGTATTACATGTTAACTAAATACATCTGCTTTCGTACATAATCAGTTTTATCTAAATTTATTAAATCTAAGATGAGGAATTAATTCAATATATAATAAAAAAATTGTGCGTCACATTACCTGCCGTGTCGGATTGAATGGCGCGCCGTTGTAATTATACTTAAAAATTGTTTCTAGCGATTTATTTCTTCATTACAATTAAAATAATATTAGATTAATAGAAAATTTATAAGTTATTCATTGTTTTGGCCTGTATTTTCAATAAATTTGGAAGAATTTCATATAACAGCTGAGAACTAGGTTATATAATGATATTTAATAATAATTGAATATTTAAATGGGTTATAAGACGTTTTAGTGAATAATATAATATATATAATAGAAAATAGTAATAATTTCGTATGCGCCACATTATTCGCATATGCACTCTTCATTTATTAGGTCTATTTAAAATAAATATAATTATTCAAATCTAAAAACCAAAGTGTTATTTGAAAAACAGTATGCCTTTGATTATAAAAGCTTATTATTCATATTTATTTAGGGTGCAAGACATTAGTTCTAAATATTTATTTTCTAACTAAATTTTCTAGTTACGTAACTTAAAATAGATATTTAACAATAATTATTGGAATGTATGTAAGATGCTTATACGAATATTCGTTAATTAAAAAATGACTCTAACGTCTAACTTTGATAAATTTTAAATGATTGCTTCTAACAGCAAATTGTAGACGAAATTGTTTTCATTTATATGAATATTTTGACAACATTTCGGGTGTCTCTTACACCCTTCTTCAGGTCAATGAATAATTAATTCTATCACACAACGCGGTTGAGAATTCCGTTGGACGTACTCAGCCATCGAGTGTCGGTGAAGGGTCAGGTTGATTTTTTCCCACTCACAATGAGGCACTAACACTTTATAAAATACTGTTAATCATACTCAAATTAACAGTAACGACATAATCAAATATAGAGTTAAACTAACATCATTTCTCAGCATCTAATAGTATGTTTTTAAGCAATAGTGAATAAGTGTAATATAAAAGCATGCTATTTTATAAAGTGTTAGTGCCACATTGTGAGTGGGAAAAAATCAACCTGGCCGTTCACCGACACTCGATGGCTGAATACGTCCAACGGAATTTTCAACCGCATTGTGTGGGATGCAGCGAGCAGTCTAGATAAGTTACCTAGCCTTAAGCTTATTATAGAATTAATTATTCTTTGACCTGAAGAAGGGTGTAAGAGACACCCGAAACGTCAAAATATTCATATAAATGAAAACAATTTCGTCTACAATTTGATGTTAGAAGCAATCATTTAAAATTTAACAATAATCTTCATTAGCTGTGATCAATCATTACGAAAATTTGAATAACGGCATTAAATATGACATAGATTCGAATAAATTTAGTTTCATATATTTAATTCGAACGTATATACTTAAAACATGGGTGCGTCAACCAAGCCGCCGAGCCAGATTAGCCGCATCTCCCCTAACGAGAAAAAAAGCGTTTGAATATTGTACTTCATAAATGAATAAATACAGGTCAACAGCTGCATCTAATTTTTTTCAATCTACTCGATGCGAGTGCTAAGCAAGCGTGCGTATACACACAGCTTTGATTAACGAGTTTGGCATTAATTATAAAAGTGAAACGCGCGCTCGACGAAACAAAAAAAAAGTAAAATAACTTCAATGCGCGCAAGTACTCTTTACGCTCTGCATCGCAAATCAACGAATAGGCATAAAAATGAACTCTATTTCTCCCTTCTACGCGTGCACACAGTATACCTCGGAAGCTCGCGCACTCGTCGACATCAAACAAAAATGCTGGAATAAAAAAAAAATAGAGAAAAAGAGAGAGAGAGAGGGACTCAAAGAGCGCGAGCCGGTACACACAGCTGCTTTATTAAACGCTGGATGAACTCGAGCGCGTATTTACCGCGCGCGAGCGCGAGCACTGGAAAATGGTTCTTTTCTCATTTTGCAGCGGAACGTTTGTTGAAAGTGACGCGGAATAAAAAAAAAAGAGGCAGGGGCAAAGCAAACTTTCGACTCGCCCTTGTGGTTCATTGAATTGCTTTATTATAGCCGCTGCTTTATTTTTTCCGGACTGTGGGGAGGAATACTTTTTATTCGAGGTGTAAGGGAAAGAATTTATCTTACTTAAAGGTAAGGTCAAAATTAAATTTTACAAATATGATAAATATTGAATAATGCAGAAAGTGTTATATCATGTAAAAATAATAGCGCCAAGTATTATATACAGTAGAACCTCCCGGTACTGTATCTTACGGCACTGTGAATGCGAAGCATGTCGGCACTGTGAATTTTCGAGGGCTGACTTTGTGTATGTGCGGAGCCCGCGTCCCAACTTTGGGGAGGCAATATTATGAAAAGGTTTAAACTGATAAAATGTGATATAAAAAGTTTAAGTCACTAAATTTTAATAAGAAATTTTTAGAAAATGTTCAATCTGATGAAATGTAATAGAATAGTTTATAAAAAAGAATTATATAATTTTATATAGATTATTGTACAATTTTATTTTTTGTACAAAACTGCATGAAAGTTAATTGTACTGAGAATATTTGATTGAGGAGAAGATACGGGAGAAAGTAATCATTATAACCTAGATATGGCCTTGGTGCTCGACGCTGATTGGCTGGCGTAAATTCACAGCGCCGGGTGATAGCTAGTCCCGAGTTTTACAGTGCCGGAAGGTTCTACTGTACTTATAAAATGTTTTGACATCATTATTGAATTAGTAGATTGTTTGCTAATCTTTCAAGCCTGATTAAAAATTTAAAGCGATATTCTACAGTCTAGGTGTGTCAGAAAATCGATTTGTGTGCTCAATTAGAAAAAATACACCTTTCAGAATATCCACCAGAAGATTTGGAACGAAATAGGAATTATTAAAGCATCTAAAGAAGTATTTTAGATGTAAGAAAGTTAAAAGCATTTTGTTTGCAGCAGGCATAATTGATTAAACATTTAAGTACCTTTTATATACGAAAATTTGGAACTCTAAACTTCTAAGTTTTTCTCAAAATTATTGTTTTTGGTTAGCAATCGTGATAAGAAAAATTTACTTCATCAGCCGAGCTAAATTTTGAATAAGTACTATATAGTACATAATGATAGTTATCAATTAAATGAAAATAAAGCAATTTTCGGTACCTGCAGCTTTAATCGTTTACCATTTTGAAAAACTGTGCTATTATTTTTCTTTCCTGGTTTAACAATTATTCTACTCGTGCAAACTATAAATATTTTTCTTCTGTTTTCAGATAAACAAATCGACCAGAATCACCTATACCATCAAGGCCCAGAACTTTCAATATCATTTTAAATAAATAATATTCTTTTAAAATTCTTATGCAGTTTAACAGGATTTCGGCACCACTATTTACTTACATATAGCTACCAACATTTTTGTACATATCTCGTTATTCATGTTCGATTTTCAATTTTCATCTGAAAGATTAATTTACAAACTGCATCCCCTAACAACTAATAAACATTCATTACAAAACAAAATTCCAATCCAGCACCCGTACATTCAGCCTCCATCGGACCGTCCACTCGAGCCAAATCCCAAATTATTTACCAGCACTGCAACTCGGTAAAACACTACCCTAAACCCAGCAAGTCGCACCTTATCCTCCCGCCTTCCAACTTATCTTCGAGCTCGTTACAAGCGCCTGTGCACCTCCAGCCCCCGTGCTCGCCATGCAATAAACGCCGGCGTACACCCCCGTGCGCGCGTAATACCCACCGCAGTCGCCCGCGGCCGCACCGCGGAAGAAAAGGGACCGGAACCCGTGCACCAGCCATGCAGATACGACTGGTAAGCGAGACACCCGCTGCAATAACGCCGGCGCTCGCATTAACATTACATTACCGTTCGGCGAGCCCTTCGGAATATGGGATTGCAAGGCGGCGCGCCGTTAAAGCGACCCGCAATTGCTGGCTTCTCTCTCTCTCTCTCTCTCTCTCTCGGTCTCTGCGTCTCTATCTTTCGAAAATACAACTGCCCGAATCAGCTGCGCGATGCTCCCTCTGCGGGGGTGCGGGTGTGTACTGTACGTGCAGATCGCTGGACTAAGTCGCCTGTTGCCGCGAAACGCGTGTTATTACAAGTACGATTATCTGAATACTATATATATACTAGGGGGGCTGCGCTCCGTTCACCAACCCCCACATCTTACAACAATAGTTAAAATTATTTGTTTGCTTGACATTATTAATTCTTATAAGGAAATAATACAATTATTTTTTCTATTTTTTCCACGCCACCTATGAGGTAAATAGAAAGGTGCGTTGATTTTTTTGTTTTGTTTAATTTACTAATAATCATATTTAATAATGTACTGATAAATAAATGTGATTTATTCACATGATAAACTCATATATATTTTTCATGATTATCATTTAATTATTAGTAACTTAAACCGTGGTAATCATCGCCAGTAGCCATACACAACCACGTGGAGACAGAATCCCTTTCCCACCTCTATTGAAAAAGATTAACTTAAAAATCATTACGATAACCTGTATAATAATTAACGTAGATAATTCTATATTATATTTATCATTCAAGTATTTGTTATAATTTTTAATTTATTCATTTGCAATAAATTAAAAATATATATATGTCTCCTTCCTATCTCCGGTGTGTATACCCAATGTATATATAGATAGATATACTCTTTATTCATCTAGGACGAAATTTTTACAACTGCATGTACATATATAGTTAAAATAATTAAAATATCAGTCAGTTTATACATTCGTTATCTTACATTTAACATTCATTATTGTGTTTCTTATATAAAAAATAACAATATTCGCTGTAACAGTTCGTCAATTTATAAAATCTAAATATAATGAACTAGTCATGGTCAAATGGTACATCACTGAATACGCGTCATCAATACATAATAAAATAAATATAATAAATATAACAAAATACAATAAAAATAAAAGGAATACATACACACATTCCTCCAAAATTGCACGTAGATCTATCACGTCAAAAAATAAAAACACACTCATTCATATGACATTCTTATAGAGAGAGAGAGAGATAGATATAGATAGATATACTCTTTATTCACCTAGGGCGAAATTTTTACAACTGCATGTACATATATAGTTAACAAATAAAAATATCAGTCAATTTATATATTTGTTATCATATACTCATGTACTCATACACTTAACATTCATTTTTGCGTTTTCTTAAATAAAAAATAAAAACATCATTCGCTGTAACAGGTCGTCAATTTATAAAATCTAAATATAATGATCTAGAGTTATAGTCAAAAGGTACATCGCAGAATACACGTTGTGTCATACACAATAAAAATAAATATAATAAAAGATAACAAAATAAAATAAAATAAAGAGAATACATACGCATACACTTCAACTTGCACGTACATCTATCACGTCGTAAAATAAAATACACACTCATTCATCTGACATTCTTACAACTATTCATGCTAATAAATACTCTCATACTTAACATTTGACACTTAAAATAAATTAAATAAATACATAAAATAAATTAGGACTACACAGAAATGGACGAAAACAATTTATTTATCCCTATCCGCAGGTTCACTTCTGTGTATTCCGGTCATCATGTTGTTTAAGGTGCCTGCCCAACGGCGAGAGAGAGAGAGAGAGAAAGTACAGGTAATGGTTAGAAGGAAGAAATGCCTGTGGATGTAATTGTAGTAGCCAGTTTGCTGTTTATTACTAGGTAACTAAAGACAATTTTTGATTTTTCAACTCCAGTCTGTTAGATACAATGAGATTTATTCGCACAATTTAAACCAGTATGAAAATACTTATTTAAAAAGGAGCAGTGGATAAGGCGCAGTCGAACGTTACAATTTAAATTACATACACTGCTTTAATTGAATAAGTATTTTTTTAAATTTCATTACAATTGAAAAACTCAATTGGTTCTTTTATTAATCATAGCATCATCCTGAGTCCCTTTCGGTGTAGATCTGCGTAAAGTAATCCTGTACCTCCTTCACACTGATGTAGAAGTGTTGAAGAAAACGAGAATTGACTCCTTGCACCGCACGCCGTCGCGTTCGATTTTTACGGTATAGAGCCCCTGGATGCAAGTTGCCGTGGCCGTCCACACTGCTCTGTTCTCATCGGGAGACTTTTCTCCTTTCCATGGCGTCCGCTCGCATTAAAATCACTCTATTACCTCGCTCTTCCACGCTTTAATTTTAGCTAATAGGCTAAGAAGCGATCGGGTGCGATCAGCGGCAAAACACTCATTTAAGAAATACTAGAAAGCTATTTTTCTAAAAATTGTCAGAAAAACTAACGTGCAGTTTTACTCCAGATAGCCAATTATATCTCGCTATGATTGTATATTGGCAGCTCTAAAAACAAATAGAAGAATCAATATATACATTTCATATACGATACCCAAAAATTATTATTTTTCAGTTTTATGACATACACTATATTGTCCAAAACAGAAACAATATCCGAAAATGTTTTGCGGTGAATTACTTAACGATATATGAGTTTATTTATGGAGTCTATGAGTTATTATATCCCCCCTTGGTAAAATACTCCATTACAAAACTAGGATTGATAAAGCAAGGCTTAAAACTACAAATTTTTTACTGGAAGCTAATTATTTTCTATATATTAGAGAAGTTTCAGCAGTATTTATGTGTCACTTGAACCGGATACGTGTGTTTATTAAATTTTATTTATTTTTTATTCTCAGCGATGGATGATGATATTTTAAGTGAACAAATAAAAGAAAATATGAAAGTCAAATTTGTATGTATTTGCATTGCAATGCAATGACTAAAATCGCAAATGATTTCGTTATACCTAATCCAAATAAAAGTATTACAATAAATATTTTAAATTCTAAAAATAGTTAGTTTAATTTTATATTGTACATTTATAATGTAGTGTTTATTTTAATACAGGTACCTACTTCAAAAACTTAATAAAATGTCCAATTAATTTTATAATAAATATTTCTAAAGTAAAATACATGCCATCGGCGCACTACTGTGCGTCTTGATCTAATATGTACTTAGCGATATGAACATTGCCCAACGGTTTTGGTCATTTTAAACTTTTACCAAGCATTATTGGACAATGTTTGGACTAATAAATCCACATCGGACTTTGACCACGCATACGCATATATACACCCACTCTCACATACATGCACACGCAGACACACGCACCCACACTATCACACATACACACACACGCACAGACACACACTATGACTACAAACATTCATATACGAGCTTATATGTTGCCAGAACTCATAGATACATGAATTAATATTAATCATATATATTTTTTATTTTATTTTAATTTATTTTATTTCAATGAACGGGAGTTACCCCTTGACAAAACAAAGCCATTATAGACATACAAAAATATAATTGAGAGATAACATTTTGTTTAGTATAAACTAATCTTTATACAATATTTATAATGTTTAATAGAAACTTAACAATGTCACTTTTATGCTATTCTTAAGTGACGAAATACTTGTAAAACTTGATAAATCCAATTGCATAGAATTCCATAATCGACGCAATCTAAATAAAGAGCTATAAAAAGTAGCATCTAATGAACATTTAACTTCTGTAAGTTGACGAACATGCCTTATCGAATAAGTAATTGATGTATATGCAAACAGCTTGACTATTAGAGGATGATTCACATTAGAAATCAAAATTTTATATACGAACATAACATCATTGAATCTATGATGAGTAGACTTGATCGTGTATAAATTGAAATATTTGGATACATTACTAAAATCGTGGTCAAATCTGTCCAGAGGAATTTGAAATCCATAAGTTAAGTCTCTGAAGAAGCGATGTTGAGTAGATTCTAGCTTTTTGATAGCTTAATCGTAATATGGTGACCAGATAGCTGAAGCATATGTTATAATAGGTAAAACTAAGCTTCACGCATTGACAACTGGGTAATTGTATTCACTCGTGCATTATTATAACATGATTGTAGAGGACTATTGATGATGAAAATAAGACTCACGAGTAAATGTTGCAGATAGTAGACACACTATTGCATCAAGTCCTATCACAACATTATTTATTTTACATGAAGGCGATTCTTAAGTTATCTTCGTATACAGCGAAGGGTCCGTGTATCGCGTGTCGTAAGTATACAACGCATTGCACATTCCGCAGTATCCCTTGGGCGGTCCCTGCAGCCGTACTTTAGGTGCCTGCAATCCGTTGGACTTGTCGTCGTCAGTACCGTCCGAGGATTCGTCGACGCGTTGCGACACGGCGATGGCCGTGAAAAGAGCGAAGGCTAGCAGAAGATAGTATAAGCGAAACATCTTACGATACACTCGCCAGTATTGCTCTTCGTTGGATGTTCGAGCTCGACTGGTGCAGTCACGGATTGTACTTGTTACTCATTAATTGGCTAATTTCCTGGTGGAAAACACGTACGCTTACCAGGAAAATTATTGCACTGATAAGACGCACTGTTGTGTTAATGAAATCATTAATGGTCGACTTGAGATAAGAAGTTAACGTACTTTCTGGGTTATTGATATGCTTTTGTATGCATGTACATGTGGGTTGTGCTTAATTATAAATATACAAATAATAGTGGTTTTAATCATATTTACATTTCAAGCTTATTTTAGGTCTTTCGAGCAATCATAGGGAATATAGCAAACTAAAACCAACTATATATTTATCATACAATTCGTATTTTACTTTTTTCTTATTCTTATTATTAAAACAGAGCTATACATTTTCAAATTAAGAATTTTGGAAAACCTACGATGAAAGCTTCGATTTCCCAGTACTAATGATAATCTGAGAGAAAAAAAGTTCTAAAAATGTTTGTGTACAAAACATGATCATTTGAAAATTTTGTATGATTATGCTATTTTTTGAAGATTTAAAAGAAATAAGAGTATTGAAAAAATAGGGGCATACAAAACTCATAAACCAATAAACTCAAAACCTACACTCTAAACCTAAAAGAATAAAATTTGACGTTAGAAAGAATAAAAATAGCATTTTATTCTTTTCGCAAAGTATAAAACGCTTATTTTATTCTTTAGAGAATTTGACAATGACCTAAAAGATTAAATTGTACAAATTATTCTTTTATAAAGAATAAACTTCAGCTTTAATTCTTTTCTAAACAATAAAATTCAGCTTTTATACTTTCGTGAAGAATAAAATTAATTTTTTATTCTTTTGTGAAGAATAAAATTCAACTTTTATTCTTTTAGTTTAACATTAAGGTTAGGTTTCATATTCCGAAGCTTTCTCGAAAAAGAAACAATGTTAGGTACTTTTTTAGGTCTGAAAATATTCCACATTTTAAGATAAATTGAAGGCAACTTTTAGTTTTTCAATTAACAAATTACTATTTGAATAATTAGTATAAATATGCTTAGACAAGGACAGTAGATACAGCATCCTCTCAAAACAAAAGAATAAACGCTGAATTTTATTATTTACAAAAAAATAATTTGTACAATTTAATCTTTTAAAGTCACTGGCAAGTTCGCTAAAGAACAAAATCAGCGTTTTATACTTTGCAAAAAAAATAAAATGCTATTTTTATTCTTTCTAACATCAACTTTTATTCTTTCTAACATCAACTTTTATTCTTTTAGGTTTAGAGTGTATATAAACCGAAAACCCAAAACCCATAAACCCAAAAACCTAAAACCAATGAAACCAAACCCATGAACACTAATTCATAAATCCATAAACTCAAAATCCATAAATTCATAAACCGAAAACCCATACACAGAAAAACCCATAATCCCAAAACCCATAAACTCAAATCCAAAACCCATAAATCCATCATCCTAAATTCTGAAAACCTAAGACCCGTAAGCCTAAAACCCATAAACCCATCATCCCAAATTTCCTAAACCCAAAATCCGTATCCGCAAAATCCACTATCTCGCTTTTTATATAAATAAGTGAATATTAAAAGATATAAATAAATTAACTCTTTACTCTTAAAGTACACATAAACACTACACGCTCACACATCATACATACACATTAATACTTTCCCTGCGTCTCGTGTAGATCCCTGAAGCTTCTGATGCATTAAAGGGTTAAATACTCAAGAAATCTTTTACAAATAATAATAAATAATGTTTATTATAAATTGTATATACTTAATGATCTTCAATATTCAGTTTTTAATATTTACCCAACTGTGCTACGCAAAGGATCGTATTATTTTACACACGTATATATGTATGTATATATGTATGTATATATGTATGTATGTATGTAAGTATGTGTGTATGTATGTATATAAGTATATACTTACATATATATGCATTTCTTAGTTCCCATGTAACTTAGTCACCGTCATTTCTGCGAAGTGTCATTGGGCTTATGACGTCAGACAAAAAAATACAAAATGACAGACGCTTTATAAAAATACAAAATGACAAAAAAAATGTTAAAGGTTTAAAATTTTAATATTTTTCAATAATTTCGTTTGTATGTGTGTGTGCATATACGAGTGCGTGCATATGAATGTGTGCATGTATGCATACATGTATGACTTATATATGTGCGAGTCTACGTTATATTTAGCTTTTACACAGATATGAAAATTAAATATTCAGTTTCGCGCAACGAAAACTGTAAATAATACGGGAGAAAGTAGATTTGCGGGGAAAAAGTGGACTTGCGGGAATCATATGTTACTTTCGTCCCGCTTTTCAGGTCAATAAACTGGCCATTACGGTTGAGTCGGGAATAAAAATAAATTTGTTTAAAATTGACCCGAAGTTCCATTATCACGTTACCCTATTTTATTAGGCTGTAGTTTCTTTAATACACATGCTAATAAAATTGATCCTCAAAGAGGAAGCTTTGAGACTTAAGAAATCAAAATACACTATTTTTAGAAAATGTCTGTGTGTATGCGTGCGTGCGTGCATGCGTGCATGCGTGCGTGTGTGTGTGTGTGAACGTGGACCACCATATACACGGTAAAACTTTATTTTGTTTTTCTGAAAGGAAGGCAGCACAATAAAATTATTCTATGTTTTCGATTCGTTTTTGTTTTAATACCGGTTTTTGGATTTTTGAGTTTTAGTTTTTCGGGCTCTTTAATATCTTAGAAATAACATCATCGATCCACCAAAACTTTTCCGACCTGAAAGTTTGGATCAGGTTATTCGCTTCTCATGTTATACACGAAAACGTCATATTTTGTCTAAACGGTTATATAGCGGAAATACGTGACGGATAATTTTTGAAAAAATTTGAGATGATTAGGTATATGAAAAAGTTAATATTATATAACTATAACTATTATATAACACTTTAAAAACTTTTTAACCTATGTTATATACTTTTCTAAGACCCATGTAAAAATATTGTAAACACGATTTTCAACTTTTTTGACAGCTAGCAACCGAATGACATTTAGAAGCGCAGTTAATTACACTCCTATTTCGGGAGTGTCGTTTTAACAAATAATTTCTGAGCATAAGTGTGAAGACTTTTTCTGTTGCTATAAACTGATTTTAAAATTAGATTCATTAATGCATATTTTTCGTCAGATAACTACATTATTTATTACCAAAAAGAAAATATGCAGAAACGGCTTTCCATGTAAAACAAACAATTTTTCAAACTCAGGATTCATCGGCAGCCAAACTACTTCCCAACGATTTTCACTGCTAAATCCGACGCGAACTTTTGCTTCTCAGCACCGACGCAAATCCGAGCACCGAATTAACGTACCTGCAACGGCCTCCCATCACGCACTGCTCGCAACTTTTTTACGCTCCCTCCGCCATCAAACTCAATTAACCTCCTCAACGCACACATCCACTCTCCCCCTCCCCAAAGAAAAAGCTCGAACTTTCGAAAAACACAGTATAAACCCACTTAGCCATATAATGCATTTTTTCGCTCGAAAGTTGCGCAAAGCCTCTCCCGCTCCTCCGCGCCGGGCTAAAGAGCAGCAACGGCAGGCAGTACAGCGGACTTAACGAGCCCAATTTGAATACCGTTCAACGCGAAAATTAACCGAGCCGACGAGAGCGGAGGTAGAAGCAAGCTGGAAGCAAGCTGAAAGCAAGCTGGAAGCCGAAAGCCGAAAGCACACCGCGAAACGAGCCCTTCGGCGTACTACGCGCGTGCAGTAGTAAAACGGGCCTCGCACGACAAGAGGCTTCTGCTGCTGCTGCTGCTGCGGTGGGATAGAGAGAAAGACTGTGACAGTGTATAGGGGAGCGAGGTGGAGGAGAAGGTGGCGTAGGCGGATAGCCTGAGCTAGAAGAGGGATTTTGATTTCGGGAAGAAGTGTCCCTCTTCGGGAACTTTAGGAATTAATAAACAATACTTATTGATTATGTAACTTTAGCTTGAACTGAAACTTATTACACGTTATTAAAAGATAATTATTGTCTCAAAATATGTATAAAATAATAATTTAAAAAGCTCGTTGGTGTAGCAAAACATAAACTAAGTTTGTTAAGCGTTGATAAAAAAAATTTACAATATTAAATATATAAGTAAAAATATCATAGACCGTTTTTTGATGGTAAAAATATTGCACATATCGACTAGACCGTGTATAGTTTAAAGCTTGAACATCAAGAAAACACTAAGTGAGAAAGCTATTTTATAAAGAAAAACAAGATACTCGTATGTTTAAACCTTTAAAATAAAAATAGTTAGTAACAATGTGTAAATAACTTTTTATAAAAACAAAAAAATACTTCTTAGAAAGAACACGATCACCTGCAATTTGAAGGGAAGGGGAGAACATGTATTGCTTCCAGGATAGGCGATGAATCCCATGGCTTAAAACACATGGGTTTTACTTCACCGTACGGCAGTTTCCATATAAATGAAAAGTTTTATTTAAAGTTAAAAACTAATATTGAATTTTTTAATTAATTTAAGTAATTAATTGACCATACTTACATGTGTGAAATACTTTAATTATACTTATTGAATCTTAATTTCCTCATACATATAAAAATGATGTATTGAAAAGTCCATACGCATCCATTGGACCCAAAAAATATTCCCTGACTCCCAATATTTACCTATTTGAAGAGTATGGTCATGTCCTGCAAATAATCTCATCGTGGAAAAGCTAGGTTTTATTACAGAAACTGACCTAGGATCAATAAGACACAAAACACATTTTGGTCCTCATAGTCCCTCATTCTCAATCTGCCCCATTAGAAAGTAAGAATGTCTCCAAATATTGCATTTTATAACGAAAACCCAATATTCATCCGTTAAGCTTAAATATAGTCCGAAAATAATATGGAGAATATGGTACAAATGATATGAGAGGTTATCAATCCTCGTTAATCAAATAATATTAGACGTTCATTATATATTCAAGTAGAAAAATCCGAGTATGGTAAGACACGCCAACAATGCCTTCCCAACCATATTCAACCAATATCATATACGCAATATATTAAAACTACAATACTTCGCATATCCTCAACCACATCTTTCAAATACCTAACCAACCATCAGCGCAAGAAACTCCCATCGACCCAACCTCCCCCACCCCCACGACAATAAAACAAATTCGTCCACCGCGCCCAGCACACAAATCGAACTGCAGTCGACTGTGAACATCGCTCCAGCCGGCTCGTATTTAAATAAAGCCACCCCGCAGAGGACAATCACGCTGAGCGCGCGCTCGAATAATCGCTGGAAACGTTTAACGAGCGATCGCGCCCATTGAGGCCGAAAACCATGAGCGCGCGCGCCGCAGCGAATGTTCCGTGGGACAAAGGTGGACGTATCATCAGGACCGAATTGCTATTCGCGCGCGCGCGCGGAAGGAGCCCAGGAGTCAGTCGCGGGAGCGCATGTTATGTAGTTTACCTCGGTTTTACAGAGGCAAAACGAGGCGATGAATGCACCGAAGCCGCCGCTTCTTAATTACAGTGGAGTTGTCGACCGCATATTGCGCAGTCAAGGAATAAGGTGAAGTGCCCAGGACTTGGACGAAACGAAAATTGTGACCAGTACTTGGACAGTGACAAAAATTGTAATTACTGATAAAGACGATAAAGAGATGTATTCATTGGCATTTAATCGGATAGTTTATGATGTGTTATTAATTATGTTCATTTACGTCTTAAATTTGTTACAAATGTAAATATAACATTTTGAGGTTATGTCGAGAACTGTAATATGCCGAATGTATTGTCCAAGTTTATGTCCAGTACTTTTTCTGAACCCAGTAATTGAACACATTTAATTCATATGTCCAACGACTGGGTCCTAACTATGCCCAAGTACTGGGACCAGCTTGTCATATGATGTCCAACTACTGCGACATATAGTTGAATTTTTAAACTTACTTTATTGGTATAAAATAGTATGTAAGCGTATTTTTTCTTGTACTAATAACAGTAAAACGTGCCGAATTAACGATTAGATTAAAGATTTGGGAAAAATATTGAGTTTTGGCTCTAAGAACACTGATTCCGTATTTCCGTTTCAAAAAGTGTCCAAGTACTACCTACTTTACCTAGTTGCGGTGAGTATGGGCGACGGAGGGATTGAGGTTGGAGGCTTGAATTTGACTGGATGAGTGTGTTGTGAATCGGGGTTTTTTGTGTGGGTGATTTTTCAAGGACTTGGGTAGAAGGTGTTCGATTGATTGTTGGAGATGTGGATGTGAATTCAGGGAGAAGAAAATGATTTTTTGGGATTTGTTGGATGATGAGGAATATATAAGAAATGTGCGTTGAATAGTTTATTGTAGAGGAAACTGACCATAAATATGATTTTTGGATATGAACCTTAGCAACAATTATTCGTTATCTTACTTTTAAATACTTCAATGAAATATTAATAACTAACATGGTAATTTATTAGTTTTTGTATTTTTATGTAAGTGCCCATCGATGTAATTAAAAATAAATTTGTTGCTATGTTTTAAGGACACACAATACTAATTACTATGCCAATATAGCATTGCCACTTTGAATGTTACCAAATTTGTATCTATCCAACTAAAACATTCCGTAATTCATGTTCATCCAAAAATTTCTTACAATCAATTTTCTCAACGCCATCTCAAATCTTTTCAACCTAGCATTCACTCAAAGAAAAAAATACAAAAGATACATCCTCGTTGCGCCCATTTAACCGACAAAATTCCAGTCCTTCACGCCTGTGTCTCCTCAAAACTCAAAACCACCATCCAACTTTCTCCAGCTGAACGTACTCTCCGCCGACCCTTTTCTCGCCCCTGCACCGCTGTACACCTGCACCCAGCAATCTCAGAATACAAAACACAGCCAGCGAGAGAGAGAGAGAGAGAGAGAGAGGAACCCCGACTCTGTATTCGGCCGTAAAGCGTTAATTAACGTAAGCCCGCGCGAATCGGTAATTTCCCGGGCCGGCCGTTTCGTATTCTGCTCGGGACGGCGGTGGCATAGCGCGGCAGCGCGCGATAGCAGCCCCAGTTCCAACCTCACGCTCTCACCCCCCCTCCCCTCCTTCATGCGCCAGTCGTAATGGACGTTCTATTACCTCGGACTGCGAAGCGGACACACGCCGCCCAATTGCTTTTACGTGCCCGCGCCCTGCCCGTACGCTACGACGCAAGTGCACCAGTGTGTGCGTGAGTATGTGCGCACGTGTGTGTGCATGTTTATATGTGTGTACACTGTACAGTGTATGTGTATGTACGTATGTATGTGCACAATTATATGTGTGTACACTGTACAGTGTATGTGTGTGTGTGTGTGTATGAAGTGTGCGTGCACCTAAGTATATATGTGTGTATATGCGTGTGTGTATGTGTTTGTATCTATATTTATATGCGTGCGTGTATTTACTTGTATGGATATGTATGTGTGTTTTGATTCGTGTAGCGTGTGAGTACTGTGAGCGTATGTACGTGTATGTACGTGCATGTATGTGTGCATGTGTGTGTGGGCATGTAGGAACGTGCGTATATGTGTGAGTGTGTGTGTGTGCGTATGTAGGTTTGCGGTAGGAAGAGCTCGAGTGCAAAGTTCTGTCCTTGGCGTTATAACGGCGCGCGAAAATGCGAATCACCGGAAGCAAGTTGTGTTTCAGATGCGAGCTGGTAGGTGTGGAGATGTCGGGTGCGAGTACAGAGAATTATGACGCAGCTGAATTCTTGGACGTTGTATGGGAAAAGGTATGATTTTTTTTCAAGGGATTGCTGGTTACAGGGGGTGTATCGCACGTCCGGGTCACGAATTTTGATGAGGTTTATTGGTAGGTTCATTTAGCAAAAAGATTAGTAATAGTTCATATACACATGCTAAAATTACAGGCGACGTTAGCCACTCTGAGTCAGTCAAAATTCGTGACTCACGGGTGAGATACTCTCCTTGTCAGTTTTACTTTATATTTCAATTTTAAGTAAATAAATACTTTCTTTGTATTGTGGGAACAATGTAAAAGAAAATAAATAAAATTTGTAATTATTTAATAATAGCAAAAAGTTTAATTAACGCCGAGGTTCATCGTTGCAGGTGATACCTCTTCAATTCAAACCGATAACTAATTGCCTTTCTATTATCTTACTATAGAATTTATATTTTAATACTTCTTTGTATCTTGTTTTGAAAAATGAAAGAATTCATCTCAATTTAAAAAATAAATGTATTATAATATATACTAAAAGAAAACATGCATATCGAATAAGCATTATAGGATGCTTGCAGACAAATAACCAAACTTTCAACATATTCTGTTTCGAATCTGAAAATAACATTTATTCATTGAATATGAAATATAATATATTTCATCCTACGTATTTTTACCATTTATATTTATAACATAAAGTAAACATAAATTATTCAATATACCGTCGTCAGGTGTAAAATTCTACATGTGAAATTTGCATATATTTTCCCTTGCAAATATCAGATTATCGCAAACAAATGTTACAAAATAACAGAAGTTTCATGAATGATGCGAACGCTTTAGGACATATCGATATCTGAATGAAAACATACAGCATAAAATGAGTTATAAACCAACGACGGCTCATTGCAAAGTTAAATATTAATTTTATTCAAATATGAGATTCAAAAACTAGAAAATATATTTATCAAAAATTGTTATTTTATTCTGTGATAAAATAATATAACGTTTGCTATCTCAAAGAGAAAGCTATGAAACGATGAGAAATTGGGAATCCGAGATTTTGATAAGTTTTTCGAAAATGTCTGTGTACAGGGGAAACCAGGGTAAAATGAACATAATAACTCTATAAGTCGAAAAAATGTATTGTTCAGACTTAAAACAATTTTTTTACAACAACATTTTTTTAAACAATTAATTAATATAATTCTTATCTTAACAGCTTATAAAATTCCGATTTTATATATTAAAAGAGTTGATTCACGTGCATAAGGATTTTTTAAACAATACATTAATATAATTCTTATTTTAAACAATTTATAAAATTCCGAAGTTAAAACATTCGATAAATAACAGATAATTATTAGAAAATCATGAACCTATTTTATATTTTTATGGATTACTGTATACTAATCGTCTTCATACTCTGAATCATTAGAATAATCAGAATACGAATCTTCGTTTGAATCATCAGTTGAGTCATTTTCATCACCGGAGCCCAGATATCGATTATATTCGTGTTCTATGGTATCTACAAGATTCATCATTATATCAATTGTACATTCAATCATGTAGATTCGGGTTTTGTCGGTACCACAAAGACAAATTCTTGATTTCTGGTTTGGTGCGTCTGCTGGCTGAATCCACACGTGAATATCCGAATTATGTAAAATGTTATCTTTAATACTATGACTTAAATTATGTTGAAATCTTCCTTACACATATCAACGTACATAAGGTTTTACCTATAAATCTTCATCAATTTTGAAGATATCGTAAAAATTCCAAGATTTTACAAAAGAAACTACGTTATACGCTCTACAAGAATATACTGCACTACTGTTAATTAAACAATGGTATTCTTCCATATTCAGTCATTAACAAAGCATCTAAAATACGTTCTTCCAATTAAACTAATAGAAAAAGAATATACCTTCTTTTTTATTTTTTCACAATAAAAAAACCGCCAATTCATTGGCACTTAGCTTCCTCAAACTAAATTAATTGTTCCAATAATATGCAATTATTTGTTCTAATAACTTAATTTTAAATTGCTATATCTCTTCTTAATTAATAGCTCAAAAAAGGTATATTTTTTATCATCGATGGTTCAATCACAGCAATTTTTTCTCTTTACGTTACGATACGCTCATTTATTACAATTCATAAAAACTATATAAAGAAATTAAAATAATTAATTCTAGCATTGTAACTTTTATACTCTTGATTTATATACATTTCTCGAAGGGGAGGTGATTAGGTAGAATAATATAAAAGTATGAAAAAATAACTATGAGACATTTGCTATAATGTCAAAAGGCTGTATAACATACAAAAATAATTTACCTTATCGATTTCAGAAAATCGTAATCGTTTTGACTAGAGATGATAATTAATTGCTTTATTTTACTCGATGATAACGAGAATCACCCACCTTAAAGCATAAGTACCATGACACAAGGCTACCCTTCCTACCCCCCCCCCTTCCACCCTCCTCCACATTCCCGTAAAAGTCATCACGAAATTTAATTTGTTAATTACGACCCCTACATTTGTCAACAAGATAAATTAGATCTAACGCATCTCGGCCTCTCTAAACACTCCATATAATTAACATTATGTATATAGTAGGAAAAATATGTATAATAAATGGGGAAAATTTTCTTTAGTAATAAGTGAAAAATCATTTAAAAAAAGTAGATTACTAGTTTTCTATTTATTTATTGTTCTTCGTTTGAAATAGAGACAACGAAGATATAAAGCTTTGTCTAAAGTAACATTTGTAATTTTTACATCTGAATTCGAGTGATTTTTCTCATTAATTTTACGAAAAATTACTTCTTACTTGAGCTCGGATTCGCACAAAATAAATATTAGAAGCTTGTATGGATAATTCATTCTGCGAAAAATTTTATTTCACTGATAAGAATCAGTGGTGCAGAAAAAGCTACATTTCTTCTCCATCTTCTATATCCATTTGCTTTTTTATTATCAAATGAAATGATAGATATGTTGATATCCAAATTGTAATCATTCGTGTCATTAAAGTTACAAAGAATTATGGCTTGAAACCCGATCCGTGATCACTATATATATAAATATATCAGATTGATAAGTTTTTCAACGAAAATATTATCTCTTCGCGAGAATCACTGGCGCAAATAAATCTACCATTTTTTCTATTTACTATACATATTTTCCTCGTTTGCTACATCCATGCAGTTGATTATTTTCAGAGTGTCCTTAACAGTTTATACGCGTATTTTGTATATATGAATGTAATTATTTCGAATATAAATAATATGTTTCTTGGAATTGTAAACAATTTGTTGAATTTCTCGATTTGTTAATCTTCGTATAAAAACGATAAAATACACTAACTCTCAGAACGCTTCTGAAAATACCAATCGCCCCAGTCACAATAAATGAAAATATCCCTTTTCCCTCAACAAACGTAGAAACGTCAACGAGTGTACAGACGACGGCGGCGACGGCGACAACAACAGCGTCAAGACCGATTTCTATTTCAATATCAAGTAAACCTCGTTCTCGCGCTCCTGGTATAATATTGGTTTTGCCAGAACCTCGAAATGTGTACGTACGTGTGTATACGTGTATGTATACGTGCCTTCGGGCATGAGTTCGTATAGGTAGAATCAAATAGCTTTTTACAAAATCAAGCTTTATTTACAATTTTTCTTTCTCAATCAAGGCGCATTGTAACGCTAAAGAATTGTTTTTTCACATTGCTTTGAAAACGTGTTTTAAGGTCCTAGGAATGTTATGGATAGAATCCATTAGTAATAAGAAAATGTAACTGTGGAATAAGTTTCTATACAAAAGGTCTCTAAAACGTTCTGTATAGATCAAACGCGATGACGTTCTCGAGTTTCTTATATATTTTAAATGATTGCTTCAAACAGCAAATTGTAGACGAAATTGTTTTAATTTATATCAATATGTTGACAACGTTTCAGGTGTCTCTTACACCCAAATATTATGTAAAACATAAAAAGGAAGAATGTAATATCAATGAGAGGATCAGGTTCTATGTAAGGTGCAGACTAATGAACGTTCTTCCATCACACATTCAACATTATCTACAAAACATGAGATACATTGTTTTAGAGAATAACAGAAATAAAAACCAGTTGCACAATAAAGAAATGCAATACAAAAGGAACATATTTAAAATTGAATTAGATGCTTTATTTTACAAACTAAATCAAAACAAAACCAAACTAAAAGATATCTCTAAAAAATTAAAAAATTACCACAATAGCTTATTTGAATCATTCTAAGAATTTTATTGTAATAAAATTACCTTGTATAAAAAAACTATTACAATTAAATACGATAAGAAACTTAATAATTATTTGACCCAAAATTCAAAAACCTGTCAATATAATTATAATAAAATTAACAACTGCAACAACAAAATTATACCAAAAGACAATAATATTGTAAATCTTACCGACAAAATAATTCCAATTGAAGTTTCAACTACACTGAGTCTTGGTGAAAAATTCAATCATACCACTACACCCAAAACTAAAGATTTCATAAATATTTTTAAGAATATCGGAAGTACTGTATCCAATAAATTCGATGAACAACATGCCAATGAAATTAGAAATAAAGGCATTCATTTATTATTTCATGAAAGTACAAATAATAAAAAATACTATGAAAAAACAGATCAAATCATAGGAAAAAACATAAAGATCACACATGATTATTTAAAAAAAAATCAAGACATTCTTGTAAACAAAGCTGACAAAGGGAATTCTGCGGTTATAATATATAAAAACGAATATATTGATAAAATGAATACTCTTTTCGAAAACCCAATCTATTACAAAAAAATGGATATAAACCTCCTGGATATGCTTAAAAAATTAACAAACAACTTTCTGAAAAAAATGCTTCAAAAAGGTGATATAAATCAAGTACAATACGACAGAGGCATACTACTATCCCATTCCAAATACCACACTCAAAATTTAAACAAAATCAAAGATATTCTTACCCAAAACGATTATCCCTTAAACTTTATTAACAAAAACATTACCAAAAGATTGAACAAAATTCAAAATGAGGACAGAAGTTTAAATAAATATCGAAGGATTATGAATAATAGACAAATGAGTAAAGAAATTAAAGTGGTCATCCCATTTGTTAAAAGTTTCTCCAAGACTCTTCAAAAATCATTAATCAAATTTGATGTGCACACAATATTTAAATCCGATAATAAACTAAACAAGTTCATAAGACTGGGCAAAGATAAAATCGAAAATAAAAACAAAAGTAATTTAGTGTATAAAATCAAATGTCTTGATTATGATGCAGTGTCTATTGGTCAAACTAAAAGGATGCTTGACGTACGTGTCACAGAATATTTCAAGGATATTGACAAACGAGATCAAACCAAATTAAATGTTGCGTATACTTACCGACATTTGTATACCATTTCTCATTATACTTGGTCAATTTTGAATTTTTATTGATTATTTTGGATTGATAGTTTTCAAAATTAATTTAATTTTTGATCGAAAATACAAAAAATTCATTCTGATAGACCAAAATTTAATTTATTTGTAAATTAGAAAACTAGAATTTTTACAGTAATGTAAAACTTCAAGGAGTATATATAAGACCCTCCCAAAATCGTTTTCGACGTCACAGTTATCTTATACGATCTGACCTCATCAAATTAACTCCAAGTTCAAATGTACAAATAAAACGTAAAACATGATTATCGCACATATCTTTTGTGCCCATAAAACCTTTTAAGGAAAGTTAAAATATGAGTTAACACGCATATTCAAAAGGATCATCATTGTTCAAATACTTTAACATGTGTGCAACGTTTAAGATAGAATAGTGAATATCATTTGAGTAGTGTTACTCGTGAGTCGCCGAAAGCCTACAATATTCGTACTCTATTCACTCTTTCATTTTTCGTTCTTTCTATTTGTTGTTTTTTTTATCATTCGCCGCAGTCCGGTGCCGAGGTGAATGTGCGACAAGCCGACGGCCGCACGGCTCTGATGCTGGCCTGCTCAAACCATACGACAATAGCCCATGGAAGAATTTACTCTCAGCAGAATACTGTTCGAGTATTAGTTACCGACACTACCAGTACTTGCAAACGTTAGAGTTCCAGCACTGAGATGTAACGGGGGTGATAAGATCGGGCCAGTACAACACTTTTCTTCTTGATATATTCAAAATTGTACAAGAAATACACATTTTTAGGCACACGCGAGACACTTCACTCAAACTTTAGTGTAATAATCATAACTACAGATTACTATCGCGCGGCCGAAAATTTCACGTAAGCTTAGTAATCGTACATTAAATTAATATTTTGTTAAAAACTAGCCTAAAAAGTAGGTTAAGTTACGCTTGACAATTTCGCGATGTTTTGTTTTCTTTCAATATCGGCAAAAAGTATTGCACTGACTCTGAGACGTTTTTCGGGCCAACGTCGATTCATTTTACTGGCCCATTCTTATCAAAACGATATAATCCCTTTATTGGTTCAGCACCGAAAAATAATTTACCGGCATACAATATTCAGCCAGAATCGGCCCAAACTATCACTGCTGGCAAATTCTTTCATGGGAGTGCCTGACCGCCTGGGTCGTACGGCCCTGCACTGGGCCTACGCTCAAAAGATATACCCGATCCTAAAGACGAGCCGTTGCGCCGCGGCGCCGACCTCAACGCCTGCGATTTCGCTGGACGCACAGCCATGTATGTGTACGCCAACAACCGACTAATCTATCCGTCCCACCTCCGAAACTGCATGCTGCACTTGGTCCGATTGCAAGCTGCGGGGCTGCGAGTCGACGAGGAGGACAAGAAACTGCTGGGATGGATCGAAATAGAGTATCATTGGGACTATATGCAGGTAAGTCGCTTCGAGCTAGTGCATTGTAGGTCAGTTAAATATTTAAAATTTATAAATTACGCAAACTCCGCTTAGTTTTTATGTTTATGTGAGATAATAAGATGTGATCACACGTAGAACCGAACCATTTTAGAATAAATTGTAGATGTGTCATGGTAAATACTGTATTTTTTCACTAAATTATGTTTTTAGATATAATGTATTTCACGTTTTAATTTTAGTATATCAAGCGGTACATAAATGCGCCATGGATCTTTTTCTATGTTTTTTAGTCAACAATAAATATTGAATTTGAAATCGATGGAACAACATGGCGTAACTGCTAAATTAATAACTGCTCTAATTAGAAGATTTTTAGAATTCCAGGACAGATATTTAAAGTGTCATAACTTTTCTTAGAACGAGGCACACAAATGAGGTTTAACTATGAGCTGTAGTCTTAATTTACTTAAACAATTGTAATCAGAATGATAAGCTAAACAGTGTCCATGTTTTGTTATTAAGAATAAGAAAATTCTCTTCGGGCTTAACAATTTTAGCATTTTTTCATCTTTCTTCGACTTGGATAAAATAAAAAGAAAAGATTACTTGGGTTACATTAATAAATAATATTAAAATGATTAACAGTTTTACAGCTCAGACACTAAAAGTTAAAAGTTTGTAGAATTTGACCATGTGCTCGAAAAATCATCCTTACAGTACAGATACCTCGGACAAAAAAGCGTATGCATCACGGGCGTTCGTGCTGATTGTCCTTGGCTCGCCTTGGATCGCTCGGGTTGCCTCAACTCGGCCTTAAAATTGCACTTGCGATAATCGCCTACTTTCCGCCCTTGATACACAATACACTATTGTTTGCTTTAATTAATTATATTTCCTTAATAATTGTTTGGAATTTAATTTTGTCTGTGCAAACTACCGGAGGCAAGCAAAACTTGTACTTTTAGACGCTTCTAACATTATTATTGGGATTTGATACGGGGGCGTGGTCACTATATACAGTACACATAATTTCGGGCTTGTCCGCGCCATGTTAACGTCTCAACCAATCACGTTCGAGAATTTATGGGCCTCATCTGGTTTAGCTCTAATCCGCCAGAAGGCGAGTGCTCGATGTTAGATCCCAATTGAAAAAAATAAAGCCTAGAAACTAAATCTAAAAAAGACCAGTTCGTCAAAATAATTAAATATACAATTTTATAAAAATTGAATAAGATTCCATTTTGATTTATATTACTATATACCTGGTACATAAAATTGTACGCTATGCTTAGAATCTTCGGAATTTAATTATATATGGATTATATACATGCAAAATATTTTAAAATTAAAAATTAGTGTATTATACGAAACGTTGACAAAATTTATTTACAATTTTTGTATGGCTATTGAAATCAATAAAATATTATTAGCTACGATTGTAAGTCTTATTTAAAGATTTTAAATATTTCAAATACATAATTTTACGGTCGAGATTTGTTAAGGCTTTTCGTTTACGTCTGACAGTGGAGATCAGCGGAATAAAGGAGACCATGATCGAACGGCAAGCATCTCTCTACGATATCCTGTACACGAGTCCAAACAGGATGTCCTTCCTTAAGAACAACCCGATCTTCCGCGAGACGTTGACATCCTCTGACTTCAATTCGAAATTCCCCGAGTACGGCTACCTGATCGAAGCGCGCTATCACGTGGGCAAAGCGACAAGCGAGCTGCTCAACTCAAAAGAGGCTCTGATTCTACTGACGGGCATCGGTCTGCCCGATTTGTGCAGTGAAAATATCTTGCACGGTCTGAGTAACGAGAGCCTCGGGAATCTTATCAAAGCCAATAACATTGTACCGGCCAAACTGAAGCGAAGATGGAGCATTTAGAAAATGCGTGATTTTGTTGTTTTTTGTTTAGCAGCTTTTGTGTTTTCCTTTATACGGTCTTAATTATTTTTTATTAATATATTAGTACTTTTAATTCTAGTGATAAAATCATTGTATGTTGTATGTAAAAATGATTATCTGATTAAAAAGTTCACACATGTAAGGAAGTTGTATGGTATTTTCGTATAAATGGATAGAACACTGATAACAAAAGTTTGTACATTCTGCCAAAATCATATGTATAATTATAACCAAGTTCAGTGAAGAGATCTTGGACGGTCTGGGTAACGAGAACCTCGAGAATCTCGTTAAAGCTAATAAGTTTATACCGGCCAAATTCAGGTGAAGAAGGAGCATTTGAAAATCCGTTTAGTTTTAAGAATAAAAATGAATTTAAATAAATGGTCAATTTTTCTTTAAGAATTAAAATTTTTTACCTTTTTATAAAAATTTTGATCTTTAAGAGTACGGTAAGTGAAGTTTGTCTAAGTACGTACTCTGCCATAAATCTTGTAACTAGTCACCGAGTATTCTTTGGGTAAATCTTGCTTTATAACCTCCCAAATTATTTTATTTTATTATACCTCTTACTAAGTGCAATTTTAGTTTTTGATATTACAACTACAATATAAAATTTGTAAGGTATTAAGTAATATTTACTTTTTTTAGGATTAAACACCGAATCCTTCCCTTAACCTACACACTCGGCATGAAAACAACAAATTTACAACACGTATGAAAACAACACTTCGCAATACGTAGATACTCGTGATCCAGCCCCAAAAACGAAAGAAACAGACGGCCCACTACATACAACCAAAGACGCGCTCTTCACTCCCACACTACACATCGATGTTCGCGCGCACTACTTACCCCCAAAAACGGATACGACGAGGGCAGGGAACGATCATATAAACAGGTCTGAACACTCCATTGTTAAAGGCATAGGAGTACTGTCACCCAAGTGAAGCAATAAAACCAATATGGTGACAAGTCTAGTAAACCAATAGCTATGTGTCTACACATGCGCGGTGGAATGTCGAAAGTTTTGAACGATTATAAATATAAAATAATTATTTACGAGTGCTTAGTGTCTAAATATTTCATATTATTATTCGCACAAGACGTGTAAACTAACAAAAGTATTCGTTTTTAAAATAGGGTATAGAACGATCGCTTTCAAAATAAATATTTTAAAAATATTTATGGATATAAAATTAGTGTGATCATTTATTACCGTTTACGCACGCATGCACGCACACATTCACGCACAGACGCATACATACAAACACACAGACACATAAACACACAAACACACACACACACACACACACACACACACACACACACACACACACACACACACACACACACACACACACACACACACATACGCATACACACGCAAACACACACACACACACATACGCACGCACGCATGCATTCACGCATACATACACGCATACACACAAACACACACACACATAAACACACAAACACACACACGCACGCACACATTTACATACACACGCAAACACACAAACACACACGCACACACACAGACACACAGTCACCGAGAGACGGCCATCAAAACAGAAATTTCCTGCTTCGTTTCCCTCGTATTCCATTTGTTTTGATCCTCGCTGTCCATATCCACCTATCTCTCCTGTACCTTTTTTTCGTCGTCTGTCGCGAGCGCCGGCGCGCACTCCGTGAATTATTCACGAAAAATCGCGCGAACATGCGCGAGAGAGCCGACAGAGCCGCGCTTACCTATAGCGCGGGGGACGGCTGTGTTTCGACGTATTGCAGATTCGCAGTGTGCGAAGCGCGGAATATCTGGTATGTGTCTGATGGGAGGCGCGGAGATGCCGTAATTGTCGTTTGCTTTCGCGGACGCGCCTGCGCTTTTTTTGCGAAAGAGGATTTTGCGCCGCGGGGAACGAGGCCGATGGTTGTCTGGTATACTAGCTTTTTTTGGGGAGGGGTAGTGGAACGATTGGCTGTTTTGCGATTGAAGTATGTGGGTTCGATTCTTTGACGGGCGAAATGTGCTCGGATTCTTGGCGTACGATAGGTAGTTTTGTAGGCATGGGATGTGACTTGTCTCGTATATAGCTCTTTTATTCAGCGGTAGGTGAATATGTTGTGTACAAATGTAAAATAATGAAATTTAGAAATATTCAAATTAGAATTTGAACGCGGAGTAGAATTATATATGATTCAAATGCAATCTATTCGATGCAACAATGTAAGCTATTATCGTATACTTGACTTTTTTAAAGATAACATTTTCTCATACAGTTAACCCACTGACATTTCAATAAGTCTGGCTTTTTCTCGCTTTCGCAATTATACTACATACATGTATGATTGAAAATTCTCAATCTAATAATGACTAACCGTAATTCTTGCTCTTCTTATAGGTCAGCTTTTATGAAAAATAAAGTCGTTTAATACATTTAATAACGGATTGCGTCGAAAATTTTATAACACTGTATATATGTCAAATTTTAATTTTAAAATATCCATTGTTACAGAAATTCATGGTAATACTTCAAATTATATAAAGTGGCTCTGTTGCGAATCCCGTAACTACGCGAGGCTCTGTGGGGGCACACAATTTTTTATCTAATAACCTACGCAATTTAAATGAAAATGATTTAGTATTATAATTGTCATAGTTATTGACCAAAATATATGTTATAATATATAAAAGAAAAAATACCAATACGCATATCTATGTCCCAGATAGCACATCTCGTTGTGGCAACGGTGCGGAAACGAGTTTTTGACTACATAACCAAGTAAGGTGCCGGAAACGTTGCGGCAACGTTGCAAGAACGTTGCTGGAACGTTGCCACAGTGACGAATAAGAATTAAATAAAAATGATAAAAAAAATGAGAGTAGATAGGATAATGGATATAAAATGTACCACATTGGTTGCATCATCCGAATGGTACTTCCCGATTTGGAAATCTCATCAGCCGGCTTGCCAAATTATAATTGTCAATTTTTAATTTTCAACAAAATATTCTACTTTCCTTTGGCAACGTTCTAGCGACGTATCTAAGACGTTTTGGAACTGTCCCTGCGTAAGCGTTTTACCCGACTTTTCCGTTCCCGAATGCATATTTCTTTTTTACGTGTTCGGAAATTGGATAACATCTCTCTTTATGTTTTCGGGGTTGCGTACAAATCGAAAGTCAAACCAAGCTTATCGTAAAGAGTAAGTTGTCAACTTTAATTTGCGTGGTCGTAGGTACTCTAAAAGTGCACCGGTCAAACGTTATGGTAAAAAATGTCAGGACAATATATCTCGTCCTCTTGGCTACGGTAAAAACCTCGTTTGGAAGAAATATCTCGGGTTCCTGCGCCAGAGGGTTAAGGAACGTTCTAGACACGTGGTAGACCGGCGTAGGTACGTTGCTTCAACGTTTTCTACAACGTGTCTTTGACACTCATGCACCTTACTTGATTACGTGTCCATGTAGTCAAAAACTAGTTGCGGCAACGTTGCCACAACGAGATGTGCTATATGGGGTATACAAAAGTGCATTCAATTTAACTTTTTATACATTATTTTTTATATTTCGCTGGCATAACCGGAAATTTTCGGTAAATAATCAGAATGTATAATTTAAAAACTACAATCTCTTAGTAGTTTCATAATGAAATCATGGCTTTTCTAGCAGTTACAGGAATACATGCTAATTTTGAAAAATACTGAAAAAATGTTATAAATATTTTTCTGTATCCGTGAATTAAATAAAAATACCAACAAAAAGATTTATTTATATACCATTCAAAAATGACCTATGCTGCTTCAGCAATCTTTAACTCCACCCATTATTAGACGGCAGGAAGTTTAAGAGCCGGTGAAAGTTATAATTTTTTAATGAATACAACGTAAACATGTTATATACTGTTATTGCTATACTATGACTTATTCCTATACCTTTTAATCGGCTTACAGACTTTGAACTTAATAAATGACAATAAATCCAATAACGCTTATTTCAAGAAGAAGAATAAAAATTTTAAATTAAAACGTACTATACAAGTATTATAAATCTTAGACAAAATCAAAACCGTGTAACTAAATCACGATCATAGAGAATGAAACACGAGTCTCCAGATCTCGAGCCAGCCGAGGCCAGGATTAATTGCCAAAGAAAATCCGCCTACAAACGCCTTCCACGACCGAACAAAAGCCCCCCCCGCGTCGGCCGGAACTATTTATTAAGTGATAAGGGCCAAAGGATTGCGCGAGAGCGTATTATCGTCCGGCCGGCCGCGTGCACGTACAGCAGAAAGGCGGTCGCGCTCGCCAAATAGAAAAGGGTCGAGTAAGGTGAGACGAGCGCCGGCCGGCACGTTTCGCTCGCTGTACCGGGAAATAATACTCGCTGGCGACGTCGTCGTTGCGTTCTCGCAGCTTGGCACGTTGGCGAGTTTTCAGGAGGGGGGAGGGCGTGATGATGTTTTGGTTGATTGTGTGGGATAGGTGATGAATTGGGTTGTTGTAAGGTAAGTTTTGTGTCGTTTTTGGTGTTAGAGGAGAATGACGGTGTCTTTAGATTTTATAGATTTGAAGGTAATTTATCGTATCTGTTGGGGATTAGATTGTTATACAGAAGAAGTTTTATTCAGAATACAATTTTATTGGACAATGGACAATTTTACTTCAGAAAAGTGCTATTGGTTATTATTATTTTTTTTTCGACAATTTTTTAGGCAAAAAACCAATTGACTATAAAATGGCCACTTGGGAAGAAATGGATTAATATACATCGAATCTATGTCAGGTTCTGAATTTTCTTTCTATGTAGACAAATTACAAACAGTATTAAAATTTATCCTCTATTAAAAATGTCTTTTGTTTTTACTAAAAATGACAATAAATTTAATGAATTTTTGCAGTTGACATTTTGAAAAAATTTTAATTACTTTACAATCAAATAAATTATTATTTTAATAAATACGACATTGAAATTAGAGAAAAAAATGAATTCGCATTTATTTCCCCAAAAAAATAAAACAATTACATTTATATTTACATTATGATTTATATGTACGTCAGTATGATTGAAAATATAATGATTGTTACGTAATAAGCAATGTTCCTTCCACATTAAATGAAACCACATCATTAATTTGGGTATAATATAAAAATTCCATTATTATTAATATTTTACAAACTTTATACAGTCAAAATTCTCATTCGCATCCACAACTAACTCATTTCTCAAACAATACGTTCCAAAATTGCGCAATATCCACCGTGCAGCCCGTCCCACCAAAATTGCAAGCCTCCCACCTCTAAATTCCAAAAACAGAAACAAAACAATAATAACTCCACCTATATTCCAGAAGTCAGCTCTCCCGCACAACCCAAGAAAACACACACGCGCGACGCGCAGCTCGATCGTTCCTCGTTAGGCGCTCGCGCTCTCGTACGAATTAACTTCGCACCTTCTCCCGCACACGAGAAACTCGCGGAGACGCTGCAGCGACGCCAGGGCGAAACTAGGTATGATTAGGCTCGGCGCGGGCTCGAAGTTTACCCTCGCGCGCGCGCGTCGACTTCAAATTAACTTGCGCGCGTCGCAGCTCGCGCTGTAATATGAGTCATTGTGCGAAGCGGCAGAAGTGCAGCGGCAGGCTTTATACGTGTATAAGCCGAGAGAGCATAAGCAAGAAGCGGATGGGAGGAAGGAAGAGTTCAAATTTGGGCGAAGTTAAGCGATCTTTGGAGGTATATTATATTCTTTTTTTTATTGGGGTTTGTTCTACCTGCAGGCCCTCATACCTATTTCTTCTTTGTACCTATTTTTCGATACCTTTAGCCTACCTGCAGTTGCAGCTCGCATTCGCCCAGGGTTATGCCTATGAAGCGGAGAAAACAGCTGTACCGTTACGGACCCAGTTCCTGATCAGGACCCAATTCCTGATCATTTTCTTTCATAAAATATTAATTTTGTTGGAATATAGCTATGCTTTAGCATACGTGTGTGTGTAACTGTAGTTATACACTACTACATGCTTGTACAAAAATGAATGGACTTACTAAGAAATGTCCCAAAGACATACACTGAAATGCGAGATATAGAAAAGAGCCCCGATATTCTCTTGTGCCCTTTCGTCAAGTGTTTTTAGTCGTTCTAGAGCAGTCGCACATTACTGACGTTATTACTTCCTTGTGCGAGTTAGAATAAACGAAAGTTATTTTATTTGAAATATACATTGTGTATTATCATTTATTTAACACCCATTTCCAATAACTTTAAACTTGTTGCTGCAAAAACTTTTTTGAAGATTGCAGATATAACTATCTACTATTTAGATGTTCCTGTTCAAAGTCTAAAATACATAATTATATATTAGTACTTTTCAATACTGTTGGGTACGTTTTTTAGCGCATGGGGCGTTTTTCGCACGAACGAAGCGAGTGAGAAAAGTCACATGCGCTAAAAAACAACGTACCCAACAGTGTCGAACATTATTTTTTAATACAGAAGGTGTGAAATTGCAACTTTAAGAATTTATGAAATGAATAAAGTGCAACTTTACGCATACTGTGTCGAAAAACTATATACAATTGTATATGAATTGTATATACAATTATATATAACTAATTAATAGACTTCGGTCTATTAAGCATTGGATTAATTATAAGAAATGTACGATCCAAAGATGCAGTATCCCTGCATAAACTATGCAAAAGTATGGCGTCCTGTCCACCGATCCCGATTCTAGGATCCCTAAGTGGACCTAGTGTCACGGGATGCACCTTGACCTAAGCGCCACCTAAAAGCGAGAAAACCTATTCGACTACTCGCTTATAAATGATTTATAGATTTTGTTTTATTATTGTTTAAAAATTAAGTTGTTTAACAAAATAACGTAAATAAGATTTGAAAATGATTAGCTTTGCAAGTAATAAAAAGGATTCACAAATATTTTTTTGAAAATATAATATATCTTTAAAAATACAATTTTTATCTCTTGGCAGAAGACTGATTGATTTTATAAAATATTCTTTTTATTTCTGATGGTTATATAATAATACTGAAAATTGCCTTCATTCGAATCATACTGTTTATCTCTCACTCTCTCTTTCTCTACGAACCGAACCTCTCCATATCCGTAACCACTCTACCAATTTGTATGCCAACTCGTTTGCAATAGCCGCCTCCTATTTCTGATACAGTTTACCCGACAACATTACCTCCCTTTCGCACACAACCACATCCCTCCAAACTATCAAGTCGATACTGCTCAAGCACCTCACCAACCGCGATGCCGAGTCTGACCCTGTGCAAAATCTGTGACTACTATCGCTATGAACCACAGTTGCTCAGTTCAGTTTATTTTATTATATCATACTTTAGTCAAGTTTTGTTACTACTTTAACTTTTATTAATCATGTACCTGCGATAAATTACTGGACAAAGAGCCAAATTTGCTTCTTAACTGCCAATAACATGCGTTCACCTGGAGTTTATTTTTATATATACTATTTTTATTTTTATATTTACATCATCAAACCAAGGAGCCATGAACCAAAATTTTTAATTAATTTGTTATGTACATACATACTTCTACACTCATCGAAGGTGGAAAGAAGTTTCGTGGTCATAAGTTGATATTAAAGTAATAAAATGAATAGATTGATCTCTGCGAATCAAATTTCTAGACAATATCACAGCTTTTGATTCTTATTTAATAGGAATGCTGTATATTTTATCAGCTCTTAAACCATTTAATGATCAAATAGAATGCAAGTAATGTGCGTTTAAAATCCAGAAAAATCAAAAAATATATTCAAGGTGTGTTTCGCCTTCAGCTCTGTCTGATAGACTCATCAGGGAGACGCAGGCAGGCCTTTCTCCGACACAGGGTGATACGTACAAAGAGGCTGGTATATATGAATTTGAAATGACCCACCATTTAAACGTGTTTGCACATTTTCTTGATTATTTTTTCTGTTTAGCTATACCGATAATAGAATTGTGTAATATGCAGAAAAAGGTTTGGTTTTTGCATACTCAAAGAGGAAGCTTGGGGTATAAAAGAAAAGTTATTCTAAAAACATGTTAGGAACATAAAACAAATCCTTACATTCGTTTGCTCATATTGATAAGGTTAAGTTTATTAATGGTGTGTGTGTTTGCGAGCGTGTGTATGAGCATGTCCACGTATGTGTACAGACGTGGATCAGGATTATCTCTGCATATACGTACATGGTAAATATTACTGTTTCAGAGCTCATTATTTTTTTCTAGATGATGGAGGCAAAGATAATTTTTTTTATTCTTCGCTAAGTCTTTGTTTTTCTTTGTGATTTCTTGATTTTTAGCTTTTCGGGTTTTTTGATACGTTAGAAATAATATCAATTTAGCAAAAATGAATTCGAAATAAGGAGAGATTTGTCGCTAGTATTATAACCTCACTTTCCGTTGGTTGTCCAGCTCTCGACGAGTCTTCTCTCTCTATCTATATCTTTCTACGTTCTCCCCATGGAGACTAAAGAGAAGGAGACCAAGCGGGATAGGGAGACCGAACAAATTCTTCTCCGTGCGTAGGTGACACTGATGTAAGTCGTCCCCGGAGAATTAGTAGAGGAGTGGAGCCATGGAGAGTATGGCTGGAAAGGGAGAGAGCGAGAAAGAGATAGCTAAAGAGACGAATAATTCTTATACGATTCATTGCATTCACATTGCGTTCGGCCTCCTTCTCTTTAGTGTCCATGGTTCTCTCTAATTTCCTCGTCAAGGACGATGCGACGTGAGGCAGGAGCACGATTCACCTATTCGCCTTGGTAGAGGTAACACTAGCGCCAAATGTAATAATAAGTTCCTATAAGGTGGACGAACTTGGAAGCCTTAGGAAGGTAGTGGAATGTATTGAATGAATAGGGAGCAATATCTTCTTTGTCACTTTTCTCAGTGTTTAAAGCATTTAGTCCAAATATTTATTATAAAGACTCTTTTTGGTAGTATGGAAAATATTATACAAATCATTATTGGTTAAAAATATGTCAAGTTTCTATGTAGTGTAATAAAATCATGATTTTTCGTATCTATGCAATTCATTCTTCTACCCTCCTAAGGCTTCCAAGGCCGTCCACCATATGGGTATTTAATATAACATTTGGCGCTATAGTGTTACCTTTACCACGGCGAATTACTAAATAGCTTGGTTAGTGTTAGATATTGGAGGAGAGTGATCACGAAGAACAAGCGACGTAAGTATGATCATATGAGACATAGGTATCGTAGTAAATGCAAGATTTAGCGCTCTCATACGTTAATTCGCATGTGTGTAAAAGATAGTACAATATTAGGGATAGTGTATATAACTTTAATATGTAACTATTCCTATGAACTACGTGATAAAGTATGAATGTACTGTATTGCAATCCATTTGTACTTTATTTTTTTCAGAACTTTGTAAATAGGTAAGTATACACTTGACGTGGAAAACATCTGATCAAATGCGTTTGAATTTGTTTAAATCCTCCAATGGGGTTAGCGAAAACGTGCGTTTAAACCCATGATATCCAATGAAATTTCAGTATATCAAGAAAATCCTACGGATTCCACCAGGATTTTCCACATCGAGTGTACCTTAATAAAGGTATAACCTGATGAGGAAAGTGAAACGCTGTCGAAACGTCGCTCGCAAATAAAAATTGTCCGTTTGGTTTGCAAAAGTCATTAAGGTAAAAGTACTTATTATGAAACACCTTCTTAACCGTGTCCCTTTTATGAAAAAGTGTAAAAAATGATAAAATAATAAATAATTATAACATGCATAAGCGAATATAAAAATGTTATTGATAATTATGAATGTTTTCGTCTATAAATACACGAACATGAGTATTGTTATACAATAAGTAGTATTATAAAAAATAATTCAATTTTACGTGTATCCAAACCCGTGCAAATCGGCGGTTTTGGGAGCCGAAGTAGCTGATTTATACAACTTCGTTTTTTAACTATATTTATAAATTTATATGACTTGACACCATGTGCAATAGCTTAAATTGTAGTTTTCGGTCCGATTTTTATTAAATATGTAGCTGTTTCATAATAGTTGCGCGAGTTAGTGGAAGTCCGAATTTATGAAACAACTTTGCAAGGGCTTTTTTATAATAATTTTAGCTATTTGCATATTATTTTCTGTGTTATGAAGCAATGAATACTACATATTAATGATATAGCTCCCGTACATAAGAAAACTAAGTAAAATAAGCATGTTTTATATGAGCAAGTCCCCCTGATATCTTTCAAGAAACAAAATGGGATCTACTAAATTAAAATCGGATAATAAATAAAAAATATTCGGATCATTTGTCAAATAATTTTCTAATTTCTGCGATATCTAATTTTGCAATATCGAAATTTTCATACAAAATTTTTTGTTGTCACTTTAAGCACCCTTCGTTCGTATTATAACGTTTCTGATATAGTAACATCTAAACAAATTATTGTATAAATTTTTGTTAACGAGTAGTTATTTAGGACTAACTAATGCTGTTTTTAAAATGTGTCACATATCGAATTTAATTTTGTTGTGCTTGGAGTCTGTATTTAAAAAAGAAAACTCGCATTTGAAATCATTTACCGAACGGAGGCCCAAAGACAAGTAACGGACTTCTTCAGCTTTTAAACCGTATGGATGACACAATGCATGCAAGTAGCCACTTGAATTCGCAGTTATCTATCAATCGAGAATATTGGCGATATAATGAACTGCCCTACTTTATTACAGCAAGTTGTAAAATTGCTTATTATTTACTTGCGGTATTGAGTCTACGAATAGGATTTTAACATCACCGTGTACTCAAAATACCCCCTGATAAATGACAAAAAAAATGCCAGATCAGACAGCATCAGCAGCAGACGCGACCTACGAACTTTAAACGCCTCCAGCGCTCGCTCCAGCGTCAACAGCTTCCGATCTCCGGACTTCCCCGCCTTGTCTAAAAACTACGATTAGCGGAGAATGGGGTCAAACCGACCATTATGAGAAATATTAAGTTTATTGGTGAAAATATTTTATATTCTTTAAAATGTATCTTTCAACTTACTAAATGCTAAAAACCAAACATAAAAGATTTCTATAAAGGTATTCACATCGATAGGTTTTAGCTACTTTTATTATAAGAAAAGTTTGCGTTAAACCATTTTTACAAATATTTAATTTAATTATTGAAGGTTTTAAGTGCGAAACAGGAAAAAAACCACTGCCAATTCATTGGCACTTAGCTTTCTCAAACTAAATTAATTATTGTTCTAATATAAAATTTTGTTCTAATCCTTCGCCAAAAAAGAAAGATTTCTTTTACATAATTATTAATTATATATTTCTCGAAAAAAGAAAAGGATAAAGGCTTGAAAGTTTCACAAACTATTCTTATCCATATTCCTAATAATCACCTCAATTTTTTTCACCTCAAAAAATGTTCAGGTGATTTCCTAGATATCACCGTTTAAACAAAACACGACGTTTTCGTGTATAACAGAAAAAAGAAAGTAGCTTATTTAAAATTTTTGGTCCGAAATCATAGGTAATTGTATGCTCTTTCAAATAATTAAAAAATGAATCGATGATATTATTTCAAATATACCAAAATATCCGAGAAACTAAAACTCAAAAATCGAAAAACCGCTAGAGAAACAACAAAACATTGAACCTTATATTTTTTTCAGCCTCCTTCCTTTAAAAAAAACAAAATCATTGAGCTCTGAAACATTAATTTTGACTGAATACTCAGAGTAATCTTTATACACATCGGTCCGCACACACACACACAAACATCCATACAGACTTTTTCTAAAAATAGTGTATTTTGACTCCTAATGTCTCAAAAAATATTTCTAACATTTTTTTACCATCACAAAGGAAGCAATATATGAGGAAACAATATATCATTTAAACAAATTTAAAAATTTTTATTTGTCTAGTGATGTTTATTATTTTTTAAATGAATTTAGAAATTGTGTAGTGAAATGGGGTCATTTCAATCAGTGTGTACTTAAATGGGGAATCCGCAAAAAGAGGTTATGATTACCGTATATTTACATGAGATGATGAAACGTTTATAAATGCTCTTTTTCGACTTTGCTGGTGCAAAATAGTGTCTTGCACTTTAAAATCTAACATTCCGAGCATGAGATATATATACTTAAGGAAAATTGAACTATATTTTACGCTTTGACTAACTGATCGGAAGTGACCCCGCCTTTTACTATTATCGTTGAAAAACCGATTTTTCCTATTTTGATAAAAAAGTACGAGGTTTATGTATTTCTATCACTTAAAACTATTAAAATTGAAAAGACAAAGGTTCGAACTCATTCTTAAACGTATAAAAAGCAAATAAATGTTAATATTTTTCTATTTGTAACAATATTTTCCTTAAGTGATCGGCATGACTCCGTTCTACCCTACACGTACACCGGACTACCTGGAAAACTTGCAGTCGTCCCGAGTCGTCTCACGGGAGAGCCGAGCGATAATAAAAGAAGGATCGCCCCCCTCACCCCCCTTTTTTTTATCCGGACCGACCAGCTATACCCTTTTTTAACCGAACCGACGTTCGAGAGCGAGCCCGCCGCCGTACTGCAATACATCAGTATTGTCTTGGGAGAAGCGGGCGCTGGGATATACTTACTTGCTCCTCTTGGTCTTGTTCGTCCCGGTACATTGACCCGCAGCTGGCGTTTCTTCTTCACTGCGCCGCGCAGACTGGGATCTAAGTTTCTTGACGTGTTTCGTCCTTATCTCGTTTGGATTTTTTTCTCTTTTTGGCTTATGCGGTTCTCGGAGGTGGGGGATTTGGACGTGGAGGAAGAGAATGGGAGTAATTTAAAGGGGGAGAAGGGTGGTTATGTATGCTAAGAGAGGGACAATATTATTAGTGTTTATGTGGAACGTGGAGTAAAAGTAATTAAAAAAATGAGTTTTATTTCTAATGATGTACTTTTAATGAAACATAAATAAGCAAAAAACTCTAATTAGCAGTGGTCGAGCTCCAATTCATCATTACCAATCCAAAATGATTTTGGAATAGAATGTAAGACGATAATATTGTTCAAAATAACTGTCTTGATAGTTGTGACCACTCAAATTAATCAAAAGTTTTTTTTTATGTGTGTGTGTGTTCATATATGTCCCTCGATATCACGAGTAATTCATGGCCAAATATAATGTTTCGGGGCTCATTTTGTTTGTTTTTCTTACACGGAGAGGGCACAAAAATAATTTTTCTAGAGTTTAAAATTCGCTTTTGTTTTTTTAGCAGTTTTCTGATTTTTGAGATTTAGTTTTTCTAGTTTTATGGTATATGTTAAAAATATTATCATTAGTATACATGTTTTTGTAAGAGCATAAAAATTACCTAACTTTTCCTCAAACTTTTCCCTTCGTTTGTTATAGACAAAACCGTGTCTTATTTTTAAACTGTTACAGTATAAAGTACAGTATAAAGTAGAATTTTTGAGCCATTCTATTCTTCTCTTGCCGAGAATAAAATAATTTAGTTTAAAAAACGATTTTCTACGGCCCACGATAACTTGAATGAAACGGCACCATACCTTCTGAAAATGTTCAGAAAGGTAGCTTTTTACTGTCTCTTGGCTGAGTTCTTTGCCCAGATTATGAGGACTTTTATTTTTCAAGATATTTGAGGTTATATTGATTAATCAAAGCCCATTTCTTTCGGTTTTTAGGTGAATATTTGAAATAGAAAAGGATTTTTCAGATTCATCGCAGAAATTCAATGTTCATAAGCTCGAATAAAATTACAGAATTACAAAAAAAATTATTTGTCAAAGTAGTATGTATTTTTTATATACATAAAAAAACTTAAGCAACAATTATAGTGTTGCAAAATTTATAATTGTCAATTAAATAAAATGTTATTACATATTCAAAAAAACTATTTAAGTTTTTATAAAAATTAAATAGCTTTCTCATAATTTATGTTATATTTTACGTTAAAATGGTAGTTTAAAAATTTAAATATATAGGTATATTTCGACATTTCAAAAAATGGACTTTTCACCACAGAATTAAATACAACAAATAATTTTATATTGGGACAATTAATAAGGTTTTAGGAAGCTACTCGCTGTGAGCATGTGGTATAGTATATGTTATCTTATTTTCAAGAATAGCGCTATCTTACCTTCGAGTGACGTGATCGGGGTAGTACAAAATTCACAGGCTCTTATGGGCATTCAATGAAAATAATATTTTTTTAATTACTAATGAATCTGAGAATATCCTTATAATGTTTTTTAATAATAAATAAATATGTCAATTCAAGTAACAAATTTGAGATGGCACAAATTGTCAGTAACTTATAAAAAATTATTTTCATTGCATGTCCATAACTAGAGCCTGTGTATTTTATACTACCCAGATTACGTCACTCGACCGTAAGATGGCGCTATTTTTGTGTACAATATCTGTCGTGCTCACAGCGAATAAGTGCCAATGAATTGGCAGCAGTTTTTTGTGTTATATTAAAGATTGAATTGTATTTTAATAAAATCTTCTTATTATTGAAGTAATTTGGAACATTTTAAGTTCTGCACTTAAACTTTTGTATATATTAGTGGTTACAACCATGAAGATCGTTATTTTGAACAATATTACCCTTACAACTTATTATACGGATCATCCTTTGTAAAGGAAATTTACGACTAACTCATTTTGGATTAATAGAGATGAATTAGAGGCTCAAACACTGCTAATTTGAGTTTCAGTTATCTATAAGATTTATATCTCTAATAGTGGTAATATGTTTCATTAAAAGTATATTTTCAAATATAAAACTAATTTTCTTAATTACTTTTATTCCGTGTCACACATACATAAATAATTTTTCCCTTTTTGGCAGGCGTAGACACCCTTTTATCCCCTTAAGAGAATTTTTTAGTGTTACGGTTTTTTTTCTGCATGTTTTAAAAATAAACCTAATAAAAGCCGTTTTTAATAAAAGCCAATTATTTTTTATCAAAAAGTATTGAAATTGACTACAGTCAAGTACTGCGAATTCATGTATGAAAAATTCAAGGCTGCTGTGATTTAATCTACTTTACTTATCAAAAACTAAAATTAAAAATGATTCTTAATTATTATTATAAATTTATCCATTCTCTATTTTTTTAATTTGTCCAATTTTTACAGCTCTAAGACATAAATTTTATTCATCAAAGCGCCATTTTTTATTGTCAATATTATTACATTATTATATTATTATACTTTCATTTTAAAGTATTAGTTTTAGACAAATGCAGAACAGGCCAAATTATGGCAGATATGAAATACCTTTTTTCTCTGTAATACTAGAATTCCCTTAACATATTACATATATATTGCCAAATATTATTCATTTCCTATATTATATATTGAAAACCAGTAATTTATTGTTGCGTATTAATTAAAGCAAAATTATTTTTCAGAATTAAAATATGAAACCATACAAACATTAATTACGAGCTTCACAAAGTTAAATATGGTGAATTATTCAGATTTTGATTTCGAAAGTTAAATCAACATTAAATAAATCAATGCACTAATTACATCATTATAATTAACACAATGCGCTAATTACATCATTCTAATTAACACATTGATGTATAATCATCATTCCATCTGTACGAATATTAAAAATACACAAACAAAATAATTCAACTCTTCCTGCAATTCATAAACTTTGCGAAAAAACGTAACCCATCCTCATCAAGCCAAATAAAAAATTTAAAGCTGAACCTTCATTTTGTGTAATGCCTCACCTCACCAACCATACGAACTCCTCTATTTCCTCACTACGCAACTCCCTACAACCACGTCGCCCGTGCTTTCTTTATCCCGCATCACCCGGCTTCCGCGACTCGCTCGGGCAATACCCCAAGTGCTGCTCACCAAAGTAGGGCAAAATTGAAGATCCCTCGGATTTCTTGCAATCCAGCTTCACGAAGATCTGCCTGTGGATCCGTTTTTGTCGACTATTTTCCTTCTTGAGTATACCTTCTGAAACGGTAGAATATTACATTTACGTCTAAAAACCTCAAAATAGGCTTAGAAGTAGATTTCGCAGCAGCCTTATTTTATAGAATCAGTATTGGTGCGCTGCGTATAATTTCAACTTCAGGCCATACGATGTAGCCCTGGTATTTTGCTCATAACAATAAATCTCCTGACGATATATTCGTAACACTTAACACTAATTACTTTTCCAGCCGCCTTACTTTTCAGTTACCTCGTGTTTTTTGTATGCAATTTTATTCTCTTATAGTATTATTATACAAATATCCAAGAGAATAAAATTGCATACAAAAAACACGAGGTAACTGAAAAGTAAGGCGGCTGGAAAAGTAATGGAGATTTATTGTTATTAGCAAAATCCCAGGGACATATCGTATTGCCTGAAGTTGAACTTATATGCAGCGCACCAAAACTGATTCCATAAAATAAACATAAATATTTAATACACAAAGCTTGTAAACGGTAAAATATGTAGGGGAATACTTTGTTTCATCATTTCTGGTTAAAATATTGGTTTTACGAAAAAAGCATAAGAATGAAAATATTAGCGTATTGATGAATAAAAGATTTGTTTAAATCCATGTTTCTGAATGTACAATATTGGTCAAGATATTTAATAAAATCAATAATTGTAATTGTTTATTGCTAAGAACAATAAATCTCCTGTTGATATATTCTTAACACTTGGATATTTGTATAATAATACTGTAAGAGAATAAAATTGCATACAAAAAGCACGAGGCAATTGGAAAATAAATATAAATTTTTAATACATAAAGCTTGTAAACGGTAAAATATGTAGAGGAATATTTTGTTTCATCATTTCTGATAAAAATATTGGTTTATCAAAAAAAAAACATAAGAATCAAAATATGTGTGCATTAATCGAATGAAAAAATTTGTTGAAATAAATGTTGCTCTATGTGCAGTACTTTTCGAGATATTGCCAAAAAAACACAAATTTGCACTAATTATCGTTAATAACAACGGAATGACCGAAATTTCGAGTTGAACACTGAGATATCGTAGAACGGGGTTACTTTAGACCGGTGGGGCGACTTTGGGCAAAATGAAAAAAATATGATTTTATATCCAGCACCGCAAAAAGTATGCATTTTGAAGCGATTTGAGGTATTTAGATTTGAAGGTCAGATTCTTTAAATACGAAATGATCTAAAAAGAAAATTATTAAATACATCTAAAAATGATTTTTGGATTTTTGAAAGTAAACAAAAATTTTCCCAAATTTTCAACCTTGAAAACTTTTTTTTAGTTAGAGCGCGAGAAGGGCTGCTATTCTCCCAATTTTGGTTTTCGTATATAAATTTTTGACTGATTATTTACTATCGGAGCATCTTGTTAAACATAAAATGAGTTTGTAACTGACTTGTAAGTGCTCAAAAATGAAAATTTAGCTTTCAGATATATAGAAATCAAAAAAGTGTCTCAAAGTCGCCCCTCTAACCTGGGTGACTTTGACCACCCTATTTTTCATACATCACTTAAAGGTACGCTTATGAAATTGTGTTCTTAGGGTGTGAATATATAATATTGCTCAACACAAAACTTTTAGCACATGTTTTGGAACTTAAGTTTTGCCCGGAAGCAAACCTGAGTAGTGTAAAGTTTCAAAGTGGTCCAAAGTCACCCCGCTCTACGGTATTCTTAATGAGGAGACTGAAATGAACAAATTAATCTTAAAAAATCGCGAGGAAGTAAAAAAAAAACAGAGACCTCTACGTGGCGTGTGTACTAACTGTGTTTGCTGCTCCTGCCAAACTCCGAGTGATACGGAAGTCGACCGACCGAAGGGAGTGAGAGAGCGAGAGAGTGTGTGAGAGAGAGAGGGAAAACAAGAAACTCGTAACCCAACGGCAGTTGACACGAGTCGAGGGAGGTTCAAGTTCGCCGTTCGGAGGTTCGTGGCTCTTCGAGGTTTAAATTAATTTTGTCGCTCCACGGAGATTCGCTGTAGTCGAACTGACAATTCCCCACGCGTTTTTAATTAGCAGTTCATAAAGCTTCTTTATACCCTAGTGGAAATGACAACTGTGAGAAACTTTCAAAAACTATGAACATACTTTTGGAACATTTGTTAGAAATAAATATGCACATTTTTTCACATTTATTCACAGTTTTTTCAAAGTTTTTCACCGTTTCTCAAACTTACAAAAAACACGTATTGTATCTAATAAGACTTGCACAATTTTACACTTTTTATCATAGTTTTTCACAGTTTTTAACATTTTTTCACATTTTTCTTTGTTGCAATCTCTTATATAAGTGAAATTACAACTGTGAGAAATTATGATAAAATGTGAGAAACTGTAAAAATTTGTGGAAAACTATGAGAAACTGTGACAAAATTTTGAAATATTCTATAATATTTTTTAAAATCCAGTTCCAAATGTAAGCCCAATTTCACAGTTTTTAAGACTAGAGTACACTCAGAGGGGTAAAAAATAAACTTTTTTTTCTTGATAAAACTATTCATTAAAGCTCACTTTATATGCTGGAAAGCTCCAAATTGTTTTATAAAGCATCCTTTAAGTTTATGAATATTTTTATAGTATATAATTACATTGCTGTATATGCAATTTGCAATGTTTAAAGTCGTTTTTCTCAGCACTTCATTTTTGGCCTTAAAAATGCTCTTCGCGCAAATGCGCACGGTGAAATTATTTGAATCTCCACAAGATTATTGTTCTTTACATTATAAACATATCTATAGAGCGTTTTTTCATCGTAATCCTCGTATACACAGTTTCCACACGAACTTATGAAATATAATTATATATTACTTTTTTATTTGTGTGAGTAAAATTTTTATACGATGGTTAGGAAGAAAAAACGCTCTATAGATATGTTTATAATGTAAAAAACAATAATCTTGTAGAGTTTCAAATTATTTCACCGCACGCATTTGCGCGAAGAGCATTTTTAAAGCCAAAAGTGAAGTGCTGAGAAAAACGACTTTATAGATTGCAAATTGCATATGCAGCAATGTAATTATATACTATAAAAATATTCAAAAACTTATAGGATGCTTTATAAAACAATTTTGAGCTTTGCGGCATATAAAGTGAGCTTTAATGAATAGTTTTATTAAGAAAAAAAAGTTGATTTTTTTACCCCTCTGAATGTACTCTAGCCTTAACGAAATTCTCATGGTTTTACACACTTTTTCACATATTTGTATCAGTTTTTCACATTTTTAAATTTCTATTAGGGTCAATTTCTACCTGGTCTGCCTTTGCATGACTTCTTCTATATACTTTCTCGAGGTTTTTTTTAGCGTTTTGAAGCTTGTTTTTCATCGTTAAATTTTTGAAAGTCTTGTGACTGAGATTTTGAAATGTGGAGAGGAGGGAAGATAATTGATAAATGAAATTTGATTCTGTTAATGAGTTTGGAAGAGTTAGGGCTGCTGTAAAGATTAAGTGATGCGGGCTCAGCGAAGAGCTAGTTTAAGTTTTCTTGTTTGCTTTCGAGATTGTATTTTTTGCCTTGAGGCGTTAATTATTATATTTTTTAACATCTGAAAATCACGTTTGTATTATAATATGAGAAATAAACAACATGTTAAGTAAAGGTCATTCTTTTGCAAAAATGCATTTTTTTGGAAAATTAATTAACTCTAAAGAACATTTACTTTACTCATCTCTAGTAAAGTTATCTTAAATATTCAGGCATTATAAAGATTATATAATTCGGTTTAATTTTTAAATACAATTTTCTAAAAGGAAATGTAAGAAAAGAGAAAAATTGTTATAATATGAGTAGAAAATAGTACATTTATGTAAATAAAATTAGTAACAAAATAATTTCACTTATTGAAGATCATGCTTTTCCAAAATTGGTTTAAAAATATATAATCAATAAAGATTACATTTACTGATAATCATCTTTAATAAAGTTATCTTTAATATTCAGGCATTATTAAGATCATCTAATTCGTTTTAATTTATGTAAAAATAGAAAAGAAATCAATATAATTTAACAAAGAAATAAGATGTATGTAGGGGAGAACGGGGTAATGCCGGTCACTGGCTAATTTCGGTCACCCTTATTTTCAATAATCTAAACATTTTTAGGTAATAATTCGAATAGTATATTAAACGCAACATAAAATGCAATTAATCTAATGTCCAAACAATCTTCTATTCAGTTTTATTAAGGAATTATACACAATCAAAATGTAGGTCTATATTTCTTATAAGAAATCTGGTCTATAAAGTAAGCTTTTATGCATATTATTTGTTGCTTTATGCAGTTATTTTTTGCATCTTTATTAATTTGAACAATCTAAGAATACGAAGTAGGGAAGAAAAAAGAGTATAAACCTATTACTTTTTTGTCATTTCAATTTAAATTACTAAGCAGAATGGGGGTAATCCCGGTCACAATGTTATTTATATGACGCTTCCGAAAGTGAGGCTAAGAAAACGTTTCGCTGCGCTCTCAGGTAGGGTAACTTTGTTTAAGTGTTTTTGATTGAACAGTGGTTATGTTATTATATGCCTCACTATGTAAGTGCGAATAATAATGCGACGGATCATATGAAAGTTCATATAATTGATTTAAAGAAATTTTTCACCTTTAAAAGTAACTTTCTAATAGTGATCGGAATTGTAGCAAGGCTGACCGGTATTACCCTTTGATGTGAAGTAAATTCGTTCCAAATGCTTTCTTTTATTTCGACTTATAGCTTCGATATCTTACATTTTTATATTAAACCAATAAGAAATATTTATAGTCAATGGTTTGAACTAACATAATAATTATTTAAAGTTAAAAGAAACAATTTGAAAGTGGAAATAACAAGCACGTTTGCTTAGGTGACCGGCAATACCCCATGCTCCCCTAAATTAAATTAGTGAAATTCTTCTTCAAAATGTATAAGTAAACTTTAGAAAATGTATAAACAATAAAGACCCTTTACTTTACAAAATGTTTAACGAAATCTTTTTTTTAATATCCTTGTATTTAAAAATATCATCCAAATTGTTATGATTGAGTAAATCCGAATTTCCAGGATAAGGTATGGGAATAAATGAGAAATTGATTTATGATTCACTATCATTTATTGCAAAACATAATATTCTAACACTACCTACAATTACAAAAGCAACTATTCACACTAAATAAATACAGTTTTACTATCGGGACATGTTTTTTCTCAAGCCCTACAGCTGAGGGGTACTGGGTAGTTTTCCGTGTACGTAGGCGTCTTCTGGCTAAGATCGGGATTGGCGCCCTTCTGCACGCGCTCGGCCACCTTCTCAGACGTGCTGGTCCTGGCGACGCAGTGGAACTGGATGGCCTTGGACTTGGTGCTGGCCTCGCTGCACTTGGACGAGCAGTAGGGCACCGGTCTCAGGGAGAAGCAGATCTGGTTCTCGTTGGTGACGACCTTGGTGCGGTGGGTCATGCAACGCCTGTCGTCGTCGCTACCGTTCTGCGACCTCTCGCTGCTTCGCTGACTCTCGCGTCCGGCCTCCTGGTCGCTGATGACATTGCCCGGGCGAGCGGACTCGAACGAGCACTGGGAGCGCTTGGCCTTCTGGGCCTGCTCGCGGGCCGGTCCCATGCACTGCTCGTCATTGGTCAGGGCGTAGGTGGCGGAGAATTCCTCGGACTTTTGGAGGAGGCAGCCGCGGGGCGTCTGCTGGTCGTTCTCGGGCTCGCCGTCGTTGTTGCCGCAAAGACCGCGCACGGAGTCGCGGTACCGCTCACCAGCCTGAGGATAGGAAGAAGCAGTAGTGAGTATTGGTTGAGTATTAGATTTACCTGGTTAAAGGGCATGATACGACAAGGATCGAAGGTAGAATCTAAAATTAATCGGTATTTCATAACAACCATTTTGATCCTTTCCAGATTCTGTCTTCGGTTTTCTTTAAACTCGTCTAAAGCTATTGTGATTACTAATGCGTTCGAGTAGTAAGTATACGTATAAGTGACTTAATTGACTCACCTGAATCTGGGCACGAGATCCATCGTACACAATCTTGACGTTGTATTTGTCGGACATGAGTTCCACGGACTTGTCGGCGAGCTCGAAGAGTTCGAAAACGACCTTGCCACCTTGCTTCTCTTGATGGCTCTTCTCTTTGGAGTATCTGATCGTCTCGCCGTTGACCATGGCGCGAGGTTCACGTGGTCCGGCCGACGTGAGTTTAACTTCCTTCTCTCCAAGCGTGATCATGAGTTCTTTCTGTCCATTTTCGTTCTCCCTGGTCAGAATGCTGACGTGCATGTTGTCTGGGATCTCCTGCTGTTCGCTAGGCCTGTCAGGGTCGTTCTTGGGGTAAGATGTCATGGCGACGTGCCAGCATTTGCCGAGCTGAAGGGAATAGCGGTGGTTGTCAAAGGTCTTAGCTTGAGTCTTGTCCAAGTTGCAGATGTCTATAATCACATAAAAGATTCAATAAATGAAATATTCTATTTCCAAATATATAAATAAAATTTTTATAGATGTATAAAAATACTTACTATCCTGGTACATGTTAAGCTGAGGGCTCTGTCCGTCTTTCTTGTTTTCGTTATTTGCTTTGTGTTCGTTACTATTAAGACGCAAGTCAATGTTCTTGAATTCAACCTTTCCTTCGGATGTCTTTATAATTACATCAACTTTCTCGTCCTTGGGCGACGTTTCAAAGGAGATCTTTATCTTGTTACTTTCTTGCCTATCCTCACGGTTCTTCTGTACGTCAGCATGGTTTTGAGACATCATTTCTAAGGATTCGACAGCATTCATGGCTAATTCTTTCAAAGGTGAATTGTCTTGGAAGGTAATGTACAAATCACCAGCATTTACGGAGCTTGCACGTTTGTTAACCTTTTGGCAAGCTGAGGTCATCTTGTTTCCGTTTTGAGTTTGGTCCTTGCTGCACTCTTTAGCATTATTTGACTGGCGGATTTCATTTTTGCGTTCGTCAGTTTGTTTTACTCTTCCTTCGATCTTTATATTATCCTGTCTGTCTTCACTATTGTCACCATTGCCCATTCCGTAGTGAATTTCAGCATCGAATTCACGACGAGTATTAGCTTTCAGAGTTTCTTCAAAGTCCAGAGTTTCTACATTGGGAGTCTTACCTTCGAAGCCAGCAGAGAAGTGATAGTCTTTGCCTTCCTTGTTCATGGCTGAGGCGTAAAGAAGAGCACGAGATTTCTGGTCAACGTTGCTATTTCCGATAGCTGCTGTGATTGCTAAGGTAGTTTTGATGCCACCGTTCATTTGAAGACTGATGTCAACAGCCTTCGCCTTGACAGAGTTGATGTTTTTAGCGACTTCATTAAGCATTTTCTGTTTACGTTCACCTTGACTGAGACTCTTTTCTAGATGTGGGGCCTTTGCTTTTGGTGACCAGTCCTCAGAGTTGTCAGAGTTGTCAGCGTTGTCATTTTCATTGGACAAAGTATCATAAGATACTCGTGCTTCGACGCTCATATCACTGCTCGGGAATATTTTAACGGAGTACATTTCATACTCTGAGTTTGCATCAGCGTTAGGATAGTAAAGAGCTGCAACCGAGTTAGCGAATTTAGCCGCAGATTCCATTGCGTTTTCGCGTTTCTCATTGCGGTTTTGACTTTCTTCAGATTTTCGGTTTGTCTGCCTCTCCCATTTGAATTGCAATCTCTGCTTGTTGTTCTGATCATTCAAATCAATGTCAGAAGATGTAGCACGATCTTTGTTAATAGTATGGGTGTTTCTGTCGTTGGAGATAGGTTGAAGGCTTAAGATGTCGTGCTTAGAAGTGAAGGGTTGTGTCTTGAATTGAAGGACTTTGTATTCTTGTTCATCATCCTTAGGTTGAAGTTTGATACGAGCTTCCTTTTTATTTGTATCATACTCGATTTCGGATTGAATTGGAAGATGAATTTGGATGTTTTTGTCTACACCAGCCATATATTCCTGATGTTCAAAAGGTGTAACGAAGCCTAACCTCTTCTGGATTTTCATACTGTAAACAGCACGCATTTTTCCAGACATAGTAGCAGTTTTCGGGATTTTGTTATCTGAGTCAGATTCCAATTCAGATCTCATTTTCGATTCTCCAGTAACACTCATCAGGGTTGGAGATTTGAGCGTAAACGTGAATGGATAACCAGTTTCCATGGGGAAACTCATGGTTACTTCGTAACCCTTCAATTGCGTTTCCTCGAAATCCAGTCCCGTCTTCATGGCTTCTCCCCATTCTTTCAGTTCTAGAAATACATATACGTTTAAATCATTTGTTAAAAATTAAGATTATGTTTTTTTTAATTGTATAAAAAATATACTCACGTTCTGGGATCTGTTCCAAAGTATGGTTATCAAAAGACATGAAATGGTCTCCATTTCTCTGTGTCATGTAAGCAAAGCCTTCAATTTGTTCAGGTTCTTCTCCGTGAATTCCTAAAAGTCTTGCAATGTTTTCGGGTGAGTATTTCTGTTGCTGAGATTTCTGACTGCGCTCGTTACTGTTGAAGTGATTCTCTAATTTCCGTTGCATAAATTTCCAAATGTTCTGTACACTTGAAACGGCTGCGCCAGACTGGAATTTTGGTACCTTCAATCCTTTATAGATTGGGTGGATCACGAGGTATACACCTTTGGGGATGATACTGTCATCGCTACCAATATAACTAGCCGAAAGTGAAAATCCAGAGTGCGTTAGTGAGTTTTGGAAGTTTTTGAAAATAGCTCGCGAATATTGAGGTCCATATTTCTCAGAATTCAAAAGAGGCATGGCAGCCCTCGCAGCGTTTGAAAGTTCCCAATTTTCATTATCCTGAAGCTGAGCAAGAGATTCAATAGTGGACTTGACAGCAGAGTTGACGTGCTTGTTGACATCGTAATTGGTAAAATCAGCCATCCTCTGCAGCATGCTTGCTGGTGGGTTAGTCTTCATTAGCAGGTATACAGCACCTGTACGAATTTCATAATGATCAGCATTGTTGGAGTAGATTTTGTAAAGGACTGATCGGGCAAGTTTTGGTTGACTAGTGGTAAGTTTGTTCATCGCCAACACCATCATGAGTCGTTGGTATGGCGAAACCTGTTTCCTTCCCTCAAGGTATGGCTCCAAAACTGACAATATTTGTGGGTGTGCGGTCCTGCCAAGGGCTGATATGTACAACTGAATCCTTATGCTGTCACCATTGTCGATGGCCGATTTCAATTCTTCTCCCATGTATGGAATGTACTTTTCGCGGACGTTTTTGTAATCCCTCGATAACATCCTTCCGAAAGCATGAACTGGGTAACGGTTGTGTGCGCTTTGCTTGTTAACAGCAGCATGGCGAATGAGATCAGCGAACGAAAGAATAGCAGCGTCACGAAGAGTATGTTGCCTCTTAGTTTCTTGCGACGAAGCTATTTCCTATAAGAGAAAGGAAATTTAATATTGATCATGTAAGGCATAAAATCTTATAATAAAAATACTTACGAAGAAAGCATCCAGGTATTCTGAGGTAGGTGTACGAGCAGATTTGGCAACTGAGTCGATAACATTTGCAGCTTCCAGGCCTTGAATTTGTTTATTCTGAATCCATTGCTTGATGTTGACTATTGCTGGTCCTGTACCGGCTTGAGCAACAGCGTCACGGAAAGCAACCCACGCATTTCTGCGAGCATTCTGACCCTGGTTACGCTGCTTAAGTTGGTTAGACGACTGGCGTTGTTCAAATAAGTCACGTTGAACCTCAGCTATTTGCTCGGCATTCATGATACGCATCAGTCTGGAGAGAATGGTGAATTTCTCAAGAGTTTGTGCTTCTGGCATGCTATCAGGTTTCTGCATTTCATTTCCAATTTCTTGGGCGATATTCTTGGCAGCTTTGACAGCATCGATTTTGTTGTTCTTCTGGATTGAGTTTCCGCGATTACCAATGAAGAATGGAAGCATTGGGTTTTGGGGTGCTTCCGTTAATTTCGGTTTCTTTTGCAAGTAGCTATCGTCGTCATTGTCATAAATGCTATCTGAAGAATCCGATCGAGAATTAGATTCATCGGAATTTCTATTGTCATTGTGGCGCTGTTTGTCATCTCCCCATCTCTTATTTTGGTTCACCTTGTTCGGGCGGCGCGAGTCTGAGCTTTCGGAGGGACTATTATAATTGTATACCAAGTTTCCAGTTGACTGAGGATTGGAGGGTGGTGGGACTTGCTCAGAAATGTCTTTGACTTCGTGTAAAGTCAAGTTCATTTTACTTGCGACCATTCCTTGCTGATTTTCTTGTTGGTCGGGGTTAAGAACAACCTTGTTCGTGGTGACAGAGGACTGGATTGTGTATTTCTTGAGGTTTCCAGAAACGACAACACGGCTCAAAGAAGATCTCTGTAAATTTTAAATAGGAAAATTTGTTACGATTATGGGAACTTATGAAACTTAAAATATTGGGCACTGCTATTATCATTCATTTATTGTGGCTGGCGATAAATCAAAATAGATATTTTAAATGTCAAAACTTACGGATAAATATCTTCCATTGTCATTGCTGCCGGGTTCCCACTTATTCCGCCCGTTAAGACCAAAGTGATAGCTGCTCCTCTGTTCGCAGTTGCTGTAATTCTTAGTCTTGACGAGAGATATAATATCGCCATCCTCGCGAAGTTCGGGCAAGGGCACCAGTTCAGGGTTGTTCTGAAGCACATGCTCTGACAGCGGTGACACGTCGTAAAGTACTTCACATTTGCCACCGACGGAATCTTCCATGACCTTGAACAAGGCGTAGGGTTGGTTGCCCTCGGGGAACTGATTGTGCTTGGATTTTTCAGCATTTTCGCCCTGGGTGTCGACCTGCATCTGGCTGACAATACTCTTCAGCACGTTGACTTCCCAAGTCGGCACATCCTTGTCAACGATGAGATCACGCACGACGCCATTCTTTGTCTTGATCTCCATGGGCCTGCCGCTAAGAGGGAAAGTCTGCATATTCATCTGATTTTGCGGAATTTCCGAATCCCAGCCGTTCTCGAGACGCGTGTGGATCTGCGTGTAACGTGGCTGCGTGATCTTGGCCCGGAGAGTGTCATCCCCATTCGGTTGAACGATGAGACGAGCCTCCATCACAATTCCGGTGTACTGTTTTGACTGCGGATTGAATGCAGCCAGTGTACGACTTCTGATCTTGTAAGTGTACTCCTTTCCATTTTTCCAACCATTTTGAGGAGTGGCGAGTGCCGCTCCAGCTAAACAATAAAAAATTATATTTTGTAAAAAATATTTCAATATTAATTTTTAAAAATATTTTATATTTTACATTTTAATGAAATTTAAAATAATAATTCTTACAAAAGATAAAATATTTCAAGAAAAATTTACCTAAAAAAAAAATATCTAAAATTCAAAACGTTTTTGAAAGTACTAAGTAATATATGTGTATAGTGCATCACTTTACGATTTTTCATTTATGCTATTGATAAACCATCGGGTTTGATTAAAAAGCTGAATGAATAACTTGTAGCTACTTACCGAGGAGCAACAAAATGGCGTGCGACCACAACATCTTGTTCCTCGTCGAAATTAGGCGTGGAATGGTGACGGTGACTGTCACCCAGAGTATTTATACTCTAAAGCAATCTAGTACGTTTACTAGATGTGAATTATAGATGCTAAATCAGCAAAACCTATGATCAGTTACTATGTTAAACTTTTCACTTTATTGCTACATTAATACGCTATCATAATGCACGCGCGAGAATTTTTTTCGGCGGCGCGATATGACGCTTAAATAAACTTTTCTCTCATTTGCATTAACGAAGATTGTAAACTGCAATGTCAGGTCGATAGGTCATACATTACTTAGTTTCTCTAGTTAATATGCAATACTAAGTTGCAAACTTGTATTTATCTACTTTAATCGTCTTCATTTTTACCGTGTTGTCTACACGTGCTTAACTCGATACTAGTATTTGGTTCGAATTAATGTAACTTTAGTCGTCCATGAATACAATTCTAATTAATTAATCTAAAATATATCTTTGATTTGAATTATATATTATTATACAATAACGAATTTTTATTAACACGTTTTACAAAGTTTACAAAGCAAGTATAATAGTGCACAGTATTTTCAAAGGACAAGGTTTCCATTGATATGAAAACACTTGATGAAATAGAAATAGAATTTTCTATGTCACTTTAACTTTTTAATTGAATAATTTATTCAATTAAATTTCTATCTATAATACAAATTAAATTCTCGAAGGAAATAGAGCACTAGTGAGTTTCAGATAAAACGTAAACTACGTTTTGTAGCATCGGAAGAAAGAGAATAATTATACCTTGTTTTAATACCTATCACAATCATTCGCGCAATGCTTTTATTATTTCTTATTCATTATACTTATAGTACTCGAATCTTAATATTTATGTAAAACTGATATCTTCAAAAGTGTTAAATAATTTTCGTATCACGGTAACATCTAAATTTTAAGAATAATAAATAATATATATAAATCACTAAGTAAATATGCCAAATTATTTAGATTCAAATAGGACAACTAGACATTTTATTTTCTATAAATTGAAGGTGGAGCTCTATACCTTCGTTTGAAAAATCTACATCTTATTATTAAGGGTATAATAATTTTACGGTGTATTTATTCATTATTAAGGTATAGTTTTTCGGCTACAATACTATTAAAAAAGGTGCTTTAAATTTCTTTAGAAATTGGTCTAAATGAAAATAATAGGTTCATTTATAACGTCTAAAATTTTCAGATTCCCTACCCATACCCAAATTCAAGATATTCATAATTTATATGTTGATATTTTAACAGTAAATATCTTGATTTTGGGTATAGGTAGGCACTCAGAAAATTTCAGGACTTGTAAATGATATTATGGGGAAAATGGTACAATGTGGCGCAGCGCGCAATGGGTCGCACTTCTATTTTTGGTACTTTAATTGGTTTTAAAGAAGTTAAAGAGACGTATTATAAATTCTCTAGTCTAAAAATGGTGAAAGTATTTTTACGGCCTTTTACCCATAACATTTACATTTGATAAAGTTACTCATAATTAAATGATTGTCACCATGAACAAAATAAATAGTACATTATATAACCAGGGCAAAAAGTAGAATATTTTTCCCACGGGTGAGTTTACTGCCCAAGCGAGCGAGGCGAAGCGAGGGCAGTATCACCCGAAGGAAAAATCGACTACCTTAAGGCAGGGACCGGATGGAATTGCTGTTTTAGACATTTTTATTTTTTTCTAGCGATCTATAAATGATATTGCTTATTGCTTAAAAAAAATTTCAAAATTGTAGGATAAGATAAATTTTTAAGGTGTGATTTAATTCAAAATAAATGATATCTTAAAAATCTATCTTCTCCTACAATTTTGAAAAATCTTTTATGAAAATTTTTCTACAAATCTCTGAGATTATTTCAAAAAAGTTTATGCATGAGTTAAACAATATATTTTGTAGATCCTGAGAAAAAATAAAAATATCTGAAACAGCGATTCTAGCCGGTCCCTCCCCTTGAAAATAGTATATTATGCAACAAGTGCGTAAAGTGCGATTTTACATACTAGTAGCGATCACCGCGGACGATTGTGTAACTCATATGCATGCGTTACATACGATATCTTTTGTACATAAAAAATTTGATTTTACGCCCGTTTTGAGGACGTGTAATGAAATTTTACGTGAACATGTAAAAATATTGTTTGCAATTTTAGCGTTGAATGTTGCGCTCCGAACTACTTCGAATCTCATTGTTACAAAGCTTTTTGTTTGAGAAAACAAAAAACCGGTCGCAATTCATTGGTACTTAGCCTTCTCAAATTTAGTTTACTATTTCTAAATTATTTATTCTAATATATTAATGTAAACCGCTATTGCTAATTAATAATTATTATTATATGCCAATATAATTTAAATTCAGTAGTTAGTAATACAAATTTTTTAAATACATTAAACGTATTGCCAGAATCGGAGCCCTTTGTAATAAGCAAATACCATTATTAACCAGTAATGTACTGTTGCAGCCAAAACGCATCTAGCAAATATATTTTGTTGTCTTAGCAATTATATTTCTATGTGTGTGATTGGTCGAAACTCGACGCCTCATACGAAGAATAACAGAATTCATTTTAAGACGAAGACTAACGCGATTCAGCGCTCGCGACGAAAAGTAACGCGTTTCGCGTGCCCACGACGAAGACTAACCGTATTCACCAGATTTCGCAAACCCGCGGCGAAGACTAACAGAATTCAGTAGTTCGATAAGAGGAATAATGCATTTAATCATTGAAATCTTTAGGTAAGGGGAGTCGTACAATATGAATACACTTTCAGTATGAATATTTGTAGTACTGGACCACCACCCCATACCTCACCGAGCGAACTTGGTGTATATTATTGTTTTATTATAATACAATTTGCATCTGGTATTTTAAATTTACGACTATCAAAGTTCTCGCGTAATCAACTCATTTCAATAAATAAATACTTTGGAAAATCAATTTTCATTGTCTTTATGAAAAGTTACAGCCAAAATAGCTATCCAAATTATTATTAATACGATAATAGTAACTGTCGTACTTCTAGGTTTAAAAACGTGTTCGAATTTTTATCACAAGATTAGGTGCAATACAAATCTTTTTATATAAATAGAAGCAGTATTATACCTATCCAGTATCTACTATATCCAATGGGTGCATGCTGCGCGAGCGAAATGTGTATGTTCAGTCTCCTCCCCCCGCAATGCTACAGTATATCTATTGCCTTTGAATTTTTAATGTCGATTTTATTATATTTTTTATTAATTTAATTTGGATCTATCATTCCATTTATATAAAAGAGTTTAATATTAGATTTAAAATTATCGACATTACGAAAAATTTACGAGTGGTGGTGGCCCAGAACTAAAAATGTTCATGCTGAAAGCTTATTCATACTGTATGACTTCCCATTACATAAAGATTTCAATGATTAAATACAGTATTCCTCGTATCGAACTACTGAATTATGTTAGTCTTCGTCGCAGGCTTGCGCGATCTTGTGACTTCGGTTAGTCTTCGTGGCAAACTTGTGAAATCTGTTAGTATTCATCGCGAACTGGTGAATTCGGTTAGTCTTTGTCTTAATTTTTGAAATCTGTTATTCTTCGTATGAGGTGTCGGAGTGACTGCGTAAATCCCAAGAAGTAGGCCATTAAAAAATTAAATAAAAATATTTAACCTCAAATATCGCAAATAATAAAATATCGTATGCTCTGGACAAAAAACTCAGCCAAGAGATACTAAAAAGCAACCTTATTTCTGTATTTTTATACAAGCATTGCTGCAATTTTACTTCAGTTATGGCGAGCCATAGAAAAACGATTTTTTTTACAAAATGATTTTTTCATAGCAGAGAAGAATAAAATGGCTCAAAAATTTTACTTCATTTACTGTACTCCATGTAATTAATAATCTCAAATTTTTTCAATGAATTTTCATCATACCTTTTAGATATGTAACAGTTTAAAAAGAAGACACGTGTTTTTTTTTATAACAAACTAAGGGAATTATTAATTACTTTATCAAAAATTTCGCGGCGGAAGAGAAGATATTTGTATGCCCTATTAAATGAATTTATACGACATTAATGATTGATGATAAGTTTGACCGTTAATCATATCCAATTATCCATACAGATATTTTCTAATAATGGTGTATTTTGATTCCTATTATCCCAAAACATGTTTCTATAATAAATTAAACATAACTTTTTTCTACCATCACAAAGCTTCCTCTATAAGAAAGTAAAAAGTGTTTGTTGTGTTTTGATAAATTAGGTACCCAAATTTAAATTTATCTAAAAGAAAAATACGACTGACACATAATGTAGAATTTATTTTTGCCTGAAAATGTATTAAAAAATAATTTTTACAAAAATCCTACCAAATGAAAAATAAAAAGTAAATTCGAATAACTAGACATATTAAATATAGGTAGAGCTCGTCTATACGAAAACTTTTTTTTTTTTTACATTAAAAAATCTGTTTTGTTTTCATCGATACCATTGTTTGATAATATTGTTACTCCTTTTCGTGCCCTCGGTGTGTTATCCGATTCAGACCCTCAATTTTGGCGCTTTAAACAGTGCATAAAGTCATAAAATTGATTTTTATCGATTTGTATTTAGACTAAATTTAATATTTTGAAGTACACTCGTTCAAATTGAGGTAATCTAATTAATTATTTTATAATCGTATTGTTTATATGAAAATACTCAATATGTATAAAGGGTATGTAGTTTATAAAAAATACATCTAGAAAATGTTGTCTAACAAATATTCATAATCAATCATTTGGTAACATTTTTATCGACAACTTAATTTTTATATTTTTTTATCAACAACTTTTCTCCTGGATCTTACGTCAATCCCTACTACAGCTGTAGCTCAAGCATCGTGCTGACGTGACTTAATTTTAATCATAGTTTTGTAGCTCTTTAAGACCATACATAAAAATGCAAATGGAAATTGCTAACTTCATTCATAATTTTATAATTTTTCATCGTGAATTCTTACACATCCGCGATGATGAATTAAAGTATGTTTATAGATAGGTCATATACGTCGGTACTACATGCCGCTGTAAGAGCATTTGATATAACATTCACTTTTATTTGGACCCTATTAGCGTAACATTATTATTGAAAAAATTATTATCATTTATACTAAAAGTGAATTCGATTTAATTATTTGTGTAAAAGAGAAATAATGTTTTTAATTATTTTTATGCAAAATTATTTATAGGTACAGCTCGAATCTTTGTGCAAAATGCAGATACCCACTTTCTTTATTTGCAAGGCACTAGGGTAGATTCTGATACAATGAGACAGTTGCTATAACTGGTTTCTGAAGTTGCAGCACCTTTCGGGTTGCTACTAAATGAAGTATTATTTATTCTTATGTGTTACGAAGTAAGCTGCGCCTTACGTTGAAGGCACAGCTTTAAACATATTGAATATTTTCTAAGATTTAACATTTATGAAATTAGCTTTGTTCAAATCTGTTAGCAGTTATATAATTTTGTTTAAATGAGTTAAAATGAAGTTATGGTATAAACAGTAAATATATGTATTATTATACCCCAAAGTTTTTAATAATTGCTATTTTCGAGTTAAGAAGTAAATTACAGATTTGTATTGTGATAGAGCATTTAGCCCTAAAAATTATATTCTTTGGATAATCAAAAAGTATTGTATATTGATTTATTAAAAATAATGTCCCATAATAATAATAGACTCCATTTCATTTTACTGGCTCATCCGGGTGGGACTCTAAATAATGAAAAAACAAAATTATGAATAAATAAAGCTTCAAACATCAAAATAACGGAAAACTATAACAACGTATTACAACAATATGGACCGACGAAATTCCGAAACTTAATTAAACAACGAAAGTTAAAGGAACGATAACCCAAAAGTACGAATTACAAAATTAAGAGACTCAAAACTCCGAAAAATAAAAGTCGACCACTTAAAATCAATGTTTGATTTTTATTTTTCGGAGTTTTGATCATCTGAATTTTACCATTCGTAATTTTGTTTTTTGGTTATTTAGAGTCCCATTTAAAGTCATCCATAATTTCAAAATTTTTCTCATGATACCCTTGCTGAAATCCTGCGAGAAAGAAAATGAGCCCTGAAACGTTAAAATCGACTGAAAAATGAAAAACCGCTGCCAATTCATTGGCACTCAGCTTCCTCAAACTTTAAAAATGGTCCAATATAAAAAAAGTTAAAAAAAAATAAATTTACGCACACCTGTTAGACAAAAATTTATTTTAAAAAATTCATGAAAATTTGTCAACTATAAAGAAATCTATGCTAAAGTATAGATTATAAATGTATACTACTTTTAAAAATAAATTATTTTCGTAATTTTGTTCAAGTTTATGAACAACAGATTTATTCATTTATTACAAAAATATCATAAGAATTAAATAAACGGTATAAATCAAAATAAAATTGATTAATCTTAAATTTTTTTTTATTTGAAATCTTCATAAAATAATTCAAATAGAGCTTTGAATGGCCAAAAATTATTGTATAATATTCAAGAAAAAGGCTATTAATAATTTTTTGAAAAAAAAAGGAATATCAAGCAATAAAAAGAATATATTGTAGATAAACAATTATTTGCAAAAATTATAGATTTAAAATGCATATATTAAAAATCTCATTATTGTAATAAGAATTTATAATATTTCATTTTTACAGATAACTTTAAGTTTATGGGGCTCGATAGCAGAACATTTTAAATTGGATGAAAATTAAATAATTACAATAAAAAGAGCTAAACTTATGGAATACAATGATATAAGGCAGTTAACAACCAGCTTGCCTAAACTGGGACGAGATGGTGTAGACCGTCTCAGTTTCGAACTCTTCAGCGTGAGTTGCACATTCGCCTTTCCATAACCGGGACGTGTATTTCAATAGTGTTTTAATTGAAATTTGGCAATAAATATCACGAAGACATCGTACAAACATTATTGTTGAACTTAAAGTTTGTAGCCAAGTAATTATAGTAGGTAAATAAATTACTAAAAATGAACTATTTTATGTGGACCAATTTAACCTCAATCTAACCTCGAATTCTATCTACAGTCTAGGTAAGTAATTAAATTATACTTTATCAATTTTATTTTTCCAATAAAAAATCAAGAAATACTCCTATTAATATATATTGTACTTAAATTACATTTTACAAATATCCAAACTTCTGCTAACAATGGCCAAACAAATAAAAAAAGGAAGAGGAGTTATAGTGTACAGTCTATTCAGGAAGCTTTGGATGCAGTAGGCAAGGGGAAGTCTTTGCGAGAAGCAGCAAATAACTCCGGAGTTCACAAGAGTACACTATTCAGGATCATGAAGAGTGATAAACCAATCAACTGCAAAAAAGGTGCTCCAACAGTGCTTACAAAGAAAAGACAAAGAAAAGACCGTTGCTAAGTCTTTTCAAGAGAAAAAGAAGCAGTTGAGTACCCAAAGAGATTTAATTTAAAAAATTAAAGCTCTTAAAATGAGCATTAAAAGCGAAATGAATAAAGAAAACCAAACTGCATTAGAAGATCAGCTAAATACCTTAATCAACAATTTTGAAGAAATTGAATGAGAACTTGTAAATGTTGAGATGCAGTCTCTGCAATCCAAAATAAAAATAAAACAAGAAAAATTTTAACGAATTTTTTTATAGTTATATTTAAGTATTTGAACTGTAATCAAACATAAAAAGACTGCTCAAGTTTAATGTTATTTATTAAGAGATGAAGAATAAAATATTATTTAATTTAAGAAAAATGTTCACATGTTGATGTGTGTTTTATTAAAAAATGAAGACAAATAAATAATTTTCTTATCTTCAACAATAAACGATTTTCATTCTTTTAATTTATCCAATAAGTTTAAAGTAAATCAGGCGACTTAATTTTAATTAGCCCCACTGACTTTTGCTTGTCCCAGTATTGGCATTGTCTGTTCCACTTAAGGATTTACCCCTAAATTCTTGTCCCACTAATTGTTAAAATGACTATCTATGAAAATATATTTTTTTAATACGTATAATGCGTTAATAATACTATTTTATTATTCGAATCAGATAAACAATGTGTTAGCTACCTACTACAATTTTTCTTTTACAAAAATTACAATATACTATTTTTTAATCATGATTATGCGAATTAGGTTTTCGTAAGTGTCCCAGTAATGGCTATTTTACTTCATACATTTTACTATCATTATTGCGTTTCCAATGTCATCCACCTTATGGGAATTTAACATTACATTTGGCGCTAGTATTACCTTTACCAAGACGAATAGCCATGGGTGTGTTTTTTCGGAGAAGGTTTATATTTATACCAAAGGATAAGTAGTAAGGATAGGGACCAATACTTTTTCTTCACTTTTCTTAGTATTTAAAACATTTAGGTCAAATATTTATTATAAAAACTCTTATTGGTAGTATGGAAAATATTACATAAATCATTATTTATAAAAATATCTAAAGATGCTATGCAGTTTAATAAAATCGTGATTTTTCGTATCCCTGCAATACATTATACCATCATTGTTGAACTTCCAAGGCCGTCCGCCTTAGGAGTATTTTACATTACATTTCGCGCTAGCGTTACCCTTGTCAGAATGAATTGAGTTCATACTGCAGTATTTTAAATGTTGAATTAATGAAAATAATGAATGTCTTTTATTATTCACAAATTATTCTACGTATAAAATTAATTTAAAAAGCTGACCCGTATATTCATAAATAAGTTGTTGTATAAAAAGTAATGAGCACATTAGTTTTATTATTTTATGAATAAGTAACTATCTCGTCGCACTTGTTACATTTATCTAATATAATATAACACAATATAAAATGTGTATAAAAGCATGTAATATAAAAGCGTCTTTACTGGAAGAAATTTTTTAAAAACCAAAAATCAGAATTCGTGTTTAAATCATATAATTTGTTATGCTAATTAATTTTTTATTTTTATATATATATTTTTATTATAGATTAAAAGAATGGTTTTAAACACAAACAGATGAAGAAGCACACCTGTAAAATTTAAGATATTATGTAAAATTTATTCTTACGTAAATAAAATGCATTTTAATAACCGCATAAACCGTTTAAATACAGTAACGACAATAATACATAACCTTAAAATTAATGTAAAATGGACGTTTTTCTGTATTTCTCGCCATATCTGCGTACCATGTGTGTCATTTTATCATTTTTTTTAAAGTGTTCTCACGGTTATATTTAAATTTACAGCAGATTATATGTTTGAGCCACTTTTATCATTTACTTCTTAATTGTACGCATGATGTTTTCAAAATATACAGCAAATTTTTTGTATTAGAGTACCAATCAAAAGTGATTCTCAAAAAATTTTGCACACACACGTATCCATAGACATTTTTTAATAATAAAGGATTTTGATTTCTAATCTCTCAAAACATCTTTCTATAATGATTTTAGCACAACTTTCTTTAACATCACAATGCTTCCTCTTTGAGGATGCAAAAGTTTTAAGAACTTTATGTGACTTTCTTTAGTGAGCAATATTTACGACTACAACATTCAATTCTTCGTTTAAAATTTTTTTTATTTTTTTTTTGAGCTTATTTTATATTACAATATCATTTTAACTATGCAGGCTTTGTAAAAATTATATAAATGTTAATACATAGGGTCGATTTAAAGCCGATGTACGTCCTTGACGTTTAATCTGGGGCTGCATTGGTATCTTCCGTTAAGTTTTTAAAACTATATGTAAAATTAGTTATAAAACAAGATCTTTTGTATATGAAAAGTACCGATCTTACGGTTTGTTTGGGTCATTCGTTCAGATAGCGTTAAGCAAATTTGCTCAAATGTGCAATTTATAATAGATTTTTACAAAAATATAAAAAAACTAACCAATTATAAGAGCTAATTTTTTTCTTTTTAATTTTCTTCATAAAATGGGCATAGCGCGTTTCTTACACTTAAGAATTAAACACGTAATTATTGTACACAATTTAGCATTGGTCAAATTATATATAGATATATTTGACCAATGCTAAATTGTGCACAATAATTACGTGTACAATTCTTATGTGTAAGAAACGCACTATGCCATAAAATGTATTTTAATTAGTGTGAAAACAGTGTAAAACGTGTTTCCGATACTTGTTCTAATAATGTATGCTACAAGTTTTTTATATTCAACATGACGGTACTAAAATTGTAACTCATCATTGATATGTATGCATATAGTCTCGCCTGAAAGCGAGTGCTATTGAAAGTACAGGGTATGTTTCCACGTTCAGTTATCAATTTCCTTATCGGCAGTAGCACTGCATAATCAATGTTGGATCGGGATAAATTTAATTAACATGATTGAAAAGAATATTAAGAAGTGATTTTGTGGAGCTGTTAAGGCAACAAACAGTTTAACAGTCAGGATCAAGAGGTTCGAAATTTAAAAAAGAATTTGCTTCATATTGGCCGCCATTTTGGTAGTGCCATGATAATACGAAAAAAAACTTTTGGCTTATTATTTAAGTACAAGTATCGGGAACACGTTTTAAATAGATTTCACGATAATCGAAGTGTGTTTTTATGGAGAAAATTAAGAATGGACAAAAAAATTACATCTTTAAATTAGACGTTCTTTTTAATTATTTTTTTCTAAAAATCATGTATAAAACAAACTGCAAATTTTTGCAATTTTGATTAATGCCAGTCAAAAAAGCTGCTTTAGCACTATACTTTCTCAGTGATATCAATTATACTGTAATCAATATGTAGGTATATATATAGACGATTACCTGTGAAATCGAAGATAAAAAATTTTTTTTTATCTAAACAATTTTAACATGTATGCAGGGTTCTTATAAGTCTGTGATTTTTTTGACTAAATATGTCCGAGTTAGCATTTTTTGCATTTTGGAGCCGTTTTGAATGTTTTCTAGCTCAATAGGAGTACATTTTACGCAAAAATTAAATCTGTATTTTTGTATGCAAATTTTCTGAATTTTTAAAAAAGGATATTTTCAAGATCATTTGACCCTTCATTACATGGATTTACTCCATTTCAAACTCAAAAGTTGAAAAAAAGAGAGTTCGATCACTCGGTCGACTACCAAAAGAACAAGTGTTTTGCTCAAAAACCATTAATAAAACACACTTTTTTGAGCTATTAATGAGAAAGAGATATAGCATTTTAAAATAATTTATTAAAAAAAAAAATTTCATATTCGAACAGTTTATTTAATTTGAGGAAGCTAAGTGCCAATGAATTGGCAGCAGTTTTTTATTCGTCAATTGTAAATGTTAAAATATTTAATTTTTTTATATTTTTTAAAATTCAAAAAAGTTCATCATAAGTTTAAACAACTTCAAAATATTAACTTTTTAGTTAGTTCATTTAAAATTAAAAGATTTTCTTCAATTCTTTTAAATAGATTTCGTCAAATTGGTCTGCGCACAGAGCTTTTTTAAAACATATGTTTTTATACAAAAATATGCATTTTCTCCAATAACTTGTACAAAAAATTTAGTGAATAATTCTAAATTTTTTACAACCTTTTTTCATTATGACAATAAAAATTACCAAAATTTTAATATTATTGAACCAAAGGAGGATATATTTTAATAATCAGTGGAGTTCCCTTTTAATTTACAATTTTGATAAAATATTTCTCTGGAATGTCAAAAGTTGCATGAATATCTCTACTAACACAAGTAAGTTAACTATTTATATATGTTTACAGTGTAGCAGTTCTAGAAAAAAACGTTCACAGTTAAATCTTAAAGGTAAGTGTGCTTTTTAATCTTTTTTCATTTGTACTTACTTTTATCTATTAAATAATAAAATTAATTCTGTCATGTCTTTTGAATTTTTTTTTTTTTTTGACAGTTTAAGAACAATTTAATAACAAGACCCTCTTTTGTAGATCGCAAACACATAAAAATTAATCCTTTTAGAAATTTCTAAAAAAAAAAACTAAATGTATTAAATTAAGTTTCATCTTGGTAATACTTCTGGAATATTATTAATAACAACATAATATAAAATGAGGTAATAAAACTTTATTTACATATTAACACTATAAAATATTCTAAAACAGCTAATTATTTTTCTATGCTTTGCAGCTAATTGGAACTCGTTGGTCCACAGTCTTAGAAAGAGTTCTTTGCGTCAGATCCGGATTGGCTCCACTCTCAACGCGCTGGGCAACCTTCTCAGATGCGCTACTCTTGGGAACGCAATGGAACTGGATGGACTTGGTCTTCGTGACATTGGGGCTGCATTTGGACGAGCAGGATGGTACAGGCCTCAGCGAGAAGCAGATTTCGTTTGCAGTTCTCATGACCTTGGTACGGTGTACGGTGCAACGTTTCTCTTCGTCGTTGGAATTGTTCTGTCTGTTCGACTGTTGACTTTCACGGCCAGCTTCCTGATCACTGATGACGTTGCCAGATCGAGCAGATTCGTAAGTACACTGAGAGTTCTTAGCTTTATCGGCATTTCGACGAGCTGGTCCCTGGCACTGCTTATCGTTAGTAAGAGCGTAAGTGGCTGAGAATTCCTCGGGTTTTTTAAGGAGACAGCCCTTGGGTGTCTGTTGATCATTCTCTGGCTCGCCATCGTTGTTACCGCAGAGACCACGGACGGAATCACGGTACCTCTCGCCAGCCTAAAGATAAAACACATTTAATGTTATTTAAATATTAAACATGTTAATGTTAAATTTATGTATAAGTACATATAGTTTTCCCACCTCAAACTGAGCACGATATCCATCATATACAATCTTGACAGCGTATTTGTCTGATACCAGTTTTACAGATTTGTCTGAAAGTTCAAAGAGTTCGAACACGATCTTTCCATTCTTCTTCTCCTTGTAGCTCTTGTGTTTTGAGTATTCAACCTTCTCGTCGTTGACCTTAGCGTGAGTTCGGCGAAGTCCAGATGCAGAGAGCTCAATTTGATTTTCTCCAAGGGTAACCTTTAGTTCCTTTTGTCCATCTTCATTTTCTCTAGTCAAAACGCTGACGTGCATGTTGCTGGGAATTTGCAATTTTTGGCTGGGTGTGTCAGGATCGTTCTTTGGATAAGAAGTCATTGCGACATGCCAGCATTGTCCAAGTTGAAGGGAATATTGGTGGTTGTCGAAAGTTTTAGCCTGCGTTTTATCCAATTGGCAAACACCTATAAATTACAAAGCATTTATTATTTTAATTATATTTATTTTATTATTGTTTGCATATGAAAAAATATGTTATAAAATAAATATTTTAGTTCAGTATTCAAATATATTTACTGTTTTGTGACAAGTTTACCACTTGATTATTTTTGTTTCTGTTATCTTTAACATTGCCATTGTTTTCATTGTTGTTGCGGATCAATTTTATATTGTTGAGATGCAATTTTCCTTCAGGTGTCTTAACAGTTACATCTACTTTTTCGTCATTGGGTGATACTTCAAAAGCAATCTTTATCTTATTCTCTTTTTCTTTCTCTTGACGATTTTTCCACGAATGAGCGAAATGCTGGGATACGCGTTCAGCAGAATCTAAAGCACTCATTGCCATTTCTTTTAAAGGTGAATCGTTCTCGAAAGTGATGATAAAATCACCTGCATCTACAGAGGCAGCACGCTTATTAACTTGTTGACAAGCTGAAGTCATCTTATTTCCATGCAGGTTTTCTTGCTTGATGCAATTTTGTGCATCGTGTGATTGGCGAATTTGATTTTTGCGTTCTTCAGTTTGCTTTACTTTTCCTTGAATTTTTATTCTATTCTGGCTGTTTTCACTATTCACCTTCAAACCTTTTCCGTAATGAATGTCAGTGTTGTATTCCCAACGAGTATTGGCTTTCAAAGTTTCTTCGTAGTCCAGAGACTCTACATTGGGAGTTTTGCCTTCAAATCCAGCAGCAAAATGATAATCTTGACCTTCCGTAGTCTTTGCAGCTGCATAAAAGAGAGCACGAGACTTTTGGTCAATACTACTTTTTCCATACGCAGCTGTGATGGCTAAAGAAGATTGCATACCACCGTTCAGTTGGATGGTGATATCAATAGCGTTTGCCTCAGCAGAATTAATGTTTTTAGATGCATCTCTAAGGAATGTTTGCTTGCGCTCGTTTTCGCTAAGGCCTCTCTCTAAATGAATGGCCTTTGGATTTGGTGACCAGTTCTCAGAGTTATCTCCGTTTTCGTTGCTTTCAGTCACCATAGAATCATAAGAAACTCTCATTTCAGCACTCATATCACTGCTGGGAGATAATTTTACGGAGTATTTCTGATATTCTGCATCAGCATCGTTTAGATAATATAAAGATGATATGGATTGAGTGAGTTTGCATAAAGCTTCCATGGCATTTTTACGTTTATTATTACTGCTCTCACTTTCTTCCCCAGAATATTTTGTCTGCTTTTCCCAATTGAATTGCAACCTTTGTTTATTGTTATTGTCGTTGAATTCTATATGTGATGCTGAAGCACGATCTTTATGAACAGTATCCGTAGTTTTGTCCTTTGTAACGGGTTCTAGACTCAAGATATCATGTTTGGAAGTGAAAGGTTGTGTTTTGTATTGCAGTACTTTGTATTCTTCCACGTCTTCATTGGGTTGAATTTTTATGCGAGCTTCCCGCTTGCTCCTGTCATATTCAATTTCAGAACGGACTGGCAAATGAAGTTGCATATTTCTGTCAATTCCAACCATATACTCTTGATGTTCGAACGGCGTGATGAAACCAAGTCTCTTCTGAGTCTGCATTCCATATACAATTCTCAATTTTCCAGATGCAGAAGCAGATTTTGGCATCATACTTGGATTTGCAGATTGCTTATCCGAGTCAGAGACAGTGCGTAATTGAGAAACTCCATGAATGCTCATAATAGTGGGAGTTTTAAGTGTAAAATGAAAAGGAAATCCAGTTTCCGTGGGAAAGCTTATTGTGACTTCATAGTTGTTTAATTTTGTTGTTTCAAAACCTTTTCCTTGTTTCATATCTTCAGCCAATTGTTTCCATTCTGCAAAATTGTTTACTTATAATCTATTACATTGAAATTTATAAATGTATACTTATCTATAGAAAAAATACTTACCGTCAGGAATCTTGTCCAAGGAATGATTATCGTAAGATATGAAATGGTTTCCGTACTTTCCATTCAAGAATGCAAAACCTTCAACTTGTTCAGGTTCATCGCCATTAATGCCCAATAATCTGGCTACGTTTTCAGGTGAGTACGTTTGCTGTTCAGCTTTCTGATCATTAGTACTCTTTTGATTTTTATTAAGTTTCTCCTGCACGAAATTCCATAAATTTTTCAGACTGGAAACTTCACCTCCGAGTTCAATCTTCGGTAGTTTAATTCCATTGATAGTTGGAGTATTACTGATATATATGCCCTTAGGTATGATACTATCATCGCTACCAACATAATTAGCTTGGAGAAAGTATTCAGACTCAGTCAGTGGATTTCTCAAATTCATGAAAAAGGCGCGTGAGTATTGAACACCATAGTTTTCAGAAGTCAACAGAGGTTGAGCAGCCCTAGCAGCATTCAAAAGGTCACGATGCTCCTCATCCTGGAGCTGCGACAGCGATTCAATTATCGATTTAACAGCAGAATTAACATGCTTGCTGCTGTCGTAGTTGGTGAATTCAGCCATCCTCTGAAGCATACTTGCTGGTGGGTTGGTCTGCATAAGCAAGTACACAGCGGCGGTTCGAATTTCGTAATGGTCAGCACTGTTAGAATAGATTTTGTAAAAAACTGATCTAGCAACCTTTGGATAAATGCTTGCGAGTTTGCTCATGGACAGGACCATGAGAAGACGCTGATAAGGTGAAACTTGTTTTCTTCCCTCAATGTATGGTTCGAAAACCGATAATATGCGCGGATGTGCGGTCTTTCCAAGCGCTATTGTGAAAGTCTGAATTTTTTTACTGTCCCCACCATCAACAGCTGCATTTAATTCTTCTGCCATGTATGGAATATATTTCTCATGTAGCTTATGAGAGTTTTTAGAAAAGAGCCTTCCGAAAGCATGAACTGGGTAGCGATTGTGTGCACTTCGCTTATTAACAACAGCATGACGAACGAGATCAGCAAAGGATAGAATAGCGGCGTCACGGACGGCAGATTGTTTCTTGGTTTCTTCCATAGTAGCCAGGTCCTAAAAGATAAAAAGGAAACGTTAGCCTTAATCATGAGTAACTTAAAAATGTTTAATATTTAAACAATGTTACTTACAAAGTAAGCATCCATGTATTCCGGAGTTGGAGTTCGTGCAGATGTAGAAATAGTATCGACAACATTTGCAGCTTCATTGCCTTGTATTTGTTTATTCTGAATCCATTGTTTGATGTTAACGAGAGCAGGCCCAGTACCAGCTTCAGCAACAGCATCGCGGAAGGCCACCCAAGCATTCCTGCGAGCATTCTGAGCCTGATTACCCTGGTTAAGTTGATTCGAAGACAGTGGTCGTTCATATAAATCGCGCTGTACATCGGCAATTTGCTCTGTATTCATTGTACGAATCAGCCTCGAGAGTATGGTGAATTTCTCAAGAGTTTGTTCTTCCGGCATGCTATCCGGTTTCTCCATTTCAGTTCCAATTTGTTCGGTGATCCTCTTTGCAGATTTGACAGCGTCAATTTTGTTATTCTTTAGTATGGAGTTTCCGTTGTTACCGATAAAGAATGGAAGCATGGGGTTTAGAGGCGCTTCCGTCAATTTTGGTTTCGGTTGCAAGTAGCTATCACCATCATTATCATACATGCTGTCTGAAGAATCAGACCTCGAGTCAGACTCATCAGAACTCTTATTATTATTTTGTTTATTGTTCCTCCTTTGTTCTTCAGTATTAGAATTGTATTTGTTCTCACTCAATCTATGGTTTTGGCTCATCTTATTCGGACGACGTGATGATGCGCTGTTCATTGGGCTGTTGTAATTGTAAACCAAATTACCCGTTGACTGAGGATTCGCAGGAGATGGTACTTGTTCAGAAATGTCCTCAACTTTGTGTAAAGTCAAATTCATTTTACTTGCGACCATTCCTTGTTGATTTTCCTGTTGATCAGCGTTGTGAACAACCTTGTTCGTTGTTACAGAAGACTGAATGGTGTACCTCTTGAGATTTCCAGAAATAACTACTCGGCTGACGGAAGATCTCTAACAAAATAAAAAAGAATGACGTGTGAAATATAGTCTATATTAAAAATATGCTATATCTATAAGGAACATAAAAAGTTAAACTTACAGAAAGATATTGTCTATTTTCGTTGCTGCCAGGTTCCCAGTCGTTACGGCCGTTGATATTGAAGTGATAGCTTACTCTTTGATCGCAATTGCTGTAGTTTTTAGTCTTGACAAGGGAGATAATATCACCATCTTCACGAAGTTCGGGCATGGGTGCTAATTCTGGTTTGTTCTGAAGGACGTGCTCGGGCATCGGTGAGACATCGTAAAGTACTTCACATTTGCCACCGACGGAATCTTCCATAACCTTAAATAAGGCATAGGGTTGGTTGCCCTCGGGAAATTGATTATGCTTGGATTGTTCAGCATTTTCACCCTGGGTATCGACCTGCAGCTGGCTGATGATGCTCTTCAGCACATTGACTTCCCAAGTCGGCACATCCTTGTCAACGATGAGATCACGCACGATACCGTTCTTCATCTTGATCTCGAAAGGTTTACCGCTGAGAGGAAGACTCTGCATATTCATCAGATTCTGCGGAATTTCAGCATCCCAGCCATTCTCAAGATGCATATGGATCGGCGAGTAACGCGGCTGCCAGATCTTAGCTCGAAGAGTATCCTGACCATTTGGCTGGATGGTAAGATAGCCCTCAATCACAATACCGGTTAATTGTTTTGACTGCTGATTGAATGTAGCCAAAGTGCGACTTGTAATTTTGTAAGTGTACTGCTTTCCATCTTTCCAACCATTTTGAGGAGTGGCGAATACTGCTCCAGCTAAAAAAGAAAATAATTTTTCAGTTATTACTGTAGAATAGTTATCATTATTCTTGTTAAAATTCTGCTTTGAGTAAAAACTAATTACCAAGGAGCAACAAAATAGCGTGTGACCAGAACATCTTGTTCCTCGTCGGAGTTCGGCGTGGAATGGTACGTTTATCTGTTACTTGCTGTATTTATATTGAGTTACGTAAGAGGGAGTCAATATCTTGGATGTCAAGTCAGCAGGATACTTAATCCGCTATTGCTTTAATTTTTACTTTATCGACACTTGGAAACAGTGTATCATCTCTGCACGTGCGAAGAATTTTTTTGACGCTGTGATACTACTAATAATTAGATTTCCTCTCTTCTATCCACAAGACTATAAAATATAGTCTCAAGTTAAAAGGTTAAACGTTACATTGGGGGTAAATAATTTTAATCATTCATGACGTACTCGCAGAATTTGCTAATAAGTATAAATATCGCCTACGATTACAAGCTTCTTATGAAAGTTTTCTACGCGTGGTCATTTTTAAAAGTTGTCAGTGGTATAGAGAATTAAAATTGAAACATTTGTAATAACTACCCAAATATTTGATTCTTGCTAAGAATGGACTTTTCATAAGAATGGATAATAATTTAACTAATATCTATTAAGGTGGACATGCACCAGTTTATTGACAAAAAATCTTGTGCGAAAAATCTTTTCAGAAACATTTTGTGACCTGTTGAATGTCAAAATTCGATGATTCAAGGAACTTACAAGAGGTCAAGTAAAACAATTAACATGGGATAGCATGCAAAACTAATACTTCAAATACGTTTTTCTCGAAACGCAATTTTCTATTTTCAAAAAGTTCCTTGTGCATTTGAACTCATGATTTTGATTTAAGGTACACCAATGTTAAATATTTTATTTATCAATTGATACTGTTGAAATATGCAATTTATTCATATTTTTAGTGCTCAGTGTTTTAAGTGTTTTAATTTTTTCGGACCTAAAATTGAGTATATATAACTTAAAAAATCCCCCATGCTTTCTTCAATTTAAATTATTAAGTATCTCAGAATTCTTTAAACAGGTTTGGCCAGGGGAATTTGCATAAGAAACTTTTTTAAAAACACTTATTTTTATCTTAATAATATGCATTATCTTCTACAACTAGTTCTGTGAGCTGTAAAGTAAGTTCAAAATTAGTATATATATGACCTAATCATATAAAAAATGTTGCAAAAATTCTAATTTTTTTAGTCGAAAGGGTGAGAGTTTTTAAACCTGGTGCAGGTCTACCTTAAGTATTATTAAGAGTTTACTCGTTATGCATATAAATTATGCATATAAAACAGCTTACTATGTCCTAAGCATTGTCTAGTAAAAATTTCAAAAGATTGCGTTATTATTTAAAACCGAAAAATAGTTTTAAATATTATTACCGTAAGCAATGTCTATAGTCACCCTTTTACATATTTTTTGGGCAGCGAATTTTTTATACATCATTATTTGAACGGTAAAATTGAGTATTTTTACCATTATCTCTCAAATATTACTTTTAAGATAGTGCAATGAAATTTTTACTGAATATATAATCATTTTAAGGAGATAAGGGTATCTAAACATGAAAATTTGAAAAAATGTTAATGAGTGTATACTTTTTATAAAAACAGCTCAAATGTTCAATAGTGTGCTTCATTGTATTCTGTATATAACAAGGAAGTTGAAAAATCATTAAAAGAAAAAATTATCCAATCTAACCCATTGCTACCCATTGTTTTTATCGGTGACTCCCAAAATTAACACTATCACAGTTACCATACCTTCCTAAAAGTACCTTAACTTTCATAACATAACATTGTAGGTTTAGATTTGCCAACATAGCTCTACCGCGCTCTTTGATAGACCTTGATACATTGAGTAAGAGAGCGTCATATAGTAGGAACATATTTTCAGTACAAACATTTTAAAGTTTTGAGCTACCACCATTCGGTGACGGCGCGGCGCCTCTCTAATAAGAAGTAAATTTAGTGTACGTTGTAGTTTTATTATAACTAATCTGCAGGCGGGATTTTAAATTTACAGTTGCCAAAGTTATCTCGCACGTAACTGATTCAACTAGTCAAAAAGTTATTTTTGGAAGCTTAAAATCATAACTTTTGTATTTTAATAGATAAATAATTTTGCCAAGTATATTTAACCTAAGCCAATTTTTTTCGTCAAAAGAGAACATTAGAAAAATACTTTTTTAGAAAATATATTTTTCGTTGCTCTAATCAAAAGTTACAGACAAAATAGGTATGAGTGTTCATACTATACGACCTTCCCATTGATACTTTGCTTCGACCAGTACGTGCAAGCTCGGCAATCGGCGTAATATTCATTCAAGTTAAAAATATAGCTTAAATGTAGCTGAGTGCAGCATTTGAAGCAGATAAGAGTTTTAGTACAAAGTTGCTTATTACTGCTATTGTCACAAATGCACATTAAGTACGAAGCTTTGATACTTTGTTTCTTCTAATCTTCGAAATTTTTACAACGAACACTTACTTTCAAGATAATTATTCATGACAACTTCCATGATTTTTCATTGGTATATAAAGTAGGTCGCTTATAATGATCAAAATTTGACGGCCTGTTTAAAACTTGTTATCAGTAGTATCCACTAGTGAACTTAAGTAGTACGAAAGTTTTGAAAAAAACTGAAGGTCGCGCTAGCTCAACGCCGCACGCGCGGTCCAGCCGGACGCGATTTTCCAATGTTCTTGTGCATCTGTAACAATAGCAGTAATAAGCTACTTTGTACTAAAACTACTCTTATCTGCTTCAAATGCTGCACTCAGCTACATTTAAACTATGTTTTTAACTTGAATGAATATTACGCCGATTGCCGAGCTTGCATTTACTGGTCGAAGCAAAGTATCAATGGGAAGGTCGTATAGTATGAACACTCATAGCTATTTTGTCTGTAACTTTTGATTAGAGCAACGGAAATATATTTTCTGAGAAAGTATTTTTTTAAGGCCCCCTTTTGACGAAAAGAATTGGCTGAGGTTAAATATACTTGGCAAAATTATTTATCTATTAAAATACCAAAGTAGTGATTTTAAGTTTCCGAAAATAATTTTTTTACTAGTTGACATCGAGCCAATCAGTCACGTGCGAGATAACTTTGGCAGCTGTGAATTTAAAATACCGGCTGCAGATTATGTTATAATAAAACTACAATGTACACCAAATTTATTTATTGTTAGCAAGACAAAACTTAAAAATGTTCTTACTATTATATGACTCTCCCTTCCTCAATGTCTCAGGGTCTATCAAAGAGCGCGGTAGCGGTATGCTGGCAAATCTAAACCTACAATGTTCTTTTATGAAAGTCAATGCTGCCACTCGATTAAGTCAGCGTATGTGAAAAGATACTGCTAACTGTTCTGTCAATCAAACTATAAACAATTTGTGGAATATATTGGGTATGAATGACGAATTATAAAGCTTATGTAACTCTTGATATATAAAAAGTATCACAATAAAGCTTATTATATAATCTTGTAATGTATAGAGTGAAAATATAGTTCTATATTAAGGGCGTAATAGGGTGTTTAAATAACTTATTTTCCCGCTAAATGGACATTTTTTTCACACTTTTTACAAACACGCTCTAAATGCGCGATTTTCTACGCTACTTTTAGGCATGAAAAAAGGCCTATTTCATGCCTAAAAGTAGCGTAGAATATGTTTATATTTCGAGCGTGTTTGTAAGAAGTATGAAAAAGTACTCATTTAGCAGGGAAAACAGTCATATTTATGTATGTATATGGTCACTTAATTTTATACTTTCTTGATTTTTTTGCATTTTTATCTCAAATTATACTATGTAAGAATACCAAAATCATTGACTGAACTTTAAAAAAAATAGACTGGTCGTCTTTCCGAAAACTCCTATATTTATTTATTTATTATTTTAACCTTTTAACGACGAGGCCCTCATGAAACTAAAACAAAAACTATGGGAATTTATTTAGAAATGCATTTCATCCCTTAACTAGAAGATTTCTGCAATCATTTATTGATTTTTCTTGCTTTCTACGCGACAACTCAAAATGACTTAAGTCCTGAATACGAGATCGGAAATAACCCACTTCGATCCGATCCATAGATTGAATTTGCAAAATGTCAAATGTATCACGTAGAAATCTTAGAAAATAACTAAAATCTTGTGGTAAAAAAATAGTCGATACACCCTTAACTGGTTCAGTATAATTTTATAAAGTAAATAATATTATTGATTTGATATAGCGACTTTTTATAAGTAATTGAACTTGAACATTTTCTAACTATTCCGGTAAAAATCGGTATAATACTGCGCTGAGAGAAAAAATTAGTTACCATTACTAGACCCTCTAGTAAATCCAATATGATGTAGGAAAATTTTACTCATTACTATGAAATTTAGGACTGAATACTGGACGTCTTGTTTTGAGTGCCAATTGTATCTTATTTTGGTTGTACGAGACTCAATACTAGACATTCGTGTAATATTTACTATCTTGCTAAGGAATAGATACTATATTATAATTGATACATAAAAGTACACTGTCAAAAAGGATTGGGTATCACACCAATACTTTTATATAACCGTACCACATTACATTTTTTTCCTAGAGAGTCTAGTAATCATTCCTACCCCCTAATAGTAGCGGTTAGTATTTTTTTTCTCAGGCAAAATTATTAAGGCTTCTACCAATGAAACTTATTAGGTTAGACATTTATACACATACTAGAACTTATATTCAAGTAAGTATACAAATAAACATATATATTCTTATTTTAGATATTTTTATTTTATAATAATTATATTTTACAAAAAGATTCATTTTTATTATTTCAGTTTAAAATAACATTATATTCACAAAAGAGATATTATGCGTTGAGGACATCAGTATAAATTTATAATGCATTGCGCAAATTGGTTTTACATACAAATATTACATTAGTTGCAGAGTTCGTGAATAAGACAGTAATGTTTCACAGTAAAAGGAATAATAAACCTTATCAACTATAGAGACGAGCTGCAAGATTACGTAAGTACTAGACTAGATACATATTTACACAGTTTATGTACAAGTATATGAACCGCAACTGTTCATAAATCCACTTTATCGTGTGCAATCAATTTTTTTCATGACATAATACTTTGAAACATCGTTAATCGATTATTGATTATCGACGCTTGATCAATTGCATTAACTAGATTTAACGAGAACGGACTTGGCGCTCGCTGGAATCTGTTCCATTTCCATCTGTACGGGTGTAATCACAGCCTTCATGTTGACCGAAATATTGGTCGTCTGCCGTGGTGCCTAAAAATAACAGAATTTATAAAATATAGTTCCACAAACATTAATTATTACATAAGTGAAAAACAATCTCCAATATATATGATATATACTAAAATATCAAATTTTTAAATTTATTCAAAATATACAATGTTTCCAATATTTTCAAAATATTCAAAAGTTTTCATAATTGTTAAAACTCAAAATTTTCAAAAACTTTCATAATTTTTAAAACTTTCAAAATTTTCAAACACTTTCATAATTTTTAAAACTTTTAAAAGTTTCAAACCGTTCAAAATTTTTAAAACATTTTAAAAACTTTGATAGTTTAGAAATTATGAAAGTTTTTGAAAATTTTGAAAATATTGAAAATATTGAATATTTTAAAAAATCTTAAAGTTTTGTAATTTTAGTTTGTATTAACAATGGATGAGTGAGTCCCACTTTTCAAGTCAACAAAGTGGCTACGCAGTTAAATCATGAATAAAGTTCTATGTGCAACACGAGAGTAAAGTCGATAATTCCCTCGGGTGATTACTGCCCGCGGGGATGATCTACGCATGTAGTCCCTTGTTGCATAATATTTTATTAATCATAATCATGATATAATAATATAATATTGCACTGAAGTATTGTATTTCTATTAAATATTTAATTAAATCAAATAATAATTATACTAATCAAATAAGTAATTATTTGAATCAATTGTATCAAATATTAATATGAATTAATTTTTTTAATTAAGTTGATTTAACTGAAATAAAAACAGTTTCTTCTGAGTGCATGTACCTACTCTATTAAAATTACTATTGAATATATGTTGTGAATGTTGATCTAATTAGGATGTTACATGAAAATCTCCACTAAATCCATCATGTAGAATATAAAAAAATAAAGGACACGTATTTTGTTTCTATTTAGTTAGATAAACATTAAAAGAGTTACATCTTTTTGAACACTCGTGTCGTCACAAACACATACATATCAAACAACTGGTAACTCTTCTAATTTTCATCTATTTAAAAACAAAACATATCTCCTTTATCTTTTATATCTTCCATTACGGACCAAATGGATGCTCTCCATCCAATCCAAATCCCACCCATCACCCAGCATCGCTCACCTCCTCCTCGCTCGTCTCCACCTCCTGCAGTATGTCGTCCAGCTTGGCGACGAAGTGATTCGCGTTGTCGACGCTGAACACCATCGGCGGCTTGAGCTTCAGGATGTTGTAGTCCGGGCCCTCGCTGCTCACGATGATCTTCTCCTCCTTCATCCTGTAGACGACGTACTTGGCCTCGGCGATCGCGGGCGTGCGGGCCTTGCGGTCCAGCACGAGCTCGATGCCGACGAAGAGGCCGACGCCCCGCACGTCCCCGATTATCGGCCTGCGCTTGGCGAGCTTCTTCAGCTCGGTCAGGAGGTGCTTGCCGACCTTCGACGCGTGCTCCTGGAGATTCTCGCGCTCGATCACCTCCATCACGGCGTTCGCCACCGCGCAGGACACCGGGTTGCCGCCGTACTGCAATTACAATGTTTGTTCTCGTTGATGTAAGGTCGCAGAGGTTGGGAGAAGTGCATTTTGAGATAGTTAAGCGGCCATTTTATAGTCGATTGGTTTTTTGGCTAAAAAATTTTCGAAAAAAAAATAATAATAACCAATAGCACTTTTCTGAAGTAAAATTGTCCGCTCTTTCCGATTCTGAAGACAGTATTTTGAAATTTACATTGGAAAATTTTTTCGGCAATTTTTTCGGCAAAAAAACCAATTGACTATAAAATGGCCGCTTGGAAAGAAATGCATTTTTATACTATCCGTCTTCTATTATCGGGATGTATAGCAATTTGAGTTATAAGAAAAGTACAATACTAAAATAAATTATGAAATTATTGAACGTATAGTTCTAAATATTGAATAATATTATTTTTAATGACGATTGATAAATTAAATCTTGTGAAACATAAATAATATTTACGATTTATAAACGAGCGTATGAAATTTTCGAAATTTACTGATGGGTAATCTACGAGGTACAAAATCTATTAAGAAATATTTTTAATAAGCGGAGTAGATTGTGTTGGAGGAAAAGATTTTATATATAATCTGTGGAATCTTCAACGTCATTTTTATCAATCTTGAATAAAATTGGAATAGAAACTTGATATAGAAATTAACTTCCCCTAAAGGCATTAGGCATTGCATATCGTAGTTAATGAACGATTCACTTGATGATTTTTAAAGTTTAAAGCTTGATTCAATTTTAACTTGTAACTAAAATTTAAAGTTTGAAATTTATAACTTTTAGCGATCTTTTTTACGATAATTTTTTCTTTATAATTAATTACTAGAAGATATTGTAATACACAAAATAATATATCAACCGAAAAAATGAAACAAAATTAACTTATAACCAATTCTTAATATTAAAAGAAAAACAAATTGAACCTTAAAACAATGTAACTTCACAGAAAAATGGCACAATAACCAACAAAAAACGATATCATAGTACGCGACGTTAACTTTCATTTACTATATACAAAAATAATTTGAGTCACCGTTTCAGAAATTACGAAACAAAATTCGATTTTCATTATACATTAAAGTTTTAAAAAATTGAATAAATAAATCAATTTAAAAACCTAAAATTCTTATCTGTCAATTTAAAACCTTGAATCGACCTATTATCCTACTCGCATAAAATTTAAAACGTTATCTTCAAAACGACGTTTGCAGAATGAAGACACCATTTCTTCTCGCATCGCGCAACAACTATCCCCGCGAATCCCCTCCCCACATACCCACCGATGCCTTCATCTCGCGCGATCCGCCGCAATCAATCCATACACATAACAATGAAAAAGAAAGAAGACACCGAACGCCCGCGCGCTCGTAAATACGCGGTTATATATACGTCGCGCAGCCCTCCTCGTAAATGAGGCCCCAGCCACCCTCACCCATACATACCCTACCCCAGCTGATCGATACCGGTTAAACAGCGATAAATGCAGTGATCGGATATTCGCGCCGTAAATAAAGCGCCGCATGCATAATGCATGAGAATGCAAGCGAGAGAGAGAGAGAGGGGATATATATCCACCCCCGCGGGGGCGCGAAACGCTATCAAGCCGACGGGGAATCGTTATGCTCGTTGGGGACTGTGTACCGTTGATACATGTCGGCGGGGCCGAGGGGAGGAAGGATGTTTTATGGGAGAAGGTATAAAAGTGCGCATGCATCGATGATTCGATCTCTTAATACCGCGACACTTACTTGCCCCCCTTCTCTCCTCTCTACCGCGTAGTTGTATGTATTTATTGAGTTTTGGAGAATTATGTGCGCGCGGATCGCGCCCGCGTCTCGTTATTGCTACGTGCGTGGGTGAGGAAGAGGCAATTTGCTGAATTTATAGGTGCTGAGGAGCTCGTGTATCGAATGTCGGTAATTTGATTTTTAGTATTTGTGTGTAGTGAATGTATTATTTTCTTTATTGTGTAGGTATGAAAATTTTAAGTATAGGAGCTAATTCATTTACTTCTGGTTTCGGCATTTTTAATTGTCACTGTTTGTCGCAGTGTATAGTTATCAAGAATTCAGTTTTAACTAATTGTTTATACAGTTTTAACCGTTTATTTACTCTTTTAATATAATTACGTTCAGTTTGAAGCATTACGAGTTAGTGAAGGAATTAGCACTAGCACCTACCATGGGAAATTATAATTCTTCAATATTCAAATTTGGTTTAGCGTTAGAAATTACACTCGACTTGAGTGTTTTTACAGAAATATATCCATTGGAATGAAATTTTGAAATTTTATGATTTAATAATCAAATTATTTAATAATCAAAATTATGATCTAAGTATAATTTTCAGAAATTAAATTTTTTAATTAAAAAAAAAAGATGCTTGATGCTGAAATCTAAGTTATTATTTAACAATATTTTCATAAATATTCATTTACAATAAAAAGTTATTATCCCACTGAACGAATTGAAACGAGATTGCAATTATATTTGTAAAAAAGTGGACTTGCACGGAAAAAGTAATTATTTTATGCAAATGATTTTATTATTTGGAATACCGAAACCGAATAAAAGAAGATTTTTCATTAATACACAATGATTGATGTTTTATGAGTTGAAAATAAATGACCGCAAATTGCATAACAGAAAAACATAAGCTTCAATGCGATGAAACTATTAAAATCGACTTAAAAACTCATATAATACTCCCAAAACAAAACTATGACCACTCAAAATTTTATATTTTTGTAAAGTAGAGCAAATAACGTAAATTTTTCACGAAATACAACTTTTTACTTAAATCGTATTACAGTAATACCTCAATTATTTTAACAGCTCGAAATCAAAAACCCTCATCTATTTCAACTTGATTAATTTTTACTTATTTTTTTTGTTATTGCATCAGCGTGTGTGCGAGAAAACATATAGACACATTTGTGTTAGACAAAAGTCGAAATGTACAAAATAAAATATGCAAAATTTCAGAATTGTGCAAAATAATATATGCATAATATCAGAATTGTGCAAAATAAAATATACAAAATTTCAGAACTGAATTCTCGAAAAAGAAGCTTCAAGCAAATTAAAGAAAGTGAGGGAAAAGCAGACGAGAAACTGAAGATGCACGAGAGTGTATTTAAACCAAGTAAGGCACCACTATATTTTATTGCAATTTTTCAATCAATTCTTTCAATCAATGTCCAAAATGTACACAAGTCTTTAATTTGTCTAAAAGAATTTCCGACTCCTCGCACTAGTCTTATTTCGACATCAAAAGCCATCGAGCACACTCGAGCATAGACTCACCGTGTTGAAGTACTCGATGCCGGTGTCGCGGAAGCTGCGCGCAATCTCCTGGGTGGTGATGACCGCGGCGACCGGGTGTCCGTTGCCCATGGGCTTGCCGACGCTGACGATGTCCGGCTGGAGGTCCTCGCCGTAGAGCTGGAAGGCCCACATGTGGCTGCCGACTCGGCCGAAGCCGACCTGGACCTCGTCGGCGATGCAGACGCCGCCGGCAGCGCGCACGTGTCTGGAAGAAAGTGAGGAGGAAGGCGCTGGATTAGAACCGGTGAGATCTTTGCAAAGTTTCTTGGGGGGACATTGGTGTTGGGTACACTGAGAGAATACATCGGTCAGACTTGCTGAACTCTTCGGTAGTTTTGACCGAAGTGAATTCGGTAGTATGTATACGGCAAGAATAGCGGAACAAGTTCGCCAGCTGAGTCTCCCTAACCTCACTTTTTCACAAATAATCAATATTTTCATGAATTTCTTATTCTTTTCTTACTCTAACTTTTTATATATGATTAGTTAGTCTAAGTTACATTTTCGATGTTCTACTTTAAACTTACTTCTGCTTTGCCTTATCACAAACGTGATAATGAGGCTACAATAAAGCGCAACACCACACATCACTTTTGATACACATCCGGCAAAACAGCCGAACTGTTCCGCAGTTTTTACCGAACTCCTCAGTAAGAATGACAGACTATAGCCTCCGCAAACTTAGCAATGCGACTTCGGCAAGCCTAACTGAACGATGCTCTCCGTGTAAGGTGGGAGTCTGGTAAGTTTCGGCTGAGGTGGGTTTTTATTGTTGCGGTTTCTTGGACTTTGCGTAGGTGTATGAGAATGTTTCTTGACGAAGGTATAAGAAATCGATTAGGATAATTAGTTGTATTAGATAGCATGGAAATTTGAAACTTAAAATGTGGATTTCCAAAAATTGATTTGTTTTGTACTTTTATAATTATGGCTTACACGTAAGGTTTTTAATAAATCTTTAGAAAACTTTTAGAAAAATTATTGTATATAGAGGATGAATGATTATATTATCAATTACATTATCAGTGTATTCATTAGTCATTATAAAAGAAAACACACGATTTCTTTAAGCATTTTCATAAGTCAAATTAATACTGTTTTGTTTCAAGGAAGTAGAGGAAGGTTTATGAAATCTAATCAACAGTTTATTTTCATGGCCGTACAGAAAAAGAGACTCAATCTTTTCCGAGTCTTATCTCGAAAGGCCTTGCACAAGTGACACTTTGTAAACCGGTCATAAAAATCGGCATACAACCTTCTAATGAGCATCTTTAAAACTACCAAATTAAATTCTGCAATATTTCGTTTGAAAATTACACACCCACCCGAGAACATGAAAAACATCGAAATTCATAAAAAATCACGGGCTTTCAACACTCTCGTATCGTTACATCTCAATTAAAGCCTTCTCCATAATGAGAAAGCAAAAAGTATGCGCAGCGGAAACTTACTTGTACACGTCTCTGAAGTAATTATCGGGCGGGAGAATCTGTCCGCCGACGGACATGAGGCTCTCGGCGATGAAGGCGCTGATGCCCCGACCCTTCGCCGTCACTTCCTCGCAGATCTGCTTGACGTCGTCGGCGTACTTCACGCCCAGATCCTCGTTCGGGTAGACGTCGTCGCGGTACTTGCCGCGGTAGACATCCGGACACGGGGCCTGCGAACGAAAGCGTGCTTACGTGTTTTTATGCCTTGTGGTTTGTTTAATGATTTTCTTTTGTAAGTGTTTAGACTACTTTATGAAGCAGGATTAAATAGAAATGAGTAGTGTGGAGTAGATAATAGATATATTTAACGAAAAGTTATAGTATCGTATGAGCAAAAACATGAAAATTTAATTCTACGATTTTAATGAATATTGATTTTTTATTAGTATTTATTGTGGAGTACTCACAACGTGCACGTGTTCCTTTTTTCCATTTTCCATGTGCTTGAACTTGTACGGCGATATGTCGATCATCGAGGTCAAATGTCCGTGATAAGCACTATAATCACAAGTAAAGAAATAATACTTAGTAAGCGTTTGGCAAATATTTCTTAATCTTCATTGAAATATCATAATTGAACTTATTAATGACTTCTCGTAGTAATACTGTAACGAAAAGTTTGTCAATAGGCCTGAAACGTGCGAGTAAAAATTTAATTAAAAGTCATCCGCTGTAAAAAACTAATTTTTGGTGTTTATGTTTTCTAAAAGAAAGAGTAAAGTTTTTTATTTTCCCGCTAAAACAGAGTAAATGATTTCAAGACACTTATGAAGGAAAAATTAAGCTTTTTCAGTATTTGGTTTTTGAAAATCCCTTAGGCGCATTCACAATGTCGATGACGATATTTAGAGTAATTAATTAATAAAATAAAATTATAATCTGCTGAAAATGTAATTTAGAAACAAAAATGCGACAGTGAAATATATTTAATGGAGTCGTCTTCAATCTATACATTATATATCATTCATTTCAAAATTTGTACACATATTAGGTGTCACTAAATCATGCATTTGATAAGTAAGAATAACATTGATTTGACATCTCTTACAAACAACTTAATCCCCATAAAGAATTCGCATTGAAATACAATTAATGAAATTCGCTTATAAACGAATTTTATTTTATATGACGTCTTGTTATTGTAAACTTCTAATGCAAATTCTTCAATAATGACATCGCAGAAAATGTGAACAAAGTTTGAAAAACACTTGTTTCCAATTCAAATATAGCTTATCTTTTAAAACATGCTTATATATATGTAGAGAAAACTATTTGCTGATCACTATATCTTCAAATTCAAGGATAATACATTATCAATACCAGGAAAATTGTAGACGCCTCCAGTAGGTAAAGTATTCTTTGAAAAAAGTACAATCATCGACAACTTGCGAATGCGAGATGATAACAATGAGAAAACTAATTCGTAACTAGCTGAAAACTTTAAAAGATCAAAAGATTCGTGTCTCGGTCATTTCATGCACACAGCACTTTTATAAATCTTTCGTCATTCCAGTCCCATCCTAGTCAAAACGATAGCTTTTTCAGATCGGATAAACGGAAAATTTTCAACAATTCATTTGTTTCAATACATCACATACATCGTCTCCAGTGTCACCTAAAATGACATAAGCTTTTTATCGATGATGATCAATAGTGTGCGATGCTCATGGTGCTTTGATCGGGCTGATGATTCCGTTTTCACGTCTCGTGGTTCGTTATATATCCATTCCACGTTAAATTGTCGTTTTTAAATGACCTCGGACACGCTGAAAACAAGCAAAAGTAGACCGAATGGATTAATGAGAGTGATCTGATCGATTACAAAACTGAGAAATTAATCTGAGAAAAATGGCACATAATATGTTTACAATCTGAAAGAATGTCGAACCGAAATGCCCAAGTCTTCTAGCGAAGACTTCCTTTCGTCCATCTGTTTGGATTCTGTCAATAAGATCCATGCTCTATGTATGTTACATTGTGGACAGTTCTGACGTAATTCAGATTAATATTCACAAAAAAAGCAGGCTTTGGGGGTATAAAAACCATAAACCCATTAAAATTACAGTAAAATTACTCCACACTTCAAAAGTGAACGTTCACACACTATTGTGTAGTATAATATTTATAACATGAAATAATATAATATATTGATTATAATAACAAGTATTTAAGTGAATGGAGAAATTTAACTTTAATTCTAAAGTAAGCATTAGCAAATACAACCTCGACGAGAGCTATGCATGCAACGAAAAGTTAATAATAAAGAAAACATACTGTAATTTAATCAACAGGAAAGAACAATAAACTTCTTCTCTATCAACTCTAAAAAATTACATTACAACAGCCTCGACAATAGCAATCGTATACCAAGTACCTATACATAAAAAGAAAGCGTTACGCCCTGCAAGCAAAAAAGCAGACTGGTAAAAGCTTGCGAAGGGGGTCGCGCGCAGTTTGCCCACATCTTCGACGACAGGAGACATCCGGCGCGAGCCGAAGAAGAAGAAGAAGAAGAAGAAGCAGCAGAAGCGGCGGAAACTGAGGAAGCGCACACCGATGTATATTCACGTAACTCGACTATACAGTCTCTTAGCTCGAGAGTTTTGGCTTGCAGCGGCGTGCGGCGCGAGTCCTCCGAAACATCCCTTATAACTTACTTAGGGAAGCGTTTGAGGGCTTCGAGCTTCGAGGTGTATAGATATAGCTGGTGTGTACGTGTGCGTCGTCGGATGCGTAAGGAGGGAAAGGCTATGGGGGTGACCTTTGAGGATAAGAATTGCGCTAAGTTTTTATGGATTTTAGTTTTATGGGTATAACAATAGTTTTATAATAACTGGGCTGATTTAGATATTTATTCAGGAAATAAAATTGGTAGGGATTACTCATGAAGAAACGGTATTTAGTACTAAAATGGTAACTATTGAGTACTAAAATGCTAAAATGTCAAGTACTGAATTAATTAGGGAAGTGCTTGAAGTACTTTTCAGAGGTACTCGAATACTTACAAAAATTTCTTAAAGCACTTTTCATAAATATACGAATACATGAAAAAAATACTTAAAGTACATTTGACAAGTTTCTGATTCTTTGAGAAAGACATTGAAGTAGTTGTCACAAGTACTCGAGAAAAATATACTTGAAATACATTGGATAAATATATGCTTACTTTCAAAATTACTAAAAGTTTCTTCGATAAGTATTTAATACTTTAAAATGTACTTGAAGTCCATTTGCCAAGTTTTTGGAATTTTCAAGATTCACAAGTACTCTTGGAGAAACGAATTTGAAGTACATTTTACAAGTAGCTTAAGTAATTGAAAAAAGTACTTTAAGTGCTTTTCTAGATACAATAAAAAATGTAACTTCTATTTCAATTGCTAATTTAAAGTGTAAATAATGTTTCTTAGTTTCAATTTTTTCAAAGTTCTTAAACATTTTAAATAAGTACTCAATAAAGTTTTGCACTTGGCTCTTTAGTAAAAAATACAATTACGTCCAATCCTCGTACCAATGCAATTTTGGAATTCATTTAATTGCATATCCCAGATTAAAAAAACCTTATGAGATCGGATCGTAAAGGCAACCTATACGGTTTTATCCAGATTTCGCATCCAACTTTACCCGATCATATCCAAATCAATACATAATCGGTTGATGATCTTGCCACGCGTCCAAACAAAACCGCCCAGCCCCGATCAAACGATCCGATCCTCTCGCAATCAATCCAAATCCTAAACCCGTGATAACACCAAAACACTGTCAAAACTTAGCGCAACTCCAGTGTCCTCTCGACAAGACACCACCCACCGCAAGAGCAAACTCTACAAAGGTCACTCGAGTGCGCACATCGCGTCGCGAAACTCACTGGTCGACGGTGATGACGTCGCGGTTGCCGGTGTGCGTGTGGGCCAGTCGGAGGGCGAGGTCGTTGGCCTCGCTGCCCGAGTTGACCAGGAAGCAGACCGACAGCTTCTCAGGCAGCATGGTGGTGAGCCGACGGGCGCAGATGACGATGTTGTCGTGGAGGAAGCGGGCGTTCGTCGAGAGCAGGGCCATCTGCTCCTGGCCGGCGCGCACCACGTCCGGATGACAGTGGCCAACTGGAAGACAGCAGGGAGAAAAGGGTGGTTGGAGATCGTTGGGGGTTTCTTTCGTTTGATTCTGATGGTAGATGTTGCAATGATAGGTGAGAGTAAAGGGAGGGTCGTATATTTCTGAATTTGCAGGCGTTCGCAGATGTGTAGGATACTTGTACACTCTAAATCTAAAAGATTAAAAGTTGACGCAAAAAAGATGTTTACTCATTTGTAAAGAATAAACTGCAGATTCTCTACTTTATGAAAGTAGAAAATGTTATTGGAACTTTTAAAAGAGGAATGTAGCGAATTTCATCTTTACGGAATGAGTAAATGCCAAGATTTCTACCTTTTTACATATATCTACGCACATAACCTCCTTAAATAAATTTAACGATTTATTTGCTTAAGATACTACTTAAATTCATCTTTATTATGGATCAAAGCATTTATAATTGATTTAATTTTATTTATGTACACTGTGATCCATAATAAAGATGAATTTAAGTCGTATCTCAAGCCAAGATTTTATTAAATTGACTAATGAGGTTATGTGCGTAGATATATGTAAAAAAGTAGAAATCTTGGTATTTACTCATTCCGTAAAGATGAAATTCGCTACATTACTCTTTTAAAAGTTGCAATAACATTTTCTACTTTTATAAAGTAGAGAATCAGCAGTTTATTCTTTGCAAATGAGTAAACTTCTCAGTTTAATCTTTTTTGCGTCAATTTTTAATCTTTTAGATTTAGAGTGTAACAGTGTCTTTATGGAGTTTTTTATGAAGGCTTGTTATGCTTTACTTTGTTGATTACAATAATCATTTTTGTAGATAAGAGAATTTGAGAATGTACAGGAACCCGCACAGTGTGTACGCCTGCGTGTAAGAACTACCGTAATACTTTAGGAAACTTCAAATTTGTATTCTAATTTATTACTTTAACGTGATGCTAAAGACTTCGTGTTATCGACAGATACGGAAAACCAATTTATTCATGAATAGTTGAGAAAATTCAATTTTGAGAAAATATCTCTCTAGAAAGTTGTTGTTTCCGATTGGGACAGCCAAAAAATAAAAAGTAAAAGAATAACTAAGAAATTATGCATACTCGCTTTGTTTGAAGACATAACACACTTAATAATCTCAGTAATTAAGCGCCTTATGTGGGATAAATAAGGCAACTAATCCTATGATGTATGCAGTACTGATAAAAGCATTTAATTATAGACTTTATCGCGTAGCAAGAGGTTGAACAGTAAAAGAACTATTTCTACTTGCGTTTCCTACACTGATGCAAATTGACATAATGAGCAAGCTATTACATAACAATATTATTAATCATCACTTATCGTTTATTATGCTATATAATATTGTTAATAAGAACTCCAAAAATATGAAATAAAATATTTAAAAACATAAATTACTATGGTAAAGGTTAATAACCGAATAAACGAATAAAATTGACAACAAAAGAACTTTGATCGAACAAATGTAATCGGTAACGTCGATAAAGTAGAACTCACGCGACGAACAATCAACAAAGAAACACGCGGCATTTAATGACCGACAAACGCTAATCGCTGTGTATGGTGCGATGGAGAAATGCAAATATTGCTTACCGTGGGCGACGTTGTTGATGCAGTCGAGGTACTCCTCGCCCCTCTCGTCGTACATGTACTGGCCCTTGCCCTTGACGATCTTGAGCGGACTGGACTTGTAGAAGAGCGTGCACGACTCTCTGCAAGGACACGAGAAACAAGGTTTTATCGGACAATGTCGAGGACGCGCGTGCGGTATGCGCAGCGATTCGAGATAATGATACGAGTGACTTTAATTTTTGTGGATCTTTTGTAAATTGATTTTATATTTTAAACAGATCAGATCGCTTATCATTATTATTTGTTAGTTAAAAAGATTTATATTTTAAAATCATTTTCGAAACAAACATTTGTGATTATCAAAGCATAAGAGGTGAGAAATAATTTTTGGAAATAAACGTAATGTAATAGTATGTACTACCCTAGTGTGAGAAATCTATTAAATCCTATTCACCAATACAAAAATTGCATATACATCCTTTTCGCAAATAGGATCTTTTCATATTCGGAAAAAGGAATTAATAGGATTTAATAGACTTCTCACACTAGGGTATGATGCCTAAACAGTCAACGAAACTAATATAATAAATAAATGTTCAGGCATATAAAATTGAAAAAAGTGTATGAGACACTCTAAAAACCTCGTCTACAATTTGCTGTTAGAAGTAATCATCTAAATATTATCAAAGATAGACGTTCAAATCATTTTTAAGAAACGAATGTTCGTATTAACATCGTACAAACATTCCAATAATATAATATCTATCGTTTCCGCGGCTTTGTTTAATAGCCAATCATATCCAGTTTCTATATGCTTCACTTCTTCCGGTCATCACACTTTTAGAAAGAATGACTTTAGATTATAACAGTTCAAATTCAAGTGTGTAAAATCATACATGGTACCCTCTTAATATGAAATAGTGAAAATTCACTGTTTTGCAGTGAAAACTCAGCCACTACATGAATTAGTTGCTGAGTTCTCACTGCTTTACAGTGAGATTTCACTGCTTTACAGTGACATTTCCGAAGTTTCACTATTTCAAATTAAGAGAGTAAACATGCAACTACGCCCTCGGATTTGCAGTGAAACAATAATACACCTTAAACTCCTATCGGTAGCTCCCATCAACCCGTCAATCGTCAAATACCTCGTCCAAGACACCCAAAAAAAAGCTCCTACCACCAACACGAGGAAATTATTGGATTAATAAGGCAATTAAAATCCTCCCACCGCGTAGCAGCTCGGAAAATTCGCATCCTTCCCCCGGACTCCCGGCGTCTCGTTCGTTTAATTTTCCCCGGCTATATCCGCTCCGCCTCCGCGGGCTGCTGCTCCTGCGACCTTTCGGCTTTAATTACGCGGGCGCGCGCAAAATTTAGCCGAGGGTGTTTCTAATTAGGAGATCGTTTCCGCGCCGCGCTCCATGCGGCCTTCTACTACCCAAGGACGGCCCCTCGAGGGAGGGAGGAATCCGGAGGTTTTGGTGGCGGAGCTTCGAAGTGGAGGGCTTGTTTTTTGGATTTAGTTTTTTTTGTTGCTTTTTGCGTGTTGTTCGGTGTGAGAGGTGAGTGCATTCTGAGTTCTTGATAAATATGTACGGGTATATTGGCATTTAATAATGGAGTGTTAGTCAAAATTAATTAAATATGGTTCTTTTCTGGATATTTTGTTGTAAAAAGTAAGGAAACGTGAAATAATAAAATGAAAGTATAATAATGCGTTTAGTAACATTTTCAGTTGTTATTGTATTTGTATAATTGAGTACCTATGATAATCAAGGGATATAACTGCATTCTTTTCTACTTCGAGGATAACGTGACAGAAGTTTGAAGAATATTAAAAAATATCATGTAAAATGAAGAAAGTTTTATTACAAATTGTATATTATTTTAATGTATTCGCGGTTTTTACTTTGACATGTTTTACAAAATTTCCGGAATCATCTTGATATCTTAATAAACCAGAAACAAAAGAAATAGTGAAGAAAACGAAAGCAAGTACTCTGTAAAATCTCAAAATTGGATTTAGAAGAGAAGAATCACAGGCGAATGACCAAAGGGATAAAAATAGAATAATATAAAAACTTATCGTAAGTGAATTTATAGTAGTGTAAAATCTTATAGAATCAATAGTTTTGTTGAAAACTTCAAATAAGTGCATGAAACACATAATATACTATGTCATTTGTCTAGTGATAAAGTTCTAAAAAAAGTCCCACGTCAATTGAAAAAATATACTAATTAACGCTTCTGTTACACTAGTTTCATCCGCAACTATCGCGAGTCGCGGCCATCCTAAAACATCCAGTTGGCCATCCGATAGAAAAAAAATTCTATCCGTAAAAGCTACATCCGCTTTTTCAGCACTTTTGCCGAACGCGCGTACCATCGCTTTGATACACCGCTGCATGTGCGATTCAATAAAGAATTATTCTGCAACATATTGGAAATTCCCCTCGAGAAAATGAAATTCGACAAAGAAATATAGGTAGCTGACGAAATTTTTTTTCAAATTTCACGAGATATCATACAAGCCAGTCGAAATATATCACACTAAATGCATCTCTGACCGACGCTTTATCATTTATACGATATTAATTATGTAACTGATAAAGCTTGTACATGATTAACAATGCGATCTATACACGATACACTTATCTACACGAGTTATCAGCCATCGAAGTCTAATCCTCCTAATGCGTTTATCGACTGTATGAGTACATCGCGATCTTTCCATCGGCTGATCAGTAGGAAAAAATATGCGCGTCGTGCGCTGCAAACTACGACGCGGGACGAGATTCTAATTCAACGATAACATCTCCCGAGTGTATTATCATATATGCAGTCGTGCCGCGTGCTATGTCGCACTTAAGGTATAACAGGAAAAAAAGAATACGCGCGACAGCCGTCGAAGCTTTTGTTTTCGCCCCGACACGTGCGCGCCAAATACTCGTGATAATTGGTGGCGCCTCGTTATCTGGATACCATTCGTGTAGATATTTTATTATTGAGAAGGACGGGGTGAAATTCAGCACAATTGCTATTTTTCTTTGTGGGACTCGTCAATGTAGTGTTTTTAGAGTAATTGTTTTGGTGGAAATTTATATTGCGTGACATTTCTATGCATATTTTAATGTAAAATTTAGGTAATTTAAAATACACTCGACGTGTATACTATTATTCGCTATTCTTCTGATCGTACTCTCTAAATTTAAATCAGTGAAAAGTGTGTTAAAGACACATATTCAGCAGTGAATATTAACTTTTTCACTGCAAATTAGTGAATATTCACTACTGAATGAGTGGATTGTTCACTAATTCAGGGTCAGTGACATAGTTTTCATTGCTTCATTTTTAGAGAGAACGCATTTGAATTTGTTTGAAATACTACATCTCCATAGGATCAATCGCATGTTTTCTTTAATCTCATTGAGGATTTTAATAAATTTTAAGGTATTCAATCATAAGAATAGTTACGTCAAGTTAATATATTTATATAAATTTTTTGTGTAAATTGCGGGTTCTATCAATAAGCGCACGCTAATTCCAAAAAGTAGTACAATAATTTTTAAATAATTGACAAAAATTATAACTTTACCTTTCATTTTTATAAAATTATGAAATTCGAATTCGCTCCTGATGAAATATATATTTCTCATATAAATGTCTTTATTATGAAACCCCGATTTATGGAAATCAATAAATCATTCAAATCTTTTTTAAAAAACAGTGCGTACACCTAAGACCTTGTCCTTGACAATTCAACCATCCCCCAAATAGAAATCTTTCCACAAATCATTCAATTTCACCCCAATCTCCCCTACACGAGACGTGCACCTATATACTATCATCTGATATACGCGGCCTCGTATCTCAGCCGCGCTAACCCCTTAATGACTTTGGCGTCGGCCTCGAGCTCCCGTATATCGCGACGAAGATGCGATCATGCTAATGCGCTATATCGAGGGCCGAGGAGGGCGCAGAGTCTTACGCGCATCAGTCGTGCGCATCTCCGGAGTGGCCGGGAGTGATTGGAATTGTATTGAATTAGGCTCAAGGTCGGATTTAAGGGATTGAGGAGGTGAATTATACGATTGGGAGATTGCTCGGGGATTTTTGTGTCGAAATTTGAGGAATGATTAGGGATAGTAAATATGGGACTCGGTGAAACGGTAGTCTTTTATAAATAAATTGCTTGGAAAGAAAGCAAAACTTTTTAAGTAGAACACTACTTTTCGATCTAAAATTTTGGAATGGAAATCTCACTGATTTTGTATTCTTTTCGGAGTTAAGTTTCACTCTAAATATGTGAAAACACAGGTACTGGAATGGGATTCTCAGTCCAAGAATTTTAGAGAATTAATTTTCAATTATGTTTTAATTTAGGAAGAATTGATCAAAATTATTTCTTTTGAATTAGAAAGTAAAGTTTGAATTCACAATGTTTTTCCTTATATAGCGACTTTATCAGAATAATCTTCTTAGTTAAACAGATAATTACTCTAGGACTGATTGGCAAAAATGATTTTGGTGCTGCACTGCTACACGTAATATACAAATATCATCATCTAAAAATCACGTGCTTTATCATAATTATCATGTATTTATCACTTGAATCGTGAGACGTCAATCATGAGTTTATTTTTAAATTATATTTTAAGTACGAAAATTTCCACCAGGAACTGATAAATCTCTAAGATTATGTTGGATCACTTTCAAATTTAATTAATTTCAGATCAAACGTAAATTAAATGATTAGATGAATGTAAATGTCAAATGTATTAATTAAATCAAAGTAATAAACTCACCCGATGAATCGCTCCCTCAGCTTGAGAGTCTCGTGTTTTGGCATGCGTTCCAGTGGCTCGGCCATTTTTCTGCTGTGTTGCCTAAGATGCCTGAAACATTAAACATAAAAAACACTTGAATATAAAAGGTGGAGCTGGTCTAAAAATAAAAGTACGAAAGGGAAGCAGGAAGTATGAATTATTCATTCATAAAAAGTTGCTGGTCGATAGAATTTATAACGCTACTATTCTTATAAGCAACTGACGACTTCCTCTGATAAGGTCACATCTTAAAAAATAATTTCATTTTATTGTGATTTAAAGGTTACCAGTATGATAGTGTACATTAAAAATTACTGTTCTCAAGGCGCTTTTTAGTATTGAGAAATTCAAAGCCATGATAGATAAGCAAATTAACTCGGAAGAAAAACTAATTGTATATATGAAAATATATCATAATATATGCTTACATACGTAACTATATTGTAACATATCGAAATGCGCACCACTCCTATGATAATGGAAGTGGCCTTATTGATCTGAATTTCACGAGTTACGGAAACATAATTCGTGATTACAGACCAATAAGACCACTCCTGTTATCATAGGAGTGGCGCGCATTTCGATATGTTCCAATATGTTAATACACATATCACTATACAACAATAGCGTATTTTTACACCTTATTTTTATACAGAGTGATTGCAACTAACAATAAAGCTAATTTCCAAACTATTAACAATCAAATAAATGTTAACATAAAATGCAATACAAACACGTAAAATTTGACCCACTTATCAAAATAAATAAAACCGTTTTTATCAAACACGCACAAAATACATATTCTCTATCATCGTCAACAAAAAAAAAACTACACTCCCATTACCTTACGAAAACTCTGCTTATCATACCAAGAATAATCGGCTTATCCCCAAAGCAGTCGAAAAAGCCAACGCAATCGTGTCACAAATAGATACCAAACGCTAAAAATACCCGCTTCTCACCCAGGACCGACGCTCGGAATAAACAAAGACGGAGCGCCCGACTAATAACGTAATAATCGCCGAACTAGCAAAAATCGCGCTTGCGCGTATCGCAATCGCGCGCGCCGTTGCGCAAAAAGGCTCGCGAGCGATTTCGATAAAAGTGCGCGGGTCGACAACCGCGCGCTCACGTGGAAAATTCGAAGCGTCGGGGGAGAGACTGGTACAATACCGAGTACGCACTTGCGATACGGGAGAGCCAGTGAAATTTGTCGAAGAGAGGCTGAGATAGAGGATGGTCGAGTGGTGTAGGCCCGTCGGAATTGGGGGGAGTGTGCGATGTAGGCGCGTTTGGTGCGTGACGTAAGTGGTCTATCGGAGTGATCGTAATTTCGGAGGTGGGAGGAGGAAAGCTTCTCTTGTTCATTGTCACCGTTCTTTTTAATTGATTGGGAAGACATTTCTCCGTTGAGATATTCTAATATCTCGCTTTTAGGATTCTTTCTTTGCGAATAGAATATCGGGGGAGATTTAAGTTTTGTGTATTTTTCATTATACAAAGATATTTTATAGCTGTATAATAATTTAAAAAATATTTAAAAGATGACTGCAGTATTCCGATATTGCATTGGAATAACCAATAAATTTGGCATAGTGCGTTTCTTACACATAAGAATTGTACACCTAATTATTCTTCATAATTTAGCATTGGTCAAATATATCTATATATAATTTGACTAATGCTAAATTGTGTACAATAATTACGTGTATAATTCTTATGTGTAAGAAACGCTCTATGCCATGAATTTTGATGAAGAAAATATTAATTACTTATATGCGAAATCAATTTTATCTTAGTGTACTTTATTTAAGATGAAAATATATAACTTATCCTGAACAATAGTTAAAACTTCATTGTTAGAATGAGGTTTTTAAACATTGGCTAATGTTTGATAGAGAATCATGTATTTTTAATGATATTTTAATTTGTATAATTAACGTAATCGCATCATTTGTAATTTAAAAATATCTATAATAGACTCTTGAATATTCAAGACTAGGTTTCCCACATTTAAAAGATTTTGAAATCAACGAAAATTTTATATAGGAAATGAAAATTCAGTAGCCGCTAGCAGAAAGCACGTGTAACCTTGACCGAGTTGAGCAATCAATAATTAGAATATTTCACACCTGCATCTTTCTCGGATCATTTATAGCGTTGGGAACAAAAATTATGGTAAAGAGGTATATATTATATTGATAAATGTATATGATATTCAAAATTAAAAAAAAAAGAATAATAATTAAAGAGCTTTCAAAAGTTTTCGACAATAGACGCAATCTTAAACATCTGTAAATAGATCATTATTTTAATGAATTTTAATTGCAAAAGTGTACGTTTTTTATAGTATGCAACCAATATAAGTTATAAACAAAAATTCTTAATTTCTCAACATGTGCAACGCTTATAGCACACAAACGCATGCGCACATGCAATACCAATGTTTATCGCTATCATTTCAATTCAAAACAATTCAAACAACAACCTTCAATAAAAATAAACAAAATACGCAAAACATACACGCGATCCCGTATGGAAGAAACTCTCAATTTGAGTGTTATTTCGTACCCTCAACTGAATTTTCACATTCTACAAGTCTAAAAACCCACCAAATTTTAGTTGACGGTAAGAAATAACACTCAACTCGAGAGTTACCTTTCACGCGATATATGCCAAAAAATACGCGCAAATTTCTCCCCAAAAGCCAAAAAAAGAACAATCTTAACAAGCGCATTGAGCAGTATACGAACCAGTATAGCAGCAAAAGTAGTACATAAAAAAACCCCCAACCAGCCAACAGCAAACCTCCACAGCAGACTGTACAACGCGCAATAAGCGCAAGAGCAACAATCCGGAAGTGAAGTGCGATCCGTACCTGATCAAGCGCCAAGAAGCCGAAGAAGAAGCCGAAGTAGCGCCGAAGAAGAAGAAGAAGAAGAGGCGTACGGAAGAAGTGCACCAGTAGTCCCTCACGAATGCGAAACGTCGCTTGTGCCGTTGGCGCGGACCTCCGATGTGCAGCCCAGGCTCCTCCGAAGTTGCGGCTGATGCGGCTTGTGCGTGTGTGTGTCGCGACCTACTCCGGGTGACGTCACTTATAAAGCCTCCGCGCGCGCGCCAACGAAAAAGAAAAAAGAGAGAGAGAGAGAGAGAGAGAGTGAGTGAGTGCGCGCGCAGCTTCAGTGTGTGTATTAGGTATCTCTCTCGCTCTTGTTGTTGGATATTCGGGGTCCCCCTGTATATCCCTCCCTTACGATTTTCCGTCTGCGTGGATGTATAATATACTTCCTCCCTCCTACTCTCACTTTCTGCGCCTTTCTTGCTTTCTTTCTCTTGCTCCGGGGGGAATGGGAGCGACAGTGGAAAGTTCGGTTCTCTTTAAATATTGAATTATCGCGCAGCTTGTAAGCTCGTTGTTTGCCCGCGCGCGTATAACGTACTTTGCGGTGTGCGCTGCTTTTTGTTTTTTCAAATGATGGGCGCGAAGAGTCTTTGTATAGGACTGACCGAGAGATAGGCGAGAAAGTTTGAAGTTTGAATGGGTATATGGGTGTCGGTCTGCTTCAAAGCTGAAAAATTTATTTGACGCACAGTGTTGTTAAATATACATCCGCAGTATTTTATTATAGTCAACATTTTTATTTTTTGATAATCAATATAATAATATTATTCACAAAAATAAGAGAACGACAAACATTTTTAATAAAGAATTTTGTTAACATAACAAGAAATTATTATATTTGCACAACTAACTCGAATTGGTAAAATGCTTCGCACAATATTTATGCAATGTAATTTTCCACGCCATGCGTTTCCTTAGAAAGAGTGTACACTCAGGTATATAATTCATTTCGTTTGTGAATTATGATGTACAAGCGCAGTGTCAAGTGGCTTCGGTAATTATGCACGTTTAGACCTGCTCCGCGGCTTGAATTTGCGTGAGTCAATAAAATTTTATCGATTCACGCGGCATCCGTTGAGGCGATTATATATCAATGGTAATACTGCGCTCGCGGCACAAAGCAAAGCGTTTTGACACTGAGAGGATTAAAGGTGTCCAAATTCCCGAAACAAAGAATTTCGCCATTGATCGAATATTTCCATAATTCTTTTGGCTTTCGTAATAACATATAAATTCTAAATCGTATATTAGAGAAAAATACAGATTTTTCGTTAATACCGTCACGGACCCAGTTCCTGATCAGCTAAGAGCAATTCCTGATCAGCTCTTACTTCCATAAAAACCAATTACAATTAAACTTTTTAGACTTTGAACAAGAAAATCTAAATAGTAGATAGTCATATCTGCAATCTTCAAAAAAGTTTTTGCAGCAACAAGTTTAAAGTTATATTTTATGTAAGAAAATGATCAGGAATTGGGTCTTGATCAGGAACTGGATCCGTAAGGGTATAGTTAATTCGTATTGATAGTTGTATAGTTTTCTTCGCAACCCTTTAAAATTTGTATGACATCTTTAAAATTAAAAAAGATATAAGCAAAACTTGTGAAAACGACGTGCAACCACTCATGGGACCTTTAAATAATAGATGTTACGTTACTAACATTAGTTTTATGTGTAAAATATAAAAAGAAATCGTTTTGTACTTAAAAAAGAAAACTAAATCACAAGTCTCATCCTCAATATTAATAATATTTTAGTTTATAATAATTTGATAACAATTAAAATTACAATAATGAATAATAATTAATTAAATAAACGACAGGAATACCGTTCAAAAAATAAATTGTACTCCCACTTATGATGCTTATCGAAAATATCGCAAACAACTATTATCCCCGATAAAAATCCTAGTCACACAGCTAATCAATATGCAGATACGATCCAATCACTTATAAAAGATCTACAATCTCCCTCTTACATCAAGCTCCAAGAAAAACAGCGCCAGCTCGACAAAACAAAAGGAACGAAACATAATTGTATCGCCGACGATTCGCAGGTTTTCCTCGTAGCTCTTCACTGTCCTCTCCTAAACCGGCATCATTCCTCTACCAACCAACCAACCTCGTCCACGACAACGACAAAAAATATCAGAGCGAATCCTCCATTTGGATGCTCCCCTCCTACACATCCTTGTACAGAAAAGCGTCGCGCGTTCGAGTTCAAACGCGTCGAGAGCGAGAAAAGCCGCACGAGACGAATGCACCGCACGTGCTCGCGAGTGCATAGGTGTGTATATATATACATAATGCGTCTCTCTCTCTCTCTCTTATTTCACTTTTGCCGTGGCGGCGACGCACCTCAGCACGTGCCACGAGAACCGTCATCGCGCAACTTTTATCGTTTCCGAGCTGTGCTCTCGAGCCCGCGGCACTTACTTCTCCCGTGCGGCGCGAGCTTTAATGGAAAGGAAAAGCAATACATTTTCTTGGATGAAGCGGGAGAGAGAGGGTGCGAGAGTGCACGTTTAATGCACTCGAGGTGTCTGGGATGAAACAATGGGTTCAATGGGGAATGACGGATGTGTACGAGAGCTTTTTGAGGGAAGCTTTTGATTGCGGGTCGGTTGAGTGTTTTCGGGGGGTTTGGGAGGTAAGGATTTTTGAGATTGTGGGGATACGTATTTGAAGTTTTATCGATGGTAATTATTTTGATGATATATCTATATAATTACAAAAATATTAGGGAAATTCTTTGTTGAGGTAAAAAGAAGTAAGCGAAAGTGAATTCACTTAAATATTTTATGTTAAAAATATTTAAAAGTATTTTATTTTCGTTTCTTATAAGGGCTTTTGTATAAATAAAACACAAGCAAAATTAGGCCCTTCGAAAATGTATTGATAATAGTTAGCACTGGTGTTTGGGTCCTAACTATCATAAGCAAAACAAATGAATGGACTATTCATCATTATGATAGGCGTTTTCCCGACAACAGAGTTTTGAGAACTGCGTTTGCTATGTTCTTATCTAACCTATTACAAACGTATATATCTGACTTAGTCATCCATATCCTGTTCCATGGATCCGTGCTGTCGGAAAAACGCCAAATGTGTCATCGTCATCCGAACTTGAATTACTTGTTTAAATTTTCATTCGTTATAAAAACTGCTCATTAATTATCATAATTAATCCGCATAAGAAATAAAAAATTCCCGACGAAAAATATGATTTGGGTTCTATAGATAATCATTCATGTGCAGTATGGTCAAGTAATTTGATATCAAATCAGTATCATTCAAGAAGTAAGACTCATTACATATGATGGAATAGAAATATTAAACAATTAAACTATTATTAAAGAAAATTACTTTCCGGACTTTTTGGTAGAGAAAATTGGGCTTATAATCCGCTAGCTGTGTAAGGCAGTATTGTTCGTATATGCAATGAAACGAAATGAAAAAAAATCCCACTTTTACAATGTACAATAATAATTATACAAAATTTTGATTATCCATTTGTATCACCTTTTATAGCTTTACATAAATACATCATCCATTCTTAGAATTATAATTACTTTTAGACGCATGTATTGTTTATTATGTTAACATCCTTGAAGTTCATGTCTGACGGAAGAAGTAAAATTTATAAAACTAAACATAGTATGTAATTCTTGATCATTAATGTAAATTGAGGACATGATTGATTTCCGCAAACGCAATAATTATCTACATGCTATTTCAAACTCGTAAAAATCGCATTAATGTTTCCATGCGACGAGCCATATTTAGACGTTGTTATATTCCGTGGAAATTTATGTTTAAGGCGATATGAAAATTTCCAACACCATACATTGATAAGATAACATTCTCATTTCGACTTTAAATCAAGCCATTAATTCAAATTTTATGTCTCGGAGGATTATTAAACTGGCGCAACTTGATTTGATAAAAAAAGCAATGATTTCATACATTGTATCAATATAACTATTCGCGGATATCTCTTAAAATAAGCATTGCTATGAGCTTTTTTTGCTCAACGATTTTAACTTCCTGAAATAAAAAACTTTGTAACAATAACATAAAATTTGGAAACCACCCTCAACTCTCAAACACGTTCGCATTTTTCACTGCAATTTCGCAAATATATTCGATATATAATCTATACTTAAAAGTAATTAGATTTAATAGCGATTCAATAATATTGAAAACTCGAGCAAAAAGTTTCACGCTATAAATGTACAAAAACCGTGCATAGTATATGATTTAAATATTATTTGAAGACATAATTTCCGTTAAACTTTATGTTCTATTTTGAGAAAGTATTTTGCAAAAGCATTTAACACCCCTTCTATAATTAACAATTATTCACGCTTCAATTTATATCTTTGCCGATTATCCAGCATCGGTACAACGCAGATTCGCAAAGCTCACGAAAGCCGCATCTCTCCCACCAATATTCATCATCGCCTTACAAAAGTACCGATCGATCTACAACACGCCTACACCCACATCCACACAAAGTGCATCCCGCGTGCACGCGCGCCACAAAAATGGAAAAGTTCCGAGACGCCGCGTCGCTCCGCCGTGAAATTAACGCGTTCGCAGGGCAAACAACGAAAAGTAAAATATCACCAGCCGATCGTGTATACTCGCGTTATCGGCTTAAATATACACCGCGCGCATGAGAGCGAGAGGTGCACGCGGGCCGGAAAAACGTGCGCGAGCCTCCCGGCGATCACGTGACCGTCAGCCGAGAGTCAGATAACGCGTGAAGGCGGTTACCGATGTTTGACGTCTACACGTGCTATAATATAGCGTGGATCTATTTTATTATTTCCAGGCTTTCCTGGAGACGCCGAGATTGTAAAGACGACGGCCAGGTGTTTTCCGTTTGTGTTGGATGGCCGAGCGAGACTTACGTAATGGTCTTGGGTGTGAGCAGAAGATTGGAGGGTGTTTCGAGGATGTGGGTATAGCTGGAGAAGGCATGGGTTTATTATTTATAGATGGAAAGTTTTTTAATTAGAGTGCGTGCACGGGGTGTAAGCGGATAATGGAATTATCGTATCTTTTATTAGAATGGCGATAACGGTGTGTGTGTGTGTGTGTGGGTGTACTCGGGCTTCCTTTTATGTAATTGTAATTTCACGTGACATATGCGATCGATTAGATGGGGGATTAATCTCGGGATTTTGTTTGAATGGAATCTGATAGTGAGTGATTGTGTAGAATGAAGCGTGAAGTTGGCAACTAAAATACCTGGTTGGAAATACGCGAAATTACAAAATAGTTCGCGAGCGTCAGAAATTGATCGATACAAATTAAACTTGTTTCGGAAACTGTAGTGACTATGGTTATGATGAAATTAAAATTAAATTAATCAAAGTCTGTGATAAATTATTTTTAACCATCTTATTAACCGGGTACCCGCTGGTTCCAATTATTTTTCCCTTACCGATTCTTTTGAATGTATGCTTTTTGGAAAAAAAAAAGATTAAATATTATTATTGTTTACAATCAACTAGAAGACTAAATACCTGATCTACGTTTTCTACAAAATTTCCAAATTTATGTCAACTGAAACGCTAAGAATGATATACTATGCTTTGTTCCACAGTGTCATCAGTTACGGTATAATAGCGTGGGGAGGATCATATAAAAACAATGTTGATCTATTATTAAGAGTACAAAATAGACTAATTAAAATAATAAATAAAAAAAAATTCATTAAAGAAAATCCTATGAATTTACCTCAATTATTTGCCTACGAATCACTGTGTTATAATTATAACTCCCTTAAGGAGATCAACATCGAATCCAACAGTATAACAAGAAAGAAAAGTATACAGATTCCTAAAATGTCCACAGCCATTAGTAACAAAAACAGCTACATATTTTCCATTAAATTGTACAATAATCTACCGAATGATCTAAAAACTTTCAATATCCAACAAAAAGCTGCTAAATGTAAACTAAAGCAATGGATCAGAACGAACATACTAATGTAATAAGCAAGTGGACAATAATATGTCCTCGCATTAAATATCTCCAAAATGTGATATTAATATAAGTAAATATAGTAAATATTTCTTATACGTGAAGATTACTGTCTTTGACATAGTATAAAGGCAGTACTATTAGATTTTTAAGCTTAGTATGTAAGTCTTAGTAACTAAGTTCTATTATGTACCAGACCTGCGAACAGTTAATTATATTTAACTCTGTAGGATTACAATGTATAATTATATATATATGTAATAATTGTCTGGTTAAGAAGAATAAAGAAGAATAAAGAACTAAACATCTTTTTATAATCCAATCATTATATTTATTTTATATTGTATAATTTATTTAAAAATGATATTTTAGGGACGCAGGTACCCACGGTATTAATTTTGGACATGTGAACTTTAATATAAAAATTTTCTTGATTCCGGGCCTCTAATAAAGTTCACAGCATATTTCGCCAGTATGATAATTGAATTGGACGGATCGGGGTGATTTTTAGAATAATTTTCACACGACAAGAGCTAGAATTTATTGAAAATTTATATTAATATAGAAAGAAATAATTCAACATTGAAAAAAAGAGAGAAAGCCAGAGAAAATAAAACGTTACTTTATTCTTATTCCCGCAAAATGCGGGAATAAAGTAACTTAGAAGGAATAAAGTAAATTTGAGAACATATAGTAAATTTGTGGGTGTGAAGTAAATTTCCGGGAAATAAAGTGAATTTCCGGGAAATAAAGTATAAGAGGAAATCATATCCCATTTTCGTCCCTCATTTCAGGTCAATAAAGTGGTCACTACAGTTAAGTCCAGAATAAAATGTTATAATCACGTAATTTTCCCAATTATCGATTCGGATAACAATTTCAGTGTTCTGTGTTCTTCTATATATTTTCTTGCTTAAAATTTGATTCTCAAGCGCATTTTCTTTTGAAAATACGAATCCTGACAATACATTTAAGTGCCCATGTTTTTCGGCGAATAAACTAGGTCTGACGCATCCCCTTAATAATAGTAATTCATCTGTCCACATGATTTATACTAAATTTTAACGATTTCACAAAAGAATGAGTACAGGCACTTTCGCCCAAATGTTTAACTACCACAAAGCCAAATCAAACACAAATCCGCCGCGGCGCGAATGACGCAAAGCGATCAAACAGCTCTTTCCGCCGATTATATTTTTCGACTCGCGTGCCACTCAACGCGATAAACCCGCTCACTCCACGCTATTTGCATTACGCACGAAGCATCGGAGATTAGCGCGCTCGCGCGACGCCCGATCGCAAAGCGAGATTCGCGCAATATCGTCTCGAGTGCGTGCTGCATCGGCGTCGTAAATCTTGGCCCGCGCTGGTAGCGCCGATATCAAACGCGAATCGTGATGAGATAGGACGCGGGGCCCTGACGGAAAACGTACCATCGGAGATTCGCGTGTGTGAGATATTGGAAGGAGCAAAAATTAGCGCGACTCGTCACTCCGTAAACTCCGTGGGTAAACAGCGGGAGCCCATTGTAAACGACGCTCGTACGCTTTTAGATTCGAATTGCGTATTGTGCTTTTGCGGATTGTCGGAGGCACTACGCGCTCGCGTCTTTTCTTGATTGGCGTGTGAGATAAGCTGATGTTGCTTGATTAGTTTTGCGCGTATGTGTATTGCGCCTTTTGGGATTTCTTTGAGGAATTATATAATGGAATTTTGTCGAAAGATGACCTAAAATGTTAATCTTGTTTTAATTTGTGTCGAATTCTCAGAGGTGTGATTTTAATTATTCGATCCAGAAAGTAAGATAGTTTAAATGTAACGATTCAATTAGAAAGATATGATAATCGCTCTTTAAATCATCACTTCAATTCACGTGTACGCATATACATGTGTTTCAATAAGAAAAAAACAATTATCATTCGTTCTTACGCCATTTAGTATCTTCTGATTGATCATGATTAAACAATATTCTCTGAATAATATATGCATAATTTGAAAATGTTTACACGAGTTGTTTTGCATATCACCTTGAAAAAGCGCGTCTCAAAACGTCTTATTTAATTAGCGTTATATTTCACACGCGAGTGCACACAGCTTCAACGAAAATCCGTTGCTGAAAGACGACTGAACGCTTACAAAGCTTCCTTTCAATATTTACAGTGCAGGATTTAACAACCGAAGCTTTACATTTCGTAAAGCGTGTTTGCCGATGATTTCCGCACGGTCAAATTTTCAATATGTGCCGAACAGTTGCATGTTGCATGGAAAATTTTTACATCGAAATTCTTTTTTCACTCTTGCGAATCACGTATTAACATTTTTGCTTTTGAAATGTGCTTTTATGATTTATTTCATACTTCGCGATGCGCTTTTATGTGAAAAATATAGATTTCGATGTTTAGTGAAGAAAAATGGAAAAATGCAATATTTCAAAGTCCTGTCGATGGGAATAAAAAAACTATTCCTGCAAAATTCCACCGATATTTCAAAAAAGAATTTTAAAAAATGCCATATAAATGCCATTTCCTATATGTAGGAAAAAGTATATTTTATTTTAGAATTATTATCGCATTTCAATAAATACACCCTAGAATCAAATAAAGCTTTTCTATGATTATTAATACAAATTCAAATAATTATATTTACATTGAAAAGAACAATGTGAGGCCGATTTAAAAAAAATGTTATATCTACGCTACCTATATTTTGTTATTTTTCAACGTAAACTATTACTTAAACTGCTAACAATAGCAGCACTCATAGGATTTAAGAAACTTAAAAAATTGAAAAAAAAACTCTGACAGATTATTATAGAAAAATCAATATTTTTGAGTATATCAATATACATACTATATTTGCAACATATTTTCTAAAGGATTCAGACGCCTGCAACATTTTACAGTTTTAAAATATAAATCTTTAAAGTTTATCACATTTAGAGCAAATTTTATGAAAATTCATTTTTGTTATTGTCAAATTGGCTATCGTCATTGAAGATCATTACGACGACTCTTACGAAGACTAGTTACGAAGACTAGTACATTTCAAACTGCCACGAAGACTAGCACTTATTATTAGCACAAACCTATAGCATATGTAAAATTAAGTTGTACCGATAAACTCTCGGCGAATCGGGTCGATTCTTTTTTTATCGGGAGCGGGTCGGGCACTAGACCCTTTTACTAGTCTTCGTGGGAAAATTGCGAAATGTGCTACTCTTCATGGCAAACGCCACAAAAGTGCTAATCTTCGTAAGAGCCATCGATTAAAAGTAAACATATGACAATTTTGCTATGCTCTTTAATATATAAACACTCGATGATCTCCTTTGGAACGAATAATTTCGATATCTTTAAAATTTTTAAATTATATTTGTACGTCCGTTAATAAACATGAAGAATACTTATTTATTTCCACAATGTATCTACTTATACACTGAGAAAAAGAATTCCTGACAAATTTTTAATTCTTTACTCATCTAAAGTTAAATAACCCCTTAAATACCCACCTAAAGTAAAATGATCTCTTAATAGTACATTGTACAAGAAGGGGAGAAAATGAGCTATTTCTAGCGAGAGTGAGGTGTTCAACCAACCATAATGGCCACTTTATTGACCTGAATAGCGGGACAAAAGTAGCATATGATTTCCGCAAATCTACTTTTTTCGTGCACATGAATTTTTTTCTTTATTTCTCGCAAATGCTTTCTCTCTTATTTTTCAATTTTGAGCTATTTATTTCTCTTTCCGTGGGTCCCACTCTTCAAATCAATAAAATGTCCACAGTTAAGTCGGAAATTTATTTCCGATTTTATGTGCAACACGGGAATAAAGTCGACTATTCCCCGCTAAACCGGGGAATAAAAGTCATTTTTCCTCGCTAAACCGGGGAAAAAAGTAATTTTTCCCCGCTTCGTTTTTTTCCCACTAAATTGACATTTTCTCACACTTTTTACAAACACACTCTAAATGCGCGATTTTCTACGCTACTTTTAGGCGTGACAAAGGGCTCATTTCATGCCTGCGTTGGGAAAAAATAATTGAATCGTCATCAGAATCAAAAATTAACAAAATTACCAGATTTTTCTAATTTTCGATTCCGATGAAAATTCAAGTGTTATTCGATACGTGTGATACGTGTTCGTAATTCAAGTGCTCTTTATTTTCTGAAAATAAGACTATCCTAAAAAGGAAATTCAATTCTATAGTGTATATCTAAATAAATTCGAAACTTTTGCATATAGGTAATACATACATATATATATATATATATATATATATATATATATATATATATATATATATATATATATATATATATATATATATATGTGTGTGTGTGTGTGTGTGTGTATGTATGTATATGTGCAATAGTTTCGAATTTATTGAGATGTACACTATAGATTGAATTTCTTTTTTAAAATAGTCTTATTTTTATATATATGCATATGTAGCGAGTAAACTACACGACTAGACCTGATACATCCTCTTCAAGTTCAACATTATTATCCCACCTTCGCCAACAGTTCAATCCCCCAAACTGTGCTCGACCCTCTGAAACAGCTTCCCATATCGGCAAAAACGGGAGCAAACCTAGGTTAAAAAAATCATTTTTTACAAGTCCAGGAAACTCTTTTCGCTATAAATACTTAGTAATATCTTAAATGTTACCGTTCTAAACTCTCATAATCTTGATCCTACTCATCAAAATGCATCCCTATTTTCCATACCACATATATTAAAGTAACTCAGTTCGCCTCCCAATTCTATCCGACACAAAGAACAAAAATTTCGCCTCACCGAAAAAACCCAACTCTACCAAAAAAGTGCTTCCCTCGATACGCGATCCACGCCAAAAAAAAATTAAACATCCATCGTAAATGCAAAAAATATCCTCTTTTTCGGTTCGACCCACGGGCCGAGGCGATTCGAAAGGTAATATAAGGTAATAGAGCCTCCTTATCGTCCGGCGCAGCCATCGCCGAGCCATCGCGCAAGCACATCGCGAATCTCGATCTGCGCACGCGTCACGATGGCCGGCAAAATTTTCCGAGCCCCGGCGGCGGCTGCACATCGGCGCTCCCGTGACCGCGGGCACGTGGACCGCAGCAGGCGCTCGGCCGGCTGACTCGCGCACGTGATCGACTACTAAACGAGACGCGGAATGCTATATATGTGTGTGTGTGTGTGTGTGTGCGAGAAGCGGGCCGCTCTTAATTTAGACGATTATTGGGTGTGTGTCGTATGATGGTGATTTACTTTTTTTCTTTATTGATTTGTTTTTCGTGTTCTTTTTCCTTTCTAGATGGGTAGGCGCTTATGTGGTTAGACGATGTTAGAGGCAATGATGGGGAGATATATGTAGTAGGTTTTACAAGGAGTTTTGGAGTTTTTAGTAGAGAGCGTGGTAGTTTTGTTACACTGTTGAAACACGAAAAGATACTATAAATTTTCTGTATTCTAAATAGTGATATTTTCATAAAGGCTTCGAGTGGCTCAATTGTGACTCTCTTAAAGTTAAATTTCACTCGGAGCGAGAATATAAGCGAGGTACTTCAGGCCTTTCAAGTAAAAATATCACCGTTCAAAATTTAGGGAATATAACTATAGTAAAATTTTATAAAAATTGCAGTGAACTTTCGTAAAGATCACGGAAATATTTCCTAATGATTATACCCTGGTAGAAATCTAAACTGGTTTCTAATCAGATATTAGCTAGATTTTCTAAATCTGCTTTAATTCTGGTTAAGAAATTAGCTAGAAATCAGTTGAAACCGACATGCTTTTTAGATAATTTCTAACTAGATTCTGCTTAATATTCTAGTTAATATAAAATTGATAAACTGAGTAATTTATGTATTAATTAATAATGGAAATAATAACAGTTTTCTAATAATCAAATACGCAATTCTAATCATACTACATTAAGTATTTTACTAAATTAAAGTTAAAAATGTACCTTAAATGTCTAGTAGTAATGCAGGTTAGGTTATTTGTTTACATAACGACGCGTGCATTTAAAAAGTATTATTTATACAAAAAGTACCAAAGCCCTAAGTAAAATTTAAGTGTCTTTATTAAATTTATGTTATAAATAATAGAATGCATGTAGTCACATAATTATTGTTATTTTAAAAATAACAATAAAAACAGAATAATGTAAGTTATAACGAAATTTGGAGAATTGGTAAACAAATATTTGTAGTTTTACAATAAAGTTTTATTACAAAATTTTTGTTGACTATGTTGTGATTGACTAATTTTCGGAAAGGGAATTATTAGTTATCAAATACTTTTTTTTAGTATTACATATACATCTTTCTATAATCTTGTAAGGTGTTATTTGTTGATAAAAATACTTATTTTGGCGTCATACTATATTGAACATTCAATAAAGTATAATAATGTATATTTTTAAAAACTAATAACTATTCAAAACAAAATATAAATAGGTTAGCTTTGCAAACAAAATACGTTCTTGCTTAAAGCATAGTCTTAAGCAGATTCTAGCCAGACATTAGCTATAATTTGACTTACTAATAGCTTATTAATCTGGCTAATAATTAATAAGCTAACAGCCATTCTAGCTAACTTTTTACCAAGGTAGTAATATTGCATAAAGATTTCAATAAAATTTAGTTTATATGTACAGTAAAACTTGCTAGAAAGTATATTCAGCTTTGTGTTTTGGCAATCTGCAACCAAATTACTACAGCTTCTGATAAAAAAAATCGGTAACTATTTTCAAAATCTATTCCATCTCTTCTCCCCGTGATACAAGATACATTTGTGCCGCCGAATGATGAATCTATTGATAATACGTATTTGCTACCGATGAGTCAATACAAAAAGGGCATAATCTCTAACGCTTTATACCTGCGCGTGTCTACTTAATCATTACGAACGCAAAAACAAAGCCCATGCGCTATCGTGCAGTATACCAACAACGACACAAACAACCAAATACTACACAAAGAAATATATATATACCAGATGAAGAAACAAAGCTTCGAAACTTGTTACTTTATTTTACACGAGCACTGTACAACGAGTTTTCCCACGGGCTGCAGTTTCTTCCTTTCTTTCTCGCGGCATTGACTGGCGTCGCGCGCGACCCGTCAATCCCGTCCCCCCCGATCTTTGGTACTCCACTGGCCTATTTGCAATGTTTTTAATGAGCGGTAGAAGATGAAGGAGAAGAAGGAGAGTGGGTGGGGAGGGCGGCAGATGCGCTCTATATAAATCACGTGCGTGCCGCATGCCAATGTTGGCGTATAATTGTTTAGTTGTACAATGCGGTCTATTGTTGGATTGCGAGCGAGTCGTGCTTGCCCTTGCGGAGTATTAGAAGCTTCTTGCGAGACGGTATTAGAGTGTTTTTTGTTTATTAATTTCGATGATGGCCGGTTTTGCGATTGAGTTCTATGCGATCGATTTTTATAGTGCAGGATTAAATGGGGATGTTGATTTATTAGATGATGGTAGAGACCCTTTGATTAGGGGTAGGAGTAAAGTATCTCAGGCAAATTGGAATTAGTTTTAGATTGAAATGAAAGATATACATAGCTTGTTTTCGTTACTTTGAACGGTATGAGATCTCGGAAACTTTCGAAGTGCTATATCTTCCTTTATTTGTTAATGCTTTGAACCAATGACAGGACTGTATAAGGTTTGATTATTACTTATTATTTTTCAGTTTTCAGTAAACCTTTTTACAGCTCTGTAATTTTTCAATTTCCTGAGAAGCAACGTTAAAAGAATAAAATCGTTTCACTGATAAACATATGAACAATTCTATGGATTCCTGGCGTAACGATATAAGTCCACATCTTTTGATAATTGAGTTATGAACGATTTTAGTATCCTTCCATAGTATATTTTCAGATAAAAATGCAATAAGCAGGAAAGTGTTAAAATAAGTGACCATATATACTATGTATGATTTTCTTAAACTTTAGTTTAAATGAAAAATAAAAACTTTAAGCCTTAATATCTCAAAATCATAAAAAGTGGACTTATGTTCCCTTTAACCCACATAATTGGAATCCAGATGCGCAACTGTATTTTAGTTGCTGGAAAACTGATTATAGCTTCAAGATATTTGGAATAGTAGTGTATAGATAATTAGCAAGTCTATTTAAAATATATTCAACATTCAAAAGAATTTGAATAAAATATTGGTACAAAGCTTCTAAATGATTAAAGATTTATCGTATAATGTGTGATCAATTTCTTTCAAATAAACTATTATTGTCAAAATGTTTGTCAAAAAATGAACTTTTAAATATAAGAAATTCAAACGATAGATTCTGTTAATTAATGTTAACCTTTAAAAGCTAGGACACGTATGTTTCGGACCTCATAAAAGATCTATAGTTAATAAAAAAAGTTTTTTTTAAATATGTCAATGCTTTGCTTGGATGGAAAATTATCTTATGATACCGGTAGAATAAAAAAAAATAACTCATATGCCTGCCTCAAAATTAAAAATTTCGATGGCATAACAGCAAAGCAATGCGTATGCGTTCCAGAATTTTTCATAAAAATACAAAAAAAACATTTATATGGATATTTGTATAAGAATACTTAAACTAATGATCTACTAAGTTAGTTACTCAATTTTAATTAATTTAAACCAGGAGGGCTTATAGTTGTCTATAAAGGCCACCTCTATAAATCATAATTATAGCTTAGTTTTACTTTAATAAACTGTAGGAATCTAAGTTTGAGACCATTCTAAGGATAATTTAGTGCAAAGAAATTTCGCGATTTTATGATACTATAAGACTTAAACGATTAATGCGTGTTCCGGAGCTTTTGTACAAGCACACTATCTCGTATTGTAGACACAAGAGCTAGATGATACATTAATTAAAGCAAATTTGGCGAACAGGCCTAGATCTAGCTTATAGATTTCACAATTTAATAGAGATGCTTAATAGCTATTATATAGGCCGTCCTCATAATTTAATAGCTGTTGTTATGATTGGTAGAAGTTTAAATGAAAAGTGTATAATAATTTTCGTCATGTCAAATAATTGCGACAACAAGATTGTTTAGTTTTTTAATTGCTATATAGATATATTGCTATAGATATATATTTATTTATTTATTTATTTATTTATTTATTTTTATAAATATTTCATTTTGAAAAAATCATTAGTGTAGTAAATAAATTATAATCGACTGAATTGGTAATGAAAGGATTATGGTTAAAAGAAACTTTTAAAATCTTCAAAAAAATGTCTTTGTCCTGTCCAAACATAATAATATACCAAAATCATATTAAAATAAAATTAAAAAAAAATTTATTTATATTTTATTTAGAATGATTATTTTTTCCTCGTAGTAACCTTGCTCATAAGTAGTTCAAACCCAAATATAACTATCAATGTTTATTTACAGAACATAAGTAACGACAAACTTTAAAAATAACCGATTAGGTCAATCATCGAAACTTCGTTAATTCATTTTTAATTCCTACAACGTCGTCATAAGAGCCAATAAGTAAACGCCGAGGAGGAAACGAAACTGCGCATTTCGCACGGTGTCAATGAACCGGCCAATCGAGCTGAAAATTCTCGCTGTTTTCCTGCTGCTTCTTTTTGGGTCGTATCTCCTTTCGCGAGGCTTTTGACTTTTCGTCTGTGATGTCGTAAAAGTGAATGGATTTATTTCTGGTGGTCATTATATATACAACAATGATCGAACTGGTCGGACACGTATGCTCGTATCGTCCTGAGAACTGTTCATCTTGCGCGTGATTCAATTAATGGAATATTCCTGCCGAGTTGGGCCAATGGCCCAATAACAGCGATTGTTTTTTTGTTCCTTTTTGGATGCTCTCCCCTGCTTGATTTCGTTCTTTCCGAGACGAGAAGTGTAAATTAAAGGATGACTTAAGAATGTGTTTGCTTAAATTTATTTTGTCAAAGATTTTTAAATTTCTTTTCTTTTTTACTATTATGGAGAGGCAAGGTAAAATTGTTGATTTGCTATCATAATAGAGAAATTGTGTTTTATCCGTGAATTTTGATTTTATTTTATTGTAATACCTATATACGAGTTATAGTTAAATAGATAAAAAATATTCCTTACGTCGGACCCAATGAGTAACAATATTCCAAAATTTGTTATAGTTTTGTATAGCTACTACTGAGGAGTGAAAAATTTGTTATGTATATTCATATACTTTCATTGTAAAAAGAAATTCTATTTTTCTGCTAAAGATCAACTAATTTACTTATTTTGCTATGGAAGAAAGATAAATCTTGTACAGAACAAGCATATCATACTTATGCACCTTTGTTTTTAAATAATGCATAGAATAGTAATCAATTTTAGATAATTAATTGATTGATTACTTATAATTTTTATAATAAAACAGCTTATCCATTACTTATTTTATTTATATTTATTTATTAATATTCTTCAAGGTACAAAAGTATAATAATACCTTATTATAAGGTCAACAATAATAGAACTAAATAAGAAAAAAAGAACTTTTTATAATAAAAGCATAAGCAAATAAATTACATTTTTTAAAGAACTCATCCTATTAAACTAAATACATCTAAATAAAAATAAGATAGGTATTTAAAAATTTTGACAAAAAAATTCGCAGTCGGTAGGACTCGAACCTACGCTCCCAGAGGGAATCTGATTTCTAGTCAGACGCCTTAACCACTCGGCCACGACTGCTCGATGGCTCACCTTGATGTAGTGCCGCTACGCTACATACGCTCGAACCACTGTGCGCCGCTCGATCGGTAAAGCAGATGCGAATTTTACGCTTCATTCCCAAACACGATCTCGAATCGCCAGCTGTATAATTTGCATTGCGCAACGGCGTGGTGCTCCGCTTTCTTTTTCGATGTATAATTATAATATTACCGTATTTTCCTAATCTTTAGCGGCTGCTGAGCATAACAGCAGTCGTGGCCGAGTGGTTAAGGCGTCTGACTAGAAATCAGATTCCCTCTGGGAGCGTAGGTTCGAGTCCTACCGACTGCGGATTTTTTTGCAATTTTGGTGAAATTGTTAATGAGTTGTTATGGAATTAAGAGTTCTCCTTATGATTCTTTTTCTGCGATATTAAAGAGACGCCAATCTGCTTTACTTGCAATTAATTTTATTATTTTAATAGTATTATCAACTCTTCTTTGTTATTAATTTAATGATATACTAAGAAATTAGAGCATTAAAATGGTAATTAGTGTAGCCTGATCTAATTCTGATAGGATGAGTTAACGCTGATTAGTTACAGTTCTGATTAGAATACTTACAAGGCTCAGATCAGACACCACTTTACAGCTTCTTTAATTTTTCATGCATTAATTTGAATTTTATCGGACCTATAAGTAATTTATGTAAAATATTATTTGAGAAGTGTCTGAACAAAACTGGATAATTCCACTTTGTTTTCAAGGCAATGTTGAACGATCGACAATTTTTTTATGAATCATCTCATTTTTATTACAATAAAAAAATATTGATGCTTTCTTTATTAAAAACAAAAAAAATATATATATACACCGAATATTTAGAAGCTCCTCTTTTTCTAAGTCTGTTAAAAAGAAACAACCGATTACAACGTATGAAAACTGTAGAATCAAATTGAATGAAATGGAATTATTCGATTTTGTTCGACAACTTTTCATTTATTTGTTTACTGACTAAAAGATGAACAACAAAATTTCAGTAATATGATATAGGTAATGATGATATCCAGTCATTAATTTAGATTTAAAGGAAATTATCACAGCCAGTCTAATATATAGTAAAGAAAAAATTAAATGAATAAACTAAAAATAAAATGTATATTTTTACTAATTTCATTAATACAGTCAAAGTAGAAAAGAATATGCAATTTGCGTATTGAAGGATATTGTAAGGAAACAGGGTTAATAATAAAAGACAGTTTCGATTTAAAGTGTTCTATTAAAATTCACTCAGAACACGTTTGATTACATCAACGATCGACGGATTCATAAATAGATCCACTCCACAATATTCATTAACATAACTTTTTAGTGGGATTAAATGAGAAAATTTTCTTCTTGCTCTTATTTGCAGTACGTATGATTATGCGCATCATTTACGATTACGATTAATCTCTCTTTCTAAATTTTGCGTTACCAATCTGTCTCTATATGTTCCATGTCTTCCGTTACTTTTACTTTATTTATTTCTCCTTCTGAGCACATTGCTCCTCGAAACTGCCGTCAATTCGTCGTGTAAGAGAAATATATATTTACGCTCGCTCGCGCATAGTCGAAAAAATTCGAAGGAAAAAACACATAGCAAACATCAATTATTTTTATTTTTATTTTTTTTTCATCATATATTTATATATATACTCGACGCGCACTCGCACATCCGCGTTCTCGTTTTTTTTTCCTCTTTTCCTCGATAATTACGCCTGTTCATTCATATTTTTTTGTTCATTTATTACTCTTATCTAACTCGCTTTGATCCGCGCGCGCGCTTCTAATATTTCGACACGCACCCATGTCGATTATAAATCAACGATCGCGCGATGTGCGACGCGCTCGTGGCGAATATCGACTTGGCTTCCGTATTTATTTTTCTTCTGCTGTTCATTCAGTTTATTATAATGACGTACACACACATCTTTCGTTTCTTCCTTTTTCTTTATGATACAGTTATATTTATTTTATTCTTTTTTTTTTGTTATCCACATCTATATAATGTATGTCGCCGCGGAGCACCGTGCGATCGTCTCCAAAGTCGCCGAATTTTTCTTCCGATCGTACTAATTATATCGTATATTGTAATTCTGTCCTCGCGAATTCTTAGTTTAATCTGTATTTCTTTACTTTTTTTTTGTTTTTTTTTTCTCTTTCAGCTAACGTACCTCTCTTTATTTGCTCTGGCGGATACTTGTTTTTTAAGAAAAATATAATACTTTTGCGGAATCGTTCTTTTTTTCTTCTTTCTCGTATCAATGAATATACATATGCGTCAACTTCGTATATATGTACAAGTATCGGATAATGACCACTTAACTCGACTAAAACTATAAACGTATATCGTAGCGATAACTCACTTAAATTCACTTCGTGTGAGAAAACAAATGTCTTTGCGGCTGTGCTTTTGAATATTTTTACAAGTAGGTATAGTATTTTTGGCAATTCTTTTAGTTTAACACCACACATTCCACAAAAACTAATAGGTACAATGTTTTAAAGAAAAAAAATTAGGTTCAGACTGACATGAAATTAGAGATACACTGAAATACGAAGAATTTTCCCAAAGAATAAGCGAAAAATAGCTTTTAACCATTTTATACCCTCCTGTAAAAACATTTAGCGCGCAGCAGCAGGCGAAAGCAGAATATTATTAATTATTTGCGAATCGATAATAATTAATAATACCGTGCCCGATGCGCACAGTATCGGAATAATCGTATATTATATGTGTCCCAACCAGAACGTAAGTGAATTTTTATACTCATCTCGCGCGTGCACAATATGCGTGCTCTCGGCCAGGAAAACAAAAGAAGAAACATTTCGTACGTCGCGCGCGCTCGGAGAAACATCGCACTGTCCTCGCCAGTCGTTCAAAGTGTTTCATTGCGAGTTTTCTTGCATCTTACTTTTTTACGCTCGCCATTTTCCCTTCTGTTGCTTCGCGAATTCGCCAATGAGATCTCGCCGCAGGACGACTTCGTTTCCATTTATCGTTACCATTATTATTATAATTATTTATTATTATTACTGTTATGTTTAATATTACTTTTATTATTAGTATTATTAATATTATTGTTAATATTAATATTGTTATTATTAATATACCGATAAGCCATCTGTTTTTTTATATACACATTGAAGCCTCGAAATAAACATAAACGCCTGTGTGATGTGTGTCAGGAAATCAGAAAAAGAATACGCAGCTAGAGGAATGCAACTGAATTAATGCAAACTCAACTTGTTTCTGAATTGCTGAAGTTTCACAAATTTGCCTCTGGGAAAGAATTTAGATATTTAATGATGATTGCTTAACAAATTTTTTGATTGATTGCAATGTCGATTGGTGAAAATGATCTTAATGATTTTGATTATTACCTGCAATTTAATACTTATATATGGTATTCAATCAGTATATGTAATTGTATTGAGATGTTCATAGTCTACAATGAGGCAAGTTTTGAATGAAATACAAGCAATTAGGAACAAAATAAAAGTCTTGAAGAAAACGCCATATACAAATTGTTCGGACGCCCTGCAATTCGGATGCACATACTGATTATTACAAGAAAAAAACGTGCGCTAGACGATAACATAATCACAAGTTGATACTTATATGCTTAACACGTAAAGAGAGTCAATTGGGTTTTTTTTGCGGAGAAATGCACGCCATACGCATATGTGCAAACTTCGTCTTTTTTTCTGGCGACAATTAATCGTCGAAAAATTATATAAGAACACATATGTGTGGTATAATTATAATATTTTAATGTATATAATATATGTCGCAAGTAATTCGCATTCGTCGAGTATTTGTTTACTGTTTTTTTCTTTTGAGTTTCCTAATCAATATATTATATTCAAGGCAGTTTCAACAAGAAATAATAATTATACGAAAGTTAATTTATATCGAAATATCGAAAAAATTAAATATTTGTAATTGAACATACAGTCCAAATATTTGTTTCTTCAAAATAAATTTCTGTATAATTTTGAAAAATGTTATAGTAAACTAGACTTGAGACAATACCAAATTTAATAAAATACTAGAGCAGTTTGTTCTTAATTTGTAATGGCCTAATGTGTCTATATTCTTTTGATTAATTCATCTTATTCAATCCTAAAATGTTTCTCTAATTACTTGACAATCATTCTCAAACGAAACTACTTCGATTGTTAATCGCAGCTCCTGCAAACATTTTTCAACTAATCCACACTGTATAAATTTTCATCGAAAATGTACTCCCCACTCGATCATTTACGAAAGCTATTGTTTTTTTTCGAAAAATTGAATCAGAAGGATTGCCTTACGTATTATACGCATTCCGCAATAATAATTGCGAGGAAACGGCGATAACGCATTACAAGCGCAAACTGCGCACTCTTTCTCTCATTCATAAGTCTTACGAGATATCGAAGATACATGTTTATAGATTTTCACGACGAGTTGACTTTTTTGCAACTTGCTCTCGAGTTTCGCAACGGATTGTAATGGAAAATTATCATTACGATGGCGCTAAAATCTACTACGTGGCAAAATAATCTTTCTAGAATTCAATACAGACTCATGACATTTTGCAATGTATCCTTTGATAAGCAGATCGTTTACATTATCTTCCTTATAAATCGAAAATATAGTTTAACAAAAATGTTTATTCCCGAATGAAATTTCGAAAAGGTCGCCGCTCTGTGCATCGAAACATTTAGCAAAATTCAGAACGATCCATTGCGCAACTCGTTGCAGCGAAACACTAGTAATACAGTCCAATGATCGGGATCGAACCAGTAAAAGACATCGCGATCCGACATGAAACGAAGAAACAAACAAAAGGCATTTCCAGCCAATTGTTCCTTGGCTCGCCTGATTTCTCCACTTAACCTTGATGGAAAAACTTCATTCGCCTCTTCAAAGATTCGTCTCTTTTCCATCGACTCGCGTGCAATGTCTTTTACTCCGCTCGTCGCGCATCGCATATACGATAAGAATCCTCGCGTTTCTACATAGTGCTAATACAGTTTTTCCGCTTCTCTTCGTTTTCCTTCGATAAACGCTACGTTATGAAACTACGGATGAATTTCCTAAATTCGAACTATATCGTCCAGCTTCCTTAGCTCCACATTTTTTTTTGCAATTTATGTATTTTTTTTTTCACGTTTTGAAGAACATTTTTTCGTCGCATTTAGCTTTTATTACATCTTTTCTTTATTTTTTTTTTTGACCAAGTGTAAAAATAGATATTTCTTCTCGCCTCGTCTCTCTTTCTCTTCCGCGCACGTGGATATTTAATCTCCCGATAACTTTTTTCCGCCTGCTTCGCGCGCTGAACTAACCGCAAGAGGAAAAAAGGTTTGAGGTTTGCGAAGAAGCTTTTTCTCTGAGCAGTTTTGACGACGTTTTTTTACCTTATAATTTATAATGAGGGTAGAAACGCGAGTGTGTGTATGTGTGTGTGTGTGTGTTTGACTTATTTTTCCGTGTGTACATGTACGCAGAAAAAACAAGAGAGCCCTATTCGTTAACGGTTTCACGGTTCGTATTGGTAATTAATCTAGACGCTCGGCTGGCTGTCGTGTGCATTATATCCGTCGACGATGCAACGCGTTCAAAAGAAACGCCGCTAGAAAGTCAACACTTACATTGCCGTCGAAGCGCATGGAATTCAATTATCTTTTTATAACAAATTTATACGAGATTTTGAAGAAACATTACTGTTTATTAAACTTTTATTAGCCCTGAAGCTAAATTACTAAAATTATCTTAAGTGAAATTTGATTAAAATACGTATTTCCAAGACTGTGGTAATTTCCTTAACTTATAACAAAAGAGGATCATGGACTTCACTTTGCGCTTCGACTAAGCAATCGCTTACACTGTACTAATACTAGAATATTTAGGCTAAGTCTCTAACGTCTAAGGACAACTTCGATGATACTATACTTTTTTTTTAATTCTTATAGACAAGAGGAGCCTAGTGTTAAGTGCTAAGGGGGTGCCGGTTTCCATTATTCTTTTCTTTTATATCTTACACTTTATCAATAATAACGTTAATGTGCTACGATCGCTATTTCAATGCAGGCGACGTGAAAAATGAAGTTTCTGTTTCGTCATTTAATTTTTTCTTTACGAAATCGACGCGGCGACGCGATTAAACCCTCTAATAACGCTCAACGGCAACGGCACTTTTTTTGTTCATCATCGCGCTTATAATATTGACGTTGATTTTACGACGGCACTTCGCTGATAAAAATACGCCACGCATTGCTTTTTTTTATCTTATTTTCAAATTTAATCGAATTTCATAATTTATATAATTGTGTGCAATTTAGTCGTATGAGTTCGAATTCGAATCTTAAAGAATGTAGTTTTGAAAAGACTATTGTTTGTATACAATAGTTACAGTCAATGAAAATTTCTAATAATAAAAGCTGTAACACTGATAATAATATTATTACAAGTGTTTTACATCGGATTGCGTACTACGAATTTTATCGTGTTGAATATTATATACGATGATACGCGAATATTTATCTACTCTTCCCGCCGTTTAATATTGCTCTTTTCTTGCTGAGCCTAACCGATCATAAGATTTCTATAAATTACGCTCTTGTTCTAAACACTTAATGCATTAAGTTCGCAAATTATTGGCACCTCAAACGATACGGCGTGACAGACTTTTCGTTCTCTAAACTTGTTGCTCTCTTTCGCACTTGATAAATTTTAATTCAAAAGAAAATTCAATTATAGAATTTAAATGGTACTGTTTTACCTGATGTGACATAATAATATTGAATAAGACGATTGTCAAATCATTGTAATTCTTTTAAAAACGACAATTTTAATGATATCGATAATTAAGAAAAGCAATATGTATTCATTTTTTATATTAATTTTGATCATAAATAATTTATTGAATACTTGAATATTAAAGTAGGTAACAAAACTATATGCCATCAACAGTGGGAAAGAGTGTGTGTCTCTCGACTTCCGTGCCGGTCGGTCACGTCGATTTTACGCAGCAATCACGCGACATGCACGCGTGTATCGCTTGCAAGCCACGTACAGGGGCCGACCTTCCGCATTCATTCTTCTTTCTTTGTTCATCAAAAGGGCGGTTCTCACGAGTGGAGGAAGGTCGCCCCTGGAATTGCATCGCGGTTCTTATTACTTTTTTCCTCCTTTACTTCTTTTTTTTTTAATACGTATATTACCTCAACTATATAATTGTTTTGCTCTTAATGTTATACAAAGTTTTCTTTTTTCATCCCTTTCTCTTCTGTATTTTACGTTTAACACTGGCGAATAATATACGAGTTTACAGAGAGCGGACAATGTCGCAATATACATTGAACATTCTCGGCTTCGAATATAAGTGTTCACATAGATTTTGACGAGGCACTGTTCAGTGTTCAATACTAAGAAAACAATAACAATTATAGTTAGATTATCGTTCATTTTTTTTTACTTTTCACAACGTCGCTCCGCGCGATGTGTCATCATCATCATCATTCGGAGATGGGGAGGGAAATGCAGCGGGGCTAGAAAATAAATCTTCTCTTACCGTTTTTTTTTTACCTTGAAAATTTTCTATTTTTATATCTTTTTTTTTTGCTTTGCTTTTCACTTTCCTTAAAAGTGTCTCATATTCCACGTTATTTTATCCACTGCTCGTCGACGAAGAAAGAAAACGCGAGTACGACTGACAAATTGAAAAACCCTCACCAGTGCCGGACTTATGATGTCACTGTAATTTCATCGTCGCGGTTAAACGATTTATTTTCCCATTTACGAATACCATCGGATTTACTTAGATACGCTTTCCCTAGACTAGCTGAAAACTCGAGTGTGAGGACACAAAAGTTCTTTCGTTTTTTCCGTATCTTTCTTTTTTTCGTTAAAAAAAAGCAATCTTGCCGGAGGAAAGAATGCGCTTCCGTAGACATCTGCGTCTTTTCTTAAAGTAAAATTGATACAATTTTACGGAAAGGAAAAGACTTAATATAAATACGCAATATGAATGATTTTCGATATTTTTTCTTTGCTATTGCGGAGCCACCTAGTGATAATTTTATCCAATTTTTGGGGCTGCTTTTCAGTGTTGCGTTAACGTTGTACATAATAATAGTTTTCGAATGCGTAACAGAGGAGTAAAGTCAAGTTGTTGTTTATTCTGATTTATTTGAATTTGTTGTGAAAACAGGTTGTCAAGTACAGGTTACAGAGATAGTCGATGAAACTGGATAGGTGGCTCAAAACCGATGATATGTTATTTAATTTTCATACCTTTATTTATATTTTTAAATAATTTTAATTTAAAAATTACAGAGATCATTTTCCTCGATGGATTGTCGATTATGACAAAATGAAAATATGCTGCGATTGTTTATAATGTATATCGTAATATACGTATATTTATATATAATATATATATTTTTCCATGTGTATATATATATATTTATATCTATCTATCTATATATCGTACTATATGCAATAATACGGAAATACGCGAAGTCATTTTTTTATCGAAGAACGAAAAGCGGAAGAGGAGAAGTAGGTCGTGAAGAGAGGTTGGGGGGGGGGGGAGGATTTAAGTATTGGGAGGGTACAGGTGATTGCCATGAGAGAAAGTAAAAATTATCTACACGCTACGGAAAAATTGGATTTAATGATTTAAGTAAATATCATCTCTATACGGTTGCCGACCGAGGCGTCGGCGCTTTCATTTTCTTTTATATATATAAATAGACATTATGTCGATATTAAAATTTTTTTTGTCACTTGTTTACAAAAGCGAAACAAGGCGCGAGAATTCACCCTATCTAGAGTTTCAAAATAAAATTTCCTATCTAATTGTGGCTAGAAACACTTTCTTCTAACTAAAATGAAGATGATAGATTCGATGAGAGCGTAATGTTTTATTCAAATGCGCGACATGACATGCAGAAACGACATACAAATCAGTTTTCCGTTTGTTTTTCTATCTTTCGTTCGTCTTTTTTTTTTTATTTTTTTTTTTGATTGATTGTTGCGTGTCGATCGGATTGCGTTCTGTATTTCGTTCCTCGTTTATTCTCGAGTACAATGATCAATGACGTACGCGTAATTACTTCGATTTCAACACGTGGCATACGCACGTTTACTGCTTGCGATTTTTTTTTTTCTAAACTTTTATTTATTACCTTAACTAAAAAGAAAAACTGTCTAAGCGTTCGCGAATAAGTAGACAATCTAAACGCTCGATGTTAAGCAGGCCTTGAATGGAGACTCTCTGTTTTAAGGTCTACATGCGCACAGCAGAATTTTCACTAAAACACATTGAATTCCACTCTGTGCGTCATCGTAAAATCATACGTGACTGACTATACGTTCAAGAATATACACTATCAAATTTCATTAAGTTTCGTTCTAAGGGAGTATTATAAAATAGTCATCATCGTCCGCAAATTATAATATCATTGACACTGATCAATGAAAGATTCGTTGCTACCGTTTGCCTCAATTATCGAGAAAAACTCGGTCCCGTTCACACCAATACGTAAGTATCCATACTTACTCAAGATACTTCAGTTATTAAAAAAAACCGTTAAAAATACAATAATCATATGTAATCTCTCATTATGAATCACTCAAATAATGAACCCACCAACAATTTATTTCTCTAAAGTCAATTAATGAAACCAACGCCGTGCGAGTCGTCAAAATCGCTCGCCCTAATCATCGCAAAAAAAGTAAATCTCAAACGTCACCCGTCAAATCTCCCAAATCGAAGTCAAACGCAACACAGAGACAAGAGAGTCGCTCCAATCCACGTATATCCAGTCTTACAAAAAGAAAAACAAAAACGAAACAAAACTCATCCAAGGCCCGCCACTACAAGTTTCCACGCCACTACCGCGTATATGCGTCAGATACCGCCGAGCGGCGCAAAGTAGTCTCGATTACAATTAACTAAACGAAAAGAAAGAAAAGGAAGAAAAAAAAAAGGAGAGAGAGAAGGGTCAATAGTCCCTCTATCGGCGCTGCGGCGCGTCCGGCGACAGGCTACGATTGTGCCCCTGCAGTCTGTTGGCGTTGTTCCCCTGCTCGAGGACGACGTTGCCGGTGGTGTGGCGCCGATGGTACCAGTGCGCCCCACCACCACCAGCCCCGTTATTGTTACCGTTGGCGTTGTTCCCCTCGCGGCGTCTGACCGGATTGTAGCCGGCGGCGTCGCGCGCGAGCTCGTTGGTCTCGGCCTCCAGGGGTGGCGAGTCCTCGGACGCGGAGATGGAGTTGTTGCTGTTGGAGGTGGAGGTGGTGATGCTGTTGTTGCTGCTGGAGGGGGCCAGAGGCGCGCTGGTCGGGGTGGGCGCCGACGAGGAGCTCGTCGATGAGAAGTGGGACTCGTCGAAGGGGTGCTGCTGCTGCTGCTGCTGCTGCGGACGATGCGCGAGCCATGGCTCGACTTTGTGTCATTTGCTGTTCTGCTGGAGCGCGGCGTTGATCTGCATCCAGAGGTCCTTGTTGCAGGACTGAGACCTGAAAGAGAGAGAGATAGATAGATAGATGTAATATTTATTTGTAAATATTTACAAAAATTTTTACGTACAATTTTATTGATTGATTGATAATATTCATCTTTTTACTTTTTGTTTATTTGGAAAGCAGTATAGGTTTTTTTTATATTACTATTGTATGAGTATAGTATTATTATATAGGGTAGGTAGGCTTCGATGAATTGTTTCATTAGAGCTCAGAATAAAATGATCCTTACGTATAAGAAAAGTTTTAATTTACTTAATATTGGATTCGAAGATTTATTATATTGTAATAATTTCAGTAAATGTGTGCATTTCTTCTGAAGAAAACTTGTTGTTAAATATTTGTTAATAAGAATGCTGTTTATAGTATATTTATTAAAATTTTTAAAGTACTTTTTTTATATATAGCAAATTATTGAAATAATTATTAAAATACATATAAAGATTTTAAATTAAAGGAAAATATGAGTTTTTTTTAAAAATCACCAGAGAGCCATCTTACGTTTTGCACAAACATACATATGATAATGAAAGTTGTATTTAGTAACTAAACTTACTACTAAGATAAATGAAGAAAACTGAGGAATTTTTAAAATCTATTATATGAAAATAGAAAAGTTTGATTGGAGAATTTGTAGTAGCTTTACCTTTTTATAGATTGTAGCCATTCTTTAAATTGTGTGTGTCCTTCCGGAGTGATGTGAAAAGCTGCCCTTGCTGCACGTACGACACTAGCAAAGTCTTCGTAGTCCGGGGCCATTAGGTGATATAATTTTTGATGCATACACTGAATGTACCTGTAATATTAAACATAAATAATAAATTAATCAATTTGTCTAAAACTTTGAAAATCTTCCTAGTTTCAGTAATTGTTATACTAATAAATCTAATTAAGATCTGTATATCTAATAACAGCTATTAAACTCTTTAACCGTATTTTATAGCTTTTAAATAACGATACAATATAAATAAAAAATTAAATTTCGTTTAATAAAGTTCAGAAAGTGTTTAACAGAATGTGAAAGTAAATCTTTTAAACTTACTTTTCTCTGGAAAACACGAAAGAATTTTAACTTTACTTTTGTAATTCAAAAGGCCAACTCAAGTAATGTCTCTACAATAGATACAAATTTTCGTCAGGAATCTACGTTACCGGCTTTTTATTTGTTGAAACCATTACAATGCTTATATAAACTTTAACAAACAATTCCATTCACACTCGATAAAACAAAAGTTCGAAAAATTTATTAAAATTTATCTCCAAAGGGGTATAGCCAAAGTAGAATTTTCAAAAAATCGAAATGATACTTTATTATCATAGAAATAAGATACCATTCGAGTTATAGCGTAAAAAATTTTTTATTTTCTTCCAGGTCCAAAATTACGCATGCAATTTTGCATGCAGAATAGCGTAAAGAAAAAAAGGTGCTGCCAGAAACGCGCTGTGAGCGGCCATTTTCTTTTCGGAAAAATTAAAAAAAAAAATTTTTTGTTACTTCAAGACATGTATTTAATATACCATTGTTTACTTTTATTAATAACCTTTTTTTTCATATTAAAAAAAAAGTTGAATATGCACATGATTGTATGCCTGCTACTCTGGCCATACCCCTTAAGAAGTGGTCGGAACTTACATGCAGTTACGTAGTTACCGACAATTTCGTATTTTTCAGTATTCTAATTCAATTTTTAATTTTTTTCTATTATCTCAGTTGTCCGGTGTTCCTTAGTAGATTGAGAACACCGGACAACTAACATTTTTAACTTTTATGAACAATTAAATTAGAGCAATGTAAAATTCAATGCAGAAATCTGTAATCGGCTCCGACCTCGCCTTAATCATTCATCCAAATTCACCTCATCCACCATCTATCCCACCGACACCATCGATTCCTCTTTCCTCCCGTCCGAATACTCACATTTGCTGGCACTTGTGCACGAGCGGCGCGAGCAGTGCCGACCTCAGATGCTGAATCACCAGGGTCGGATTGTTCCTCGAGAGGTAGAAGGCCGCCTCGAGCGCCACGTCGTGCAGGACGAACGGACTGACGATGCTGTTGACCACGGTGACGCACAGCTGGTGGAGATACTGCGTGCCCAGGCGCTTGCTCACGCGCAGCAGCCACTTGACGTCCTCCCCGTAGGGCGGATTCCGCGCGTACTTGGCCTGGGGCCGATCGTCGTGGACGCGCCGGGCCAGGGTCTCGAGGGCGAGCATGCCCACGCGGTAGGCGGCCACGAGGGCACGGAACTGCTGGGGCGTGAAGGACTGGTTCTGGCGGTGCACCTGCTGCGAATTCGGAAAGTAGAACTTTTGGTTTTGAGACCAAGGTCAGCAGTGGGTTACAGCGTTGGGTGAGAGGGGGGGTGGTTGGGGGGCGTGGGGGTGGGTGGCAAAGTCGGTTTTATGGTTGATTTTAGCGATCGAAGATTGATTGAATGGGTAGATTGAGAATGTGAAATCAAGAGATGATTGTGCCTTTTTTTGTGGTGAAAGTTTCAAGCGAGCGTTTCAATCTTTTGGGACATTTTATTGGAGTGGTAGTCATTGAAGTGTAGAAATGATTGCTTGAGACTTTTTGGGTAGATTAATGAATAAATAAGGACAATGAAAACATGGCTTTCAATTATTTCATCTATATATTTAATACAATTCTTTCCAATCGACTGTTCAGGTATTAATTAGTAGTTTTTTTTAATAAAAGAATGTAGATAAATTAATTGAATTATTTCCAAGAAGAGATTTTTCCGAAGATTTAATACCTGATCTTTTATTCTTAACAAGTTTCAGTCATTTATGTACATATTCAAAAATACCTATATCCTTTGTATTTTTTTTGTATATAGTAATAGTTTTCAATTTTTTTTAATTGGAATTTAATATGACTGCTCAAAACCACACAAAAATCTGATGAAAAATAAAAAAATCTGCTGTCAGATTTTATTATCACCAAACTAAAATATTTAAAATATAACTACATATGTAATAAAGTATTTTTATAGGACTTCAAAGCTGACTTTTAATTTTTTAATTTTTAGAAGAAAAATATCTTTAAAAACCTTTAAAAATCGTGAAAAAAGTTGAACGCTTAATTACTTGGATTTGCTTTATTTTTATTAATAACGAATTTGAATACATTTTTTATGATTCTTATTAGCCATTGTATAGATAAAATTTTTGATTCTCTTTTTGTTTACAACATATATGTATTAAATTTATATCTCTAATTTATTCATTAGAATAATTTTCAATTTTTTCGTGAAAACTTTTGGTACTTTTATAAATACTTTCTTTATATAGCAATAACGTTTCTTAATCGAAAAACTAATGTATACCTAAATAGTCTGTCGGAAAATAATATGTGAATTACATAATGTATTCATCAATTGGTTGATAAGATTTGATAAGGGAAAATTGAATTTCAAATTGACTTTGACACCCGTATTTATAAGCAAATAAAAGTGTATTTACTTGTGGCTGAGTGCGGACGGATGACATGATCGGCTGCGCCTGAATCAGAGCCGGACCAGGCAATCCACATTGACCTGGCATTGGTCCTGAAATACCAGCTTGCACCTAGAATAAAATGATTTTTTATGTGTAAAAATTTAATGTTTAAATTTCGTAATTTTTACAAATGTGATAATTGTAATGAATTTTTTAACTGATTTCATTAACTCTTGTATAATTATAGTGAACTAAAGTAGAATATATCTTATTGTCAAACTCCTATTGCCCAGACCGTAGTCTAGAACATAGTATGAACCTCTAGAGTGAACTTTCACTCAAAAACTGTAAAAACATGTAAAAATATTTTTTTGAACAATTTAAAGTTAGATTTACAACTCCAAAAATTTTAGAAAGTATAAATAGTATGTCCAAAAAAAATGCCAAAAAAGATGGTTCCGGCCGGGATCGAACTGGCGACCTTCTGCGTGTAAAGCAGACGTGATAACCGCTACACCACGGAACCCGATTACAGCAAAAGGTGGTAAAAATGAGAAACACGAGGAAATTAAGAAACTACTACGTCCAGGATATCCATACCTACGTTCGGTTAGCAATTTATTATAAATGTGATTATTATTAAATAAAAGAAATTTATAAATACATAAAACTATAATTTACGACCTTAGAACAAACTTCTTCTGTAATAAGACTAAATAAGCAACGTAATTTTTTCGAAATATAACAATTTTTTCTCTTGAGTTTTTTATTGTATTAGAAATAATCATATTCATAATATAAATAATACCTTTTTCGAAAGTATCTTCCGAATTATATCTCATGCTCAGGTGGGGAGCAGCTATCGTTTTAAACGGCTTTCAACATTAATTTCTTTTTTTGTAAAAACCGAACGTGAGAATTTATAAGAACATACGGAAGAATTTGAAAAAATTCTTAGGTGAGTCCTTCCGTGAATTTATTATTATATTTGTAATAAAGTATGTTCTTATGCAAGTGTCTATGTAAATATTAATTAAAAATTATTATATCAACTAAATATTTAATCTTATTAGATTCAATACTATATATTTATTTGGTTAAATTAAATATTAAATCAAATTTTTGTGTATCGATACTTTATTAAATATTTAATTGAACCAAATAAATATAGTATTGTATCTAATAAACATTTATTGAATCAATTAAATATTTCATTGCAAAATTATGATTAAATGTTTATTGATTAAATGTTTATTAATCAAATCTATCTGGGTCCCTCTGTGAACATGGGGTACTATTCGAATAATACATTCAAAATTAAGAGGTATACAGATTTTACTCGCCAAAAAAAAATTCGAATATCTTGTTTTTCTCAAAAATTAAACGTCAAAATCAAATTTCCTTTTCATAGACGCTTTATTTATAGAAAATACATAGCGAAACACTCGAATTATTACCAGAATTGAAAATTAGCCATTACGTGATTATGATAATGTTCTATTCTGATAACAATTCGAGTGTTCCATAACAATGTATTATCCATAAATAAAGCGACCCTGAAAAAGAAATTGGATTCTGACGTGTATTTAGTGGGTAAAATAATATTTTCGAGTGTACTTATCGGCAGGTAATGTAAGTCTCTCGCACCCCCTTAACGAATAAAAAAGATGGTTCCGGCCGGGATCGAACTGGCGACCTTCTGCGTGTAAAGCAGACGTGATAACCGCTACACCACGGAACCCGATTAGGTTTTAGAAGATAGTCAAAAAAGACAAATTTGAGGAGCGGTAAAAACATTCTTACACGAGGTTAGCAATTCATTATAAACGTGACAATTTGTTGTAAAAGTCTTATAAACAATTAGTAAACACCGAATTCAAATAATTATTTCAGGCTTTTACAATAAATGAAAAGGATATTTATCAAAAGTAATAATTGTTTTTTAGTAATTTTTCTCGTACAATCTAAGGTTAACGCTGTAAGTTTCTTGAAAAAATTCAATTTTGATAATTTATCAATTTTTGTACTAATTGTTTATGAAACTTTTACAAAAAATTAGAAAGTGATTTAACAAAAGTAATAGTTGTAACTTTAGTCATTTTTTTCGTAGAATCTACTGTCACTACATTTGTTTGTACTACAAATTTTTGTTTAATAATTTATTGAAACAATAATATTCATTTTTTATTCATTTTGAATAGTTAACTTCACCCTACAGACTGTGTTTTGACCGTGGGCATTAATTGAAATTTAATACTTTTTAGTAAAGCCTTACATAGATCTAATACCATATCTTATACAACAACTCAAACCAATTCTGGGTTGAATTTCGCTGTTTTGATCTCACACTTGCTCTCATGCAAGATCCTCCACGACTAACAATTCAAAGAGTCCCCATAATGCATCGGCTAGACCTACGCTTTAACTGAGTCTCTATTTAACTTTAAACATTGAATAACATCGAGCCCATTTCTGTAAATAAATATTGTGCAGTATGTAAAAATACAGAAAACTATTCTCTATCCATTGGACTTTTCCAAATTTATCTAACTGTGCTTGTATTAGTTTCATCGCACTTTCAAAGCTAAATAGCGACTCCGTTAAAGCGTATCTCTAGCCGAAGCATTAACCATCATCAAATAATACCAAAAAATCCCATCATCCCCAGGAATACTCACATTAACCGGCACGGGCTGCTGCATGGTAAACATGTGCTGCGTCCCGGGTGGCGGATGCACGTTGACCGTCGTGACGGTAGGCTGGGGCGCGTAGAACTGCGGCACCGCCTGCACCTGCACCTGGGGCGGCTGGGCCTGCTGGGGATGCTGCGGATGCTGGGCCTGGAGCTGGGGATGCTGCGGCACGACGCCCACGCCGACTCCCGGGTGGCCCGGGTGGGGCGGATACGCGTGGTACATCTGCATGTTGGGGGGCGGCTGGGGCGGCAGGGCGACCCGGTGGGGGGGCATGGGACCACCGGCGAAGGGCTGATGGGGGAAGGCCGGATGGTGCGGGTGCACGAAACTGTAGGGACCGACGGTGTAGGGCATGCCGACTTCTGAAACGCCAGTTGACAGGGCAACGTTTATTGATTAGTAATATCGGATCCGAGATGGCTGCACGAGGCGTTGAGGTAGAATTTTTCTTGATGTTTGTTGGATTCGTGAACGAGTAATGGAGATTACTGTTTGCCGCGGGAGTAAGCGAGCTTTTGAGCGTCGAGAAAGTACGTATTATTGTTTCGTAATTGAGAGAGCTTTGAATTACAAAATCAATGACTGAACATAATTCCTCCATTCTCGATATGAAATAATGATAGGTACTTTTTCAGCGATTACAATGTTACTCATTCTCGAACAAAGTGGGGTCATTAATGATCTCGTAGTTTTCTCAAGGTGATGTTAAACTTTTTCGTTATCGATAAACACAGGAAATCATTACTTTTATTTTCACTTAATTTTCAATTTTGAAAGAATATCTCTCTGGAACATTATTGCTTTTGATAAAGACAACAACGTTCCATAGAAATATTTATTTAAAATTGAAAATTAAATGAAGAATGTAAATCTTCGTAATTCTCGGTAGCAGGTGATTTTAGCATCACCTTGGTAATGCGAAATGCCGACCAAATTACTACCTTATCGACGTACAATTTTGTTATTAAAATAATGTGAAAGTAAATATATTTTTTGAAATCACAAAATCGCCAGCCTCTCTCTTTATCAATAAATAACAAGCAAAGCATTTTTTAAGTTGAATTGAATAATATTTTTTTAAATCTTGAGTTTCCTCCAAAACCCACATTTGACAGTCTGAAAACTAAGTTTCATTTTTAAGGTGATGCTAAACCCTCTTGTTACTGTTAAGTACGAGGAACTATGTTTTTTATTCAATTTTTTATTTTGAGAAAATATCTCTCTGGAAAGTTGTTGTTTTTTAATAGGACAATAAAGTTTCATAGAGATATTTACTTAAAATTGAAAATAAAATGAGAAAAATGGTTCCTCGTACTTGTCGGTGACTGGTGGCTTTAACGTCACCTTAATAATAATATTTACTATTATCTGTTAAGAAAGGAAAAAGCTTACGACCCATTGTTATCAAAAGCATTTTAAACTATACTATTTTAAAAACACAAAAACATTGTGTCGGTAAGGTAGAAATCGAATCGGTATTTCAAATCACCTAGTTTTTTTTTAAAAGCCATTAAATTTTGTTTCGTATTTATCACTATACGACTGTTTCGATGAATCAGGATGTAACACAACAATGTTTTTACAGCTATAATAATTACTACGCAATGTAAAAACATTCCGAAATTTAATTCAAAATCGAATCCAGATCAAGTTTTTCTTGCACTCAACGCCTCGTGTGAAAATGAAGGTACAAGAAATGTGCCTACCCAGGGGAGCCAGCGTCGTTATGGCCGGATGCGTGTACAGCTGAGGCGGCGGTGGAGCAGTGGTCACGACGACCGTCTGCGCCTGGCCCGGCATCAGCTGGCCAGTGGTCATGTCGACCGGAGGGCCGGGCTCGACCATCAGCGTACCGTTCGCGTCCAGCTGCAGTGATTCGTGGGGCATTTCGTCCTGCTGCTCACCACCGGGCGTGTGCTGTAATATATAATTCCAAGCAGTTAGATTGTTATTATTCTTTTTAAAATGCTGCTGCAATTGTATTACGAACGATGTGACACTTACCCTCAAATAAAGTTCATACCAATACTTCGCTACTTGGAATAGGACTTCTGGATAGACGCCGCCACCCTTGGCCGTATTTTCCACGGTAATACAGGCCTTTTCGAGCATGAGATCACTTTGTTCTTTACACTGAAACGTAATGTTAAACGAATTAATTTTATGACGATGAGCGTAATTTTTCTATTAAGGTGGACTGTCGATAACTCGAAACTCCCCAAAAGTAAAAACATCCTGGTTCCATGAGAAAATCTCTGTAATTTGAATTTTGGAAAGATAGGTACAATTTGAAGATTATACCGGTGTTTATTTAAAAACTTATAGAGTACAATATTTCTGCTAGTAGATTATTTAGAATTCCAAAAAGTAAAACGATAATCTTATCATTTAAGGGGTCACTCTACGATCTCAGCAATAATTTACAATAATTTTTTTTTCATAGAAAAATTATTGAAAATTATTGTTGAGATCGTAGAGTGACCCCTTAAACAGGCAATGCTCGTTTTCAAAAATTGAGAACAATACCTTCAAGGTACAAGTAAGTCAACGATGAATTTAAAATGAAGAATACATCTAACTTAAAACCCCCTTTCAAGCCAAAAAAACCTAACCAATCCACATCCCCCTAAAAGCCACACACCTGCAAGATCGCCCTCTGAATCTCGTTCGGATTGAGCGCGTGAGCGTGCGGCAGACAGGAGAGTGCGAGTTCCGCGGCGGCTCTGACCATGTTCGGATCGCTGCCCCTGGAGCTCTTGTCGGCGATGCTGACGGCCTCGGGCGGGGTCAGGTGGCCCTCCCAGCTGTCGATGAGGAACCAAATGGCGGGGGCCCCGATCTCCATGGCCTGGCCGGTGATCCAGCTGACGTGGCTCGAGTAGGTCCTGCTCAGCCAGTTCAGGCTCACGCAGTTGTGCAGGCCCAGGGCGTAGAGGCCCAGCTGGAAGGCGCACATGTGGAGGGCCCGATGGGGCCCGTGGTGATTCTGACTGGTCGAGGCCTGGGTGAAGAGGGAGGTCGAGCTGTTGCCCCCGGCCTTGGTGAGGACGGTCTTGGCGAGCTCGCACATGAAGTGAGCACCGGCCTCCGAGGGCTGGTTAGGGATCGAGGGCTTGGCGATCGAGGCCCGCTTGCTCTTGTACCTGTGACGGGAGGAACTGCCGGGGGATTAATGGGGATAGAATTGTTTCTTGGAGGGGCTGGGGGTAGGGGGGTACCCTTACGGATGCTGATGACACGGGAGAGTTTTTTTGGGGGGGAGGTTGGTCTTTTGAAAGTTTTTGGAGGGAATGTCGATGCGAGTTGAATGAGCGACTGTGTTTTAAGATTGAGAGAACACAGTCGCTTATTGCAATTTTCAAAGGTAAAGCTGATGGTCTGTTAGTTTGAGGTTTTGGTTGGTTTGGGCTTTTTCGTATACATGCTTATGCCTTTTCAGGGTGCTAGAAAGATTTTTTAAGTATACCTGGATTAGCTTCAGACAATTTTATACTAAAAAATTAATTTAAAATAATATTTTATTTTTATTTTCATTTTCCAAAGACTAGTAGTGAAAGATAGTGCTCGTATTTGAATGCGCAAGTATTTATTTCAATGAATCTCTATTTTTATAAAAAAAATAAGCATTTCATTCAATCAATTAGTAGCTGATGAGTAAAGAAGGCTAAAAATAGGTATGTTATCTTTTTTTACAATAAGAGTAAGAAAGATTTTTGAAAAATCAGTAAAGATTTTTTTTCAAACTTGTTCTCTTGTGGCATTTTTTACTTATTCTAAACGTATTTTGAAGAAGAGGTCCCGGTCTTAAGAGGTTAATAATGAAAAATGTATAAGTGTCTATAAAAGCTCCAACAGTTTATTTTACAGTTTTGTTTGTTGTTATACCTCAAAAATACAATCACAAGTAACTCATATCACAACAAAAGTCTTGATCTATATAGAATACTGTTCTACTGCCTTAAGGGGACGCCGGATATCTCTGTCCTTGTCCAATTGAGTTTTCATTCGTAATTTTAAGAGAAATCAGTTTTTTGACAAAATAAGAGTCGTCCCCGCTTCGTTTGTTAGTAATCTAAATATATGTCTAATCTGGTTTTATATGATTGTTGTTTTCGAGAAAACTTTGACAAACTTAGCATGTAAAGGTTAATCTCCAGCTATGTATTCCTCATAGTGTCTCAAAGTACTCTCAAAATATATTTAGATGTTTTATACTCATATATTAAAATTACTATCAAACGGAGCGAGGACAACTCTTATTTAAAAAAGAAAATAATTTCTCTTAAAATTATGAATGAAAACTCAATTAGACAAGGATATAGATATCCGGCGTCCCCTAAAGAATGTTGTGGGCATGAGAAAATATAAAACAATCAAACCGTCGGCTAAGTAAGTTTTATATTAATTAACAATTGAATTGACTGACCAACAGCTCCATCTTCACAGTACGTTTCATTTATATTTGTCAACCCATCAAGTTAATCAATCCGAAGCATTATTAATAGACAATAAATATCGCCCAAAATTCAACAGCCCCACCATCTTTCATAAAGCCTCCCCAAGCATAAAAAAGCAGCGCATTATTTCCAAACGAACACAAAGCACAATACTATATCGACGCTCCGTACGAAGACTAGCACAGCTCAGAAATCTCAAAAACAGCTAGTTCTTTTCCAAGACCTCTTATAAAACTAGCACTTTTTAGATCCTCTAATAAATACTAATATTTTCTCAGAACCTTTGAAAAGGTGATAGTTTTTGTCTGAGAACCTGAAAACTCCTAGTTTCGTAGGAGGATTGTGATTAAAACTGTTGTTTTTTGAGAATTCTGAGTTGTGCTAGTCTTCGTACGGAGCGTCGATATATCAATGCATACAGCAACTGCTGCTCTTGGAACTCATCCCAACACTATAGCCTCAAAGCAGCACAGTGTCGTATCGTCATTCCGTAAGGGCTTCTCTATCTCTCTCTCTTGTAATTTCTCTCACCCAACCCACCTGTTCTCCTTGGTCCGGTTGGGCACGTTCTGCTGGGCCGGCTGCGGCTGGACCGCCAGCGCGCTCATGCCCGTCTCGAGCTCGGCGCTCGTGCTGCTGTGGGGCCGACTGTTGACCCCCACCACCCCGTCGCTCGAGCCCGAGGCCTCCGGTCCGGTCAGCGGGGACGAGCAGGAGGTCTTCTCGCGGCGCATGCCCTGCAGCTGGCTCTTCGTCGGGGGATTCGAGCTGTAGTAGCTGCTCACTATCGGGGACTTGATGAGCTGGTGCACGTCGCGGTCCAGGAGCTTGTCCATTATGCGCGCGACCTTCATCGGCTCGTCCTTGTAGTGGACCAGCAGGGTTATCGCCAGTTCTCCCCTGGAAAGTGAAGATTGTTGTTAGTTGTACTGTGTTTGATTGATTTTTGGAAGCAAGTGGCTATCACTCTTAGAAAATTCTTCTGCATAATTGCAGTTTTCTTCGGTACTTTGTACTGTATTTTGATCATTCATTAATCATCTACAGATTGTAACTGCACTTTATATACATTTTTGTATTTGGAAAAGTAAACTTAAGTATTTGTATTTAAATTTTATGTTGCACAATTTTCAATATTCAAAAAATTGAAATTCCATTTGCATTGGTAACTGGTACAAATACAAAAACTGTATTAGCGAATGTTTAGTTACATGTAAGATTAAGTCTTTTCCATGCATGTTACTGAAAATATATTTACTCTGTAATTGATAGATAATTCAAGCAGATCGAATAATCAGATCAGTTGATTACTGAAAATTCACGCATTTTCATGAATTTTCATACATTTTTGTACCTCAAAAAACATACCTTAATGTGTATGTACTTATTTTTAGTTAAACGTAAATAAATAATGCATTTTATTGCGACGATACGATTAAATTTGTTAGTTGCATAGATTTTTAACAGTAACAGTTACTATTCGTTAAGAAAATACCTTTGACGTCGAGTTCCTTCGCAAAGGAGCGGGTGATCGGCCTCGCTCACGTTCGCCTTCAGTCCGAGCGCTGCCACGGCCGCGTCGAAGCCCAAGTTCTCGTCTACGTCTGTGGGCAGTTTCATTCCTGCGAATCATTCCCCGCTCTTATAATTAACCAGTTTACGAAAATACAAAATCAACACTTTTCTCATATTCTGAAAATATTAGTCGACAAACGCAATCATCCTATCAGTTTTTCAGAAAACGTCATTTCTCAAAAAGATACTATGATGGAATTTTCTACTATTTTCAACTACCTCTCAGGGTGTCTACTCAAAACCGAACGTTCGAAGACTAGGCTTTCAATATTGTAAACAATTCAATGCGTAGACACCCTAAATTTCTATTTTCTACTAAAAAAAAACTATCTCGTATAAAATATGTATCATTGAGAATATTATTTGGTATGCGCCGACAGCGGCAATTAACGAATTCGCTCATACTTGGCGTGTTGAGCGCGTCGAAGATGAAGCTCGCCAGCATGATCGGCAGCAGGGCGTGACCCCTCGAGCGCAGCACGCCGTCTCTGAGCTGTCTGGCCCTCTGTCTGACCATCGCCAGCTCCTCGGGGCCCAGGGGTATGCGTTTGAGCAAATTCACGAGTTCGCTCTCTTGATGTGCCAGTTTCACCTGGAATAGAGAACAAAAACATTCAACATACTTTTCTAAGGTATCTGGCGTATAAGCTAGATAGGCCAATTCATCGTTTTAGCCATGACTATGGTGATATTGCCGAGGATAGTGATATTCAAATAGTGGAGTCCATTCGCTATCTTCAGGATTGTGTTTTGACATACAAAATTGTGCATGGTTTCATTGCTTGTGAAGACCTGTGTAACTTATTCATTGAGAGGCAATTCTTTTATTCTTTACGTCACTTTCGCGGTCTTCGTGAGAATGTTTCCACGTCTAATTTTGGTTTTTATAGTTCCATAAATAGGTTGAGAAGACAGTGGAATGTATTACCGCAAAGTATAATTTGTAAATCTACGTTATCTACCTTCAAAACGGCAACTAGATCACTCTCAAAAGCGTATTAAACATCCGTATATTATATCTGTTTTATCAGTCATTTTTTACATTAATTTTGGTACTTTTATATATTTAAATTTCTATCCTCATTTTAATATGTATATATATGTTTTTTCTATTTTTTTCAATAAATAAATAAACAAAAAGTTCATTTATCAAAGATACTTTATTTTGAAAAAATGAATTGATTAATTCGGTCAAATGGTGTTTACCTCTAGTGGTTTCGTACTCGCAGGTGGCCTAGCCATCTCTAATCCGAAGAGGCCCACTCTAAAGGCCAAATTATAATATTCCGGGTTTTCAGCTAGAACTGTACAAAGAAAACCGCATTTCGCTAGTGTCGCCGAGGCGGAACACGTTAGCTGATGAGAAGCTGGATTCACTTGTTGCTGCAAAAGAAAAGCAAACACGAAGCGTCAAGCGAAAGTTACGTATTTTGTACCGAGAATGGTAAGTGGTGAAACGAGACGAACCTTCTTCCTCTTGCCTTTGACAGGCATGGGAGGCACTTCAATCATGAGATCCGGTGGATTCGCCAGCAACTCTTCGGCCAACTTGACGCCGAGGATGCAGGCCTCGCGCGTGTGCCCGTGAGCATAGAGACCCTCTGCTCGTGCAAAGAGAATGTCCCATGGGTCTTCAGTCTTCTTAAGATTACCTGTAAATGACAAACATTTTATTAAATATTCAACGAGTATAAGCATTTTCGTGTAGACGCATCAAATGAGCATTTTTCAGTTTTCTTAGAGAATTATAAAAGAAAGTCATTTTGGAATTTTAAATGCCTTTGTACTCACGTAGACTAGAATAAATTATTATTTATGTGACGATGAAGTAATCAAATATGAATACGAAATAGTAAATAAACTACTTTAACGGTTTCAAAAAATTTTGTACGTTCTGTGTAAATAGATTTCCAATCATACCAAATAGAATCAGAAGTTACAGGATTTCTTTACGCAAACATGATCTTTTTATGGAACACTTATAAGAACATTTACTAATCAGTGAATTTTTACAATTTCTCAATAAAAATGCTTGATAGAATAACCACCTTTATAAGATTTTTTAAGATGAATTATTTCAGAAAAACTTTGATTCTTATCAGATCAGATCAACCTATCTTCAGGTTTTTATGTCCACTATTTAGACCCCTCCTCTGTTCATCCTAACATGTAATAGTACCTTCTACAACATGAACAAAAATGCAATAAGAATCATTTTACAGCATCTCAAAAGGCCAGAGATACAACCACTCTACCAGAAAAAAATCTCTTTTAAAATTTCTCGAAAACCGTTTCCTACGCAGTTGTATCAAAATCCTTACTACCCACCTAAAATAGTGCTGACATTAGCAGCCGCCGAGCCGGTCGCCTCGGCCTTCGGATCCTTCCCCTGTGCATTGTTCACCGCCGCCTTGGCGTCGTAATAATACACGTTGTACTCGTCCCCGGACGGACTGTCGCTGCTCGAGGACGAGCTCTCGTCCTTGGACGGCCTCCTGGATGGATCCTTCTCCAGATCCGACTCCTGCTCCCCGTTCTTCTTCCCGGTCGTCCTGCCGCTCCCGTTGCCGTTCACCACGACCGCCGCGGCTGTGGCAGCCGGTGCAGCCTGCGGATGCAGACCCACGACGACGACGGAGGCGGCGACCGCGGCGCCGGCGTTCACGGCCTCCCGGTACTCCGCAGCGGTCGGATGCTTGGCCCGCGACGACGAGGCGGACGCGGGCAGCAGTCCGTTGGTGATGGTGATGTTGTTCTTCGAGGTGGAGGAGGTGGCGGCGACGGCGACGGGGTCGGGGCCGACGACGGGGACCGGGGGCTTCTGGAGGCTGCCGTCGCTCGTGTCGCTGTGCGTCTCAGATGAGGCGTTGGAGCGCAGCTGGTCCGAGCCCTGGGCGTTCTTCAGGCTGACGTTGCTGTTCGACGAGGACTCGCTGCCGCCGCCCTCCTGTGCATTGGGTCAGACGTGGATTAGAGGCTGTATTGGAGTTTCTTTGGGAAGGCTTTGCTGATGTAATTGGGAGATTAGTAGTTGGAAGGGAAATTAGGAGCTTGCAATTATTGTAAGTGTAACTTTGTTTGGATAGTGCAACAGGATCGTGAAGTAGGTAGGTCACTTTTTATCGATTTGAACAATATGACGCATAATATGAATTAGTTGTTTTGTTTAGTTGTATGAATGATAGATTGGAAGAATCAGTATGAAACTTATTATGAATAAAGCGGCGAGTTTTTTAAATATACTTATATAATAAAAGATTTATTGTTATACATTTCTGCATAAAATTACACTATTATTATACATAGTTTATCTGGTGGATATATTTTAACGACGGCCATTACAATTGAAAATTACATTTTTAATTAATTTAAATACTGCTTGTGATAAGAGTGTACATACAAGTAAATAATTTTGCACAAAGTGACAATTTAACATAATCCGAACTGGAATAGTCGTATGCAAAAAGGTCTTTAACCGACTCAGTACAACGCAAACTGTGTATGTCATAAATTACCGTACAATTTTTTGCTTTAAGTGTCACTTTCAATGTAAAAAATGAATGTAACTATTTGTCTGTTTATGCAACCTGTTTTACTACTATGTTTACTTACTTTTTTATTCAGTTTATTTTTATTCTGTTATATCTTTATTTATTTTATTTTACTTTATTTTTTATTCGTTTAATCTTAAAGTGCGGTAAAAGTATCAAATTTTTATTAAAAGTTTGAAAATTGTATTAATTTTGTAACTGTTTGCACAAATCAAATTCTAAATATTTATTTTTCCTTCTTGTATATTTTTTATAATCTATAATAATAAATTGTATTATTACTAATAAAAAAAAGTTGAGATCTATTAAAAATGGCTTTAAAATGTTTAAATTGTAATTAACAATAAAAATTGTTAATTGTCAAATGAATGTAAATTGAAATTAACGTAAATTGTTATAAATGTGTGCAATTTTGTAGAAAGCTATTAAAACTGTAATTACTTTTACTTTAGAAAACGATTTTTTATTCGTTGTATGTTATAATAATATATAAATTGTCCAATTTTTGAGGAGTTAATTAAATCTATCTTTTCAGTAGTGAGAAATCAAGGCGGGAGTATTTATAGCAGACTTAACCAAATATTCACAAATTTTATTAATTCTTCCTAAACACGCTCGATTCTCCACACTTTCCAACAGAATTTCACAATGTTCGACTTATTTAAAAATTAATTACATTAATAATATACGATTAAATAAATAAGTCAAACATTGTGAAATTCTGTTGGAAAGTGTGGAGAATTGAACACGTTAATGAAAAATTATTAAAAGTTGTGAATATTTGTTTAAGTCCGCTATAAATACTCCCGCCTTGATTTGTCACCACTGAAAAAATAAATTGAATCTAATTCAATCATTCTACATTTTCCTCGTTACCCCGGTCAAAATCAATGAAAACCTTCTCACCCAACCATACACCAACTCCCACCCCATCAATTCTCAAATTCCAACCCAGTACAAATCTCCTACCCACTACGCCAACTCCAAAACCACACTGAGAAAATAAACCTTCCAAACCTCCCGAAGTTTCATTGGTCAAAATGACAGACTTCATATTCTGCTATTACGGCTGTGGACTTCGGTAGTTCTCACTGAACTTTTCGGGTATATTTACAAACCCCGCCTCAGCGATACCGGCTGAGGTGTTAGTCCGCTAAAATCACGGAGTAAGCTCGGCGAACTTCGTGTTTTGTGCGCGCAACTGAATGCTGCTCGACTTCACGACGTATACTTTAATTTATTAAGTATTTATAATATGCAGTAAACTTATATATAATTTATACAATCAACGTGATGGATACGTATGTGCAAGAAAGGCTGAGAAGTTGGCAACTGGAAAATTTGATTTAAAAGTTTGAGAGTAAGTGTAACGTATAATATTCAAACCTATAAAATATTTTGTAATTTCAACATTGTATTAAAACATTGAACTAATATATTCATATTATTTTCTATATGAATATTGTATTTTAATAAATGAATAGTATTAAAAACTGAACACGTTTAAAGTATTTGATTCCCTTGTGCATAGTATATTCGTTTATAAAAGTAAATATTTACTGTATTTATGCAAAGTATATTTAAAAAAAGTAAGTTACATTAAATAATCAATAGCAAAAACAATAAAGTACTAACGTATATGCACTTCAAATACTTATGCAAAAGCTAGGTTAGAATATACAAATAAATAAGAAAAGTAAATGAGAATTTATTATATTTCAGTTAAAGTGAGGTTAGAAGTGCAGTGCTTTCATCTGTTGCGTTCTGTAAAGTACGGTAGATATTCCTAAAAGACATCAGTAAATTCCGCGGAGCAAACGATCCGCGGACTCTACTGCCCTCAGTTTGCTAATACGGTGGCGTATGTTCCTCTATCTTGGCAGAACACGCACTGCCGAACTCGTTTGGCAGGTTTATTTTCTCAGTGTATACCCACATCCAAGCCTCCTCACCTGTGAATCCGTGTCGCAGCAGTTGTTCATCTGTCCGATGCCCCGCCTGACCAGGACGACCGGCAGCTCGGGCATGTCGGCTATGTCCCCGTCGTTCTCGCAGAAGCCCTCGCTGCTGTCGCTGCTGCGATTGCCGTCGTGTCCGTGGCCGTGTCCGTGTCCGTGTCCGTGTCCAGCGTGGCCGTTGGCTCCGCTGCCGGCCGCGCGCGAGCACAGGCCCGGGAATTCCCGGTGGTTCAGTCTTCGGCGGTCCATGTAGCTGAACTCGACGAGGCCTAGGCAGGAGGCGTGCCGACGACTGTGGTGGTGGGAGCTCGGCGGCTGGCAGTTCAGCACCGCGGAGCTCGAGTTCACCTGGGGGATGAAGCCGGGGAGGAGGTTCGATTAATAATGGGGGCTCGAGATTTGGAGCGTGAAGGGAAAGCGTGTAGTGGATAGTGGATAGGGAAGAGATTAATGGTGGGTGCGAATGTTTTGTGGGTGGATAGTGAAATTGATGAAAGATCGGTTTGAAGGCGGTGGTTATAGATAGTTTAACCCATTTCTTCCCAAGCGGTCATTTTATAGTCGATTGGTTTTTGCCTAAAACCGCCATTTTGAAATTTTCCAACGGATATTTCAAAATTCTGACTTCAGAATCGTAAAGAGTGGACAATTCTACTTCAGAAAAGTGCTATTGGTTATTATTATTTTTTTCTTCGACAATTTTTTAGGCAAAAAACCAATCGACTATAAAATGGCCGCTTGGGAAGAAATAGGTTAAGGAGGAAAAACTATTTGTTTAAACAAATTAACGATATTGTCTCGTGATCTTTGTCACATTAGCTTGCAGCATGATTTTATTCGGTTTACTTAAAATGTTTACTGGTAACTTCCAAATTACATTCTTTTAACATTGAAACTTCATTCTCCGTATACGATTCATCAAAACTTTCTATTTTTTATAAACAATGTTTTACAAAATTCTTCCAACAGAAAATTATTTCTCTTTAATGCTTACAGTATCTATAGAAAAACTTTCTATAGCCATTGTTATTTAGATTATTACAAATTTTTTAATTTTATTCTAAGTTTAAATTTGTTGTACTTCTACTGCAAGTCCTGTAACGCATATCGAAATAAAACCGGTTTACAAAATAGCTTAATACTCCTTAAAATGTGTATAATAAAAGACTTTAAACAGATGTTTCGGATTATTTTATCATTCACAAGCAAAAAAAAATGATTAAAATGACTTTATATTTTCGACTCGACAAGAGTGGTGTTGCCCTTTTATTATATTAATTTGATATGTACCTGATTCACTTCCGTTCTCGTGTCACCGGTATGCCTGAAGCACGTGAAGGGACAGTAATACATGGGGTTGCTGCTGGCCGTGTAAGTGATGCCGGGCAGCGTGTACTCATCCCAATCCAGATAGCAGGCCTCCAACGCCGGCTTGAAACCGATGAAGAGCTCGAGATCAGTTTTCAACGAGTCCTTCTGCCCGCCGCCGTTGTTGCGGTTGTGCGAGTTCTGCGACACCGTTGTACCTCGAATCTTCGTCAGCTGTAAAGTACAAATTTTCATTTTATAGAACATAAATTTTAATTATTCTTTACATCCTTTTATCCGTCAATATGTAACTGTATACACGTTGTTATTTTATTTAATAAGAATAAAAGAAATATTTATGGGTTTAAAATTTTTTATAATAAGCATTTTTCTCATACATGATTCATGTTATACTATTAGTTTAGGCATATAGCATGATTCACGTTTATAGCAAAATTGCAAATTATTTTTAATACAAAAGACAGTTAATGATCGACATATATTGACTGCCATGGTGCTTACAAAAATTTGAATATCGCCCATCCCATTCTCATTCATACACATAATAAAAAAAATAACAAGACATCCTTATCTCATACAGTCTTGACTCTTACCTTTTGTTCTTTTTTGCGTTTAATAATTTTCAAATTATTTAATGGGTTTTGGATCGCTAATTACAAATCCGTAATCAAAATTTAAAAATAATCTAGCCAGCATGGCGTTCAAAATACTAACATTTAGTTTAATATAAATATTATACCTTTTCGACCGTCATATTGAATTTTTTAATCATTATTTTAATTTTTCAACGCAAGATTCGTAATCAGCTGCACTATAAAAAAACTATAAATTGAGTATCGTTCAAATTAATTTACAAATTTATCAATTTCAATTACCCGTTTATCATAAACAACCCCGAAAAGCAAGAGACACTCGACAAGATATATAAACAAAAACCTGACATTTCTAAAGAATCCCCCACACTGAAAAAAAAATTGTTAAATCTAAGTAAACGTTTCCTTGAATCGTACTAAGAGAAGATTTACTTAAATAAAGTAAATATTTATTGAATTGATAAATACCAGTCTAAACATAATGAAATATTTACTATTATCAAATAAATCTTTTCTTAGTACGATTCAAGGAACCGTTTACTTAGATTTAACAATTTAGTTTTTCAGTGCATCATTCTCGCAGGACCCAAATCCCCCTCAACCCAAAGAACCCAACCCCACTCGATCCAAATGACACCCCCCACCTTATCGATGATCTTCATGTGCCAGGCGGTGAACTGTCCGTGCAGCATCTCCCTCTCGGAGGGCGAGAGTCCGGGATTGAGGGCGGCGAGCCTCCATAGCACGACGATCTCGTCGCAGAGCGAGGAGCAGGCGTGCTGGGAGGCGTGGGCGTTGCTGTTCATGCTGCCGTGCTTGCCGCCCCCGTGGCCGTTGCCGTTGAGCAGGGCGACCTTAGTGTTGAACCACCAGACGAGGATCTGCTCGCAGGCCATGCACTCCTCGGTGATGATCTCGAGGAGGGGTATGGCGTTGCGGTCCGTGCGCTTGAACATCTCCCGGACGATGCTCAGGAGGTTCCACATGCCCTCGGGCTCGCGCCCGCGGAGGGGACGCAGGAGGGAGGACCACTCGGCCGCCGCGGGAGGCGCCGTTGTGCTCAGGTAGTTGACGTCGCTGTGGAGGTAGAGAGGGGTGATTGGTGTGTCTTGTTGTTGTTGTTTTTCTTGGGGGAATTGGTGGGTTATTGCAGGACTGGAGTGAGCTGGTGATTTGAGATGCTTGGTTAGCTCGGTTTTAATGGTATGATAAGGCGTGGAAATAAGAAAGGCATGTGTATATATTGAGAAACAGGAAATAGTACTCTCTTAATTTGAAATAGTGAAATCTCACTGTTTCGCAGTGAGAACTCAGCAACTAATTCATGTAGTGGCTGAGTTTTCACTGCGAAACAGTGAATTTTCACTATTTCAAATTAAGAGGGTATATTGGAAGCGTAAAGAAAATGAAATGAAAATGTTTTAGTTCATCAAAAAAGATGGCTTCTTAGTCAGTTTTTTTAAAAATTATGAATCTTTAGTTGGCTGAGCCTTGTTTTAGGAGCAATTTGATATATAAGAGAATCTTAATAATATCTGCATAGTCACAGACAAAAAATGCTAGAGCAATGTTTGATATATTTACGAAGTAAAATGTAAACAACTCCAAAATATAAAGTGCCTAAGTACTGAATGCTCCAAACTTTTAGCAAATTTTGCCTCGAAATTCGACATAGGAAATTTTTTGGCTGTGAATTGGTTGGTAACTTTAATATAATCATTCTAATCAATAATCATGATTGGATTTAATTATTAAACTGAATTCTTAAAAAGATTGTATGTTATGACTCGTCTTCACTGGTAGTTTAATAGAGTCTCGCTTTAACTTTCAATATAGAATAATACTTATATTGTTCAGAAAAGCAAAACTCTTTTGGTATGAAAAAATAGAAGAAACAAATCTCTGCACAATAGAACACTTTAAAACTTACTAACAATTAACACTGTAACGTTATTTAATATTAAAAGTTAAAGCGAGACGCTATTACAGTGCCAGTGAAGACGAGGCATTATCAACACAGTTGAAAAAGTCATTTAACTTAAATGTCAAAAATGCACGGGAAAATGGTTATATCACTCATCTTAGTATCATTACAAGTTTATAAATTTCTTTATATCAAAGTTATCTCTATCATAATTTATTCAGAAACATGACAAACGAGAATTTATTTATCTTTCTGTGCACATAAAAATCCGAGAAATAATAAATTAACATCCACAACATTATAATATGTTAACAAATATTCAAACCCTTTTTCATTGAAAACTATAAATAATATTGGTTGAAATTTTAATTAAAGTTCTCTTATCATATTTTAAAAAACGTTATACAACTTTTTTTTTAAACTGTTTTAAATGCAAATATATAAAAAACCTGAGTAGCCGGTTAAGGGGGTGTCAAACCATTCAAATTTCCCGCCGAAATTCCTAACCTCATATTCTTTAACAATTGATTACAATTAATAAATAAACTAAATTATGAAAAACCAAGACATCATTGCCCTCCATAATACAATTATCTACCACTGTGCGAAGTTTCAAACAAAAACTTCAAAACCTCTACGAATGCCATTCGAACGAAATTTATATTAGTCTATTAGTCTAGACTCGAACCTTCAAATTTCGTTCGAAAGCCATTCGTAGAGGTTTTGAAGTTTTTGTTTGAAACTTCGCACAGTGATAGATAATTATATTACGGAGGGCAATGACCTCTTAGTTTTTCATAATTATACTTATTCTTTTAATTAAAGCCAATATTTTATAATTCTCGGGTCGGCAAGGTAGGAAGGATAAAAATTGACTTTGACACCCCCTTAAGTAGATTTCTATACACATTTCTTGCGAATTTTTAAACAAATGCTCTAGTAAGCCTCTTGAAATTGAATAAGAAACCTCTAGTTTAAACTTCAACCAGATTCGTTGATATCTGTCAATGAAAAATAAGTTAAAAATGTACATTTCCTACATCATCTTCAATGCAAAACTAAAGTTTGTATTTTATGAAATCTTCAAGATTTAAACCGTTTAAAGCCAAACGTACATGAATCATCTCATTAATAGAACGATCAATACCATCAATTAACCTTCCAGATTCGCATAAAACATTCACCGACAATTTTTTAATAAAAATGACCTCGTAAAGCCCAAAGTATAAGCAAAAGCACGCATAAATAAAAAGCAGCTCGCAGGGGCAAAGATCCCTCCCAATCTTGAAAGCAAGCAAACCTGAATACGATGGGCGCCGGCACGCAGAACTTGATGAGTATCTTCTTGATGTTGTCGTGGAGCGTCTTCTCGTCGAGGTACCAGGAGGTCTGGTCGTTGGCCGAGGCACCCGCGGTTGGATCCGGCGCGCCGCAGTAGGTGTTGATGGCGCTCGGCGTCGCCGAGAGGAGCTCGTCCAGCAGGCGCTGGGCCGTAGGGAGGATCTGCTGGGGCAGCTCGCTTATCAGGTACTGGGCGAACTTCTGGAGCTGCTCGCGCTGCAGCCGGGAGAGCGACTCGGAGACGGGCGCTCGCAGGCAGACCTGCGTCGGCTGGTGAACGTTGACAAGAGGACGTGGATGAGTGTGATGATAACGGTGGAAGGGGATTTTGTTATGGCTGGGGTTTGTGTAATTGAACGTTGAGAATTGTGGGAGATTTTTTATGTGCAAAATAATATACTTGCTCTCTTAATTTTAAATAGAGAAAATTTCACTATTTTGTCAGTGACAACTGTATTTACTAGGACAATAGTGATTTTTCACTAGTTTGGTAGTAAAGTAGGGATTGAGTTGGTATTTCATGACCTAATTTCAGTTGACATTATTTTTATTTCTTGAACTTTATGTATCATTTTTATTATGTAGTAACAAAATAATTAATTAATGAACGAATAAAATTGGTACAAATAATCTCTTAATTATGATTCTAATCCATATTTTCTTTGTAAGAATTTGGCAATTGCCTAAAACTATTCATTTTTCATAATAAAATTATAATTAAAATCATCATTAATTTTTGTTGTAGTGTGCAACTAAAGAATTTATTCAAGTATCAGAAGTACCTTCGTATCAATATATTTATATCAGTTAAATTCGCAGCGCATTATAAGAGGTATAAAATTTACTCTATGCAGGCAACCTACGTAGGCAAGTGGTGAAGACGTTGGACTGTAATCCTTGTGGACAAGAGTTCGATCCACATCGCAGAAGTTTTTATCACATTTTTAATTTATTTCTTATTTTAATATATATATATAAATGTTCAAATGAAAATTTAATACATAATCAATATCTAATACATCTCATATATATTTATATACGCGTTTAATAACAGCTTTATTTTTTTAATTTACTAAATGTTAAAATTTCACTATTTCGACAGTGAAATTTCACTGATTCAAGTAGTGAAAATTTATTTCACTATTTAAAATAGTGAATATTCACTGTTTTTAGTTGCTGAGTTATCACTATTCAAAATTAGTGAATATTCACTGTTTGACAGTGAATTTTCACTATTTCATAATAAGAGAGTGGGGATTATGTGGAAACATTTATTTTTTGAATTTCTGTACTGAGCATTCGTGGCATAGTGCGTTTCTTACACACAAGAATTGTACACGTAATTAATGTGCACAATTCAGCATTGGTCAAATATATCTATATATAATTTGACCAATGCTAAATTGTGTACAATAATTGCGTGTATAATTCTTATGTGTAAGAAACGCGCTATGCCGCATTCGTAATGTATCTCGATTTTCTATAACAAGCAACATTATAGGTATAATATGTCGAACCATTTTAATTAAAAACTTAAATACAATTTTTATGAATAATGATAAAGGTTTCTGATTTATAGACTTTTCGAATTATAGCGGCTTAATTAACGTATGCTTTTCTGAAGAAAAATATTTAGTACAGAATGACTTTAAAAATGATTATTTTAGTCATTTAAATTACTATTATTTTAGTATTTGTTTTTCTTTTCATTAATTATTATTAAAACATTGAGTCTAAGATGTTTATTGTGTGTATTTTTATGAATTATATTTAGATTAAACTTTTAATAAGTTAAATTCCGTGTAGCGTCCAAAAAGTTAGAATTATAGAGGCTAAATGCTGACCTCTGAATTATTTTTAATTGTCTTTCACTTTTAGAATTCTACATAGGTTTTACTATAAAGGAAACGGATTTGCAATTGCAAATTATATAAGAAGTTTTCCAAATTAGAATAGTTCAAATGATAAAGGTTCCACCATTGCGTATTTCTCTTGTAATAAAGTACGGCCTCAATGTACAAATTAAAATACAGTTATTTTTATTGCTTTATAATTCTTCTATTTATAATTCTTCTTCATTTTAACTACGATAACATCAATTTGTTAATAAAAACTTGTATAAAACGAACACGAATCACTTCAATAAATCACCATCTCTATTCCAACCCATGACTGTCAAAAACATCCTCGATTTTACTTATATATTCAACTCGAATTGTTCCAAAATTTCCAACCTTTATTACACACCCACACAGCAATAACAATAATACTTGCAGCAGCGGCGTCGGTGTATGTCTTACCATGTGTATCCTGTGCAGGCATACCGCGACAACGTGGGAGCACCAGTAGGCGGCCGAGGAGCACGTGCAGTTGCAGGAGGTGATCCTCCGCCGGTCGAACGTCACCGCGACGTTGTACTGCTCGCGGAAGCCGCTCGACGAGGTCAGCAGCGCCGGCACCGTCGCGCTCAGGTGAAAGCCTGCAATGGACGAAAACAAGACCCGAGTTCGGGAGTTAATTTCTTTCTTTTGTGTTCTTAGTGTCTTTCCGCGGTTTTTTAATATGATGTAATTGTGGTTGTTTTGAGGGCTGGTGGAACAATGTGTAGGTTGTAGGATGAGTCGATGGGAGTGGGAAGCTTGGGGGGGTGATGTGCGTGTTTGTTGAAGAATGTCGTGAGGGTGGAGTTGCTTGCGCTGGATTTGGAAATTCAAATTTTTAATTTCTTATCGGTAAGAAATAATATATTTTGATGTATAGCAAAAATGTAAGCAGTTTTTGTTGGTTTGAAAAGAAAACTTTTCAGTTCAGGAAGTGATAATGGGTTATTTTAGACTCTACGAAGCCCTTGAAGTGCGTACTTTTGATTTGATTGATTTTATGTGAAACTTGGTTCTCGGAGATTTTTTGGTTCGTTAATTAGGCATTTGGAGAATCCTAATTTTGACCAGTGATCCACAAATCTATTAAGTATCTGATTTTTATTTAGGATTTTATTCAGTAGATCTCTCGTGCCTTATTTTCTCAAAAAAAGGAACATATTTCGTACTTTGTTCATTTATAAAAACTTAAAAACTTTACAAATACAATGTTAAGAATTTTTCATATACCTGTTCAACCAAATCAACGACGCTATTATACAAATCATAAAAGTTGGATCTAAGTATTGAACATAAATTAAATCGAAAAATTTCTGACAAAAAAACATCTGGGTTACCTCGGTGCTCTAAGATTAGTTAACATCACTCTTAAATATAACAGTGACACACATATATTTTTTTTATGACGTTCACAGCATATTGTCTACTTCATTTTAGTGAGGGGTGCAGCGTGATACATTATTTAGTACCACTATTACAATTATTCATAAATAGACAATAATTTAGAGAAATGTTTAAATAATTCTATTAATATTATCATCAAGTTTCGTTTTGCGCTAAACATTTTATATTTCACAAGCAAAACTCACTGAAAAAAACGATTGAACGGACTTTTTGTAATTGTCATTTACCGATGAATAAAAGCAGACAATCCATTTTTTCTAAAACCACTTATTTATAAATAATACATTTTAATCAAAAACATCGGCAAAAAAGGCTATTTCATCTTCCTACATCTCCTTATTTTATTTCCAAATCGCAAAGAACAACAGAAACGAAGAAGAACAACGCCGTCCAACTTCACCCAGCGACCGAGCACCGCATTTGCATATCTACCTTTGTTCAGCCTGCACCTTCGGATAATTTCTTTTCGTCGATTCAACGCGACTGCAGAGGCAGCGTCGCGCCACCTCGAAACCGGAATTTCCGGAAAAAGTCGCGCGCGCGTAATGAGTTTCTTGCCCGCGCGCGTAACGAGAGACGAGTGGAGTCTGTACTCGCGGGCGCGCCTACGCGAGCCTCCGCTCGATTCTTCCATTTGGGATGACTCGTCGGGACGAGAAGATGGAATAATCAGAGATACGCAATTCTTGAGGGTCGGATGGGAGGAATATGAGTTTGGGTTATCGATAAAGGGGGCTGATTCGAAGACTTTTGAGCTTATGCGTTCTTAATAAGTTTCGAATTGATTGGATTGAGTTTCTTTAAGTGTAATTTTGGAAGAAGAGGATTGCCACCGTGAAAAACAATATATATAAGGTAAAGCAGGTAGTACTTGGACACTTTTTGAAACGAAAATACGGAATCAGTGTTTGTAGAGCCAAAACTCAATATTTTTCCAAAATCTGTAATCTAATCGTTGATTCGGTATGTTTTACTGTTATTAGTACAAGAAAAAATGAGCTTACATATTTTTTTATACTAAAAAAGTAAGTTTAAAAATTCAACTATATGTCGTAGTAGTTGGACATCATATGTCAAGCTGGTCCCAGTACTTGGACATAATTAGGACCCAGTAGTTGGACATATGAATTAAATGTGTTCAACTACTGGATTCAGAAAAAACAGTGGACGTAAACTTGGACAATACATTCGGCATATTACAGTTCTCGACATACCCTCAAAATATTATATTTACATTTATAACAAATTTAAGACGTAAATTAACATAATTTTGGTTAAATTATATACTACACATCATAAACTATACGAATGAATGCCAATGAATACATCTTTTTATCATCTTTATCAGTAATTACAATTTTTGTCACTGTCCAAGTACTGATCACAATTTTCGTTTTGTCCAAGTACTGGGCACTTTACCTTAATACTAACTACAAATTGTAGATCATAAAACAGAAAAACTGATTTTATCTAGTATAATGATAACTTTAATGATGATATAAATATAAAGTAGTGACGATGGCTGCGATGATACAAATGTTATTCTCGAAATTATTACTGTAACCCTGATAGAAACTATCTTTTATTAAAGTTATGAATCTTGATTATGAGAGAATCTACGGACGAAACTAGTTAACTTTCTATCAGGGTACCTAAAGGAATACAATAAACCTAATAATAATAGCAAAGTTACTATTTATATTTTGGCATTGGAGACATAAGTATTCATCTGTCTATAAAAATGACTACATTACAGTAAAATTTAATTCCCATTAGTCATGTTTACAAAGTAATTTGTATAAAAACTCAAATACACCTCCAATACACCAACACGCACAATCAATTTCACCATACAATCTCTCTCCACCTATACCTGCACCAATCAAACCCATGAATTACCCTTCAAAATCCCTCCTAAGCGAAACAACCCACCAGAAGCGAAATAATTCGAATTCCCTCGAAACAAGCCTATACAAAATGACGCTCGCGCAAAATTGCGCCTCTCGTCCAGCCACTATACTACCCACTACACTGCGTGGCAGCCATTGTACCCCCCCTCTCGAGAAATTTCATCGCGTGCATTACGCATTCCAACCGCATTCGAGAAGAATCCAATCTCACCCTCGTACTAGCGGTAGTCTTCCCCGAGCTAAAATAATAAACGCGCGCGCGGGCACAAAGGCGTTCATTATCTTACCCCCGCGCAGTCTGCCTATAGCTCCAAGAAATGCGAAAGGCCGAGGTATATAAGAAAGACAGACAGAGGTACAAGAAAGGAAAAAGAAGAAATTTCTACTCGGTATACATGTGTATGCGTATATGCTAGGTTCGCGTTCATACGTACAGACACGGGGCAAAGGGAATAAGTTATATAAGCTCGAGTTGGTTATAGCTCGCAATTAGCCCGAGGGCTGGGACGTATAAGAAAGCGCAGTTGGAGGGTACGCGCGCGCGTGAGTATTTTGCGTGCGGGCATCGCGAGTGATATTTTCGCGGAAGGGCGATTGAGAAGGTAGCAAGGGTTGACGAGGGAGTAAACGGCCGGAAGGTGAGGGAGTTGGTGCGAGTAGTTTTGGTATTGAAACATTGACCTCGAGCTTGGTATAATAGGAGAGGTACACTGAGAGAATACATCGGTCAGACTTGCTGAACTGTTCGGTAGTTTTGACCGAAATGAGTTCGGTAGTATGTATACGGCAAGAATAGCGGAATAAGTTCGCCAGCTGAGTCTCCCTAACCTCACTTTTTCACAAATAATCAATATTTTAATGAATTTCTTATTTTTTTTCTTACTCTAACCTTTTTATATATGATTAATTAGTCTAAGTTACATTTTTGATGTTCTACCTTAACCTTACTTCTGTTTTACCTTATCACAAACGTCATAATGAAGCTACAATAAAGCGCAACACCACACATCACTTTTAATACACATCCACCAAAACAGCCAAATTGTTCCGCAGTTTTGACCGAACTCCTCAGTAAGAATGACAGACTATGGCCTTCGCAATCTTAGCAATGTGACTTCGGCAAGCCTAACTGAACCATTCTCTCAGTGTAGTAGAGGTGATCGGTCTTGAAGAGAAATAGATATGTATGAAGGATATGATGAGGGATTCAAGAATTCACAGTGGAGTTTCAAGTTTTAATCTTGTGGTTGTACATTTTATAATTATGCACGTGTACTGAATTAAACTATTGTAATCATTTGTTAAGAATTAATATTTATGGAAAACTTTGATATGTTATAGATAACTATATCTTTAATCTTGCAAGAAGTGTCACACCTACGAGTCGTGAATTTTTTATGAAACTCTGACAGGTGATATCTGATACTAAATAATTGAACAAATCGTCCCTAGTTTGTTCCTATTAACTCATTTTTCGAAAATAGCAGTTATTTTTTTCACAATTATAGAGTCTGCGCATTAACTGCGAGTTTATAATATGCGGGCACAGGAAGATTGTCCATAAATTGCAGCAGTTCTGGATTAATTTAGCTCCACTATTATATTTCCCCTGTCAATAAGAGAGCAGTTTATCGGATAATGCATTAAGGTCCAATTGATATTAAGCGACGTATCTCCCATACACTTGAAAATATTCAATAGAAATCGACATTCATTTAAATTTTAATATTTCAACAGGTATAAGAATAATAAAAAAAAGCTTCTCAAAATTGGAAATAAAAGTAGAAAAAAGCTTTAATTTGACAGGTGTTCAGGGAGAAATATATAAGAAGATTATCCAACCAAGATCTTCTCTCATAAAGCTTTATCTTCCTATAACTTTCAATTCCAATTTTATAAAAAGTTTCATAAAAATTCATGACTCAGTGGTAAGGTGTACTCTCCTTCATAATTATTTTTGTACCTCTATACTTATCACGCAAAATCAAGTACTGCGTATTTTATTTCCAAAGCGTTACAAACCGTCAATAATAATTAATCACACAAAACACATCACACCAGCATAAAAAATTCCCACGACTTACAACGCTTAACGGATTAACCCCCTCCTAACAACAAACCAACCCATCTAATCCAAACAGCACAACCGCACGCGCATCTAAAATTACAACGAGCTACATAAGACGTGCATTAAAAACCGTTGTTAAGGGGGTGTCAAAGTCAATTTTTATCCTTCCTACCTTACCGACCCGAGAATTATAAAATATTGGCTTTAATTAAAAGAATAAGTATAATTATGAAAAACTAAGAGGTCATTGTCCTCCGTAATACAATTATCTATCACTGTGCGAAGTTTCAAACAAAAACGTCAAAACCTCTACGAATGGCTTTCGAACGAAATTTGAAGGTTCAAGTCTAGACTAATAGACTAATATAAATTTCGTTCGAATGGCATTCGTAGAGGTTTTGAAATTTTTGTTTCAAACTTCGCACAGTCGTAGATAATTGTATTATGGAGGGCAATGATGCCTTGGTTTTTCATAATTTAGTTTATTTATTAATCGTAATAAATTGTTAAAGAATTTGAGGTTAGGAATTTTGGCGGGAAATTTGAATGGTTTGACACCCCATTAAAACAACATCCAGCGTACAACGCAATTCGAGTACATCTCGGCGAGTTTATATCGGGCGAGCGTCTGTTTTCCCTGCCACCACCCGTTCAAATATTAAAGGACACATCTCCCGCGCATCGTTATTCCGCGGGCGCGAATAACCTGGATTTATATTCGTCGCGTCGCCGCGGTCGTAAATACACACACCGGCACCCGGCCGAAAAGAGTGCACATATGCGGCGGGGAGTCCATCTTTCTTTCTTTCTTTCTTTTGTTTCCTTTCTTTTTGTTGGTTGTCGTGTACACATCAGCTGGTGCCGTCGCTCGGCTTTCCGACTGTGCATGCACGTAGTTTCTTTTTCGCGGTGCGCGGAATTATTGTTTTGTGCAGTTTCTTGCCGCGGTTGGCGTTGGGTGATTATTACGAGCGCGGGGGTGAGTTTGGAGGGCGGTTGGGAAAGTTTTTTTGGTTGGGTGGGGATGGTTGGCAACGTGTTATTAGTGTGGAGCTTCGTTTTGGAAGAGAGCTTGTTATGTTAGCGTGTCGTTTGTGTAATGCTTTGGGTAGAATGCGAAGGAAGTTGATGTATTCATTGTTCTGGATTCGTAGCTTAGTGGCAGGCAGTAATTGAAAGACGGTACGAGATTTGAATTTATTGGAAGGGAAGTGGCAGCTTTGGCTGAATTAAGGGGAAATTCAAAACAACTTTATTTTACGGTGAAATTTGATTTTACTAAAAGATTATTTAAGCAGGTTTTACGATAAGAAAACACTCGCCTCATATCCGGTTTCATTAAATTTTTCAAAGTAATCGCAATAAAATTTAGACAATAAGCTTAAATTTATGACGATTTGAAAATGGTCCTCCAGTATTTGGATACCTTAAATTTGTTTAACATAAAATATTTATTTTTTGTTAATATTCGATTTTGCAAATTGATTTGAATAAGATTTATAAGACACTATAAAGGATTTATAAACCTATTAATATTTCATTAGAATAAGTTATTTCGGCAAATCATCCGTCCTGATGAAGAAAGTAGCTATCTGTATTTTCACTCGGACGGAAATATTGAGCAAAATGTGTTCAAAATCGATAATTTTGCTTATAAAATTTAGTAAAACAAGTTCAAAATCGCATTTTCCTCAATATTTCCGTTCAGTGAAAATGCAGATAGCTTCTTTATTCATCAGCGCGGCAGAGTTGCAGTTTCTTATATCGTGATATAATATTTCCATACATTTTTCATATTGTCAAAATGTTGATTTTTTATCTAAATCTGTTTTTTCTAAACAAAATTTTTTATTTAAGATAACAACATTGTAGAAACACTCTATTCGCAATAATTAAACGAAATTTAGGTACATATAATGAAAATGTAAATACTTTTTTGTTTAATACAAAAAGCCACAGTTTATTAATGTTTGACAAAAGAATTTTTAAAGAAAATTTGAAGCTAAAACTTTTAATAAACCAAAGATCTACTTTAAGTGACGAGTTTGGTATTTCGTTAGTAACAGTTACAATAAAGAAAATGAATACTTTCATGTTTAATAAAACAGCGCAAATTAAGGACAGCATTACCTAATTTCGTGTAAGAATATAAAAGCGCACAAAAAGTAATGTAAATTATTACTGTATAAATTAATTTCTCTAAAATGTACATTGTACAGAACCGCGTCTCTAACAATATAATTTGTATGTACTATCAAGGAAAACAATATCATCCTTTATTACAAAATATTCAAAAGTGTTATATATAAATATTCGAGTAAATACTACCTCATACCGGGTGCTTTTCAATCTCCCCTAATAGGGAAGAATACCAATTTTCAGTTAACAGCATATTCTTGTAGATCATAGTACAGTTTCTTTGTAAACTTTTGGAATGTTTACGATATATTTAAAACTGAAAAAGATATCTTCTCACTCAGAGGACCTTTAATAATAAGCTATACCTTTCGCAAATCGAGTAATTATTTTAAAATTCAATAACCAATACACGTCGGCTTAGGTTATTTACAATTTGCACAAGTACCAATAAAGAAATAGATTTTGTATTCTTCCCTATTCATTTTTATATCAAATAAAAATTGACCCTACATAAATTTCGAAGAAAAACCCAACTCTCATCTGCACCGATACGTCAAAGTTCATCCCTAATAGACTGGGCCCTAGTAGAAAAATTAAATGAAATATTTGACTTGTTAGAAGAACAGTCGATTGCTTGTTTTGACAAAAAAATATATCGTAGATCCAGCATTATTATATTGTACAAGTTCTAAAAAGTGCAACTATTTAAAATTGTTGATTGCTAAGTCGATTGCTTGTTTTGACAAAAAAAATATATTGCAGATCCAGCCATATTATATTGTGCAAGTTCTAAAAAGTGCAACTATTTAAAATTGTTAACTGCTAAGTCGATTGCTTGTTTTGACAAAAAAAATATATCGCAGATCCAGCATTATTATATTGTACAAGTTCTAAAAAGTGTAACTTTAAAATTGTTGACGCCTGAAGGCTTGTAAAACTTTCAGGATCGAATTTAAAAGAATGCCCAAATCAATGGCTCATTTAGAAGCTCTAGACAAAACACCATTTATTACCCAGTAATGAATTATTTAACCATGATTTCAACACTTACTATAAAAACGGTCAAAGAGAGTTTAAACATAATACACTAACCTATCTGCAGCGGATCCTTGACATTTCTGGATCGGAAGAGGGCCTCGCCCCGCTGGAACTCGTCGGCGCTGCCGTTGGCCAGGCACGAGTACAGCCTGATGTCCTCCTCGTTGTCCGGGAAGCTCCAGAAGGCTATCCTGAGCTGGAGCTGCTCGGGCACCGGCGAGTAGAAGTGCTCGACCAGTTCGAAGGGTATGTGCGAGGCGACGCAGCGCGCGGCGAGCTCGCATAGCGTCGGTACCTGCTGTCCGTCTGAAAATCAAAGATCACGAACTTTTAGTTATAGGTGTGGATGTACCGAAGCTTGTGCGAATTGTTCAGTTGTATGTTAATGATTACACGGGTAGAGATTTTATGGATGAGACAGCAAAATGTTACTAGAACAACGACAATATCAGCTGCAACCAGTGATGGGCCTAGAAATATTCAGAGAGTCCAGAGTCGTTGATGATGACTAACTAGTCTAACAACTTGAACGTAGCGTTTCGATTCTCTGAATATTTCTAGGCCCATCACTGGCTGTAACAGCGAAAATATTTTCTGAAATGATGCGTTGATCCACGCTCATCCATTGGTCGTTTTAGCGAAATTGTTAGCTGCTCTAGCAAATTATATTTATATAAACCTGATATGATTGATTTATTGTAGATTGTTGTCTGAAGAAATTAATGATACATTTTATTTAAGATGATCAACTGAAGAATCATCAGGATGTGAAAGGGGTTAATAATATCCAGAACATAAGCTAACAGATATTAAATCATTTTACTCTTGCAAAAATCAGTGGAGTTGGCTGCAATTTTGATCAGTGGATATGTGTTATACATATTTCGAAGGTCTTCGAAAAATGATTTTCCTTAAACGTTTATTTAAAAACTAAGATCTAGCGAAGACTACGAAGCCGATAAAATAGATTCCTAACAATTATTGCGTAATATATTGTAAGAAACATTTGTTGCAAATTCTATTAAATATTACAAGTAATCTACGCATAAAATTGCAACCAATTAAAATATACATCCAACACTCATCACGATGAACGTAATTACCAATACAAAAACCATACATTGACTGTCAACAATAAATTCTGCGCAGTCCGTTACAAAACGATCGATAAACCAGCATCCCTCCACCAGCAAACTTATCTCCTTACACGCTCATTAACCATGCAAATTCCCCAATCAAAATACACGTCCTAAACGACTTTCGCCTCCTCGGACAACGCTCTCTCGCGCGCACGCTTCGAGATCCATCATCGAGATAACGCTTCTATACAAGCGCGAGCTTCCTGGTCCAAAAATCAAACGAGTATATCCGGTCTCCGCCCTACCTCCGGTGCATATCATTAAAAAATGCACCCGTTGAACTCGCACACCAGTCGAAGGTTATAGCCAGACGCTTTGTGCTTTTTTTCATTGTCGAGATGCGCGCGCGCTGCTGGCTTTTGTAACACGAGCTGGCGAACGCGTTTTTCTCTTCCTGTTTTAACTGGCTGGGGTAAATGCACGCGTAACCGGTTGCACAGTCGAGCTCGGTTTACTTTTAAGCGACACGCGCGTGTGAGGGTTGGTTTCGTTTTGTTTAAAGGGGCAGGGGGGGATCTTATGGGATCTTATGGGAGAGGATAGATGGAGATGAGAGGTATTGTTGTGAAATGACGCGTGATTATTCACGCCTTGTAAGGTGGGGAAGAAGTGAAGGAAGCATGAGGTGTGTAGATAGGTGATTTGTTTTTTGGGGTTGGGCGATTGGCGTGCGTGATTTTTGAGAAAAAATGACTTGGGATTGAAACGTTATTTGTGTAGTTTATAAAGCTGATAGATGATTGAATTATGCCAATGAAAATTTTGAATACCATCACCAATTCAGTAATTGATGAGGATCCAGTTTTTTTATGTATCTATATATATAATGTATACCTCAGTATTGTTAATTGACTTATACACAGAGAGAATCTTCTGATTAAAGCACTTGATAAACATAGGACATTTTAATTTCATTGGACAAATAACGTCGGCACATGGTTATAATTACCCTGATTCACGCAGTACATGATTTTTTTCTATCAGTGAATCAGAGTAAAATTTATCATGAAGTAACATTCATTTATAGCACACTAACCTCAAAATGCCAACTTTATTGTCGATTTTGAGGTTGTTGTGCTATAAAATATCGTATGAGACTGTTGTGGGAGGTGTTTTTCTACCTTGCTCGATTTTCTCACTCGCTTCGCTCGTGCGAAAACCCTCGAGCAAGGTAGAAAACCATCTCCCACAACAGTGTCATAATATACTATTTTGACATGTAACAAGGTAAATCTATCGTGAATAAGGCTCTGCGAAGGCAGAATGTGATTTACGATAAAAATATTATAAACACGCGTTCTGATCAAAACCTACTCTTACTTCATCAAAAAAATATGCCCGTGTCTATAATAAATAATAAAATATGTCTCAATTTCGTTACAGCAAAAGTCGGTCAACTTCCTACGAACAATAAGTATCAGTACAGCCTTACAAAACCATACATCGTAATTATATCAACCACTGAAAAACCTCACCTCTACACTCGTAAATCCGTCCGATTAATCCATACTTATCTACTTGCCCCTCGCCGTCAATTAACGCATACTTCTACCGATTATAAACGCACGACTCCAGCTCCGACGACGCATGGCAAAGGCATAATGCGATTTATACACATATCCCCGGCTCTCATTGTATACCCATTCAATACTCGCGGCCGATTTTATACGGGCCTATCCAACGAGGGAGATAAAGCCATCCTACGTGCGTGCGTGCGTGCACACGCAAGTGGAGCAGCAACCGGTACACTCGCCATTCAAGCGTCGCGGTGCGCGCGTACGAGTCGCGAGACGAGGTAACTGTACCTACCGGTATATTTTGCATGACGGTTGAATATACTGCAAGGTCTATTGTGCGAGAGCACGCGTGCGACTGAGAGTGATTTTTATCTGCCTTGGACTGGGGTGGGGTGGAATGGGGGGATGGAATGGGGGATAGGAGGTGGAGGGTCTTGAGATGTTGTAGAGATGTTGGGGAGTGTGTAGGGTAGGGGAGGTTCAAGGTTGTTTTGAAGATGGAGGATGTTTGTAGGGGAAATTCGATGTTTTCGATGCGGTCAATGGTTGTAGTATAGGGGCCAAGTCAATCGGTGTGAATACACATAGGATACATGAAATGTCATAAAGAAAATGGTTGTGTTAACGGATTTGGGACTAAAAATGGGTTTTGGGCAAATTTAATTTTTTCTAATGATAGGGAACTTGCATAGTTCTTAATATCAGTGTTTTAATACTTGGAATCGATAAAATAACATGAAAAGGTAAAACGTAGTTGAATGTTTTGTTTTTTAATGTCGTATTTATCTATTTATTTTTAACGCATTGAAAACAGTAAAGTTTTAGATCGCTTTTTGCAGCTAGGCTTCACAGCCCTATTGTTTAGTACCTACAGTCGCCACAGTGGCGCTGGCTTTGCGGTGTTCGACGCTCGTGTTGATGATGTCACGTTACATTTATTCAAATAGTGATCTAAAATGTTACTATCAATAAATAAATAAATAGAGCATTAAGTAAACTGTCTTGGGAAGTTTATTATTTTTAAGTATATTATTGAATAAAATTGAATTTAAAATTCATGCAAGTTCCCTATTAATTGGAGTCAAAGTATACAAATTAAAGTTGATCAAAAATGATAAATATACTAAAAAATACAAAAGTATCACAAAGTACTGAAGTGAATATATACGAGCTCCGACATCCTCTTAATGAAAAACGAAAAAATATAATTTTTAATTTACAACTGTTGTAGTTTTTGATAGTGTTTGTTGGTCTAAATTATTATAATAATAGTACTAATTATATGCATAAAGATTATAAAATAGTACACTATAAAGTTTGAATACGTGAAAATCACTCACAATACTTTTACTCATATCAAAACTAAATAATTCGTATTTAATTAGTTCGTGCACTGGACATGTACACTTCAGTTTCGGGAAATTAGTTTTGACACAGAGAACATCGGCTTGCCCGTCATTCTCACGAGTGCTTTGGGCTATAGCAAGCAGTGAATTCAAAACAATGGCCTTGGATTATATTTGATTGAAGTACAACATGCATCACCTAATCCAAAATGTAAACTGCTGCCATCCTACGACGCAAGCCTATAAACCTCGTAGTTGTCTATACCGTAAGAGTATATATACTATACGGCTCTCCTCTAATTACAAAAATGATGATTTCAATAATTATAAATATTCTTATTCAATTTATTATAGTTTTGTCAGTTCTTGAATGTAATAATCAAAATTAAAGTACAAAGAAAAAATATAATGCATTAAATGTTTGAAGTGCTACATAAATGCTAATTTACTACACAGAGAGTAAGTTTCTGCTAAAAATTACCGTGAAAATCATTGTAAACGTGAGACATCCTGAAAAATGACCTTGGTGAACGTTAAAAATTGACATAACTCATGGTAAAACGTATCATTCTACGAGGAATAATATATTAATTGTTTATAATTCATCAGTGTAATTTCTTCAACAAATCCCTAATTTTTACGGTAATTCTTAAAAAAATTCTCTCTACTTAAAAATGTCCACTTGATAAAACAAATCTCTCGTAAACTTCCTTCAAAAACCTTGCTCAAATCCCCCCCTCAACCCTAAAAATCCATACTCTCAAAAACCCCTCCCAAAGCACATACCATCAAAATTGAAACGCCCACGGCGTCGCATCGCACTTAACAGCTTTAACATCACCAACGCGCAGAGACAAGCACGAGCGAGGCGCGCGCCAACATCGCGACTTTTCTTTGCTCCGTTTATTATTCCAACGTCGCGGCATTACATTCGAGGCTGTGCTGCATCTGCCGTGGCTCCGAGCTCAGGGCCGTCGCTTCTTCGTCTCTCGGACAGAGACACGTCGCTTTGCTTCGCTTTGCTTCGGGGCAGCGATTTTTTCGCGAGTGTATGTACCCCCGCGTGGATGCGTTCTGGCTCGCGACGTCGCTTTCCGTTGAAACGTCGCGGCGGCGCTTTGTGCACAATTCGCGCGGCGCGCGTGTTCTTCTTTTTTCCTCGCTGGCTGCAATCCTCTTTATGCAAATGAAGTATTTAAAAGGCGCGTCCCGTGACTTTTGCGCTGTACAGTGTTGGCGAGAATTTCCGGGAAATTTAATGCTATCGTCGGGGGGGTATGGGTCGGAAAGTGATATTAAAGTTGACGGGGAATATACGCGGGTGTGTTCCGAATTTAATGTTGATGTTCGTTCATTGAAATATTTTTAATAATACAAGTGACGCTTTTTGTTAGAAATAGAGCATTATTTTGTATTAAAAATATTGTATAATATTATTGGGGTACAAAATACCTTCCGAGACAATAAATTTCTGAGATATATAAATCAAGCAATAAATATGTAAGAAAAAAACCTTCTTGAGCCTCATTTTTCTACGCAGTAAATATGAATGCAACTGATTGAGATTTTAACTGATATTATTCGTGATATTCTGAAGGGTCTAAAATAGTTTTTTGTCGGGAATTTGTAAACATTTTTTATTGTTAACATTTTTGTTTAAATAATCGGTTTTACACCCATTAAAATATGATAAGTAAACACGGTCTGGTTAAAATTTCTACCGGAATGCCATATATTATGAATTTTCTATACTTATTGTCCATCGATTAAATAACCAAAAAATTGAAAATGTCCTTTGTAAGATGATTATCAATCTAAGATGTAAAACTTACACGTTTTAACAGGTAATTCGTTCGTACATTAGTATTTGTACACTAAATTAATGAATAAAATGACACTACGGTAAAGCTAGGATTAAGAAAAGGCAAAGAACTAAAAAAATCGAGCAGATGGTCCCGTCTTTAAAGGGTTCAAAACAACCCTTACATTAAACTTCTTCAAATTCCCAAAGCACAATTTACTTATTTCAAACTATACCAACGTATCCCCTACCCACGCAACATATCAAAAGCCCCTAGAATACCAAAAAAAATCAGGTCGCACCACATTAACGCTCCCATCACCCCCATAAACACACAATCCAACTCCACCACTTAAGAAAAAAACTCCAATCCGCACGTACAAAGCCGCGCTGACGCCTCACGCAACTCGTTAACAGCACGCGAGACCGTACGGAAGAAGACACGACGTCGAGCGATCCGTGGAGTAGTCTAGGGTCCAGCTAGGTTTCCGTGGCCTCCCCATGAAAGAATTTGCCAGTAGTGATAGTTTGGGCCGATTCTAGCTGAATATTGTATGCCAGTAAATTATTTTTCGGTGCTGAACCAATAAAGGGATTATATCGTTTTGATAAGAATGGGCCAGTAAAATGAATCGACATTGGCCCGAAAAATGTCTCAGAATCGGTGTAATACTTTTTGCCGATATTGAAAGAAAACAAAACATCGCGAAATCGTCAAGCGTAACTTAAGGCTACTTTTTAGGCTAGGTTTTAACAAAATATTAATTTAATGTACGATTACTGAGCTTACGTGAAATTTTCGGCCGCGCGATAGTAATCTGTAGTTATGATTATTACACTAAACTTTGAGTGAAGTGTCTCTAGTGTGCCTAAAAATGTATATTTCTTGTACAATTTTGAATATATCAAGAAGGAAAGTGTTGTACTGGCCCGTTCTTATCACCTCCGTTACATCTCAGTGCTGAACCTCTAACGTTTGCAAGTACTGGTAGGATCGGCAACTAATACTCGAACAGTATTCTGCCGAGAGTAAATTCTTCCATGGGTCATTGATGTAGTTAGATGCATCAAAGCTTTTTAGATGTATTTTGCCCTCCTGAATCCGATTTTTGATGGTGCATTGTCGCCAGAGTGGTCAATAATTTGTTATAAACAATTTAATTGTTTAAATCGCTATATTTAGCGTTCTCTGATAGCTATCAAAAGATTTTTCTTAACAAAGTTGTTTGTTTTTCACTGACAAATATGCTGAACTTTGAATTTTTCAAATCGGTTAACTAAAAATAAAGTTATTGCAAATTTAGTGCACAAAAGGTCCCATTTTCGATCTCCGCGCTCACTATTTTGCCTATAGCTTCAGTTCGAATTAGAATTCTTTTATCTTTCAACCCCTAATTTTGTTGATAGCTACCAAAGAACGCTAAATACAGCGATTTAAACAATTAAATTGTTTATAACAAATTATTGACCACTCTGGCGACAATGCACCATCAAAAATCGGATTCAGGAGGGCAAAATACATCTAAAAAGCTTTGGTGCATCTACCTACATCAAAGAAGCGACGGAAACCTAGCTGGACCTTAGACTACAGGGAACGACGCGTACAACGAGGTTAGTATTAGCGAGAGCTGAGCAGCCGATATAACTCGGTTGATAGAGCCCTGTGGCTGGATTCCGTGAGGAGGGCAGAAGCAGAGCGACCAGCTTCGACGTCGACGGGTTTAATGAAGTTCGAGGCGCTAGCCGGGCCTGATTATTATGCGGGAATTTGAAAATGTAAGAGGGGAATGTGGGTGACGTTTGTTGCGTGGTAGGCGAAGGAAAAACTTGAATGATGGTTATAACGAAATGATAAAGGATTATTGTAGTCAGCTTTGTATAGCTATATGAGTTTGGAGGAAAGAATCGAGCTTTAGGAATATTTATTTTGTATTCTTAAAGCCTCTTATTCACTGTTGATCAAAATACTAAATCTATTATTAAAATTAAAAATTAGTATTATTTAAATTATAAATTATAAAGCATTTAACTGTATGGCTGTTTTCTTAAAAATGTTATACTTTTTCAGATTTCAAAATGCTGCTTAAGATGTAGTTTTCAACGGAAGAAATTGAAAATTTCACCGAAGATTCAATATATTATAAAGAATAATAATGATGGAGAGTGCTTGTGCAGAAATCTCAATAAAAAGTGTAAACATTTTCAGTGGATTATATGTTACAAGCTTTATCATATAAGATCAACATCTGGCTTCAAAGTCCTTTCCAAATAGTTTGTGCATTATTTGCACTTCATGTGGTGTATTACAGAAGATAGTTAAGTTCTATAAGGATTTAAAAATTTACAATTCAGATATCTTGTCCTGATAATTTTCCCGATAGGTTCCTCAATCTCTATCTAATTATAATGATTAAGTTGAGAATGGATCAAATTGTAGGGAAACCTTCTTCTGAACTTTTCAACACGTCAAAACCTCAAGAATCTTACCACCCAAAACCCATTTATCCAACGCACGAATGTCCCACTCATCCAAAGCCCACACCCCCAAAACTTCCTCGGACTAGAACATTAACTAACAAACACAAGACACATAGCTCTCTTCGCGTGTTTACCGCCTAGCTGACTGAAAACAAGAATTCGCCCAACTTTCGCCTCTCCAAAATGAATGGGCTTGCGCACTACCACCACCACCACCACCGAAACTTGGACGAGAGAGAAAACGGCGTTGCGCCGCGCCGCTCCTCATTACCGGAAAAGGGTTTGTTTGCTCGCCTGGCGCCGGACTCGAGTGCAGCAGTAGCTCCCAGGCGATAAACCAAATTCACCCCGCTCGGGGGGTACGTCTTTTATCTCTACGGAGTCTAGTCTGCAATGCAGCGTTCGCTTTGGCTTCCAGAGAGAGAGAGAGCGTTAATTATGAAGAGCGAACTATTACCGAGGGAAAAGCGGGATATGCTGGCCTATAGGTTAGTATGCTGCTGGATGTAAATGGTGGTTTAGGTGCATTGTGCAACGAGTGGAAGTGTAATGTTATACATGAATGTTTCGAATGGCACGGTTTGTTGTTGGGTGGAGTGTACGGTCGCAGGTGGCTCGTGTTAATATCGCGTAAATGCAAGTTTTGAGGAAGTTTAGAATGGATGAAACATGGTGTTGTATTAAGAGGTGTTATTATTGTATGTAGACGAGTACTTTAGTTGGATGAATTTGTAATACGAGACAATGAAGATAGTTTGAGTGGTAATTCACTTACTACTCGTATCATATCAATATTATCAAATTCGTGAAAGAAGAATTGTTTCAAAATAAAGCAAGAAATGTAAAAATGTAGAACAACACTTTACATCTATTGTGCAAAAATTTCACAGCCAAAAAGAAACTCAATAATTAAGTTTGTAGCTGAAATAAATGAAAAACGATAGAAATTCTTACGATTTTAAAGTTACTTATATTTTATGTACATATTTACTCACTAGAAATCATTGAGGAAAAAAAGTCTTAAACGCTAATAATTCATAAAATGCCGTAAAAAGTACATATAATAAACAAAAATGTACCACCGAGGCTATAGAAATCTTTCAAAGGTAACTCCAACAAACAAAAGCTCTTAAATTCCGCTACATCCAATATCCCCATCCTTATTACCCCCTACAATTAACCACAATACAACCAAAACCCAGTCCCAGCGCCTACTTAAGTCTCGCATCCGAATTTCCACGAGGAATACGTGTTCCAATTTCGTGGACCAACCCACCCGCAGGGAAAACACGATCATCGACTCGTACACACACATACACACACATACGCACCGGTATAAACGTTCCACAGGCGAACGCGCTGCGTTAATTCCGAAGCGATTGTTACACCCAACCTCGTCATTTACATGTATACGCTTTTTGACCGGCGCGATGTTAGCGTAAAATTGTCAGCGAAATCGAGGGGGAGAGAGAGACTCTATTTGCAGTCGGGGCGAAATTGTAGTCTTTTATCGCGAGGAATATTGCGATGTAAATGGATTTGTTTGTCTCTTCGCGATTGGTTGCACTTTTTTCTGCGTGGTGATTTTAATTACTTTGGGCGAGGGGATTTTTTCGTTTATTCGGTTAACCGAGTTTTTTAGTTTGATGATGGTTTGATTGATCTTGGCGATGTAGTTTTTTAATTATTGAAGTAAACAAGGTTTATTTAATTAATTCTGAGTAGAATGTATTTCTTCTCGATCCACAAAATTTCAATCGATTTACATGTTAGAAAATATTGGTTTATAGTATTGTATAACAATAAAACGGAATCAATAAACTATTGTTTTTTAATATTGCTGAGAAGCATTGTATAGAAAATTAATATTTTTTTAAGTGTAGTGGGGATATATTCGATTTCCTATAAAAAGTATCATATTTGCATATTCAAAGTAAATATTGTTAAATGGATATTAAATTTGACAATGAATAAAACAATTTCATAATGTAAATATGGTAATTTAGATGGTACGGAAAAAAACGGTTGTAGAGGTAAATTTAAACACCTCACGAATTCTTAAACGAAAAATTATAAATGTTAGAAATGTATGTAGAGAAAATCTTATTCGTCGTACAGTTAATTTCATCAATATTTCGATTCATCCAAATTTGCGCAAGCGTCCTTTTCAATTCCGCGCCATCAATTACTCTCAATTACTCAAAAGAAATGTAATACTCATTAAACAATAGAAATGTCACGCCCATTATCATTGAAATTCTAATTATTATACCTTTATAGCAAATACATCACATTCTAACGCACGCATGCCAGGTAAATTTAAAAAAACCCAACATTCCCTTCATAACGACGTATAAACGACTTTTTCCTCCCTCTCACCAAAATACGCGCATATATATCCGTTCTTCATTATCCCCCCATCCAACAAAAGAAAAAAAGGCACCTTTGACGTATATGCGCGCGTCTCGATGGAGAATCGAACGCAGCGCACATCACTCGCCCATCGCCATCTACATACAAACACACACACACACACACACACACACACACCTCCACAACGGCGCAGTCAGTCAGTCCGCGAACAATGGACAAAAATGGACAGCGGCGCGCGGCGAGCTCGCGAACCCGGATCCGCGCGCATGGTTTCACCCCTCCGGCGATCAATAACAGGTCGCGAATTGCACGCGGAGCGCGCGTGTGTGTGTGTACGTGTGCGCGTGTAGTGCAAGGTCCGGGATGATTTTAATGGAGGCAATATAATGGGCGCCGTAGAGAGAGAGAGAGAGAGAGAAAGGAGCAATATAACGCGGCTACGCTGTATGTAATGAATGCAGCGCGCGAGCGGTGGTAATGCTCATTAACAAATTTAAATGATGTGCTGGAATATGGAGGAGACGGGGGTGCGGGTGGGATAATTGTTTGTGGCATCGTTAACGTGGCGGGGGTAAGACGAACGTTGGGATGATTTGTTTGAGTGTGGTTTAAACGTGTAAGAAAGTGGTTTCGGGCGTACTTTTAGGGTTGTCAAACCATTCAAATTTCCCGCCGAAATTCCTAACCTTAAATTCTTTAACAATTGATTGCAATTAATAAATAAACTAAATTATGAAAAACTAAGACAACATTGCCCTCCATAATACAATTATCTACCACTGTGCGAAGTTTCAAACAAAAACTTCAAAACCTCTACGAATGCCATTCGAACGAAATTTATATTAATCTATTAGTCTAGACTCGAACCTTCAAATTTCGTTCGAAAGCCATTCGTAGAGGTTTTGAAGTTTTTGTTTGAAACTTCGCACAGTGATAGATAATTGTATTACGGAGGGCAATGTCCTCTTAGTTTTTCATAATTATACTTATTCTTTTAATTAAAGCCAATATTTTATAATTCTCGAGTCGGTAAGGTAGGAAGGATAAAAATTGACTTTGACACCTCCTTAAATAATGTTAGTATGTACAGATTAATAGGAAGTTGGCAAGTACTTGAAATATTTAATATTGGGAAAAGAAATAGGGATGATGCTGTAGAATTGGACAGCTGTTGTTTTGAATTTTGAATTTGGAGTTTGAAGGAGATCTAGTAAATTATTTATTAAACTATATGTATAAACTGACTGAATTGAGCCTAACATCTAACTAAAAAATGTATTAACCCACTTAGAGACCAAATTTTGCTTAAAATAAATAAAATTACTTTGTGCACAAAGCCTTAGGAACATCTTCTTGCTCAATTGTGAAGTTGAATGAAAAAAATATTATACATTTTTCTTTTGTAACCGCGCTTACAAATTACTTTCTGTTATTTTTATTTGTTAATTTTGTTAGTATATTTGTCAAATTTACCAATTTCTTAGCTGTATAATTTGATAAACTTTCTTCTAAAATTAACAAACCACTTTCTAAAAGCAACAAAATACGTGCACCAATTGGAGAATACTGAAACACCAAATATCCTGTATTTGATTATAAAAGTCAACGCTTTCTAGAATACTGAAAACATTTATTCGCACAACACGAAGAAGAACCATTTCACGTATTCAACTAACAGCCAAAAATCAAACCAGAACAAAACAACCTCACAACTCAATCTCGAAAAGTCCCTATCACATCTAGCACACAACCACGCGTCGAATTACCCGTCTCCTCTCCCACCTCTGGAATTCGCTCCCAAGCAGTGTGAGGTGCCTGCCATCTTTTTGTAAATTTAAAACGGCGTTAGGCAGGCACCTTAAAAATTACATGGTGATGGGAATACACAGAAGTGAACTTTTCGAAAATCGGTTTATACATTATTTTGTTCATTTCTGTGTAGTCCTAATCTAACTCAGACATTTATTTAGGTTATTTATTTATTTAAATTATTTATTTATTTAATTTATTTAAATTATTTATTTATTTAATTTATTTATTTATTTAAATTTAATTATTTATTTAAATTTAATTATTTATTTAAATTTAATTATTTATTTATTTTATTTATTTATTTATCTAACTTATTTATTTATTTGACTTAGTTATTTATTAATTTATTTATTTTATATGTTAAGTGTTAAGTGTGAATGTATTTATTAGCGTGAATTGTAAGAGTGTCATATGAATGAGTGTGATTTTATTTTTTCGACGTGATAGTTATACGTAAAAATTTCGTAAAGTGTGTGTATGCATTCATTTTATTTTTATCGTATTATGTTATCTTTATCTTATTTATTTTATTTTATGTATTTGACGAAGCGTGTACTGTGATGTGCCATTTGACTATGACTAGTTCATTATATTTAGATTTTATAAACTGACGAACTGTTACAGCGAATAATGTTATTTTATATATAAGAAACGCAATAATTGAATGTTAAATGTAGGATAACAAATGTATAATACTGACTGATATTTTAATTATTATAACTATACATGTACATGCAATTGTAAGAATTTTCGTCTTTGATGAATAAACAGTAAATCTATATATCTATCTATCTATCTATCTATCTATCTACCCCTCATTATCAAAAACATCCACCACGACGTAAATCACTGTCGGAACATCTCCGCGCTCGCGAAATTCGTCGACCCGCGCGAATTCTAATTGACGCTCTTCCTCCTCTCTCTCTCTCTCTCCTAGCCACACTTTTTTTCCAGAATGGCAGCAAACTCCGGCGACGAAAAAAAAGGGAAAAAGGCGCGCGCGCGACTCGTTACTCTTGGTCGGCGGTGGCCCCAATTTGCATAGATAACTCTTCTTCGCGGCGTATTTACATGTGCAGCGCGCGCGCAACGCGGGGCTCGGGGATAAAGCGAGGATTCTCTAAGTCCGCGGGAATTTCGTGGAATTTATCAGGGGAGCGTTGGGTGGGGGAGGTTTTTATACGTGTCCGCGGTTTAAATCGTTCTTATTTAGAGGGGAGGTTTTGGGGTGTGGTAAATGTGGATTGCGCGACTTTGGTTTGAAAAAGTCAGTTTGAATTTATCAGATGATGTTAACGTAGGTATTTTGTAATTTTGCGTGATATACATTTTTAAGAAACAAAGAGGTTCGTAGAGATTTTTATTAGATTTACACACATGGGAAGCAATTGTATAGTAAGTTGTACAAATAGTTTTCAATTTTTTACGAGAAAGTATAGTAATTTGGTCACAGACTCTGTTAGAACTAAATAATACTACAATTTCCTGTAAAATTTTTATTAGATTATAGTAAAATCTACTGTACATGCATACTGCTAGAATGTGTAGTTAAATAGTCTGATAAAAATTTGAAAATTATTTGTAAAAAGTACTGTACAATTTCTCTCCGAGCTAGCAATCAAAATGCCGATACCATCAAAACATTTTTAAAACGAAACACTGAACAAAAAATAAAAATGTTTCATGTAAAATGTTTTTCAGATCTATACAACGATATTTTCTCGACATGCGAATAAAAAGCGTTTCAAAACTAACTGATCAAATTGTGTTATTCGTACGGCAACAACAAAATGAAAATTCATTCCCCAAACACTCGAACTTTAGAAAACATATTTTTAATTTCATTTCTATCCACCCTTTTATTTGAAACGAGAGTCAACGACCTCGTGTTTTTAGTTTCTACGCGCATTTCAACATAACAACCAGACTTTTTTCGGTGCACATTTTTCCGCGCTCTGCGACTGTAAAGAAATGTAAAAAAAAAGGGAAAATAATAACCGGCAAACTCGCGAGCGAAACACGCGAGCACTCGACGGGCGCTTTTCCTGCAGTTTGTCACTCTTCATCCTCTGTATTGATTTTTGCGTTTTCGTAGTTTTCGCTCTGTCATCCGACGCGAAAAACTACGTGTCGTTGAGGAAAGTAAAATTCCACAACTTTTGCAAGTTCTCTTGGGACTTGGTTATTGTTTAGTCTTAGATAAAAAATATTGTTTAACTTTCGCGAACTCATAAAATTGTACGAGACCATTAGTATGAGTTGATAACAATAATTAAATAGTTTTGATGTATATTGATTTGAATGTACCTCTCAACCATTGCTGTATAAAACGTAAAACTATCGATTGTGTTTGAACCAATTAAAATTTTGAATATTTGTTTAAAGCATGCAAAAACACGAACGTAGATATGTTTTCACAGAGCACTTCCCTGGGTAATGCAAGAATTCAGTGGGGCACATAGGTTGGGTTTAGGATCAAACACTCCCACACATGGGTGGTGGGAGTGTCCCATAAAAGGACAATAGTATCACAAGAAGAATAAAAGAAAATAATCGGTAAAAAAATTATTAGTTGATTTATTAAAATATTATCAAAAAATACTATTTCTATTTGTGATTTCCCGATGTACACTAAATAGATTATTCGCATTAAATATTCCTTACTCGTAAATCGGTGGTAAACTCGTGGTTTACTGCGATCAAATGTGTGTAATGAGAATTTAGAAATTTTGCATGGTCGGAATATCAATTGATCCGATTATTATGTAAAGGGCAACATTTCTGCGATATTAATATTACGCTCGTATACTCTAATTTAAGTTCACAAGTAGCTAATTATAACTCGAATGTTCCAAATAATAAATAAAATTCCAGTTTAATTATATTAAAAATAATTGAAATATGAGTCGACCAACATTTTCTCAATATATAAATTATATTTAAAGTAGTCCTAGCGAAAAAAATAGATACCTAGACAAAAATTAATTTCTTCTGTTGTATGTTAAATAAATAAAAGATTCATGAGTTTGCAGACAAGATTAGTAGTATTACTTTAGTATTCAATCGATATTCTTTTTATTTTTTTTATATATGGAAGGCCTCTTTTCTACATAGAGTATATCTATATATAGCGATTAGCCAGCGCCAAATGACCAATATTTGATGCTTTGAAAGAAGACTACTTCAATTGTTTTTACATGTCTAGCATATATATATAAATATTATATGGACACAGTTGCGGAAAATGTGCATGGGTTGTAGTCGCACGATGATTGTTTTGTTAGAGTATATTTAAATAAAAATAAATTCACGAATAAACTGACTGAAAGCTCAGTCGGAAATTTATTTTGTACATTTCTGTAACTGCAAATATATATATACACTACACGATTACAACCCATGTACATTTTCCGCAACTGTGTGCACATAATATTTATAAGAAGATTATGTGACAGTGTATACATAATTAACCCATTTATTCCCAAGCGGCCATTTTATAGACGTTGGTTTTTGGCCTAAAAAATTGTCGGAAAAAAAAATAATAACAACCAATAGCACTTTTCTGAAGTAAAATTGTGCGCTCTTTCCGATTCTGAAGTCAGAATTTTGAAATTTCCGTTGGAAAATTACAAAATGGCGGTTATAGGCAAAAAACCAATCGACTATAAAATGGCCGATTGAGAAGAAATGGGTTAAAGCACATCCGTTAAACATACTTGTGCAAAATATATTAATTTTTTTACTATCACTCCCAGGTCCCCTCAACCTCATTCAACTTTACTAATTACATTAACAAAAAATATTAAAAAATCTGATCAATAAATCCTGACGACGATGCACCCCATCGCCCCTGAACTCCAACCCGTATAAACCGCGCACTCTCACGCGCGCAAAAAAGCCTACCTCCACCGATACACACTCCAGTACCAACCATCGCAATAACAGCAATGCAAGAAAGACTATATTCGAGATAAGCGACGAGACGCAACTCCAGATATCCTCGCAGTGTGCCCGTAAGAACGCGCGTGGGAGGGCTCGGGGCAATAGCCACCCGGCGGGACTTTTACGGGCAGTAAAAGCAGCGCACGTGAGAGAGAGAGAAGCATTTAAAGAGAGGACACGCGGACTCGCGATAAATTCTGCGCGCTCCGTTGCGATAAGATCGCGTGTGTATGTATATGTATACACGGGTGTTTCTCGCTGTTTCTTCGGAGGGCGAGTATAATAATTACCCCCTGCCTGGCACGGCGTAAGCGCTGTAATTGCGATACTACGAGAGCGAGAATTCGGGGGAGAGTAAGTGTGTGTAAGAGTCAGGATTTTACCGGGAGTCGAGTGGGAATTTGATCGCTGACGATCGACGTGTTGATCTTTCGTGAGGGAAGTTTAATTTTACGTATATGGCTTTTTACTGGGATGTTTTGATTAGGTGATGGGTCAAAGGTATCAAGAGAACGAGATGAAGTGAGCTTTTTATAGTGTATTTCAAGAGAAATAAAAAAAGTTGTATTGATTACATGCATGTAGTGAAATTATCCAATAAAGCAATTCTTATACATGTAAAGAAATCATGAGCGATATAGTGCTAGATTTGAGTTGTCAATGAAAGAGAGTTAATTGCGTATAAATTGTATCTAGTAGATTTTAAAATGTATGAATAAATTCTATTATATCTCCTATGTTAGCTATTAATTAATATACTTAATAATCAATAGATGTATATCTAACATAATAAAACAACACAGATTTTTTTTAATCTCACGGTATATGTCCAGTCGGAGCAAACTCACTGGGATAAAGTAGAAGTTTAACCGTCAACCTTCCTACGATCAGCTGTGATAAGTTATATCTATATCTTGTGAAAGTTTTAAGTTTATATTTCTCTTAAAATCGGATTTTTTCGATGATTAATTAACGAAATTCATTATTAGTTTTCTACAATCTAAATTTGTAAATTATTTTACTTTCTAGGCTTATTACTCAATATTAATTTAAAATAAAGTCTATGTATATTATACTTTTAATACATTCTGAAGCATTCACAATTACAACAAACTTTTAATAATATTCCTGTAATAAATTGTTGAGACTTGCATTTAAAAAAAAATAAAAAACCTTCTAACAATCATTTATTACGGACGAATTACCATTCAATCGATTCCGTTTTTATATATATGTATAATTCTATATGAATAAAAAAACGACCTTATAGAATTTTCACAATTCATTCCTATCGCGCGAAAGGTCTCCCGCAGAACAAAAAAAAACTGACAAATATTCACAGAAAAATCAATATATCGACTACAGCAGCACGCACGATTCCCACGAGAAACCGTGGCGCGGATATAAATTTTCGGCCTTTTTTTCCGAATTCATTACGCTTACGAACAATGCGCGCAAAGCGAAAGAAACGATATATTCATGCACGCACATATAGGGTATATATACACACACATCGGAGTTTCAGACAGGAGTTTATTAGCAGGTGGCATCGCGCGCGTATAATTTCTCAATATACGTATAATAAGCTCGCGAGCGGGGGCTCGAAGGTGTATATCGGAAAATCGAACGGCAGTAATTTTCTCCTCCGGGAAGCTCGGCGAGAAAGAGAAGCCGATTCGCGCACGTAATTCATTTATCATTATCCGCCGTGCAAAACAATGAGGATCCGCCGCGGACTTTAATAATATCGCGTTAATCTTATTTGGTGGAGGTTCTTCATTGAATTCTTTAAAAGGGTGTGCGCATCGTAATTTCTTAATGCATAGATCAGAAGGTTGAGGAAGAATGATGATAAATCGTGGATGTGAATTAGCTGAAATGCGAAAGATAAAGAAGTAATTGCTCCATTGAATTACAGTAAAAGATTGTTAACTGTTATGGAGTATATTTTAACAATGTGATAATAGTACATTAGCGTAGAAGTTCTTTTTATTTTATCACTTGCTGAATTTTTAATTTATGGTTAAAGGTTGAAGAGGGTGAAGCTCTTCGAAATTGAATGCAAAACTTGTAAACAAAGAAAAGTTTTCCTTATCTTTTTCCTCGCCTCTCGATCTATAAAGTTACTCACTCGGGGGATTGATAGTTGAATTATCTTTAAAAAATGTGTTCAAGTAAAAACTGTGGTATTTTCAAAAATTGAATATTTTACATCTTTCCATACGATAAAACATTGTTTTCGATTCCATTTACAACGCTCTCATATTGATAGTCAGACCTGAATCGTATTCAACAACAAAAGTAAATAATAAATGCAGCTATGAAAAATTAAATGCTTTATTATCAATGTGGTAAGCACATAACATATAGAATCTTATAACAACACCACCTCTATAAATAAAACCTGAAATCAATCAACAAATAACCACCAAACCCCCTAAAAAACCTTCCCTCTCAAGCCATCATAGCAAACCTCATTCCAAAGTCCTCGACCTGCCTCATCCTCAACAAAAAACCTCCTCGTCCAATTGCGAAACATCCCACGAGAACACCCACCGCTAAAACAAAGACCTGAGCTTCCGATCCACCCGCGCAAAACAACGCCGAGAGGCCGAATATCGCTCTGGGAAATTCCGTCCGGCTCGGAATTATCATGAAAATTTCCGCGCGGGGGCGCGGCGAATTTCCAGCTCGGTTCACCTCGCGGAGCAGCTCGAGCGCGAAATATCCCCCGCGACGGGGAGCGCAATTTCCGATATATCTCTTTGCGCGAAAAAGCTCGAGTTTTCAGCGGGAGAGGAAGGACGTGGACCGACGTTCGTTGCGGTTCGTTGCGAGGCCACGTGGGTGTGCGGCTATGCAGCGTGTTTTTTGGGAATTTTGCGCCCTGGATGCAGGTAGGTATTGGAGGAATGCGGATGCGAGGGGGGTGAAAGTCTTTTCTCTTTGGTTTGGAAATCGCGTTGGGGAAATATCTGTTGTTTTGACGATTTAACCTCACTGCGCATTATGAGGGATTATTTACTTGTTCGAAATATACTCGTTATGTTTTTGTACCTTATATGCATTTAGTATTCAAGATTTTAAAGGTTTCGTCATATTTTTATTTTCAAACTCTCAAATTAAAGAGAATAAGAGACGTTTGCAGTACATTACGCAGATGTATACACTCTATCCAATTGGAATATCGTAATTAAATTATCTATCGTATAGAAAGGTTATAATTATATTTGTGCAACTTTTCATAAGACTGAGTGAACTAATTGAAATCGAGTCAGGTATATAAAATTAAATCAGTATTACAGTATTTGTCGCCAGTCCTATGCAAAAGCTATTTGCTTGGTAATGAAGGATAAAAGCATTATCACCGATCTCATTTCTATTAGTGATGACAGATTGTCAAATTAAAGCCTCTTGAAACCTTACTATATTAGTATTCGAATCTTACTATATTAGTATTCGAACCTTACTATATTAGTATTCGAATCTTATTATATTAGTATTCGAACCTTACTATATTAGTATTCGAACCTTACTGTATTAGTATTCGAACCTTACTATATTAGTATAGCGATATTCTTATGCGTACGACCTTATATTATGTAATTGGCCATTTAGGTGATTATAATAAAGGTAATGTGAGAGCCGGTCTCAATTGGAACGCGCCTCCGTAAAGCGGTTCTAAAATAGAGTGATTGGCTAGTTGACTTCCTGTAATATTGTCTGTCAAAAAACGCGCTTCACGTATTATATTAAAAGATATTTTTATTTCTTCAATCCAATCTCATTGTAAGTGTATTTTATTGAATGACATTCTGCTATATAACACAAGTATCCCCTAAAAACGGAGAGGGAAGGGGAGGAAGAGAACAAAAATGTCAAAAAATATACCTAATAGTATTTTTTAAACAATATTACGTTTCTGACAAATGCACACTATCCCTCTACGTAACACGTCCTTCTTATTTAGGGAAGATACGAAGACGAAACAGGAAAAGATACGAGAAAGAAGAGATGATGAGAGAAAACAAGGGGACAGAAGGGCAGAGGATCTTAATCTTACAACTCACGTAAACAACAAACGTATGACGTCCTTTCGACATTATTTATTTTTACCCCGTGTATAACCTTTATCCCAAAAGCATAACTAAGTACAAGCCAGTTTTCACATCAAAATTAAACTAAAGTATAATACGAAGCACAAAAGGGACAACCCACATATACGATTAAAGCTTTTGCGCGGTAACTCGATTCTCGCAAACAAAAAGACTCCCACGAAAAAGACGTCAACAATTACAATGGCCAAATCCTCTTAAAGATACACTTCCGTGCAGCCATCTCTATCTCTCCTCCCAAGCAAGCAGCCTCCGATTCATTCGAAAATTCAGCGGAATCGACTTTCCATTAGCGCCGCGGGGAGGACCAGAGAAGAGAAAAAGCGACGAAAGGCACAACGGCAGCCGTGCGACAAAAGCGAACAAAAACTCCGGTAGGAAACTTTTAAATGGATACACGCCGTCCTCTTTTAATCGCGGAAGTGGAGGAGGAGGAGGGACAAAAAAGGGAGAACTTTTCTTATCGGCCCGATTGTTTATTGACGTTTTTAGCGCGTGCGGGCTACCGCTTCTGCTGCTTTATTTGTGTTTAATGACGGCCGGTGCGCCGCGTGCTTGGAGTTCGGAGAGTATAGGGGGAAATAGCGGATGTTCGAGGGTTTTTGCGCGCGGAAGTAATTTATACGTGGTTTTGAGGTGTAATTTGTCGATGGGTGATGTGTTGTGTTTTTGTTGGGAATGAGGGATATGCTGATATTGAAATTGACAATGAATGTAATTTGTAATTATACTCTCTACGTATGAAAGAGTTTGCCGCTACGCAACAACGAGAAGAATATAAGTGATTTGTTATGAGTGATACCCTAAAACGATTAGGGTTATTTGAAAATTTGACTTTAACGCTTTAAGCACTAATGGTACTATAATGCGAAGCACGCGATTTTTAAATAATCAATTTCTTTTTTTAATTTATTACACGTTCTTTAAATATTTAGCAAGAGATATAGTAACTTATAATCACAATTATAACACTCTTTACAATAATGAATTGCTCAAACACGACTGTTGTTCATTCATCATCAAAAATATTGAAATTATTAACATAAATAAATCGAAAAATCCATTAATTACCATTGATAAAAGGAACTTCTACGTAACCCTGCCTAAAAGATTCTATTGGGAATCGGGTATTTCCCCATACAAATTCCCAATTAAAACCGATTAACTTTATATTAAATATTTATCGGCACATGATATATTATTGCAAAAATGGTTATTTTTGTAAAAATTTATGTGTTCTCTAGATATCATTCGTTGTTCTTGTATGAGCTACCTTTTTCATATTTTTAACTTATTTTTAATAATTAATTATGTTTTTTACCATGTACGTTTAATGGGTTTAACTTTTACTTTTAATGGGACATTATCCTATTGAATAAATAATCAAACCCATTCAACATATATTGTAAAAAATGTTATTAATTAATAAAAAAAAGTTAAAAATATGAAAAAAGTGGTTCATATAAGAACAACGAATGATATCTGGAGAACACAAAAACTTTTGCAAAAATAACTTTCTTCGCAAGAATCTATCATGTCGCAATAAATATTTAATATAAAATGAATCGGTTTTAATCGGGAATCTGTATTGGAAAGTACCCGATTCCCAATAGAATCTTTTGCGCAGGAAATCACACCTGTCTATTTCTACTGCCACCTACACTGAAAAAAAATTTGTTAAATCTAAGTAAACGTTTCTTTGAATCGTACTAAGAAAAGATTTACTTAAATAAAGTAAATATTTCTTAAATTTAGTAAATATTTATTGAACTGATGAATACCAGTCTAAACATAATTAAATATTTACTATTACCAAATAAATCTTTTCTTAGTACGATTCAAAGAAACGTTTACTTAAATTTAACAATTTTTTTTTTCAGTGTATAAAAACAAAGCTAGTTCCACAAAACCAACAGTCAACACCTCATGCATCATCCCCGCAACCCTCTCAAAACTCCACATAAAAAATCCCACCCACCTCGCTAGTGTCACCTCCCAATCGAACGCTAAAGATCCCCATCCCAAGATCGAGGTCGACTCGGAAAGTGCATCCTCCTCCCCGAGACCGACATTTTCCGAGCTGCGCTCTCGGATGGACCTCGCGTCGTTACGGCGACGAGATAGAGAGAGAAGAGACGGAAGCGACAGCGACGCTGCTACACTCGCGGGGGAGGGGGGCGAATGGGACCGTTACGCGAAGCGCGATAAAGGGAACGGAGGAGAGGACGTGCGTGTGGAGCTGGAGGTGAGAACGGAGGATCGTGAAGTGGGGAGTAATGAGGTGGGTGGGTCGACGAAGAACGCGAAGTACGGGTTAAAGACGAAGTTGAAGAGAATTGGAAGAGTGAGTTGGGGTAATTAACCTAGTTTGGATTAAAGGAGGTTCATGGAAGAAGAAAAATTTAGGCGATTTATTTAATATGGAAATTTAAGCGTTGTGAATTTATCATAGATGATTTGTATAAAGTTTTGTATAATGTTATATAATTTTTATACATTTTATTATAATATATAATATATATAATTTATATAATTATATAGAGAACTTCCTTTTATACATTCTTTTATCAGTTGGTCTTTTCAATATAAAAATTATCGAAACCATATCTTCAATGTACAGATTAGTGTAAACTGAGCCTTTTTCAATGTTCGTTGTCAAATGAAAATTTGATAGATACACATATACATGTAGAAATAATCTTATTTTAATAATAGATTTCAATACAATAGTAGTCATTAAAAAATCTAGAGGTTCAACGTTTTTACAGGTGTTACTGATAAATATCAAGTAAAATTTCTGATAAAAGAAGCTGGATAAAATATGTATTATTTTTTCTCTCGGTAACAATGCAGAAATACAAATATTCTAATGAGCCAGACTATTGCCACACTAATTGTTTTACACAAGATACGAAAAATATACCCCTCCCAAATTCCAAAAACTCGTACATCAAAATCCACCAAATCCTCGATTTCCCCCTCACTCGCGTCTCGTCCAAACCACAAACGAGCATGTCACGTATCTTCCTCCGTCTTCGCCCACATCCACATCCAGCGTGGCGCGCGAGTTCGACTTCCGGGCCGACTGCGCGAGGCGCACCGCGAAATTGGAATACACGCGCGACGGCGGCTATGCCTGGGACTGGAAAGGAAACGAGAGACCGAGGGATGGGCTGCACGATGCAGTAGCGCCAGGAGCACGGGCAAAGTTCGCGAGCGAGGACGAGGAGACCTTGGGATGTGCAATGTCTCTGGCGGACATGTTGTGTATATAGGTATGTATGTGGAGTATCGAGTGAGTTCACGCAGTTCGGGATTTAAAGTCGTAGTGAATGTGATTGTATATACCTGTATTGGAAAGTATGATATACTTTCTTTGTGTTTGCATTAATTTTGATGCCCAATGTGTACATTTTTTGTGTCGAGGATGTTTTTACTGTGGTCTTAATGAGTAAGAAGCAAGGATATTAAGAGGTTATCATTTCTCGATACGATATGCATAATACGTTTATTAATCCTAATAATTACTCTTTTAGAAATATAACAGAATTCAGAATTCGAAAAGTGTAAATAAGCGAACTATAATTTCGACAGATATAAAATCTTTTGAAGAAAAAGACTTTACATAGCTGCGTTTGAATATGAAACTTCTAGTTCATTTTAAATTCAACAACGAAGTTTAACAGACTCCTGCCGTAAAAGTCTTATTTAAGTTCAAGATTAATATGGCAGTAGGAGGGTTCCACACAAGTGCGCTCTCGTTGAAAATATTAATATGCACTTATCTCTTGTCATCTACAAGATACTTTACAATATAGGACTTGTACTATAATAGTTCCTTTAATAAATCGTCCTTTAAACAAGTTCAATGTGTAAATAAGATTTCGAAGACAGTAAGTTTTTGAGAAAACAGTTCTTTTAGCCTTGGTCTTTGGAAATAAATAAAAATAAACTAGATACTATACTGCAGATATTGAAATCTACGAGCATGTAAGTAAAATACAAAAATAAGTTAATATTCGTTCTTGCAACTACCTTATAAAACTCAAAGAAAAAGCAAATAACCAAGCTGAGAGCAATAATAATCCGACGCGTACTGCAAACCAATCACTAAAACATTCTCTGACGAACAAAACCCAAATCCCAGTAACTCGCAAAAGTTTCGAATGGGTCCAGTCGATAGCCAATTTGGTCTGCAGTGCCTCAATTAACTACTTCCGAGTCTGACAAGAACATAGAGCGAAGTACAAAAACTGAATATTTCTCAATGGTTAGTAAATCCTATCTTTGAAAATCTTTGACCTAACCTTACTTTTTACAGCTGAACGCAGTTTTTTAACAGTTAAAAACTGTTATTATTAACACGATATTAATTTGAAATGCAATCAGTAACATTTAAAATGTATGAATTTATTCAAAGCAAACCAATTCTTTTCTCAATCTACAAGAATCAACCATGAAAAAGTCAATTCTCAATATTACAACCACCCCCAAAAACCCCAGGACACAATTTCCAAATTCCAGTCTGTAAACAAAAACCACAGACTCTCTCACCAAAACTCTGCCCAACAAAACCGAAACCTCCAGCAACTCGCAACAGTTTCACGAATGTCCAGTCCACACAACCAACCCCTCTACCTCTCTCTCTACGAGGATGTCGAGCGCCAACCTCAGGCCAGCAGATGGCGCTAGCAAGAAAAGACACCAACCAATCAGAGCGTGCGAATCGCCGACCGCGCTGCCACCTGGAAAAAGTTAGCTAGGTCGGCATCCTCGTTAACTCCCCCGTACTCTCCCAAGATCCCCGACAGCCGGTAAAGTCCACCTCTCGCGCTTGTCAGACGCACGTACGCGCGTAAATTCAAGCCGCGCGTGCAGTCCACTCTTGTACCTCCGTATACACTCCCTGCCCACCGCACGAGACTAAAGCTAGGGCTAAAGCTAAATTACAATCTCCGGTTAATAGGCGGAATTCCTCCCTATCTCTCTCTCTCTCATGCATGTGTGTGTGCGAGTCTTGAGCGTGAACCGCGTCCTGCCTCGTAGATAAGCGGCGTGACTCGCTTTGCATGTACGTGTATACGCTGGATACTGGAGGCTGGACGGTGCGCCAGGTATTATATATGGAGGTAATGCAGGTGCTGCGTCCGGTTGCGGTGGGCAGCGGCTGGGCAGTGTATGGAACTGAGCCTTTGCGAGAGGTGGAGGAGGAGGTAGCGGGGATTGTCTCTGTGAATCTTGATTGGGGAGAGAGAGAGAGAGTTGTCGCGCAGTTGGGTTCGTGGAGTTTTGGGGGATGTTGGATGGTGATGAATGGTTGAATAGGAGTATTATTGTGTCTAAAAAAGTGATGGATGGAAGAAGTGGAGTATCTTCGATATGATTGACTGGTTTAATAAAGCTGAGAAATTGACGGCTTTTTGAATTTCCAAAATCAAGAATTTATAGGCAAAAAATAATGATGTCGATTTATTTAATTCGCGTAAATCCTTCGACTCTAAGAATATTTTATTTAATAAAAACACCATAAGAGTAGTTTTTGGATGTTGAACACATGTCTAACATTTTCATATACCTATAATCTTAAAATTCAATATTAGTTAGCATACATTTTGCAGGTATTACAAATGATTTAAAAAATAAAACAAGTTCAATATCTATAAAAAAACTGGGAGAAAAATGAAAGAAACTATATGTTTTTAAAGTAAACGCAGAAAACATTTCAACATAGCATGGAATTCATTTTATTCATAAAATACATCAAAAGTAGCTTTTATTTATATGTTGCAGTTTTCGATCTCAAAATATGTACGCTACGAAAACGTTTCAAGGCTTTTCTTTTCAAACGTCACAGCAAATTCACTTTTTCGAAATAGTAATTTCATGACGTGAGATTCCGAAGGAAATATTTATTGGAAGTGTGGGCGCCCGTATACCAACATTTTCTCTCGGCCTTTGGCGTTCTCACGCTCCTCTCAAATGCTGACATACATTTAAAAATTCCAAAACTTCAAAAATATCTCACCAACTCGCAAAATCAAAAAAATTAGTCATAAAACTACATTTCCCCTCTCAATTTATAGACAAAATTCCTTAAAATCACGGTATAATTCATTCCAACTTTCCTCCTCAAGCCAGTTGCAAATTCATTCCCAGAAAAACTTGCACAATTCATCAACCTCTTCACAAAAAAAAGGAAACCCTCTCCTAAATCGCATAAAACGCGTCTACATTAACTTACATTTACTCGCGAATTCGATTCCCCCGCAGCTCGAAAAACTTCTTGCATCCAACCCGCGCGCAAGCTCCAGTCCCGTGTATAAAAATATTCGCAAAACTCGAAATCCCAAACTTCATAGCAAATACCGCCACGCTCTATATCTCTGTATATCTATACACAGAACGATGGTCGGACAATATATCGCCGAGCTTACGCTCGCCGGCAATTTCTCGCGCGGCAAAAGGAAAAGCTTCCTACGTCTTTTTGCTCCCACTGTGTATACACGTGTGTGCACGTGGCCGCGAGGAGGAAAGTGGATCGGGAAATTCCCGTTGGCTGCCTTCCGACCTCGTTCCATCTCTCTCTCTCTCTCTTTCTCTAGGCAAGGACTTCAAGAAGGGGGGGTATGAAACAGCTCTCAGTTCCGGGGTCGCGCACGGATAAGGCCTATATTCTTTTAGGGCCCAAGGTGCATGCATTGGGAACTTGTTCCCCTGCAGTGTAAGGTGTCTGCCATCACTACCCGTGTATACAAATTAGTCTGGCAATAGTCTGGCTCAATAAGTCTGGCAAAAGTCTTGCAGAAGTCCGGCAGAAGTCTGGCTTTGGCCACTATGCCAGACTTTAGACAAAATGTGCTAAACAAAAGCATCGCGTCATGTCAAATTGCCAGTAACCTAAAGTTTTGTCTCTTCTTTACACATATTCATATTTTAAACGAGATTGCAATATGTAAAAAAACTTTTCTCCTATTTTATCGAAAAGTACTCTAATTATTTACTTGTGAAAAATGAGTTATCTTGACATAATTCCAAATAAAAGTATGGTATAGTGGCCTAAGCCAGACTTCTGCCGGACTTCTGCAAGACTTTCGCCAGACTTATTGAGTCAGACTATTGCCAGACTAATTTTTTTTACACGGGTGATAATGTGATAACAAATTTTAACCAAATGTACATACAGCTGTAAATTTGTGTCATAACTGATAAATAAAAAGAATATCTATCTATCTATCTATCTCTATCTCCCTCTCTTTTTTTCGTGTATAGCAAGAGAGGAACGTTATATACTTTTCCGCGGGAGGCTTTTTTGCTCGGCACTTCCTGTCGCGCAAGCGCTCGGGGACGCGATAAGGGAACGACTTGCGGAGCGGCGAAAGACGAGCTTGACCTCGATGTGCGATGGGCGGGTGGGGGCGTAATCGCGGTCACGAAATTGCGATTGACTTTTGAGAGTGGTCGGGGTGGGGTGGAATTTTGCGGAGCTAGTGCTGCTGGATATGTTGGGAGCTGCAGGTTTTCTTTTTGGGATTCGTTGATTTTACGATTGTGAACCTTTCATTGCCGGATAGAAATTCCGTATTGTTGTCAATAAATATTATGAAGTGTTTATTTACTTGATATTCATTGAAGATGGTATACAGTGGAAGGAATTTAGAATAGCATAATTTGGTTTTTGTATGGAAATTTAGGAAAAGTTTGATGAAAAAATAGTATGTAAATTGCTTATTTACAACTGTTGGTTTTACATTACACTAATTATGTTTGAGAGAAATTCATATTTTACTTACAGCGAGTGAAAAGAAAATGTGGAAATTTTTCATAAGAAGAAAGAAATTTGATCAAAGGTACCGATTTTTTGATACTGCAGATGTATATCAAAATTCATAAAATTATACATTTTTGGTAACAACTACAACGTATTAGCACCTTATTAATTCGTTATACGATTATTTATACAAAACAGCAAAAATGTGCGATATAAAAGAAAACACCGGAAATCAGTGAAAATAAAAAATTCTTAATCTAGCATACAAATCAGTAATAAACTCGAACTTACATAACCTATACAGTACATCATAAAATCTATATGCACTCCGTCCTCCAAAAGCCCATTACGATTATTAAACCTTAAATAAACCAAGACGATATAAATACAAAATTATGAACGCTAAAGAGGTAATTTCAAATCGCGCCATCGACGCCAAGAAACGCGCGGTTCGCTCATAATTGACGGCCCGACTACACGCGCGAGTAGTGCATAAAACTTCATTGGAAGCAGCTATCGAGGCTCGCAACGCGCGTATAAAACGCGCCACGCGCGGGCGTGGTACTAAAATGCCGCGCAACAATTAGCCCTTAAAGTGCAGTGCAGCGCGCGGCGGTACGGTAATTTGCATGAAAAACGAAACGCGCGCGTGGTTGAGCGCGTAAATGTCGCGCGCGAGAAAACCACTTATGGACACTCGATATGTATATTGTACGGTTTGGATCGTGGAAATGCGAGGCTTTGCAAGTATCGATTTTCGAGGGAAGTGGCGGTGATTGGAATTAAGGTTGTAGTTGGTAGTGTTTTTGGAATATTGATCATAATTAGAGGGTTAAATGGGAATTTCATTATAGATGTTTATGTGTTTTTTAATCACCGGCTCTTTTAGAAATATCTTGTTAAAGTATAAACGACTAAAAATCTCAGAAATTTGTATTCTTTATTTCCCTGGTAGAAAATTAATCTAGAACTATGTAGATCTATCTAGTTTGCCAAGGAAATAATCGAGGGCCTCGATAAAACTAGATAATTTTCTACCAGGGTTACATCGGATTAAAAGAATGATGTAAAAAATTTGGACAAATCTTTAGTTATTTTTCAAGAGTTAGAATTAGATATAAAATGTTCCATGGGCCTTAGGTTTTGTCAAATATTGTTGTCATTTTTTACATATTTACTTCAACAAAATAGAAAATTTGTATAATTTACTTTTACTTCGTTCGTATAACAAAACTCATCCTAAATGTTCTCTATAATTAAAAAAATAATGTATACAATAATTTTTAAATAAAACAATAATTATATACTCAGAACAAATAAATTCAAAAGAAAATTCAATGCGCCAATAATAGAGTATATTATAGTAATAATAAAATGCACAAATATGAAAATACGACTTTATTAATTAAATGCACACTTTATCATACTATCCCCGCACGATTATATTACTAAAATCAAAAAATATATATTAATAAATAAAAAGCATCAATTAATTTTTGTATTCAATTTTACCACATTAACATAACATTTTAATATTCTCTTCAAGCTAATACCACTGGCGTAGTGCGTTTCTTACACATAAGAATTGTACACGTAATTATTGTGCACAATTTAGCATTGGTCAAATATATCTATATATAATTTGACCAATGCTAAATTGTGTACAATAATTACGTGTATAATTCTTATGTGTAAGAAACGCTCTATGCCATACCACTTTACAACCGCAAAAAAAAAACAGAAACTCGAAAAAACGAAAATACAACACTAAAATCCTTTTTCACGAAAGCCCAGTCCTCTAAAAACTATCGCTCCTCCCCAGCACTCCCCATATCTCTAAATCACCCCGAAACTAAAAAATAAACCACCACCACCATCAGCACCAACACGGGGATGCATCAGCTTAGAAACTTTGGCTCGCATCTCCGTCTCCACTCCCATCTCTCCCACTTACGCGACATTCATAACACTCCCTCTCCCACTCCCCCGCACTCGCATACCACACTCTCTCTCTGTCTCTCTCCTCTCTCGACCTCGATTCCTCTTCAGGGGCGGTAGGCGCCGGAGCCCCGGTTCGCCCCGGCGCCGCATCTGGGTCAGATTCGCGGCTAAGTGCAGCGGCGCGGGTGTTGATGAATCAGCGCAGGCGCAGGCCCGCGTGCACTGGATTTTGTCGCGGAGACGCGTTGCGAGGAGGCAGAGATGGAAGATGAGGATGACGGTGATGATGATGGTGGTGAGAGGGTTTGAGAGAGAGATGATGGGAGAGGGTGAGGGATGTTGCGGTTTCGTGCCATTTGTAGGTGTTGGAAGTGCACGCTACAAAAAATTTTACTCAAAGTTGTTGCATCTGAAAAGTTGATGTTACTTAAAGTAAGCAGTACGAAATTTGCGTTTTACTTATTATAAGAAAACCATTACTGGATATAAGTAAACCTCTACTGATTATAAGCAAACCATTACTGATTATAAGTAATCCGTGACTGATTATAAGAAACTATCTTCTTAATTTCAGTACTAGTATTTCTTATGAAGAAAATTGTAGAAAAGAGTGTTCTTAAAATAAGAACAACAGTTTCTTAATTTAAAAAATGCATTTCTTAAAAAATAAGTAAGAAATAGTCGTACTTATAATAAGAAATTAGTATACTGTAATTAAGAAACAAATTTACTTAAAATAAGAACAACCGTTGCTTCATTTGAGCAGTCGACGTCACGTGACTTACGGAAACCTCAAACTAACCTTTTTACCGCGATTCGAAGATTTTAGACGCCGCATATAAGAGGATCGAAGTTTACGATATTTCTGACGAAAAATTATAAATTATCAATTGTAAATTTGACGACAGCTTCATAGCTATATAGCATAAATAATACCATTAACATTATCTGCTAAATTCGAGGGTACGTACTGGAGTTGATACAATTTAACCTAAAATATCGAAAAAATATGACCATTTCACTAATTATAGTTTCTTTGAATTTGCTAAATTTCCTTATATGACAATATTGTGTACAATGTTATTTAACAATTTTTATTAATTTTTGTATAGAAACATGTCAAACGAGACTTTATCACTTTATCGTAATGCTCTTAAATTAAAAAAAATAATATAATTAAAGTAAGAAAGCTCTTTACTTAAATAAAGAAAGAAAATTTACTGATACTTTACTTAAATAAAGAAAAAAAATGTTACTTCATGGACAAAAAACAAAAATTACTTAAATTAAGAACAAATATGTTCTAAATTTAAGAAAATATTAATTACTTATTTTCAGAATGAAATTTAACTTACATTAAGAATAAATATGTGCTGAAATTAAGAAAAGAAATTTTACTTATTTTCAGAAAGGAAATTTACTTAAATTCAGTAAAAAAAGCTTATTGTTTTAAGAAACTTTTGAGGTTACTTAATTTTAGAACCTAGTGTTACTTAAATTTGTTGCATCACTTTTTCAGTATGAAATCTTTCTGAAAGTAAGTAAAATTTTTTGTAGTGTGGTTGGGATGATTGTGTAATTATATGCTTGAGTTGTGTATTGATAATTAGAATTTGCTTGTGGAGCCCTGGTCGGTTCCTTACATTTTATTCGGTATTTAAGAAACTTGATAATTTCAAATGCGTTTGCGATAATTGGAGTTTCCAATATCTCGTTAATTTGAAATTTCCATCGACTATCGCCAATTTCGCTCTCGTTAGTTTGAAGTTCTCCTCGTGAAGTTGAAATTTGCGATAATTTGAATGTTTTATGACTTTGGACCAATTTGACCTTTTTTCAACTTTAGCTTTAACATCGAATTATCAAGAGTCGTTTAGTATTAATAATTATCAAGCAAAGAATAATGTGCTAATATTTTGTAATATAATTTACCTATTTAAAGCTAGAAATGTTAAGAAATAAATAAATAATTTGTCAATTTAAAATCTACACGGGAAGAAATTTGTAATTGGCCGTTGTGAAATTGTGACTCTAATAGATACAACTTGACTTTACTACGCTTGCGAAAATTATATTTGCGTATTCTGGAGGTATGACAATTTCTGGCTTACAAACCTACTATTACGTATAATGTACCCTTTTCTTTCAAAAAGCTTGTAGTATACGCCTGCAATTTCAAAATTATAACGTATATCGCAAATATAAGCGCTACCGTTTAAGAACGTTCACCGGACAATTGAATTTCTTTAAAATCACTTGTAACTTTTATCATATGTCAATTTAGGTGTGTTTTATATGTGGTTGGAGTTTCAAACCCACTTGCGGTATCAAAAATCGACAAATTTAGCTTCAAAGTTTCAGCTTTTAACATGGAAGCCCTATCTTGAACTCTCACAAAACATACATTTTTATTTATTGTATAACAGGTTTTCTTTACATCGTTTTGAAAAACTAGTATGTAATGTAAAATAAGCCTAGATGTAATACATAAAAAAGTGGGCATAGCAAGCGGTACTTTTTTTAATGATATAGCTATCTAAAGTTGTGTTTCAATATTATTAGTATATCTATATCGTGGTACAGTATATGCAAAAGTTAATGCCGGTTTTTAATGCTTTTTCATAAATTCTATACTCTTTACTAACATTTTAATGCTTTATATTATAAACTGAAGGATTTTCATTATAAATATTGCGATTTAATGATGATTCTTCCGAAAATTAACTTTCTAACCTTACTGTCAGCGGGTGAACGTCCTTAAACATTAAATATTCTTACGTGCATATAAATACAATTTCCGCAAATTTCTAGCTCTACCAGCTAAAATATTTTCATCCACGTACTAAAATTTTTGTTAACGCACTGAGAAATCATAAAAGTTTCAATGACCCTTCGCTATTTGAACATATTTTCCCATGGCACAAACTCAAACAAACAAAAAGAAAAATCGTAATTAACGAAAAGTACAACATTCACTACCTTCACAGCAAAGTTGATTCGAAATATAATTAATTTGCATGACGGATCGCCCCCGTGAGTCTCGTTCCCTCGGACCACACCCACGTATACGACACAATCTCGCCGGGCGATTTCGTAAAAGCTTACATTTCGAAGAAGAAAAAGTCACCCGGCATCCATTTACGCTGATTTATGAAGTGGCGCTTCGGCCTCGCGCTTGGCAGCTCGAGCACAAAGCGCGACGACGACGACGGCGACAAACGATCGCAGAATTTTCGGCGCCACGGCGAAAGCCTTTCGTTGAACTGAGAGGGAGTGTTTCTCGACAATGGGATCGGTGTTTGATGAGAAATTAGTGGAACAAATGAATGTAGTCGAGAATGATTAAGATGACCGGTTTGAATTTGATTTCTTAATTAACAAATTGTAGGTGTAAAATGTTATTTTTTACATGATGATCTAATAGATAATTAAAATCGAGTACGCGATTGTTGTGTTAAAAGAAAGACAAGGAACCCGCTGGAGTTTGTGGACATATTTGAAATAGGTCGAAGTCATGTCAATTTATCACGACGACCCAGTCCGACAATCTGAGATGAAGATCTCTTTTACACAACCGTACAAGTTCAATAACTTTTTTCAGGTTATAAATTGCTTTTAGAGTTACGAAACGTCTAAAAATAATTATCAGCATCTTTTAAGTAACTCTGTTAAAAATCGAATCACTTTTTATGTTATCACTAATATTACCTTTTTATTAAATGAGACCTGTAACAGACATACATAATCAAAATATTAAGAGCCTGCAAAAAAACCGATCACATTTACTACTTTGTCAATCTTCCTCTTTTTCTAATTGCGATACAATAACTTAAAGTATAGATTTTTATTTAGAACAGAAGTTTTCGGAAGAAGTACTACTAACAAGTTAGTACTAACTTGTAAGTAAGAAACCGGTTTCTTATTTTAGAATTAATAATTTTCAGTTAAAATATAATGAAAATTCGTTTATATTATAACTCGTTAAGATTTTCAATCTTCCGATTTGGTTCGTAGAATTTGAGTTATACTAAAAGTGTCAATGAGTTATTAAAACCTTCATAAAATTTTAAATGAAGATTCTTGATTAAAAACATGAACGACGTAACAGAGATCTTCATTAAGCGTAATCTATTGTAAATTATTTTACTGAAATAAGCAAAAGCGGGGAGTTAGTAAGGTAGCAAATCAAATCTCACTCACAACTATTTCACAAAACTAAATTACTAATAGCCTACAATCCGAAAACGCGATTAAACTCGTCCTAGTTTCTGCGTACTTTTACTCTTCCATTACGACCTATCTGCAGCTGCAGCTCCGCGTTAATCAACAAACTCCCTTAATCCGTCCACTCTATTTTTCCATTAGAATCAAGGTGCAAAAAAAGCAGCTAGGCCGCTTTTACGGAATCTAGTTTGAGGATGAAGTTCAGGGTCAATTACACGCGATATCGCGAGCGCGAGCTTATTTCCGCGTCAAAGGAAGCACAGAATGAGAGAAAGAAGAATAACCGAGAGAGTGAAGTTTGTTAATGAGAGGCGCGGCGCGCTGATTTACTTATCGGACGGATAGTTTCTCCGCGCTTATAAAACGCTTATCTCGTATAGACTCGGCGTAAGAGGGATCGAGAGAGAAAGAGAGCTTTTAGCCTCATTCTTTTTCAGCTCTCTTGAGCTTGATATTGGGAGAGAGAGAGAGATAGATGAGATTTCGTCGATTCTCGATTATACCGGGGCGATTCTCGTGGCCATTGTTAGATTGCTCGGAGATGGGAAACGAGATTTGGCAGGTTTACTTTATTTCAATTCGAAGTAGATTTTTAATTGCGATTTCTTGAAGATAAACTTAGATGAAGAAAATATTGGTTATGTTTTATGAAATAGCAAATCTTATTAGTGATTTTATAACCGCAATTACTAAAACTATTGTGATTTTATAGCCTACAAATTATTAACAACCATATTCTACTTTACGTTAAAACTTTTAAACCATTTTTCTATATTAAACAAATACGCATGAAATTGGTATAACATATTACATTTATAATATTTCAATGGATCTACAATGAGTTTTTTTATCGAAGATTTTGAAACAACGCGAAGTCTACCGGTAAGGTAGATGCGTAATAGAATTTCTTTCGAATTTTGTGAAAAAAGAAACACTCCGGTAGAACCTTCGAAAAATAATAATAATAGCATCTGCAGTTTTAACAAGTTTCATTCATAAAAATTCTTTCACATGCTCTTCAACTTCTCTACTCCTCAAGCACAAAACGGAAGATTCTTTTATCTTCGTGATTTTTGTTATGAAGAAAAAGCACTGAAAACTTCCAAACTTTGCATAATTACAATTCATAATTACAATTTTCATGTCGCACGGCAAACCTCAACGGTACATTTCACAAAAAGAAACCTCCCATCCACATAAATCTCAGATTTCCAAACGACGAAGCACGAGACCCTCCATCAGCCGCGAACAAAGTACACTCCTCTCCGACCCATTCGCGGAAAAGCAAACATCGCCTCTTTCCCTCTCGGCTCACCTCGCGCTACGTCGGCGATTTTCACGCCCGGACGCGGGAGAAAGCTCGCATAAAGCCGGCAAGCCGGCATTACGCAAATGAGAATATTTCAGCCACGTCGCCGTCGCTGCCTTCCACTGCTACAACGCGCGCGAAGAGTGTGCAAACGAAGGACAAGCACGCAAGAGCTACGAGAAGGACGTGAAAGGTTTGCCGGGCCGATACGCACGCACAATAGGTTTTGACGTGTATGGTTGTACGTCGTTTTTCTTCGTGTACTGTAAGGAGAGTGGAGAGACGAGGAGGGTAATAGGACGGATGTCCAGGGCGGAGAAGGATTCATAACGTGATTCATGATTTGCAGGCAACTGGCGGGTCCCATGCAAGATGATTCTAATGGCCCAATATTGGACGAGTACTTTTTGCCAGATGTTCAGTACTATCAGATATTACTGTTCTAATGCTGGGGCAATACTGAAATGATAACAATGGGCCGAGGTTAACAAGCCAGTACTGGGGCAATGCAGGAATTACAAAAACTGCCGATATACGCAATTTTAGTGCAAAATATAACAGAATATATATCATTTACGGCAGAGATTTACAGGTTCAATAAAATTACTATAAACAATAGCATTTGTTTTATATAATTGGCAAATATATTTTAAAATAACATTTTACAAAAATTAGAAGTTAAAAAGTAGGTTATGACAAATCCGCGATACTTTTGTTTTTCAATCTGACGTGCTAAATTTTTAAGTCCGGGTGAGTACTGGCATTACAGTAAAACCAGACATTTATAATAAAAGATTCATTACTGGCCCGTTGTTATCATTCCAGTAAAAAAAAATTGCCGGAGCGATGCTGGCGTCGGATTAATTATTTAGCAATAAAGAGCCAGCAGTGGCCCGTATTGTCAGTAATGGCAATTCTTACATGGACGTGGATGGATTGGAATTCCGTAGTGAGTAAGGATTTTTACGGATGTGTAACCTTAGGTTTAACGTGATATTCTTTATAGTACATACGCAGATAAGTACTTATTTGGCGTGACTAAAAAGAAGCGTAAATGAGCGATAACTGTTTTAATTGAGCTTTTTTCAAAGATAAATCAAAAGGAATCGCAAATCGGCTTAGATTATTGTATGCATTGCATAGGAAAAAAAATATGTTAAGATACAATTTTGTTTTACTTTAAGATTTGGGAAATTCTTTTCAGAAAAATTGCGACATTTTCCTTCTGGTTGTAACTTGTATTTCTTAAAGCACGCTAAGTCTGGAAAGAACGTTTCATTTTGTTGAAAGCAAGAAAACTTACAGTACCAATCCGGCTCGGTATATCATATTTAACACAGCTTGCAGCTTACCTGTAACAAAAAGAAAAAGAATTTTATTAGATTTTAGTTTAAAAAGTAAATGATTATTAATGTTTATTAGTAAACCAGTTACGCAAAACGCACATTTTATAAGTAAGTTTATGAAATAATCGAATTAAGTAAGTTGTAAAGGGGAGGGAAGAAAGTAGGGTTATTTACGTACGAATTTTCTTTGTGGAGTTTTGCAGTGTAATTCAATTTGCATGTAATTCAAAAATTGAACATGCAATTAAAGGCACTTAAATCATTAATAAACGCGCTATAATAATCAGTAACTACGCTTCATTACGCTAGTGATAGAAATTCTCAAAACAGCGCATTTTCAAGTCACGCAACTCCATCCCACTGCAAAACTCCACAAAGAAAATTCGTACGTAAATAACCCTACTTTCTTCCCTCCCCTTTCCCCCATCACCCGCAAGCTTCCCAAAGTATCTCGACGTCGCGCGAGTTCCGCTACCTCTGCATCCCGCCTTTTTCCCGCCTTTACTTTATTATGCCTGCAAGTATACACGTACACTGCACTCCCCTGTCGCGTATGTGTACCGTTATTCGTTTTACGGGGCTACTTAAGCCGCAGCCAGCCTCCTCCCAATGCGCCGTACATTCCGCGGAATATACACGAACAGGCGACAGAGAGTTGCATCGGCAGCGAATGCGGCGACGCGAGGCGAGGTATAGGTGCACCCATGGAAGAATTTACTCTCGGCAGAATACTGTTCGAGTATTACACTGAGAGAATACATCGGTCAGACTTGCTGAACTGTTCGGTAGTTTTGACCGAAGTGAGTTCGGTAGTACGTATACGGCAAGAATAGCGGAACAAGTTCGCCAGCTGAGTCTCCCTAACCTCACTTTTTCACAAATAATCAATATTTTCATGAATTTCTTATTTTTTTCTTACTCTAACCTTTTTATATATGATTAGTTAGTTACATTTTCGATGTTCTACTTTAACCTTACTTCTGTTTTACCTTATCATAAACGTGATAATGAGGCTACAATAAAGCGCAACACCACACATCACTTTTAATACACATCTGGCAAAACAGCCGAACTGTTCCGCAGTTTTACCGAACTCCTCAGTAAAAATGACAGACTATAGCCTCCGCAAACTTAGCAATGCGACTTCGGCAAGCCTAACTGAACCATTCTCTCAGTGTAGTTGCCGACACTACCAGTACTTGCAAACGTGAGAGGTCCAGCACTGAGATATAACGGGGAGGATAAGAATGGACCAGTACAACACTTTTCTTCTTGATATATTCAAAATTGTACAAGAAATATCAATTTTTAAACACGTGCGAGACACTTTACTCAAAGTTTAGTGTAATAATCATAAGTACAGATTACTGAAAATTTCACGTAATGTTAGTAATTGTACATTAAATTAATATTTTGTTAAAAACTAGCCTAAAAAGTAGGTTAAGTGGCGCTTGACGATTTCGCGATGTTTTGTTTTCATTCAATATCGGCAAAAAGTATTGCACCGACTCTGAGACGTTTTTCGGCCCAACGTCGATTTTTTCTACTGACCCATTCTTATCAAAACGATATAATCCCTTTATCGGTTCAGCACCGAAAAATAATTTACTGGCATACAATATTCAGCCAGAATCGGCCCGAACTATTACTGCTGGCAATTCTTTCATGGGTGGTGGTCGTTTTTTATTTGGGTGGATGAAGATTGAAGTTTGTAGGGGAGGTTTGGGTGTGTTTGGTTGTGGTGATGAATTGGGATTAGGATTTAAGATTATGGAAATTGGATTTGATTATGGTTGGAACAGTGTAATGTATGGATACATTGAGTGTGGCAATGTCTACTGGTGTTGGCTGAGAAATATGACTTGTTTTGACGTGAAGTTAGAAAGAAGAATAGGGGTTGAAATAAATAAAGTAATAGACAAATCGTAGAAATTGAGTACAAAGAGTAGAGTTATAAAGGAATATTGAGAAGCTGTATATTTTGGCCAGAAAATGTATAGGACTTCAAGTGAGAGAGGGTCAAATGTGACTTAATACATCACATATGAGTCATTTTGAGCATAACATACAATTCTATGTACCACGCAAATAGAAATAGAAATCAGTCGATTCGTAAAACTCTATTTATGATTCTTACAGAAAGAAGTCATTTTTAATCATAAAAATCTATTATCTCAAAGTAGTCACTTGTTTATCAGAACCTCTAAAAATACATTCAATTTCTAACAAAGAAAGTTGTTATTTATATCTGTAATAACTGAATTAGAAAAGCACAGTATAAAATAAATACAACCTCAAGAACCAATCGCATTTACAGTTTTTACTCCTTAGACTTTGATGTTGGAAAAGATCTTCGCAAAAAAATAATTAAATATCTCAAGTAGGAGTCATGCCTCTCGAAACGAAACGAGCGAAGTAGCTTCGCAAGAAGTTATTCGGCGGAATAAAAGAAAGACAAAGGCTCGAGAATCAGAAGAGGGGTTTCTTCAAGAGCGATAGGAGGGAGACTCATTGTCCTGCTTTTGGATATTCTACGATAGTGATGAACTTCTTATCTTTTCTGTTTCAATATTAAACCCAGATTTTTAAACAAAAGGTGAAAGTTGATATTTCAAATGCTTTGTAAATTCAAAATTAACGAATGAAAATGCTCAAGGGTCTCTAAAAAACAATTTATTATATATATATAAGTATAACTTTATGCTGTATTTTAACAGACATCATAAATCTCAATTTTCTTATACATTACAAGAATACTAAAATTTCCAGCCTCCATTTTTCATTCTTCTTAGTAACGATTTTCCGAACTGCAAAAATTACCCCGTAAAACCTTGCGCTTATAATATCCCCGAAAAATCTTCCTCGACCAAGCCGAATGTCAGAAGGCAGTATCGCCCCGTCGATTTTACGGCGGGCCGTTATAATACACTCCTCTCGCGCGCGTATAAAATACGATGTTAAAGGCGGCGCGACAATAAAGCCTTTTGAGATGCAAATTTTTTTCGGTATTACGCGCGGGCGCTTCGCCGCTACGCCGGCGATATAAAAGCGTGCATAACGAAGAAGCTGTAAAAAATTTTACGACGCAGATTTTTATCCTAAGTGGATTTTCGGTAATCCGAAAATGCCGTATATTACGCGCCGCGCGCGGGGTTAACGTACCGGCGAACGGCCATTTGGCGTTTTTCAGTGCAACACATATTTTCTGCAAAATTTTTACTGGATATTAAGAGTTTGCGATGTACCTGAGATATTAAAGAAAATTTGTAGAAAAGATTGAATTTTATATATGCAAAAATTAATTTGAATGTATTGATTATAGTATAATTGTTGACTTTTTATTATAATATTCAGCAATATATCTAAGAACTATTGAAAATTTATGAAATATGTGAATTTAATTTAATGAATTTAATGTAATGATAATAAGAGTAATAGATGTCCCGATGTGAATACTAAATTAAAAAGAATATAGATGAATGTTTCTAATTACTTTTCTGCGAAAAATGCATTAAAACACCTTCTGTAAACATCATTTAAATATTATTTAGTGTTTGACGTCTGAGATAAACCGTTAATAAAACTATTATTAATAATCCTTACAAAGCAGACTGGGCAAAGCAAGCTTTCACTTATATAATAAAGCTATTCAATAAAACAATTATTTATAATGTTCCGCGGTACATAAAATCGGTTATTGAATAAAACATTCAACAAAAACCATAAACGTTTTGAGGCTCACTTTGCCCCAATCTCTCCCAGTACACACAAATAAAATACCACTCTATTAATCTTTCAAAAACCGTTCACAAACGCACATTTCCCCCTTAAAATTCATACATTCATATATTTCTCTCCGCAAACAAAACAGCTCAGCGCGCACTCCCACTTCCCCTCGAACCTCCCAAAAAAAAACAAAGCTCTCCCAAAACCCATTTTTTATTCACGCGCGCTTTCTAATCCAGCGAAAAAATAAATAAAATAAATACAAACCGCGTGTGGCAAAAATCCCGAGAATTTACGCGGCAGTTCCGACTGTCTGTATATATATCCTGGCGCTCGTTGTGTGTCTGCGTTCGCCCCGGCGCCGGACGATTAAAACTTCGCCGAACTATCGGGAGTACCCGCACTCGCTGTATAGCGTTCGATCGCCCTCGGGGATATTCGACGCTCGAGAGCTGGGAAGACGCGTAGGACAAAGAGTGCGCGCACTTTGTGAATATAGCGTAACTGGCTAAATTATCGATGCTCGTGTTTCTGGAGTTGAGACGTAAATTTGAGCGAATTGTTCGTGTAATTCTAATGGGTAAATGCCCAATTTTCTATTCACGTCTGTATTTGTGCTCGGTTTATGTCTATACCGTTATTATATACTTTGTCGTGAAAATTGTTTACCTGTAAATTGAGACACACGCGTCTTTGAATATTAAAACTAAGAGTGTACCATTATTTTAATCAATACGTCGTACAAAATATTGTAAAATATAATTCATTATATTAGAAAACAATGCTATTTTTTTCTATTCGCAAAAAATAGCACTATAATATATTCCTGCTCATATAATGAACACAAATTTTTAATTCTTAATATACTTTAGTAAATTAAGAAGCAATGCATCGATAAAAACAAAATTTTCAAATAACATGGTGAGTGCATAATAATTAATACAATTACACATATAACTACATTTCGTAAGTAAAATCAAGAATATTTTATACTGACGTTATCTGTTATCTTCTGACATTTCATATTTCAATTCATTTTCTATTTAAAATAAATAACAACCAGACTAACTTTTCTAAGCTTTTTTACATGCACGTCAATACTTAAATGAGTAAAAATCGCGGCTTTCACCTCACCTCAATACAGGATAAAAGACTAACAAGAAGAAATAAGCTAAAAAACAAAACCATTCCTCCGCAAAGTACTTTCCACAGCAAAATAACTTCCATCCGCTTTGAAATTCATAAACTACGCAAATTCCCTTTACAAATCCCAAGCAACACAGCAAAAGAACTCGACGCACTCCCATTCAATAAATATTCTCCACATCCTCGCAAAAAGCATCTCTGTATCTCTCCATACCTTCGCTGTTCATCCGCCTTCCCCAAGAAAATCTCCAACCTCTCCCGAAACAAAAGAAAAATCCCTCCCTCCCAGAAGGATTCACCCCCTCCCCCCTCCATCGGACGAAGACTCCATATACCCCGTACATTTTATATACGCACCTCCCGCGTACACGTGCACACCCTCCAGCTCTCTCCGTACGTATACCCGGCATCGGCTCCTCCAATATCGATCCACGCCGCGAACGTGTCCATGTGTGGAGTGCGCGAGCGAACGAACGAACCCCCGCGGGCGCTTTCGCGGAAATTCATTTTCCGCCTCCTGGGAAGCGAAAATTCCCCTCGGTGTGCGAGAGAGAGAGAGAGAGGAAGAGTTAGAAGAGGATGACCGATCGGCGAGCAGAATTTATAATCAATGAATATCTTGAATTTTTAGCTGGGTGGGGAAAAAAAATTGTTTGCTGATGGCTGGTGGAGGCTTTTTTTGCGAGTGGTTTTGCGCGAGCGGGGAGGGGTAAATATTTGCCGTGGCGCGAGTGATTTCGGTCTGATGGATTAAATGCGGGAAATTGCTTACGTGGGACTTTTCGTTTTTAATTCGATAGTTTTATAGAGTACAGAATATGTTAGAAAAGCGTTAACTACTTTTTTGCTGATAATATTTTTATGTGATTGAGAAAAAAATTTTCTGCTGGAAATTATAAAGAAATTCACGGTGAATTTTAGTGTCATGGGACTGAAGTTTAGGTTAACTCTCATACATAAACGCTTATAAAGATCACTTAGATGAGTAATGATGATGCTACAATAACAATCGGGAAAAAAATTACTTTTCAGAACAATATTTAATCACCTATTAACCCATTTCTTTCCAAGCGGCCATTTTATAGTCGATTGGTTTTTTGCGTAAAACCGCCATTTTGAAATTTTTATCGGAAATTTCAAAATTCTGACTTCAGAATCGAAAAGAGCGGACAATTTTACTTCAGAAAAGTGGTATTGGTTATTATTATTTTTTCTTCGACAATTTTTTAGGCAAAAAACCAATCGACTATAAATTGACCGCTTGTGGAGAAATGGGTTAAGTTAAGTTATATAAACTCTACGTGTCACGTACATTTTCTATTGTATTAGTTTACTCTAAAGATCATAATTCTTACAGTAATTTTTATTTAAATATTAGTAAAAACTACCGGAATATAAAAAGTGCCAGGGTATTTATACCATGGCATATGTTACTTTTAACCTCGAATTTTTTATATTATTCTTTTAATTGCCATATTGATAGCATAATTTAATACTCGATAGGTTAGCAACGAGTACTTTAAATATGACACTTTTGATTATAACATCTGGTAATTTTTGTAGAAAATCAAGCATGTCCACAACGAAAAAATGATCACTCCAATTAAAAAAATACCCACCCTTCCAAAACCGTACCTCAAATATAATAAAACGCATTCCTATACAAATTACAAGCTCTCAATCCCAACAGAATCTCCCGCCTCCCCGGATAATTCAGATATCTCACTGTCCGACAATGTCGCGGCTACGCTGGATCCTGCCTCTGCTCCTCTATCCACCCTCACAAAGGATATCTTCACTCCCGCGGCCGCGCCTCATAATTAAATACCTGAGCCACCGCGGAGTCGCCGCGAGGGCGAATGTTTCAAAGAGCCGATGACCGAAGATTAAATTTTCCGCGCGCTCGCTTCGCCGCGAGGCTTTTAAGGGCTGCTACTGCCGCTACTGCTACTGGTGTAAGCTGAGCTAATTGGCTGGAAGGGTTGGATTTGGAAGTTCGACGAAGAAAGGGGATGATTTTGAAGGGATTAGGATTTATTGTAGGAGGTAATTTTATTTAAAATGTTGCGAAGGGTGTGAGCGGAAGGGATGTGATGTAAGCGGAGCTGAAAGCCTTTGAAGCACACTTTTTTCTTACAGGTTTAATGTAGGATTGAAATTAGAAAATTCCAAATGGCGAATACAAAATGGCGGATCAAACTTAGAAAGGAGTTCGAATTGATTTCAGGAAATTCGGAATTCTTAACCCGGATTCGTATTCAAAGATCATCATTTATTCTATAAGAGACATTAATGTGTATACCAAATGGAATAATAAAATGAGTATATATTGATGTCTTTGGTGTTTCACAATATAAATACTGCTCATGCGTGAGTCACTTTTCTTTTGTTTCTTCACATCAAGAATAACAGAAGCTGTCTTTCTATAATATTTTGTTCATTTTTTTATCTTAATAAAAAAAGAACATTATTTAATACGTAAAAGTCAGCTTTACTGCATAATCTAAAAGTGAATATTGTTGTATACACTGATAAGATACATTATACTTTGCGTAAAATTGAAGTACAACTTAAATTCAAGTTAACTTTTTCATATAGAAACACTAAAACAAGTGTAGTCTAAAAGTTTGAACACGCTATGTAAAGAATTCTGAAGAATGAAAATTTGTGAAGTTCTAAAGTATAGACTTTAAGAAATTAACGTACTTTTAGACCATATTTCATTTTAAAGCTTCATTTTCATTAGTTTAAAACTGGTTCTTATGATAAAAGACCATTAAAAATAAGTATAAATATAACTTTATTATATTTCTAAATGTATAAGTACTTATTTGTACATTAAAAAAAAAGTAAAATAATTTTTTTCCTTTCATCATAAAAATACAGGTAGTATTTCATTTTTAATCATACCTACTGGAAGAACTACGTTTTATAAAAAAAGAATGAATAATCTTACGCTAAACTGCAAACATTTCTTAGATTAAGCAGAAAATTCTCGTGCCTTTACTAAGCACAGCATTTCTAAAGCAAAAAAGACTCAAGAAAGCTCAGGTATATTCCGCAGACTCCATGAACATTGATTTTAAAAACACTTTAGCCAGCAACCGACCAGCCGCCACCGGCACTCACGCGTGCACCCGCACTTTTCGAAAAAGGAACAGCAAGCGAATTCGAGTCGCGCTCGTTAGAAGCTCAATTACGCATTTGCGCAGTAGCTCCTTTCGCGAAGAAGGTAGGCGAGCTTGCGCGCGAGCTTCTCGACCCAAAGTGGACTTTTAAAAGTCCTGGCTGCTCGCTCTCGCGTCTCCCCTCTCGGCGTCGAAAAGTTCCCGGCGAGTAAGAGACTCGGTGGCTCGCGAGAGCCCGGAGTGTAATTTCGTTAGCGCCGAATGCGATTTCTTGCGCTTCGCTCCGGCCCGTGCACGAAGGCAATGTCAATTATGATACTGGCATTTTTTCAGATCCGAGAAATTCGTTTCGAGAAGAATCTTGCTTTGAAATTTAAACAGGAGGGAAGATCGAGGCGTAGCGAGCTCTTCGAACTTTTAGTAATTATTATGAAAATTAACACTTACGAATACTTCGAAATATGTATTTTATAATCGCAAATTTGTGATAACGACAAATTATTCATAATAAATTAATAATCACTGGTGGAAATTAATGCTCTTCAATTTCGCCTCATTAGCTGGAAACTGTTAATAAAAGAATATTAATTATACATAATTTCCTTGAGTATTCTTTTAAATAGATTTTACTCTGCAACACCTACGAATCTCTATAAAAATTCTTTTCATTATCTAATGTATACAATTTCATTATCAAAGAGGTTCTATCGCTATATTATCTTTAAAGTACAAACATTTTTAGTTTAATTTATTCACTCATAATGATATTTTCATATTTTAAAAATAATGACACAATCAAAACGTTCTGCCTAATTTAATAAAAAATATCTATAAGCACTAAAACTCAAAATCCATTTGAAATCTCACTCTGCCCCCGTCTCCCCAATTCCCGGAATTAGACCTACAACCCGAAAACAACTTTCCAAGTAAGCATCATAAATCAACCAAACAACGTTATCCCCTTATCCACCCCCCGACCCCTCAAAGCTCATTAAACCCCCGTCTCAAATCACAAACGCTCAGCTACCCGCGCAAACATTCAACAATTTTCATACGCGCGCTCGGGCGAAAAATCTCCCAAATGGCGTAGAATCAAATTTCAGCGCCGCGCTGTCGAGTTTTATCTTGGCAGGTTCTTCCTAACGCTCGTGTTCGCTGTGTACATGCGCTTGGAGGGGATAAAAGAAACGATCGCAGCGCCAGGGGTCGTCAGAAACGGCGGCGTTGATGGACTTGAATGTATTACTATACAATATATATACACAGAGAGAAAAACCCCGCCGTATTAGGGTTGTAGTGGTAACGTCAATCACACCATACAGCGCTGCTGTAGAACACAGCAGTTTTAGCTTAACTCACCCCCCAAAGGCGAGTAGCCGAAATGACAGATATTTGAGGTTAGCTTTTCGAATATTCGGATTTTATACCTATTAACTTATATTTTTCAAAGATTAATTGCTAATGCGTTGGAAAAGTGTATTTACAACGTAAATTATAACACACTGCACATAACACCTAGAATTCGGAACCTCTGACGGACTATTCTGCAATTACTCAACACACACATACACACACACACTCACACACACACACACACACACACACACACACACACACACACACACACTGTGTGTGTATATATATATGTTATACACACATATGTAAATGTGTGTGTGAGTGTGTGTGTGTTGAGTAACTGCAGAATAGTCCGTCAGAAGTTCCGAATTCTAGGTGTTATGTGCTTAGTGTGTCTATATATATTATATAGTAATGTTTATATATATACACACAAAGACACACACACACACATATATATATATATATATATATATATATATATATATATATATATATATATATATATATATATGTGTGTGTGTGTGTGTGTGTGTGTGTGTGTGTGTGTGTGTGTGTGTGTGAGTGTGTTCAGTAACTGCAGAATAGTCCGTCAGAAGTTCCGAATTCTAGTTGTTCTGTGCAGTGTGTGTGTACATGCGCGAAACGCCGGAAAAGGGCCACGAGCGCTCGCTCCGGTAACGAGGACAAGAGAGCAGAACAGAGCAGCGATATATATATATATATATATATATATATATATACGAGACTCGCGGAGCCCGTGCTTATCGGGGCTTTTCTACGTCGATGCGGCGCGGCGAGTGTCGGCGCAAAAAAGAAGCGCTGTCTGCGTGCGTTTATCGCGCTGAAAAAGCGGATAGGGCGTGGAGGGGAAGATGGAGGGAAAGTGGGCTGGAGAGAGGTTTTTAGGGAGTTGGGATGGCGTGCGAGGTACGATTATAATACGGAGTTCTTGATGTTTATGAAATAAGAGAAATGCGATGGGGTTTGATTTTTTTGACGGAAGTGGAATAAGAAGCACTGTAATAGTTAGTAATAAATAGTTGGCTTCAACCAACTTTTAATAAAATTATGATCTAGTATGTTATTTATTCTTTGTCGCTTTTCTTTTCTTGCCAATTTATTTTAATGTGACCGACCGAATTTGGTATCAAAAGTATAAAGTTAATAATGGCGGATCCAATGTGGTGGACGAAAGTTTCAAATTCAAGCAAATTCATTTGAAACTTTGCTATGTGTGTGGTTTTTGGGGTCCCTGATGACAAATTTGGTGTAAAAAACACAAAATTCAAAATGACGGATACAAAATAGCGAAACTTCCAAATTTTTCTTTGGTACACTAAAATTGATCAACCGTATTTCGAGAATCTATACCATATATTAAGGAATGAATCATAATCAGTGACTCAAAAATATTCCATTTTCGAATATTTAAAAGAATTGAACCATCTTTATTTTTCAATCCACCATTTACAATTTTGAAAATCCAATGATAAATACAACCCTTTGTGCTATTTACTTTATTTATAACAAATTATAGTAAATTATAATAATTTATAATAGTTTTTATTTAGTAAACGGTATCGACATTTTCTTAATGTACCTGTTATTGGAACAGTTTTATTAAAGATACGATTTTCTTTCTTAGCGATAAAAAGAAATCAATGTACTAGCAATATTTTCATAAAACTTTTAAATAAGCATGATTATTGCTTAGTCTTTAGTAACACTTCAAAGGCAATAACGCTATTTCGGTCATAACATCCATGGAATGAAGTTTCAAACTATTAAAAACTAATTTCAACTATGCGAAAACTTTCGAGCTTTAAAACTGTTTGGCTTTTCTATTTTGTAACGAGAAATTCTCTAAATTGCAGTCTTATAAATTGAGCAGCTACGCGCATATAGAAAAGACGCTACCGTTCCAAAAAAACATAGAGAACCTCGTACAGAGCGGTTTACACTCAAAAGTCCGTGAATCAGCATAACACGCCGTAAAAGTCACTTTACATTTTCCAAAGCAAATTCTCAATCCCCCGCACACAAAGCGAAGCACAAACACCGTGTACGTATTTTCATAATATACTCCCCTCTCAGCCATCGCAAATTCGCTAATATAAATAATTCCATCGGACGTTTTTAGAACTCGTAAATCAACTCGCTGAACTCCCTCGGGGAATAACTTCGTGACTCACTCGTAAAAAAATAGAATAAACTAGAGAGAAAAGAGAGGTAAAAAGAATCTTAGAGAAAGAGACAAGCGACCTGCATTAAAATCCAAGAAATAACGTCTCCCATGCGCGCGAGTACGTACATACGTGCGCCTCCGCGCCGCTCGCACGCGATATTTCATGCGCGCGCGCTGGAATTGCGCGCGCACGGAGTTCTATCAATTTTGCAGAGACGCGCGATACGCGGGGAGCTTTGTTATTCGGCCCGATCTGGCCCGGAAAAAGGAAAGACGGATGAATGGAGACGGATAGACGGAACGAGGGCAAAGGGGAATGAATAAAATTTAAAGGTTAGGACGACGCGTGGCTATTTTTCTCCGCTTGTTTATTGGAGAAAGTTGGCGGAGGAAGGTGGAGTAAACTCGTAAAGTTTTGGGGAGTGGTGTGCTTTTTGGGATATTGGGATATTCAATGTTGTAGTGATTTTGGAGGTTTTTAGTGTTCGTAAAAAGTTTGGGAGAAAAATGATTGCAAGTTGCAGGTATGGGCACTGTCCGAATTTTATGTAGATAGAAAGTTTTGACAATTTTTAAAATACAATATTGAAAATATCTCCTGTAATAGTATAGAAGTAATGAATACAAATCCTAATAAAAGTTGTATCTACGTCATGTTTTATGTTTAAATAGACCTATTTTGTATTAAAACAGCAAGATATGTTAAATATTTATAATGCATACATGGCTCACAATTATCATTGACAAACCATAATTATTAACGGAATATTAGTTTAATTTTATTAGGTAATTATATTCGACTGGCTTATTTATATTAATAAAATAAATTATATAATCCACAAAACCGAAATTATGGTATTTCTGGAATTTGAATCAATGAGCTACTGACAATTGTTTGAAAGCGCATCCAAAATATGATAAAGTAATCCTTTCTTATCTTCTTTATGATTAGTACTCTATCACCAATGTTAATTTTAACACTAAATAATCGAAATATATCTACTCGATATAGTTATGACAAAAGTATATCTTTTCCCGGAAAAACAACTTAAGTTCACATTAGTCGATATAGTTTTACTTGCTATCTCGGAATTAAAAACGTTTTGTAAGTTTAGCAATGTGATTATAACCCCCTGCGGTTTAATTGCTTTATGTATAAACTTGATTTAAATCGAGTATAATTCAGTAACTATAAGTTGAGATATAAACTTCGTCGATCTTCAGTATTAAATATATATTACGTAGCTTCAATTTGAGAAGTTTGAAGTGTTCATGGAGTAATTGCTCGCAAAGCTAATTCAATAATATAGCAAAACCTCAATATCCCCAAATTCCAATAAATGGAGTTAAGTCATGACAATACCGAGAAGCTACACATACATACCTAAAACAATGACCAAATAAGCAAGAAAGACGAAACGATTCCATCAAACAGAAAACCCTCCAAAAAAACTATCACAACCTTTTTTCTAAAATCCTCATTAACGATATATCCCAGGTTAACTACACCCAACATCTCCGAGCAACCGGAAGCCCGGACTCTTCCACCGACATCCTCGTCCTGCAGCAGCAACATCATCGAAGATTAACGAGCGCGATTCCCAGCGATGCGCGGGGAAAACCGTGTACACGTCGACAAATGAAATCGTCGGGCGCTTTTTTCCACTCCCTTTCTTTCTCTTTCCCTTTCGGATGAAGGAGTCCGAAGAATCGACGTGCGTGTGTGTGTATATATATGTATGCGCATCGGGAAATAAAGAGGTCAAGCGTTAGCCTTCCGCCTTGGCGATCGCGATTCTTGCGAGATGAAGCTTTGTTTCCGCTCGCGCGAAGTCCGAGCTGATGTATAGACGCGGTGTTGATCTTTGATGGGAGCTTGGGGAAAGAAGGGTATTGGAATTCCCGTGTAAAAAAATTAGTCTGGGATTAATCTGGCTTATCAAGTCTGGCGAAAGTTTTGCAAAAGTCTGGTAGAAGTCTGACTTAGGCCACTATGCCAGACTTTTTTTGGAATTATGTCAAGATAACTCATTTTTCACAAGTAAATAAGTAGAGTAGTACATTAATTATTAGTATCGACTAGAATAGTGAAAATACGTACTTTTCGATAAAATAGGAGAAAAGTTTTTTTACATATTGCAATCTTGTTTAAAATATGAATATTTGTAAAAATGAGACAAAAATTTAGGTTACTGGCAATTTGACATGACGCGATGCTTTTGTTTTGCACATTTTGTCTAAAGTCTGGCATAGTGGCCAAAGCCAGACTTCTGCCCGACTTCTGCAAGACTTTCGCCAGACTTATTGAGCCAGACTATTGCCAGACTAATTTTTTTATACGGGAAGGGATAGTGCTTTGTTTGGAGGAAGTATTATTTCGCGTAGTGGGAGGTTTAGTCGATTGGTTCATTTGAAACATTCATCGAAGTTTGCTAAAACTGAGTGATACTATTTTACTTTTCTATTAATTAAGTGTATGTGTTTTCTATGGAGAATGTGAATGGAACTTATATAAGGGAAGTTGTAACTATAGATATATGATAACTGATAATGCAATTAATAATTTCTTTTTAAAGTACAATTTCTTTTTAGGATCTTAATTTATCTTTGCCAGTAAGCACAATTTCTGTTGCAACGCCGTTACCCTAAGCGGGTCCTGGGCGTAGTCGTCCAGAGCGGACGGGTGGGTGCCTATCACCACTATACAGCGCGTCCTCAGGTTGCGGATAGAGGAACGACCCCTGAGAAAGAGGTTAGCTGCGAATAAAGCGAATAAGCAGTCGCGGACAGCCGATAGGCCCAGGCGTGGGTGTGATGAGCCCGCACTGGCGAACGCATTCATCTAGAAACACTACGCAAGCACCGCAACAACTACAAACACTATACAAAATCTTCTATCTTACTTTCTTCTTCTACCTTACTCTGTAATCTATCTCTTTTACCACACATTTCAAACAAAAAATGGGCCAAAAATCCTGCTGTCGTGGAGGATGCGGGAGCGATGACAACTGCCCTGAGAGGGGATGTGTAGAATGATTCGCCACCTGGTTTTACATGGCAACGAAGCCAGCGAAGGCGCGCTGCCTTGCAGGGGGGCGTTAGGATATGAGAATGAAACCGAGTGTGTCTGACGACGAGTTGACTGTGTCCTCGCCAAAGTCAGAAAGCTCTCATACTTAGTTCTAGGGAGGTATGAGGGTTATCACCCCTAGACGGATGGACTCACCTGCGATCGGAACAGGATCCAAAACGCGCGGGTTTAACTTACTATCATGGCTCAAAGAAAACAAAACCAAACCAAAACGAAAAGAAACTTGAGGGTGGGAACCTGGAATGTACGCAGTCTACACAGAGCAGGCGCGTTCCGGGAAATCATAAATGAAACTGAGAGGTACAATTTAGATTTGGTAGCAATACAAGAAACCCGATGGAAAGATAACGCGATGCTAGGATCCGGTAACTTCACCTTTTTATATGGGGGCGCGAGCGGGCATTCTCTAGGCACCGGATTTCTTGTTAACAAAAGCATCATACATTCCGTTAAAAGTTGCAATTTCGTGAATGACCGACTCTCGTATATCATCATCGACGGAGCGTGGTATAATTACGTGGTTATTAACGTCCACTGTCCCACGGAGGACAAAGAGGAACAAGTCAAAAATCTTTATTATGAAACTTTAGAGCAATTAATCGACCAATTCGCGTCTTACGACACCAAAATAGTAGTGGGGGATTTCAATGCTAAAATAGGGAGAGAGGAAATGTTTAGGCCCACCATAGGCAAAGAAAGTCTGCACGAAACCAGCAATGATAACGGTATTATGGTCATAAATTTCGCAGCCGCAAAAGATCTTATAGTCAAGACCACGTGCTTCAAGCACAAGGATATACACAAGGCAACGTGGACATCGCCGGATGGGGCCACGCACAATCAAATCGATCATTTTCTTATTGATAAGAGGCGCCACACGAATGTACTCGACGTAAGGACCTATAGGGGGGCGGATTGCGACTCAGATCATTATCTCGTAGTGGCCAAATTAAGAGCCAGATTAGTAGCCGGTCAAAATAGTAAGCGAGCGAACAAAGTAGAAACCTTTGATATTGGAAAACTACGAAACGGGATAGAGCGAATCAAGTACCAAGTAGAAGTTAGCAACCGATTTCAGGCGCTCGAGGAAACGGATGAACAGACGGGAGTAGATGACGATCCGAACAGGTTGTGGGGGGCTATCGAAAAAACTATAAAAGGGGCCGCGAATAAAGTACTGGGTAAGAAAAAAAGGCCGAAGAGCAAACCATGGTTTGACGAAGAGTGCGAACTCTGGTTTGAAAGGCGCAAGAAGGCTAAATTAGATAGTGTACACAATGAAAGCGATAGGGCCGTAGAAGAATACCATGAAATAAGAAAGCAAGTACGTGTGATTTACAGAAACAAGAAGCGCGAGTATCAGAAAAATGAAATTAGAAAAATAGAAACTAATAGTAGGGAAAATAACCCGCGCGAGATGTACAAAGGAATAAACGCTATTAGGAAGGGTTTTCAGAGTAGATCGCAGTTAATGAAGGATAAGGACGGGAACCTCGTGACAAGCGAAAATGAACTATTGAAATTATGGAAAGATTATTTCGATAAGTTATTAAACGTGCATGAAAACTCCGAGGAAATGGGAGACGAAATCCACACTGCTGAACTCCATATGGACGAAACGACCTACAAAGAAGTAGAGGCCGCGATCAAAAAGCTAAAAAACAATAAGGCCGCAGGAAACGATTCTATACCAGCTGAACTACTTAAATATGGAGGCACCGCGCTTACATCTAAAATTTTTTATCTAGTATGTGCTATTTGGAGAAATGAAACAATACCAGAAAATTGGAAAGAATCCATCATCATACCGATCTTCAAAACGGGAGATAAAACAGACTGCAATAACTACCGGGGAATCTCACTTTTAGCTACCTGCTACAAAGTTCTGTCAAACGTAATACAGGCCAGACTCACACCATTCGCGGAAGATATAATAGGAGATTATCAGTGTGGATTCCGGCGCAACAGGTCAACGAGCGATCAAATGTTTACCATAAGACAATTATTAGAGAAAAAGTGGGAATATTGCGAAACTATACACCAGCTATTTGTGGACTTTAAGAAAGCGTACGACTCTGTCAAACGAAGCAAAATGTATGAAATCCTAGTGCTCCTTGGCGTACCAAAAAAACTCGTAAAATTAATTCAAATATGTCTGAACGGAAGCACTGGAAAGGTCCGAGTAGGCGGTAATGTATCCGAATCGTTCATGATACGCGACGGTTTGAAGCAAGGTGACGGGCTTTCAACGGTACTCTTTAACCTGACGCTAGAGCATGTTGTTAGAAAAATGCAGGCTAGCGAGCTAGGCGCAACACTCAACGGAACAACGCAAATTTTAGGCTATGCGGATGACTTGGATATAGTGGGAGATAATGGTGAAACGGTGGCGAGAAATGCGGAAATCCTTATAAATGCGGCTAAAAACACGGGGTTAGAAGTGAGCGAATCGAAAACGAAATATATGATCATGGAGAAACTGGGCATTCGCGAAGCAGAGGGGGATCTCAGAGTCGGAAATTTCACTTTTGAAAAGGTTAGCGAATTCAGATATTTAGGTACAACTATAAATGATCGAAACGAAATTAAAGCCGAGATTAATAAGAGACTTCATTCGGGTAATGCCTGCTTCTACGCTGTGAACAGATTACTTAAGTCAAAGCTACTGTCGAAAAATGTCAAAATAAGGATATATAGGACTATAATAATGCCGGTAATCTTGTATGGGTGCGAAACCTGGGCGCTCACTAAAGCGGAAGAAAATCGTTTTAGGGTATTTGAAAATAAGGTTCTGCGGAAAATATACGGGCCAAAGAAAGATGAGGAAACTGGGGAGTGGAGGAAACTGCACAATGACGAGCTACATAATTTGTACGCGTCACCAAATATTAACAGAATAATAAAATCACGGAGACTAAGATGGGCAGGGCACGTGGCAAGAATGGGCGATGATCGTACAGCAGCGCGCATAATGAAAGGAAAACCGAAAGCAACTCGACCTCTTGGTAGACCTAGACGCAGATGGGAGGATAACGTAAAATCAGACATAACTGAAATTGGGCGGGAAGGCGCGAAATGGATGGGGTTGGCACAAAATAGGGAAACATGGAAGGCTTGCGTAGATGAGGCGATGAACTTTCGAGTTCGAAATGCCATTTAAAAAAAAAAAAAAGTAAGCACAATTTTTGTACCATTATTTTACATTATTACTACCATTTTTTTATAATTCTTTGTGCCTCTTTGAAGCTGAAAGATATTTTAGAAAAATATATATAAAGGTTTCTGGATAAAAAATAATTACATTCAACAAGAAAAAGTCAGTTGAAAAAGGGGCAACCTCAGAGACGCCCACGCGCGTGTTGGCGGTTTAATATATGCATTTCCTACGCCCTTTAAAATATCATAAAGAAACTCCTGGTTTAATTATCAACCACTCCCATATTCAAATTTGCAAGATAAAAATAATTCTTATACATTTTCTAACATATAGATATTAAACATTTTCGTATCTTCATACCATTTCATAAAACTATTCATAAATATTTAAATAATGTAATCAACATGAATTTTCTTCCCTATGAAATTTCAAAGTCAAAGCATACAGCTACGAAGCTCGTAACGTCACAATCAACTCATAAAAAGTAATATTCACTAATTTTCCAAAGCAATAAAATTCAATGAAACGCGCGGCTGAAAAACTCACGCATCAATCGAGCTCACCCCTCGTGCGCGCAACGCCCTCGCAGGTTTCAATCATAGAGCCTCATCTACTCGCCAGTTATAACGGCGCGTCGTTGATTATTATTAAACCCGAAAACGCAGGCGTTTATTAACGCCCGCATCAGCGGCGGCGGCAATGCGTCGAGCGCATGCAATATGTAACATCCTTCGGCGCTTTATTCGGGGAATATTAATATTTTACGCGAGTTCGTCGACCTGCTGTCGCTCGCGTACGTATGTATTTCAGTTGAAAAATATGGCCTCGAGCTAACGAGCAATAATGATTCTGTGATAATTATTTGATGTACGTTAGGGTAGTTCGTGCACGGAAGGGAAAATCAAGGGAATTATGTGAAATTGAAATGTGTCGTTCTTATAATATTAGTCTGCAAAATTGTGAATTAAGTCATTCACCAAATTTGCAAAGTTATACCTTCGAAAATGGTTTCATTTTTTATATTTATGGGATATTGTTATTTTACTTTGTTAGTTCGAATAATACATATATTCTTGTTAATTTAAGAATTACTATGCATACATTGTATACATCATGTTTACAAACTTAAATTCACTTTTAAGATTGTCATTCATAAAGTCTGGAGATGTTATTTGACCATAAAGCCGAAAATGGACGTAATATGAGTAAGTTAACATCCCGAAAAAATTTTCGTAAATCATAATTTTACGTGATAATTAGTACGAAAGTTCCATTCATCATTTTATACACTTTGCAACTTAAAATTGATAAAAATGTAATCTAAAATCAAAGTACCTTAATTTGCATATATATTTCAGGTTAGAGCTACGAGATATTGTCATGGGAATATTTATTTCCGTTCGCGTTGATTAATTACACCGAGTTTCGTGCCTCTCACTGCGCTGCGCTGCGTCTCTTGTTCGTGTTCGGTGCAGGTATATGTATACGGGCGCGTGTGTGTATATATTTTGTACGAGAGTTTGGCGTGACATGACGAAAGTTTCGCGCCTAAAGTTCGAAGGCTCCATCAGGTGCATTATGATGTACAGTAGCGGTATTGTGCATTAGCATGCTAAATGAACAGCTTTCGCTCAGTTAGGGATTGTTGAGATGAAACAGATAGTTAAAAATTGTCTAAAAGGTGATATAGAGTAAAACACTGGTAATCGACAAATTTAGGGTACAAACTTGTTACTTTGATTAATTAATGAATTTTTTAAATCAAGAAGTTGAGAAACTCTTTAATGCATTCAAATTTTGTAAGCAGCCTTCAATTCTTTAAAAACACTCACCATGCGAAATGTAATAGTAAAAAGTAAGATAGACTGAAACACATGTTGATTCTATCGAAAACAAAAGTCTGTCTTAGCATTTTTATATGTAGGTTCTAAAAGCTTTTAAAAAACATATATAAACACCCTTTTTCAATTTAAAGTTAAATTTTGTGAATGAGATTCAGCGTTTAAGAAAATGAAGTAGAAACCACGATTTACTAACACCAACGCAGGTCACAATGATACGGTTTCGTCCGTTGTTCACGTTAAAGGGTTAATTGAGAATAACTATTTTTTTTGTACACGGAGAGAAAAAGATAGTAACGATTACTGTACATGTATAGTAAATTGAGAACGATGAGTCGAGTTGGTAATAAGTACTATACCAGTTAAGGATTCTGTATACCGATTACTAACTATTTGAGTACTGAGTTTCAATGTGTATAGCACTGCTTACCAACTCGACTCATCGTTCTCAATTTACTATACATGTATAGTAATCATTACTATCTATTTCTCTCAGTATATATTTCATTCTATACTCACATCGTAAACTTAAAAAATTTTCTTATTCCATTCTAACAAAACAAAAAACATTGCTCACTAATCAATCAGAAACGCTGCCTATAATCTCCCATTACTCTTCATTCCCGCACCTATAACTCTCGCAACCATCCCTCGCATTTAACAAATTACCATCGCCATCATTAAAAAAAAACCCTCCTCTCCGCTCTTTTCATTCCTCTAAAAAAATGGGGGATGGTGGAGCATCCCTGGATCGTTCATTAAATCTACACTTTGATGCGCTACGCAGCATCTCTCTCCCACTTTTTTTCCTTACGAGAGCGAACGAATCGATTAAACCGGGGCTCTCGAGGGCTGCCGTTGCCGTCGCCCCCCTCCTTGGACTTTTTAAACTTTTAACGATCCGCTCGTCGGATTAAATTCGCGCGCCTTTCCTCTATCCGCTCGGCTCGGCTTGCCTTTTTTCCCCCCCTCGCGCTGATGATCGCGCGCGCGCGCGTCGCACAATGTCGCGCGAGGAGGAGGGAAGGAAACGAGCGGCGGACAAAGGATGTTGTGTAGAAGCGCACGGAAAAATGATGGTTGAGTGAAGTGCACTTTTTTTGGTGCGATTGGTTGCAGGGTGCTGTAATAAGATTCTTGTGGAATTTTGTAATGATAGTCGTAAGTTGTGAGTAGAGATAATTTGGGATGAATATTAACAGGTTAATATGATAGTTAACGAAGATTCTGTCCTCACGGAAAATATTGCCCTGTTTATCGTGAATTACGGCATTTTTTACCCTTCAGGGGGTGTCAAACCACTCAAATTTCCCGCCGAAATTCCTAACCTCAAATTCTTTAACAATTGATTACAATTAATAAATAAACTAAATTATGAAAAACCAAGACATCATTGCCCTCCATAATACAGTTATCTACCACTGTACGAAGTTTCAAACAAAAACTTCAAAATCCCTACGAATGCCATTCGAACGAATTTATATTAGTCTAGACTCGAACCTTCAAATTTCGTTCGAAAGCCATTCGTAGAGGTTTTGAAGTTTTTGTTTGAAACTTCGCACAATGATAGATAATTGTATTACGGAGGGCAATGACCTCTTAGTTTTTCATAATTATACTTATTCTTTTAATTAAAACCAATATTTTATAATTCTCGGGTCGGTAAGGTAGGAAGGATAAAAATTGACTTTGACACCCCCTTCAGTAGGGTAACTTGCATCATGAATTACGGCAAATTTCACTGTTCATCCAGGTAGTTTTCCCATGAAGTTAGAATGCCCCACATTTACTACGATTTTACGACATTAGAGATTTTTATATCAGAGAATTCTATCTGTGTAACAAAGAATAGGAAAGAGGACATCATTATTATTTTTAAAATATTTTTTAAGCATTTTGGCAATATTTCCTAAGTAGTCAGATTTTGAAAATTACTCTTGCTAGGTAAACAATTCAACGATTCACGAAGTAACGTGATAAAAGAAAAAAGAAACCAAGCGAACGTAGCCTAGAGAGTGTATATACTATAACATATATACTACTGATATAACCTAACATGGCTAAGCGATACTCCAAAATAAATGCAAACATTACTCATGACTCATCAACTGTATAAAACATGTTTTGCGCCTTTGTGACCAACAATAACGCTAAAAGCACCACGTAAAAATATTTATTCATTTACTCAACGATTTTTGTAAGTTGTATTTGTCAATAGATTCTGTCCACCATTTTAAATATTTAGTACCAAATCCCGGATTTTTTTTTAAATTACCTAAATGTATACATGTAAAGTAATACTAAGATTCACAGGCATATAATCATTAAATAAAAAAAATGACAATGAATAAATTTATTAACGATTTTCTATTATATAATGAGCCTTATTATTGATATTACGTCCTTTTTCTGTTACTTTATACCTTTTAATGAGTTTAATAAATTATTACGTTCTATCACCTCAATTATTTAAAGTGCACGCGGCAGGAAACCAGAATATAACTGCAATTACTGGCAATGAGACATTTGCATAGGTAAATAATTCAGCGAAAAATCAATACTTTTCATTCAATAAGTTAGACAGCGCGAGATGAAAATACTCATAAAGAGAAAACGATTTACAAATAGAACAAAAAAGAGTATTAAAATCATTTTCACAAAAGTGAAACCTCTTTCAAGAATTGCGTACAATTACAAATACCTCACGCCAAGTTGATTTTCCTAATTCATTCACCGCTAAATTTGAAAATCAGCTACGATCCAAACGAAGTCCTTCGACAAATCGCACATGCAAAACACCGCAGAAGGTAAACACCCAAGTCGATCGACGCAACTCTTTAAATTTCCAAAGACGGAACGCCGGGGCATTCGATCGCCAGCTCTCGCGATATTACTTTCGTAATTTCCTTTCATCGATATTACTTCCCTTGGATATCACTCCAGGGTCAACGACATCTCTCCTCCCTGCAGCAATATGACGAGGATTCTTATACCCTCCGCTGCGTGCATCCGAACTCACATTTTCGATTTCAGTTTATGTGGTTCTTTTTTGTGCTTGGTACGTATACGCTTTTTGCAATTTCAACCGGTCCGTTTTTATGTTTCGCCGTAAACAGTCGTGATGGAGTAAAGTCGTGATGGGGATCTCGTATGGCGATTTTTAAAGATGAGGAAATGGAAGGAAGGGAATTTTCATTTTGTCTTTCTTAGGGATAGTTTAATTTTATGCGAGATGACTCAGCTCGAGTGAATCGTTAGTTTTCGTTCGATTTCAAGCAAGAATATTTCTATTTGAAGCAGTCGGTTTTATCGCTTACTCGTAACGTCTTAAAATTTAATTCGAATGAGCCATGTCTAATTTTCTTATTCAGTTTCCCAGTATCAATATACGATATTTATTGATTTCTAAGATTTTCTTGCGTAATGTCGACTGCAATGAAAAGTGATTCAATTTGTAAGTTATATGCATCCTGCAGAAAGCTGTAATTTATCTAATATCTGTAATCAAATTTATCTATTTATCACTTTTACCTATATAACCATTCATATACAAGGACGAGAGGCTACATGGACAGATATTATATTGATGGCTTATGTGCAACAGCATAAACCTAATTTTGATAATTATAATGGCTCAAACCCTTTAGCTATACGTTTAGCTATGATATAAGCTATGATGAATGGGCTCTAACAGCGAACATTTTCTTAATTATAACAATTTATTTCTATGTGTGTAAATTTTAGTTCTCATCTACATTCGTAGGAGTTGAAAATTGCAATAATTCGCGAAGCAAATTAATCCCATCAATACTATTATAGGACAGAAAGTAAATATAAGCACGTCTTTTCACCTTGAAGAAATCATAAACAAAAGGCGAGTATCCGTTTGCTTCGAACGCATAAGTCAAACTGCTATTCAAAAATGTTGTTCTTTATCCGCACCATCACCGAATTAGCATCTATCTACCAAAATATTCCAGAAAAAGCCATTCTCCCCTTCCCCAAGCTCTTCCAAATAAAATTAAACAAAATAAAAATCGAGCACCATCAGCCATCCCTCACCGGAACTCCGTAATCCCATCTCCCATCTAATCCGAGCGCGCACGCGCTCATTAACCTCGCAAATTAAAGCCCCAGCGCACACACAAAAGATCGCTCCAGCAAAACGAGGAAGACATTCGACCCCGGAGCGCGCAGGAACTTTTTAATAAGTCGGTCGGCGAAATCGATACACGCGATGAATGGAGCCAAAAAGTAAAAGAGGGTATAGACCAGCAGCAGGGGAAGTAAATGCGCGTGTATATAATATGTACGCGAGAACAGAAGGCACGAGCGGAGAAGAAGAAGGAGACGTCGGAGACGGTGGTTGTGTATAGGAATCGTAAATTAATAAGGGGTAAAAGAAGGATGCCGATGGTGTATATATACTGGGTTGATCTGCAGAAGCCGGAAGCATCCATTGTGATGGCGGGGACAAGCGCGCGTGTGTGTGTGTGTTATGCGAGTGGGGGAGTTGCGCAGTCGATAAATGACGACGAGAAGATCGTGGGATGAGAAGGAAGAAGATATGCGGGTAGATAAGTTTTTTAGTGATGGGTAGGGGTATAAGGGGCCGAGGGGAAAATAATTATGGGAATGCGAAGATTGTTTGTTTTATTTTATTTAGAAATGAATTTCAAGCGTTTTATGTATTCAATTGGAGGATATTGATGTCATGAAAGTATTGATAACTTAAAGAACGAATGATTAGAACAAGAATTTGTGAATAATGAGTTACTTATACAGAAACACTAACAGTATCTGTTTTGTTACAATTGCATTGAATAGTTTATTGAAAAGAAAGACGTGCTTGGTTATATCAATAGCATAAAAAAGAATAATTTTACTACAAAATTTGTAGGAGAAATCTATAGCGCCATATGCAGTGCTTTGTTTTTACGACATCGCTATTTTCAATTTTACAGCAAGCAATTAATTTTTTTTTGCATCGGAGGGTACCAGCAATTTCATCCCCATCCAAACAAAAAATTCGAATATTTGAAAATCTTTTTTATCGATTATCAATATTTTGTGCGAGTTTGAACGACAATGGATGTATACGTTCTCATGGACACTAAAGAGTTCAAAGAGAAAAATCAAAAACACTCACAAAGTTTTATGGACCATAAAATCCATGACATAATTTAATGTTTCACTTAAAATCGATAATATAAATTCGCCGTTCAAATATGAATACAATGCTTGAAATTTTATCTAGATAATCTATTTTACCGGCATTCCTTATTTCTTGCGTATTTGCATTTTGATAAATTATTTCGAAATACAAGAGAGCCTCGGTCGGTGATACAAGTTGGGATCAAAAGTTTCGGGCAGTGATAATAAAATTCATCTACAATAACACATACATATATGCATGTAAGCACACCCTCGACGATCTAGTACGTCAAAAATGTATGATTCTATTACTTTTTAATGAAAATAATTTGTTTACAAGATCGGAACAACAGTCAGAACTCGTACATGTACTTCGCATTGCAGAATACGCTAATGATTTTTACCACTACCTGAGTTTGGACTATAAACGTAAATTAAGAAACCAATATTTGAAAAGTTTCATATACTGCAACTATACCCTCTTAATTTGAAATAGTGAAAATTCACTGTTTCGCAGTGAAAACTCAGCCACTACATGAATTAGTTGCTGAGTTCTCACTGCAAAACAGTGAGATTTCACTGTTTTACAGTGAAATTTCCGACGTTTCACTATTTCCAATTAAGAGAGTACAGAAAACAATGAATCTTACATCCATCAATGCACCATCTCCAAGCTTAAAAAAATACCCTATACATTAAACAATAATAAATTATCATCATTCTCGACTAAAAACCCAACTATATCCACGAATCTCACAAACACTCCTACACCCACAAACCCACATAAACACTCGAAAACAGCGGATTACCATTACCCAATCTCAGAAACTCCACCGCGACCCGCTAAAACCCCTCGCCTCAACCTCTCCACTCGCTATACACATCGCAGTCCATTCCGCAGCTGACTCACGACTCTCGGACTAGCCGCTTTATACATATATATACATAAATATACATATATACATCTCGGCCTCTTTGACGGAGCGGCGCGCGGCGCATTTGTGTAATCCCGCGGGCAGTGCAGCGGAGAAGCCGAGGAAATGGCTGCGCGGCCGAAAGCAAATTAGGACTCTATTTGACATGCAGGCCGGCGCGAGACGCGAATTGCAGGGGCGATGGCGGACGGAGGCCGGGATTTGAAATTAAGCATTTGCTGGGCCACTTGAGAGATAGAAGAGAGCGAGAGAGAGAGAGGGGGCGACCTCGTGTTTGTGCTCTGCGGAATACTGCATTAACTCGCGGAAGAAAGTTGATTTTGTACGTTGAGGGTGAAATTGTGTGGACAGAAAATTTGCGTTGGTTTTTCGTTTTGTTTAATTTTTGTGTGTGTTGTGAAGTTGCTGTTCAAGAAACTTGAGAACACTTTTTTGCTTTTTTGTGTAATATATTTTTCATTTGTAGAGCTGTAAAAAGTCATATTTGTTGCCTTGAAATTACTATATGAAAAAGTTCATTTTTATATTCATTAAAGGGGATGTGAAAGTATTAGAATCCCCAACATATGGTGTGTTGGTAAAAATTCAAAATATAAATTTTGTATATGATTTATGAACGGAATTAGCTTACGTTTTAACGAACAGTTCACTTATGATATTTCAAAGGACTTACAGAAGCGTTTATTTAAAAAATGTTTATTTAAATACAAATATTTACAAAGAAAAATAAAATGAAAATTTGTAATATATGTTGTGGGTGTTATAACATTTTTGTATATCCTTTTAAAGACAATGGAATAAAGAGGAAGTCGTACCCAGCTACTCCTACCTATATAGTAATTTTTAATAAAAATTATGAATGGATCACCAATAATGAGAAGTGCAAAAAAATCGGTAACTACACATCTGTCTGCTGGTGCTAACGTCTTCTAAAGTCTTAACGAAAAATTTTTACTAGAGAATTTAATCTTATAGTATTTTATAGTATGAGTACCATACCAGCAAACCAAAAATCTCCTACTCTCTCTTTCCTAAAATTTTTACCAGAGAATTTAATCTTATAGTATTTTACAGTACGAGTACCATACCAGCAAACCAAAAATCTCTTACTCTCTCTCTCCTTCTTACGAAAAATGATTTTGGATCCAACAGCACAAGAAAATAAAAGCAAAGCTTAAGGCAAAAAGACGATAAGAAAAAAATCGAGCCTCCGAAGAAGTGGCAGGGAAGAAAAGCGCAATCAGTCGGGATTTTAACTTTTCCCGTCCTATACGTGTGCGCGGCCCGGTTCGGCCACATGGGCCATTAGCCCCCCATCCACCGACGTAGTATCCAGCTTATACCTATATACATATACAATCTATTAGGCCGGGCGAGCCTCTACTCGATGGAGGGCCACGACCGACTTTCCCGCGGGGATTGCGGGCTACCAGAGCTATATATATTCGCTCCTTATACGTTTACAGTGTGCACGCTCGCGTGGATGAAAGCTGGTATTGAGAAAACGAAATTCGCGCGCGAGAGGCTTATTTTTTCGGATAAGTTTGCGATGCCGAGTGCGGGAATTGGTTTTGGATGTGAAAGTATTGCTTTTATTTTAGAGAGGGTGTTTTTAACTCTTTAATAGTGAACAACGCCCGAAACCGTATCGTTGCGACCTGTATTGGTGTTGGCAAATCATGGTAACTACTTCATTTTATTAAACGTCGAATTAAAATATTAATAATTTTACTTTTCATGTATACTCAGTAACGTATGATCAGTTCTGTAAGTGCTTTTTCAGACTAGAGAGTAAAAAATTAGGCGGCTCAATCGAACTAAATAGATTTTATGACGTTACTACTACTAATGCACGATTCACGTTAATGGGTTAATTATAGTTTCATCTGGATTTTGTGCTAATTTTTACACTCATCATTTTCTAGTTATGAGTCTATGTACCAAATTGCACCAAGTATCGAAAACGTTTTTTTGTCTAAGTTACCTATATGCTTATTTGGAAATTGAGTCAGAATTTTATTATATTTTTAATATTTTTCCCCTTAGTATACTAGAATCCGTTGAAATTCATCTCGAAATGATGGCATGCATAAGAAATATAAATAAACCGTAATTTACTATTATATAAAATCATAATATATTTACATTTTGAAATTACATTAAGCTTTGCGCGCTACATATTGTACCTAAGTAAAATTTGACTGCTTTTAAAGAAGAAATATAACCATAACCTCTTTGAAATTGAGTATGCGAAGTTAGGCCACTTAGTAGTAACAGATTAAATAGTGTATTTTTCACCAAATACATACTGGATGAAATCCTCTAGGTATTCCTAGTGAAACATTGATTATTCTCTGTTGCAAAACTATGGACTCAGCTACTCTGAATATCAACATCTACAGTGATTATACCTTCCATTTTTTTCTCTGCAACGGCATTTCACCACAAATGTTCAAACCTAATACTCGCGTAAATCAAAGCACACTCTTTTATTAATCCCACTAAATCAATATTCAGTCCGCAAAACGGTATCCTCCGCAGCCCTGACTATTATACGACAGGCTCCTATCCCGCTTCCTTAAACTTCTTCGCGCGCGGAGAAGCGAGCGAGCAAGTCAGTTTGCCGGAAGTTTCGTACACCAGCCGAGTCTTCCTCTTTTCCCATCCGGCCTTGCGCGCCCACGCGTTCCTTCCTTCCTCATCTCGCTGTATCTCCCGCGTATCGATCTCCAACTTCCCATTTCACTTGCGCACACACTTCTGGGCTTTTCTTGCAAATTGCTGTTTGTTCATTTTGGGGGGGAGACGATTTTTGGATTCGAAGTTTGGATAAGGTTAGGTGAACATTTTCTATGTGCGAGTGAAGGAGGATTGGTATGGGATATCGTGGTGGATAATTAACGGGTTTAGTTGGGTGGTTTATTAATTATTAGGTAATTTCGTTAGTTCAATATTGACTATAGAGATTAGCTTAGATCTGGCTAAGTATTAGTTAAGATGTCAGTTATGAGCTCGGTATGCAAGACAGGAACTTTGTTATTGATCGTTAAGTATTATCCGATACAATTGCTAGTGGTGTTATAAAATACAGTGGATTTATATAATCTCTAAAAGCTATATTACTTGATTGAGTTACAGTAAGATTTTATGCTAATCTTATTTCTATCAATACTACGGGCCGATTTAAGTATAAATGTGCGCGGTTCACTTCGATGTAACCACAAATAATCATATAAATTATTCCAGATAATTCGGTAAGTAGAGATAAGCTGATTCATGGAATTTAGCTTAGACTTCTATATTTTATGAAATTTATTTTATCATTTGGCGAATGTTAATAATATTACTGGAGTGCGCTACGTTCATCGAGATTATCTTCACTGATATTATTTTGCAAATCGTGATAACGAAATTAGAAATCAAAGATTCGATATAAATTCGATATCTCGTAGTGCGAATTAATAAAAGGTAAAATTATCGATCTCTCCGTGTCAGTTTTGGATAAAAAGAAGAGTCTTATTTAATTATTTTCTTCGTACCTAAATTTAACTCGAAGAGATATCGATAAAAACAACTTGAATACATACATAAATAATTGTTATCAATTCAACAAACCATATCCACATACATCCATTTTCCACAAATCATCCAAACTCCCAACCCGTCTTTAATTTCTCCTCGCTGACTTCCAACCGTCAAAAGTATCACCGCAAACTACCAACGATTCAACCCGACAGCCGCTCTTTCTCTCTCTCTCGTCTTTTTGTACTTATTTCCACCGTTATGTACACTGACCACGCGAAAGCACAAACACACACACGTACACACACATGAACTCTGGAAGACGACGCGCCGAGGGATCGGATATCAAACGGGAAATGGATTACAACACTGACGCGGCCAACGGAAACTTGCCTCTCTCGCGCGCAGCCAACATCACGGCTGCAGACAGATACAACAACGCGCCGGTACCAGAGCGCGAGGAGAGAGAAGGATCATCGTGTAACATTTATTGCGCTCGCGAGCCGTGTGTCGGCGCGGGTTATAAAATATTTCAGCGCCGTTTACGGCCTTCGCCAGAGCCGAGAAATTCATAACGCGATAAATAAAGCGAAGGGTGTGTAATGTGCAGGGTTATGTATTTATTAGTTTTAGGGGCTCGTTAAATGCTCGGGTCGATATTTCACTTATTAAATTTTGTTAAAAGCAGATAGTTGAAGGAAGGCGCGTGGGATGTACGAAAATGTAATTTTTGAGTACCTGTTGAAGTGTGTAGGTGGAAAGTATATACGTGTTACAGAAATATATAGTTATTCTGTTTGAAATAAATATCTAGAAACGCATGCAGAGGGGATTTTCTAATAAAAATTACCGCCCGAAATCGTGACGGTAAAAATAAACGTTTTTAGCATAATCCATTTTTACCCTATGACAGGGTAATTTTTATCGTGGATTCAAGATGCCTCGCGTTTACTATGGTTTTAACAGTAATTTTCATAAAAAAATGCATGGTATTCGAATCGTATTAGAATTCTGGTTATATTAAACATCGATTGAAGCGTGTTCAACTTTCGACTAACATTGTCCTTTGAACTAAATTACGAAGCACCAAGCTGTTAATGGTAACTATCGTTTAATAGCTGTTAATGACGAATCAGGTCGTTTTAGCATTAAAACCGCGAACCCGTGACACGGGCTACTATCGTAAATCAATGTTTAACTCCCACTGCAATAAAGTGACACATAAAGTCTCAGAGTGATATTAATCTATTGAATTCTCTTCCAGCTGTGATATTTTTCTTTCAACGAAATCAACTCACGTTCATAATTGACACCGTCTAGACAAACCATAACTCCTAACAAAACAAAACCCAACTCATCCTTACTCACGAAACTTGGCCAAACTCGATAAAAAAAGCAATAGTACCACAAAACAGAAACCCAGTCTCGTAAAAAAACAATAAAGAACAACCACCCCGAAGAAAATATGTACACGGACTCGAGCCCCGCTGAAAACGGATTTCCGGCGCGAGAGAGAGAGAGAGAAAGAGAAATTGCTGCCTACCTACATGCGTGATATTTCACGAGCAATTTGCCGCATCGGCGCAACGTTCGTTTGCGAGGAATATACGCGCGAAAGCCTGTCAAAGTCAGGTATACGCGATGGATGTCCCCCGTTCGTTACAACATCCCTCCTGGCTCCACCCGTCCGTCCGTCCTTGGTACACGGCTTTTCCCCGAGTTACCCCGTGTAAAAAAATTAGCCTGGCTAGCTCAGTAAGTCTGGCGAAAGTCTTGCAGAAGTCCGGCAGAAGTCTGGCTTTGACCACTATGCCAGACTTTAGACAAAATGTGCAAAACAAAAGCATCGCGTCATGTCAAATTGCCAGTAACCTAAATTTTTGTCTCATTTTTACAAATATTCATATTTTAAACAAGATTGCAATGTGTAAAAAAGCTTTTCTCCTATTTTATCGAAAAGTACGTATTTTCACTATTCTAGTCGATACTAATAATTAATGTACTACTCTAATTATTTACTTGTGAAAAATGAGTGATCTTGACATAATTCCAAAAAAAGTCTGGTATAGTGGCCTAAGCCAGACTTCTAGTAGACTTTTGCAAGGTTTTCGCCAGACTTGTTAGGCCAGATTAATCCCAGACTAATTTTTTTACACGGGACGATAAGTACAAATACTTATCATTATCAGATCATAATACATCAACATCACAATGAAGTTCCAAATCAATTCAACCCACACCCCACCCCCCATAATCACCCTTAGTAACAATACACGAAACATGCCATCCCATCACAATCAATGTTAATTTTAGCGATAACACCCAATTCCACTCGGCAATATAATCCCCAGCGCCTCTGCACAATCGTCACCGGCGTAACGCCGCGCCACGCCACCGCCGACAATGGAAACTCGTCGTCGGCTCTAATCCAGCCCAGCAGCGCGCGTGCGATCGGCAATTACATCTTCGCTTACATCGAGTGTAACAATGAAACTCGCGCTCGTCGACTCGCATTGTCGTATATACAGTCGGGCTCCATTCATCGCGCTGTGCAAGGCACCGCGCGCCTCTTCTTGGCGCGATCAGCTGCACGTGTAAACTTCCGAGTCGGTGTCTATTGTGCCCGGATGCGTCCTCGTTCCTGTACGTTAAGCGCAGATGTAGTTTTTGCAAATGCTTTTCTCGAGGAAATTGCGCGCGCGTTGATTTGTTAACGAGAGGGAAGTATTGTCTTCTGGGTGGAGCGTGTTTCGAGAGCTAGGGGAATGTTGGTACTTTGTGTGGGTGTGATTGCGTACAGTATTAAGAGGAGGCCGTATCTGCTGGCCTTGTCTTATTACATTTTTGCTATTTATTCAAATAGTAGTTTGTTAACCCTTTGTGGCTTAGTGGCTATTATAATAGCCACCTCTTTCGTCTAAGATTTTTATGTATAAAAATTTTATTTATAGGTGTATATAGATGATTTTACATTCTTCTATTAGCTAAAAGGTTTCTCTATAATACTAATTAACAAGAATTGATATTTTATTTATTGTTAAATAGTTATAAATAAACAAGTAAAATAGTTATAAATAAAAATGTGGGCCACAAAGGGTGAATTGAAAAACTAAGAGTCATTCCCAATTCTTCATAAAATAAGGAATATTTTGAGACTTAAAAAAATATTTAACATTATTTCCTTTCCAAGAATACTTTGAAACGCGAAAATTGAGGCTAGGTTTTGTGTTTCAAACTATTCTCCGAAAGGAAATAATATTAGGTACTCTTTTAGGTTTCAAAATATTCCTTATTTTAAGAAGTATTGGGGACAACTCTTAGTTTTTGAATTAACACACTACAATTTTAATAAATAGCCAAAACGTGATTAGACAAGGACAGTTGATACGGCTTCCTCTTAAGGGTGATAGGCATACGAAGAAAGTGAAGTAAAACACCGGATTGCAGGCACTGAAATTGAAAGCAGAAAGAGATGTGGAGTTGTGGAATCAATGTTTTCTAGCTAATCTTTTTTCGTTTCTTAGGATGGACAGCAATGCATATTGAGAATGACAAACGAAACTTTATAATAGTGTCTTGACGAAATGTATGATATGTACAAACTAGACTAGGTGATAATCAATGATAGAATTTTATGATACTGATTTACTCCATCACACTTGCAGGAAATGATAATATGTTCTTTGCTAATCTATCGTCATACAGAATAAATATAAAATTTGTTTTGTAGTGGCTCGAGGAAAAAGGCATAGTTATGTTTAATTGTTTAGCGTATTGTATTATATTTATAGACCCACAAGTCCACTGAGTCATTTGACCATTACATACCCTTTTCTCTTACAACAGAGATGTGTTTATGTATTCTTATACATATACCAAATCATATTCTGCAGCTCTGTATATCCTCCAGGACCCAAAAAATACAACAAATCACTCCAATTCCAATTCGTTCATCCCTCCCTCCACGAGACTCGACATTAACCACATAAACAGCAGCGCAATATCCCTAAGTACGCGCATGCATACTTATACATCCGTTCGACATCGCGTTATACCAGCACTATCAGTACCAACTCTACGGCGCTCACTCATATCTGCAGGCGATAATGACCAACCGAGAGACGAGCCTCGCGTTCATTAATCCCCGCGCCGTAGCGTATAACTCACGCGTCGTATAACTGTAACACACACACACACACATGTGTGTACCCCCGCAGCAGCTGGTATAAACACAAACGAGGAATCGCCGCCCGGGGAAATAATTATTGCCTCGTCGGCGCGGTGCATTGTGCGACGAGCGAGAAACGAACTGCGAAGTCACGTTGGCAGGAGACTGAAGAGCGAATGAAGGAGAGTGAGGTGTAATCGCAGAACGACGGCTGATAGATGGGATACGGGGGCGAGGAGTCTTTGGGATGGAGGGGTTATTGGAGTTTTTTCTTTCTTGTTTTAGGGGGGATGGTTGTTATAAGTTTGATCGATTTTGGGTATAGGTGAACTTTGGAATGATAGGCTGTTTCTACCCACAAATTCATGGCAAGAATTACTTTGTAGCATGGTGAACGTGACGCGCGGTGAACTTCCACGTTACCTCGTGGAAGAATTTACTATCGGCAGAATATTGTTCGAGTATTAGTTGCCAACACTACCAGTACTTGCAAAGGTTAGCGGTCCAGCACTGAGATGTAGCGGGTATGATAAGAACGGGCCAGTACAACACTTTTCTTCTTGATATATTCAAAATTTTACAAGAAATATACATTTTTAGACACATGCGAGACACTTCACTCAAAGTTTAGTGTAATAATCATAACTACAGATTACTATCGCGCGGCCGAAAATTTCACGTAATGTAATAATCGTACATTAAATTAATATTTTGTTAAAAACTAACCTAAAAAGTAGGTTAAGTGGCGCTTGACGATTTCGCGATGTTTTGTTCTAATTCAATATCGGCAAAAAGTATTGCATCTGAGACGTTTTTCGGGCCAACGTCGATTTTTTCTACTGGACCATTCTTATCAAAACGATATAATCCCTCTATTGTTTCAGCACCGAAAAAGAATTTACTGGCATACAACATTCAGCCAGAATCGGCCCGAACTGTCACTGCTGGCAAATTCTTTCATGGGATGATAGGTATTCCCGCAGTTTTTACTGATACTCGAATTAATTTTCCTGGACTAAGCAGTAACATTTGTCTACTGAGGAGTACAAATTTCGCATAGTATCATTTGGAAAAATTATAACAGAATATATGAAACAGATGGTTATAGAACGTGGATTTTCTTCCGATCGTTATTTATAGTAACATCATTGATGCCCATATAAGTTATATACCTTGCAATATTAGTATAATAAGGGTTGGAACATCTGCCGTGGATTCCTATATAATTTTTATTAGAAAAATTTTTGTGTGCACGTTCATTTTAGTATCCTATAAACTACATAACAATACCTCTTAATTTAAATAAACTAATTCCTAAAAATACACATAACTGTAAAATACTCTTTCAAACTTAAATTTTAATAACTTCAGTATACACCAAAACCAGCAATCCTCCCAAAAATCGCCACAAACCCAATTACCTCGCGAAATACGCCGTAAAACTGTATACCACACGGTTGCTCCTTTCTTTATCCACCAATATACCTGCATTCGATTGTATAAAATGCCATCTGCGCGCGAAACAATATAACGGCTGCAGCGTCGCTCTCGGAATTCCGAGCACCAGCCGTGGGCTACTGTCGCACTATGGGCCATTTTGTAACCGACGTGATTTCATTCGATTTGAAATCGACGTAGCCCCGAGCCGATCGAGACGCCGCTGCTGCTGACCACGATATTTTCGGCGCGTGCAGCTAAGCGCGGAGAAAATGCTTTACTCTGCAGCTTTGTTCTGTGTAGCGGGAGTTGGCAGTGCTTTTTTAGGATGCTTTTGGGGAGGATGGAAAATACGATAGATTTTCGTGGAATTTATAGTGAGATTTTACCATTGATTGCTTTTAGGGGATAGTTGTTTTATTGGCTGGCGTCTAAGCGTTAGTCGAGGAGATAGTAATAATTTGACCTAAAGTGACAATAATGATTTATTATATTCATTAATTAATTTTGGTTTGCATATTAGCAATATGCAAGTGCATCATATATAGTTGATTGCGTACTTTCTATTTTATTATATTTTTGTCGGTTTAATAATGGAAATATTATAATTGTAGCTTTGAAAGGGGATGTAACAAGATGTCACAAATGCCACTATTTCAATAAAATGATGTTTTACGCGCGACGTTTAATCGCTGCTTTATTTTGTCACAAATTTATTAAATGAGTATTATTAAAATAACATTTGCATCGCTTTCTTGCAAGCTAAGAACCTGTAGCGACGAATTACCCAAGGTTAATTAAACAAGCTAACACGAGCCGTAAATATATTAAGAAGTCGTTACGCCGCAGCAATTCCACTAGAGAAAACAATTTCGCGACGAAAATTTCATAGTTCAAATTAGCTATAGCCAAGAAAACCAACTAGAAAACTACCGGTTAACGATAATAAGCATTCCAATGCTCCCAACCAAAACCAAGTACAAATTCTAAAAATCACCATCATACTCTTAAACTATTCCCAACTAATAATTAGAAAACCCACTAAAGCAGCGTGTCGAAATGCACATCGCACTGCCTGCATTTGCTTTGCAAGGCCCCCATTACAAAGTCGCGCTCCGCAATCGTAATCCGGGCGAACATCAGCACCCCTCCCTCCTGAGTTGATACAACGCGAAACAAATAATCCCCGAACTTTCAAATGAGAAAGTCCCATCTCTCTCTCGCACACACACACACAAGTTCCAAATGGAAAACAGAGCGGCAGTTCGTTTAAATACAAAGTGGATGCACACGCGCGCTAGGTTACGCTGGTTTACGGGCGGAAATGGCCGCGATTTCCGAGCGCGAGGAGCTTTCCTGCAAGCGAGAGCTTCGTGTGTAATACGATTTGAATTTGAAAATTAAATTTGGGATTTTGGAGGAGGGGGAGGGAGCATTGATTTTCGATGAATGCTGGCGCTGCAGGTCAACGGCGTATCGATGAGTAGGGTTTTTTGAATTCAGATAGCGTTTTCAATTTTGGAGGTGTGTGGGCAGGAAGTCTGGCTATTTTAGCAGGACGTGCATGTAGTTTATAAATATCTAGATTTTTAGATACAGTGGGAATTGAATCTTCTTGCATTAAGTAGAAACTAGACATTTTATAATAATACTAATGGAAAGCTGACCTATATTTCGTCCCTAAATGAAACGTCTAATTAACATTAAATGTGGTCTTTAAAAAAATGAAAGCTCTAGAAGCAGAAGTACATTCAATGATTAATTTCTATCATATTTTTAGTCATCAAAAAATGTTTGCTCTAAGACCTAATTTACTGTATTTATAGGTAATTATTAATCTCTTAGTATCACTTCACCTGTAAACTAAACAATTTTTTCATTCATAATAAAATACTTTATATTTATTCCGGTCATAATTTAGTTTCCATTAGCATCCAAAATATTCTAGTTCTATCCCATTTTTAATTAAAATTCTCGAATACTTATGAAATTCCATTGCACTCTATTCCCAGCTACGCGTAAGCATAATAAAGACTTGATTTACCAGAATGAGGATGAAAAATTGGATTTCAAAATGCATCTTTTTCATACGTTACCGGTCAGCAATTCTCCGTTATTACCGCGGAAAATACACCTAGAAAGCGCAAAGCGCGCCGCAACGGAAGATGAAAACTGAACTCACCTGGAAAAAGCAGAAAAAAAAACGAGAGTTAATGAACGTGTGCGTGACAACGTGTGCTCGCCGCGACGCGTGCAATTACAATATCAATGCTTATATACTCCGTAGACGGAACGGGATAGACGTATACACGTCGATGGGACATGCAACGGACGAAACAAACGAGCTTCTGATGCACGCGGCTCGTTCTCGAGTACGCGTATGTGCATTATTTGAGCATATGCGTTATTTGAATAATTTCATTTCGCGTGTGTTATTATGTTTTGAATGCAAAATTAATATATCACTTTGTAAATAATCGTCTTAAATGTATATCGTGTAGCTTGCGGTGTCATATGTAGCTTGTTATTAAATTTAATTTCAGTCCCAAAGAACATAAATTTCAGCATTTTTGAGTCGAAAATAGAAAGTTAGTACGTGGAGGGAAATAATAATAACGGTTGCTAGAATATTCTTATAGTATAAAAGTGAATAACCAATTTCTGGTTAAGAAACGACTTATGCCTGGTTTAATTTTTACCAGAGTATGCTTGGAATAATTAGTAAACTTTCTATTAGATGGAAACTGATAAGAAATGCGAAACTGATACCCTTCTACAACTGGATTTCAATAGAGTCTCGCTTTAACTTTTATCATTAAACAATATTCATCCAATTTATGCAAATAAATATTCTGCAGCATGTACAAATAAATTAACTGTATCTGGCTCTTATTGCATTAATTTTATTCCACTTTGAAATTTAAGTCGAGACTCTATATTAAAGTCTATGTGTAGAAAGGGTATGATCATTATTATCTTTATTATCTTTTGGTATGATCTCCACAACTGAAAATTATCAATATAAATGGATAATAATCGTCAGTCATATAATTTTTCTTTCAATAATTGTTTAAAAATGAAAACATTCCTCGCTATGTCGGGTATTATTAATTCATTATCCATTCAGAACTCTCAATTATTAGTTTTCATATTGTTTTTATGTTACTAATAATGTACAAGAGAAGAAAATATCGGTAGGACTGCAAAGCATTATTCGCTCGAATATTTTTGTTAAATTAGCGAAATTTTTCGCTGAATTAGCTAATTTTTTCGCTGTTCTAGCGACATTTTTAACTAAAACAATCATTTTCGGCTCTGTGTCGATTCTAACCCCTGCTAAGCGCTGCATTAGCCATATTTTTCATTATCCTAACCAAAAAGTTTTCTACGTGTATAGTAATAGGAATTGTATACTCCAATACAGTTAAACATAATAGTACTTATATGATTTCACCACAGCTTCAATTAACCACTCGCAATAACCCTCACCTCTCCTCAACCCACAAAATCCACCTACAAAACAAAATATCATCCAAAACCTCGACACCCACGTCACCCACAAACTAAGACACGAATCCCTCGTGACTCGCGTCGCATCCAATAGCCGCCCTTTTAGCGAATTAACGCCGCGGTGCGCGACAGTCTCGACGACAGTCATCGCGGCTGATTCACATCCGGCACGAGCATGCGCGCGCGCGCGAAACCGGTTAAAAGGACCGCGACGAGAGACGCTTCTTCGTCGGTGTGTATACCTGGCACCGATCCAGGGAAGTGAAACGTGCGACGTTATATCCTGCTCTCTCTCTCGCTCCATGTCGAAAGCGATCTATACCAGGGAAAATGATAATTAAGGGACGCGAGAGGTGCTAAACGAGCCCATTTTCACGTCGCAAAAGGGGGATTCGTAGTTCTTTTTTGCGTGTTCTTGGAGAGGGATGGGGAAGGAGGTTGGAGGTGACTGGTGCCAATTCGTGTTAACTTGTCCCCGTGGATTTGCGTCTGAGGGAGTGAATGTAGAGTTTAAGAAAGGGGTCGACTTGGATGAGTCCGCTGGGCTCGATTTGAATTTCAATGTGGGTTGAATGGATGGCAGTCCAGTTGGGTTACATTTTTAACCCAACAGTCAGAATAACTGATGTAAAGAATATCAATTGTTTGAGAAAAATTTTGTAAGAGTGCAGCAGGATTAAAGAATGTTTGTCTATGTTGAATTGTTTGCCTGTGTTAAAATGTTTAGTATGTTTGCTAATTGTGAGGCTACCAAGTTACGTTATCATAATTATGATTTATAGAAATGACAACTAAATACTGTTTAAGGTATTGCTAGCACAATGCGAAAAAGAAGGAAATTTAGTTAAGCATTTAGAAAGTGATCTATCATATGAATACCAAAAACTATGCTAAAGTTTAGGGTAATATTAGCATATTATTCACAGGTCAGATATGATCTGTGAAAGAGTAAAGAAGACAACATCCAAAAGAATCATGTTTTGTGAAGATTTAACTTAAATGCAGAAGGTCTTTCTATATAAATTAACCTTTAACAAAAAATATACTTTTCCCAAGGGAAAATGACGAGAGAACTACTTCTATGTAGTATTGATTATTGCAATCCTAATACTATACCCATCAAGAGACTTATAGATCATTGATCACTGAACAAGTTACTTATACTAATCCAATTAAATTAAATTCAATTCAATTCAATTCAATTCGATTCAGTTCCGTGCAGTCTAATTAAATATAGCAAAATTAATTCAAAAATCTTTACCCACCTATCAACACTGCACGCCAACAGCGTATTTCTCTTCCTCATTCGAGAATCGCGTCGTACCCCGTGGCATCATGCCCAAGCCCAAGAATTATCCTCTTAGCCCTCTGTGCCGTAGCTACAAACCCAAGCCGCTAAAAGGTTTATTCGCGCGGTGCATTATCGCTCGCGCTCTGCGCTTATATATATATATATATATATATATATATATATATATACCCCGTAGCGACGCGCGGCAGACGATCATTATCGTCCATTAGCATTTAATTTCGCTGCGCGAGAAGTTGGCCGGCGCGCGTGCACGTAACCACGAGAAGGGAGAAGATGGAAAAATGGAAAGGAGCAGACGGAGTGCGTCTCGAGAGTCGCGGGTGTGATTTTTGAGAGGATGGAAGGGTGTGATTCGTTTTAGTGCCGCAGTGGTGATGGATCTCTTTATTTTCACGATGGAGTGAAAATGATGTTTATGAGTAATACTTCAGACATTTTAATTTTCAAATGTGCCATTGAAGATCAGGCTGGTTATTTGAATTTTTGGCGAAACGCATCGTTCATCCATATTATATTTGAGACTGTTACCTTACTATTATTAATATTATCCTAAGAGTGAGTTAAAAATTTACCAGAACCTCAAAAAAGTATGAAAAAAGACCGTTTACTTCAGTAACGTGTTACAATCTCTTGTTTAAAGAACGCATTTACTGCATAATCCTTATATAAATATATATACGAGATCAACAATAATTTAAGCCATTATTGAATGATTAAATTAGTCAGTAATAAAATTTAAAAATCTTATTACTGATGGTCAATCTTGTCGTTGCAACATTCTATAAGGGCTTAAACTATTGTTCTTGGTATACAAAGGTTAGCATAAGCTATATAAACTTTATGAAAGATCGAGCGAAACCTTATTTCTCTAGTTAAAAATTGTGTAGACTTCCTCTCATACATATTATGTAACTTCAAGTGAACATTTTAATTAAATGCACAAGTTTGCCATTCAAACTGCGCATCTTACTACATTTGAAGCAAAATAGAACACAAAATTGTATTCGTAGCCCCGACAACTTGCAGCATTATTATGCAAAAAGCTTCATCTTCCACACTCGCAACCAAGAACAGAAGCTCTGACAATTATGCATGCACTTCTCTCCCGCTAATGAGATTGAAGTGAAACTGCAGCCACTATATATACAAAACGAGCTTCACTACAAGCGTAACACGCTCAAGACTCGTTAAGCCCCGGCGTATGCAGGGAACTTCGCATTGCGCGTGTGTCGTCTCTCCACGACACAAAGTTAGATTAGACCTCGTCCCAGGAATTTCTCTCTCGCTCTCTGTCATGCCCCACCGCAAATAGCGAAGAAGACTTAACTGCTCGGAATTCACTTCCACACCTAAAACCGAAAATCCACGAGAAACTTCTCCAGTCCGCCTCGGACTTCAACTGCAGGCCGGGCGTGGCGCTTCAAAGTCAGAAGTGAAATTGCACGCCGCGGACTGACCGGAATTTCCGGGAAACCGAAGCTCACGTAAATGTGAAGAGAGAGTACACGCAAAATGAAGTGCAAACGACTACACCGTAAGAACATTTCTAAACTGTTAAGTTTTGTGGATTTAAATATAGACAAATGAATATTTCTTAACAGTTAAATGCATTTATTAATACTTAAGAACATAATACTTCAATAGCGTGTCACCGGCTGGTTGACTGAATTTTGTACGATTCCATGACGTTCATATTACCGTTACATGTCAGCATAAGTTTCTCGATAAGTTTTTGACTGCCACGATTATGTCTATGCATATACTATCTTCTTATATTTCAATGCTGAAAAAGCATCATTAAAGCTAGAAAACCATCAAATAACCTTTGTACTCTGCATGTTTGTATCACTGTCCCAGAAAATACATAAATAATATCCACAGATTCTTAACTGTTAATGAACGTAACATTTGTGACAAGTATACGAGACTTAGATATTATCAATACAGGATTCATTTGCTACAAGTCATCCTTTTTGTAACGGTACGTTAGTGTAAAATAGTAGATAAGAGTTTTGCACGTGGACACTCGAGGCGAAGTGTACTAATATAGCATTCCATTTCGTGGAAATACTCAATAAGGGGTGGTGGGTGCTGAAAAGTTTTAATTGCCGCGAGAGCCCCCAAAGCTTTGTGCGTGCGCACCGGGGAGTGGGCAAATATCGCGAGTCGACGGAACAAAGGCGGAAATTAAAGCGCCTTCTTTCGTGGCCCCGATTCCTGGAATAAACATCGAATGCACCGCGAGATGCTCGTTTTGCGCTTTTCTTTCTTTGGAGTTTTCTTTTTTGTTCAAAGTTTTGAATGGAGTTTAGTTGAATCTTGAAAAGGAATGTGCAGGTATAATTATATGACAACTGAAGGTTTTTATTTATAGAACGTCTTTAGATCGTCTTAAAATATACGTAATTACATTGATGCAAGAGAGTAAGGAGGGTATTTGTTTAAATGGAATTACGCAAGTGTTAGATTGTACGGATGACCTGGATTGAGTGTCTTAGGAGATCGCAGGGAAATTGAAATAATTAAAAGCAGGAAAATTATATTTAAAGATTATAAAGCGAAGAGAAAACTGTATGTACTTAGATTACTGATAGATTAGCACTATGATGATATAGAAGAACTCTAAAGTCGCCTAAGATTATTAGAGAAATATTATATAAAGTCAAGGTGAAGATGGAAAATAATATTAAATTAGATCTAAAACTGGGGCATGAACTAAAACCGTGGATATATAATTTGTTGATTTCTTTTTGTTCCAAATACTAACTAAAAGAAACCGTTTATATTTAACACTGATACAAAATATCATTAAAATTATACATTATTCTACAAAACAAAATTCATTGAACCTACATCCAAAAAGTTAACGCTTTCAACGACTGTTTATGAGCAGCGACACATATCGCCTTAGAACCGTATATCCGTACCCAAGTGGGAAGCACTCGCTACGTACAACACTTACACGAAGAACATTAGCATCGGTACTATCAAGTATACACTATGAGCCCTAACAAGAAAACTACGCTATACCGACTTAGTTTTGGGCGATTCAGTCGTAATGCGTTCCACGGCGCAAGACCAACTTCCACTCAGTAATCCAAAATCCAAACACAGCCCCTAGATCTAACGCTTCATGCAATTACTGTCCCCAGTAGATTTCCCTTCAGCGCACCTACAAACACACATCCGCGAGCAATGCTATCTACTAAACTTTTAACCAGAAAATCAACCCTACGGAACTCGGATTTCGATCTTGTTTAGGAGGTGTTTTCAAGTACCGAAAATTAAAGCCTAATGGTAGTTTATAGTCCATTCTAATGTAGGTAGTTATTTTTGACGTATAAGCTATTTTATCCCAAATGTGCATCATATTGGTGACAAATGGTGACTTTATTTTGATTATAACTCTGCATGTATGGACAAGAGAGTATAAAAACAGACAGAAATAACTTTAATGGGATGTAAACTGGGTTTCTTAACTCATTTTTCTTTTGTAAGTTTGAATAAAAATGTTTAAATTTTTCACCATAGGTTGCTTCTGAGATTTCAAAGGTCCTGCGATAGAGTTTCTTAAAAAAATCATAAGATATTCTTATAGGAATCTACCTAACCGGTTTCTCTTACTTTAATAGACTATTCCGAAAAATGTTCTGCGAAATAACATGAGTACTCTCTAGTTGAAGTTTCAACCAATTATATTTCTATCAGCCAGAAATAGTTCAAAATTACTGGATAAAGCGGGTTTCTCTCGTCAAGTCTTATCTCCCCTAATTTATTTCAGTTAACAGTATATTCTTAGACTCTTCACCATGTACACGAACATCGATCATAAAACGAATCAGTTTCCAATTCATCCTAAATATTGTGCGATACGTTAATATTTCCCTTGTAAATCTGTACGTACAATACAGTATGGAATAAGCTCCGCGCGAGGTGTGAGGAAGCTCAGACGCAAATATTAACCCAGCATTTCAATGAAGCACTACCTATCGCCTGAAATGCGAGAGCCGCACATAAGTGCACTGCCGCTAGCTTCCGGTTAATGCGAACTTTCGAACAATGCTAGGAAGCACGCGAGTCGCAATCAACGCGCGCGTGCATCATAGACCGAAGAGAGATTCCAGGAAGCTTGTGTGACGCGAGCTGGTGTCTGATTGGTGTTATAGAATCGCTGAGCTGTGGTGTGTACTATAAGTTAATATCGTGAGTTATGCGTAATTGTAGGTGAGACGTTTTAACTATGACGCATATGAGTGTTATATAGAAGTATGGAATGGATGATGACTGGTGCTTTTGAAGTATGACGTGTTATTTTTTGGACTTTCGTATTCCAGTGGTGTAGAGTTTGCTAATAGGATGCGTAAGTTTTCCTGATGATTGGCAGTGCTATTCCTATATTAATTGTATACCGTTTACGTTATTAGGATGGGTCTTCAATAATTCTTGACCGAAAATTTTAAAGTATGTCTGAACTTATTAACTTAATCAGTCTAAATTTGAATGAACAAAGAACTTTTTTCAATAGCCCTCTATTGTTATTCAAAAAATAACAGATGGGTAAGAAAAGCTTCAAAATATATAAATGTAATCTTTTGGGATTCAAATTGTTCTTTTGCGGATTTCTTAATAACTCATCCAACTTTCAAACTGAATTGGGAGAATGTTCAGATTCTTAAATTAATACTTTATTAGCACATTTAATTAGCGCTTCCCTAAAATCCATCAGTATTAATATCCATACCTGTATTCGCAAAACAAAACAAACGACGCAAAATGAAAATGCCACACAATACTCCATATTTATTTCCAGTAAAAGCCGACCGCGGACGCACGCTTTAATATTCTACATTTCGTCGTTATCTCGATAACGCAACGCCGCGAGGGCAGATCGATCGATCGATCAATCGATCGGTGCCGTAGCAATCAGCGATTCGCTCGGTGCCAGCAGCTGCAGCGGCAGCGCCATTTTTCACCCCTCGCGCGCAATTAAATATCCAATCGGCACGCGCATAAATCCGTCAGATATACCGATAACGAATTCGCGTGGGTGAGTGGGAGAGACGGAGAGTCGGGAGAGAAATCGCTCCTGTTGGCGAATGGACTCTCGCACGCGCGGCACTGTTCGACGCGATATTTATCGAAATTGGAAAGGTCGAAATTGGTTTTAGAATAAAAATTGCGATGGGATGGGGTATTAACTAGTTTAATTAATTTTGTTAGAGAAAATCAATGATATGTTTAATCAATTTTTACGTGAAAGCCTCGGGTATTGTTTTCAACACTAGGTAGTAACTGAGCAAAACATTATTCGTTTCAATGCTCCTACGATATACGTTGTAAATGTTAATGTGATGTAAAGGTTCAAAATGCGATCTAATATGTATAAAAAATAAGTATTTATACGAGATATCTTGACTTTGCCCTCGAGAGGGTTAATAACCCCAAATCTCGAAACAACGAGCACTCGTTAATCCTGAACAAAACGAACCTCCACGAACCTTTACATATTTCAACGGCCAAACCGCGAGTTTATCTCCTGAAATAATAAAATCCCAGGAGCGCCAAAGTCCGGTGGTCAGCTAAAGCTTTGCAGAAAGTGCGCATGCGTTAACTTAACCATAAGTCGATTGTGCACAGAAAGAGCATGCACGCGACTTTCTTAGCTTTTTTTAAACTCTTTCTCAGCGTTACATTGACAAAGGTTCTTTGTGCACGCCTTTGTCGAGATTTGTTAAAGGTAACAGTGGTTGGATAGAATTTGAGAAAGAGTGAAAAGTTCTTCAATTAAATATGATTTTTAACATATTTATAAAATATTTTTCTCAATATTAATGTGTTCTACGTTGGCTCTTGGAATTTATAACGTATACTAGGTTATGGATTCGAAAATAGCATTGAAGTACACTGAGAGCATTTTTAGTTCATCAGGGTAATTTTTCCCCTGAAGTCAGGATGTCCCACATATAACAATGATTTTTACGGTAATTTTTATCAGAAAAATCTATCTGTTTATTTATGAGAGTTCTAACTTAAATTAACAAAGTATATCTTAAACAGATCAACAGTTACCGCAGTTAAGTCTAGCTATATAAGCTTTTTAAAGAAAATTCAAGTATAACAAGTTGGCAACAAATTATGCACTCCTTATGCAAGGGAGAGGGCGGATCATTATAACGTCCTGCTAGCTTATTATACATAAATCTATGGTATCATTCTCGGGTCAACTCACGTTAAAGTAGCCAATCGATTGAAGTTGTTCTTGTATAATTAAAAATATTTAATCTGCAATACATTACTTTCCTATTTTAGTATTTACAACCTGCAATGAAGCGTTTGTTTTGTAAACAAAGGAACCCCTGCACTGCAGTTGCATCGGGACGCGCTCCTGCCGGGGCGTTTGTTTACGTTTCCGTAGCAGCAGCAGCACCTGCAGAAAAACGAGACGTCGCGTATACAGCCGAGACTTCGGGTCTCTTTAAAAGCAAAAAGCTGCTCTCGCTTCGAGCTGAAAAAAGCCGGTTCGGTTCAAAAGAAACGAAGAGAAAGAGAGAAACGGACACAATCCAACTGGTTATCGAGCTTCTCTGTCTCTCTCTGTAGGGACCTTTAAGCGGCGCGTGCACCGGTCCCTCTTTGTCCTGCGTCTCTCTTTTCGTCGTTCTCTTCTTTTTTTTACGTACCAGTAGTTTCGCTCGTGTTTGTTCCCTTTTTTCTTTCCATCGCCATTTGAGACGGAGTCGATACGTTGGTAATGAAGTTTATTTTAGGATTTTTTTTCCGAAATCGAATTCCTGATGCAGTTTCTGATTGAATTTAAATTAGAATTCTTCAGTAATTGCATTGATGGCGAGGTAAAGTTCGTTGGAAGAAAGCTGCTTTATTGTCAGTATTATTATTTTTTATTTATTTACTAATCTTGTTATAGAGGTCACTTTACACCATTTAATAAAACACGGTACTGATAAGATACGTTACTTCTAATGGGTTCCACATCACCTTAATTAAGCCCTTAATCATGCTAATCTTCAATTATTACAATAATTCAAATGTTCCGCTGTGTATATTTCATGAATCAAGCAAACGTAAAAAGGGAATAGCTATGCCCAGTTCTCTATAGAAATTGGACCCCGAGACAGTGTTAAAACACGGTTAGGATGATAGGGCACTTAAGGAACATGAACAAATTTGACATATCCAACTTCATGAACTAACTTTCTTCGATACTACAGCTGTTCAAAGTTTTTTATCATGATTCTGTTAATATCGGTCCATCACTAGTCTAGTCATATATAAAATTATTGGCAAAATTACAAGCAATTAGTGTTAATTTATGTATATACTGCTACACCACTCCTACTTCTAACGTTCCATGTAAGCTGTATCAAAAAACGGATATTTCGTGAACGAGGTATATCCTACAGCTATTTTGATGATATTTCTTATAATCCTATATAATTACAATACTTTTTTTTATTTAATCCTATATAGATACAATTCCTTTTTTTATTTAAAATCTCTTTTGAGAAAGTGGAATCTGGAGAGAGAAAAACTAAATTCAAAAGTTAACAGAGCTCCACTAGGCATTTAAAACCTTTTGTTTCCTACTTCTCAAGTACTCTCCTATCGATTAATATAAGTCCCATATCTGCCCACTCGCGGCCAAAACTGGGCATAGTTCTTTGATTCTTATGCGTATTTTTGCAAACATCAAAACTTTTTGATACACATATGTATCGGTGAGTAAAGTAACTCTGATGTCCCCTCAAACCCTAAAGCATGAATCAAATCAAATGCTTACTAAGCTAATATCTTCATACAACTCACTATACAGTTCACCAATTTTTCACAAACATTCAAAATTCAATCTAATCCATAACAGGAAATCTCTTCTTTGGGAATGTCTCCGACTCATTAATTTTTTCTTCTCCCAACCGTCTCTGCAACGCTACGGTAGCAGTAAAAAAAGTGCCTCGAGTCGGGAACACGAAGCAAACGCCGGCTGCTCAATTCTACTCGGCGTGGGAGAGACGATGGCGATGCTGGCAACACAAAGAGCCCGTAGCAAGGCGAGAGAAGGAGGCTGCACTGCCACAGAGTCCATTTCTCGATCCCTAACCTACACAACATGCTCGGACTGGAAAAGGGGGCGGAATACTAAATGACGCGCTTCGAGAGAGACTACTTGCTCCGAAAAAGCAACATTCCAGGGGTGGACTGTGAAAAAGGTGCAGATTATCAGACTTTTTTGTTTTTTTTTTGTTTTTTATCGTCTTAATAAGTTGAATATATAAACACACCTTCGTAGACGTGATAAAGACGACGTTTGAGATGATATGGAAGTATCAAACTTAAAATAATACTTGATGAACTGAATCTGACATGCAGACTAAAAAGAATCTATTGATTTGATATTATACAGCTTTTCCATTTTTTTAGGTACTACCTTACAGAGTTAAAGTAAATTTACAGTTTCGCCATTACTCTAGTTTCTAGTTGTTAGATTAGTTGCAATATTTTATTTCATAACTTTTTAGGTTACCCCTACCTGAAATTTTATTTTTTTATTAAGTTTACTTCGATTTTTAATATAATTATTATTTCGAATGCCTTGATATATTCGTATAAAACAATGACATAATCACCTCTTATAATTTTAACTATTGATTCAAATCATCTGATCCCTCGACCAGTATCCATCCAACCTTTCAATAATTTCCTTCGCCTACAATGCTCTGATTTAATTTTTTGCCTCTTCGCAGTAAACCTAGCACACATAATATCATCCATACTACACGAAGTAGATTAGTTTTTTACTCAATTCAAGGATATCAAATCAGCAACGCAACGATTCCACTAAATACGTACACCCAATTAACAAGTCACCGCAACAAAGAACCTCCGCACATCCTGAAACACGCCTACTATAGAAAGTCCACCGCGTGTATCCTTCAACCTCGCCGCATAAAAACAGCAACTCCTTGCACAAACCTCCGCGCAACGGCAGCTCCCACGTGACAATTGTGTCACTCTCTCTCTCTCTTATATCTCTCTACACACCGAGTCACGAACTCTTGCGCTTATACTCTACGAGCGCCGCTCTGACTCACTCCGATAAATCAAGGAGTTGTACGCGCGCCAAGGGAACGGACCGAACAAGGAACGATTAGTCGCCAGTGCGCGATTTGGGTCAGGCCATTATATATATCGCGATCTACAAAGTGTGAGTGTGTGTATGTGTGCGAGATGAGGATAATGCGCCCCGGCGTGTATACCGTGCGATGCCTTTAATTGCGCTCACGCGATATTGTGTGCATGCGAGTACGTAGGAGAGCGAGCGCGTTGTGTGCTTGCAGCGGACGTAATGATTAATTTATCAATCATTGAATGGAAGGTTTATGTGGAGAGAGTACGTCCGTGTAATGATCGTATGCGCGCGATGAGTTTGAAGCCGGCTGCTGCGCGTGGTGCTGTGCGTTATCGGTCGGTAATATTGATGTGGGACGATAGAGATGATTTATTCTGGTTGAGATGATAACGAGCTTCAGTTGCATGGGCAAATTATAGTAGTAGTGTAAAAGTGTAATGGATGTACAATCTGTTATTCTATTGCTCTATACATATATCAGATTTCCAGAGATTCAGGCAGATGATCGAGAAAGAGTTCAAACTGTCGCATTGCGTAAGCAGACTCACAAAACTATCATGAGTCATTTAGACTATCTGGAGTTTTGGTAACGCAACTGGTTTCGTTGCAGCTTAAATAAAGGAACATAGAATCGCAATAGATGATAAAAAATAATGTTATTATTTGCGATTCTGAGAGCTCAAGGCTCAATGTATTGTTTTCTGAACCTGTTAATTTTGCTGCAAAATAATTAGCACCCTAATTTAGCATTAAAAACTAACGACCTATTGTACGTTTATCATCAAAGTTTAAAATGAGTCCCATTACGCTCACTCGTATTCCAAGCTCGTCAACGCAAGACAATCGAGCTCTAATACAATTTCAACCCCGTTTAATCTCAGAATCTTCATCAGCAAAGAAACATAATCAGTTTATAAAACATCCCCTGCACAATGCAAAACTAAGTGCTTCCAGCTTGGCATAATTACGCGACGAATCCCTCCATCAACGGACCTTTCATCGAGTCTCCTCAATTTCCCAGCACAAGACTCATGGATCTATACCCACTCCATCAGCGAGCAATTGAGAAGCAATCTTTCTTCGGTTGACCATCAATGCACCCTGCTAATTAATTAAAAGCCGAGGCCCAAACTTCGCTTCTCCCCGCAGACCGTGTATACACGGTGTGTACAGAGAGCGAAGCTTTAACGAGGGTCCGATGAAGCGACTACGTAAGCGTCTTCTCCCCGCTCGCAAGTTCGCCAATTAGAGCGGCGGGGGCGCGCGTGTAAAGTCCGAAAGCCGCGATCGCGATCTACCGGGAGGGCGGAAATTCGATTTGAAGGGTTGAAGGGAGAGTTGACGAGGTGGGATGGAGAATTAGGGGCCGAGTATGCTGAGGTAGCGTTTCTTTGATTTGAGAAAAATTGATCGCTTATGGATGTCAAATACAAATGCATCAATTATTAGTTAATGGATAAGATAAATTGCTAGCTCTTTTATTGTAATAAAACGTATTTTCCTTTGTTGGAATATCGTTATACTTTAGCATACGTATGTGTGTAACTGTAGTTATACACTACTACATGCTTGTACAAAAATGAATCGACTTACTAAGAAATGTCCCAAAGACATAAACTGAAATGCGAGATATAGAAAAGAGTGGGGAAGTATATGCGTCTGCCCCGATATTCTCTTATGCCCTATTGTCAAGTGTTTTTAGTCGTACCAGAGCATCTAGCTGGAGCAGTCGCACATTACTGGCGTTATTACTTCCTTGTGCGAAATTGAATAAACGAAAGTTATTTGATTTGAAATATATATTGTGTATTATCATTTATTTAACACCCATTTCCAATATTTTTGAGAAAAATTGATCGCTTATGGATGTCAAATACAAATACATCAATTATTAGTTAATGGATAAGATAAATTTCTAGCTCTTTTATTGTAATAAAACGTATTTTCCTTTTTCTTAATAAACATCTAATGGAGATGCAAATACGTTACATACCTTTAGAATATTTAAACAAAAGTTTTACTTTGTTTTTACATTATAATTATATTGTACAACTAAAGTGAATTTTCACATTCTTCAATAGTTAACAATAAGAAATACTTCAATAGTTACAAATAAGAAATAATTGGAGTTAGAAGATATTTTTATTAAGCTATATTCGTGCACAAACTCTTAAACTATTTTGAATAAATAATCACTCTGATAAAATAAGTGAATTTTAATTATAAGAGACTTTCACTGTTGACTTTGAGTGAAAGTTGACTCCAATCCGAATTCATTAAAAAAAGGTGAAAATCCTCACAAAAATGGTTCATTTCATTTCGTTAAAAGTAACGGAATTCCCGAGATTTTACTCTACATTTGGCCAATCAACGATTCTCTATCCCCTCAGAAACTTCCATGAAAAAGTCCTCTATCCGAGAAAAACGCAGAAAATCCATAGCAGCGCCGTGGGATAAAAATCCCGCAAAGCAAGCACAGCGCAAAAACGACCAGCAGTTAATTACGGCTAGCTGCTCGAAACGCACGAGTAGTTATACACCATCGCCGATTCGAAGGACGCATCGGTACAATACACGTCCTCACTTTGAAATTCCCGAGGCGCTCCGCGCCGCGCAACTCGTCGAATTTAGCGCAAAAAGCGAATTCAAAATAGCTCGGAGCGACAGTGGCGCTAATTAATATCACTTTTTTCCCTCTCTACGTCTATCTTCTGCTCTCGCTGCCTCGGAGTTCCAACGCCGAGTCTACACACGGCCTCTTTAACGAGAAAAATCCCGGTGCGCCGCAAGTTTTTTCATTTCCGAAGCTGCGGATGTTATCTTACGGCGGCGACGCGAGTTCTTTCTTTTGGCGATTTGAAGCGCGCGATTTTTCGCCGTGGAAACTCGAAGTATTTTCGTTGCTCTTGCCTTCTTTTTTTTTAGTAGTTGCCGAGAGGGTCATTAACCTATTTTCTTGGGAGTGCGGAGCGCGCGTTGCAAGCGAACGAGTTCCGGGATTTAACGCGGCGATGAAAATCTTCAAAATGAGCTATTTTTGCGTTGCAAACTTATTTTTTTCTCAGCTGCTAGATTTGATTGATGGCGCTTTATTAGCGTAGAGTCGTAATGGTAGAAACTAAATTAGCACACGTTAGATTAATTGCGCATGTATAACGTATATGCATGCTGGCAATTTTCTTTTGGGTTATGCTTACTCGAAACATCGTTTAAAAAATGATGTTCACTCATTATCTCGATCTCTCTCTTCACCAATATATTAATATTCTTACTCGAGTTTTTTTACACAAATTTTCAACATTTTATTAGTTACTTAGATTTAATTGTTTATTTATACAGGAGTGAATAGAGAATGAGAAAATACTCTACTTTTAGGTATATTTTATCATTTTTATTTTCTTTTCAAAACTATTTTGGCGCTCTTAAAACAACGACCCTAACATTTTATTTCTTTCCGCGCGTACCTATCCGTCCTCTTTTCACGAAACACACTCTGAAAAAAGTGCAATTTCAACGTTTCGCCCAACAAATCCAAGAAAAACCCCTCTTTTCCTAGAGGAAAAACGAAGCTCCAGAAGGAAACGTTCATTGGCGTCTTTTCGACTTCCGACTTCGCGTCGCCCTTCCCCATATCTCTCTCTCTCTCTCTCTCAGATATTCTCGACAACAAATTCTTCTGATGATCGAATGTATTTGAATTTTTGAAAGCATCTAATGAGCTTAGCGAGAACATACGTTGGATCAAATGAAATTGCATTATTTCTAAAACATTTAAACACATTCGATCGGAAGAATTTGTCGTCGAGTGTGCCTACTGAATAATGATATAAAAATATCATAAGGTAATTGACAAGTTTAAGGATACTATTGTATTTGTATCTCTTTTGTTCTAGTTATTTTTTTATAAAAATAGCATTAAATTATATTACTATCAGTTATCACCTATAGTTTTCACCTGCATATGATGACAGTTTAATCAATTTGTACGGAGTAGGTTAACATTTTATTTCAAGGTTTCATTGTGACAAACAAGTCCAGTAACAATGATATTAAACTCCTCCCTATTCCAACTATTACGCGAATAATTTATTATTCTTCATACAGTTTTCAATTTAGAGGAATTCTCTCTTTTGAACGTTGTTGTTTCTGTTTGAAAAATAATCGAACTTATAACGATCACTTGAAAAATATCTCCACTGTAAATTATATATTTGTAAGACTTTGTAAGATTGTACAGAATAATTATATAGAAAGACATTTTCTTCAGTCTTATTATAGATAATGGATAATAAACGTAGGTATATAACTGTTGTAATTTTAACAGATTATTTATGTCGATTTTTTTTTCACTAAAAAAGCGGATACAGAACGAAAAATTTATTTTCTCTCCCTCTCTCTCTTTAAAAAAAAGAAAGAATAGAAATGAAGCGATGTTAAAGAGAGTCACGATTCCGAAGGGAAGCTCCTTCAAAAAAAAAACAAAGCCCCTCTTGCGCGTGTCAAAGGTTTCGCTGGAACTACAGCTGGGAGTCAAAGTCCTTTCGACTACTTCCTCGCTTAAAAAAAAAACGAGAGGAGAGAAAGAAAGACAGAGCGCGTCTACGGTGTCGGACAAAAGACTGCGCGATTGCGAAGGAGAGAGTCGAGGCTGCGCATACTGTGCTCGGTTTGGCGTTCGCGCTCGCGAGGCGAGAATTTAAAGGGCCCCCTCCGCGATAAAGGAAGATATCGCGCGCGCGCATCACGGTTATGTATATACATATATATGGATGAAAACTGACGGCGGCGGCGAATTGACACTTGAATATTTATGTTGCGCGATCGATGCGAGGGAGGCAACGAGTTGAGGTATCTGGGGTTTGCGCGGGGTGGAGGGGGTTTTCGTAGAATGCTGATTTAGAAGGGACTGTTTTGAGGAAGGTTTTATTTTCGAGATTTGATGAATATTTATGGGGAGGGGGGCGTCTTTTATAGGGGCTTTGATGATTATGGTTGATTGTGGAGTGTAGGGGTGGCAAGGGTAAAGAGTATACCTTGAAACGGATTTTGATTTTTGAAGCTTGTAATACAGCTTTTTAGTAATTTAGACGGAGCTTCTTTTTATTCATTTTTCACTGAAAAAAAATTTGTTAAATTTTAGTAAAAGTTTCCTTGAATCGTACTAAGAAAAGATTTACTTAAATAAAGTAAATATTTCTTAAATTTAGTAAATATTTATTGAATTGATGAATACCAGTCTAAACATAATTAAATATTTACTATTATCAAATAAATCTTTTCTTAGTACGATTCAAGGAAACGTTTACTTAGATTTAACAATTTTTTTTTCAGTGTTCAATTATATTATATTATACTTTTCTTGGGGGTGGCAAGGGCTAGATTGATCACTAAGAACTACTTCAAAAATTTATTTTATTGCTGACATCTCGAGAGTATTATGATTCCCTTTATAATTTTCTTGTTTCAAAATTATTATTGATGCTGTGTGTTTAATATATATGTAAAATAACTATATCAAAAAAAGAATTTTATAATTTGGCGTTAATATAAAATGCGATTCATAACGTTCTTTCTTTAATAAAATTCAATGCATTAGCTAGTAAAAAGAAATTTCAAAACAATACTACTGTGTTCAAAAGCATGGAAATATAACAATGAACGAATAAGTATTTTATATTACCACTGAGTTACAGATTATTAAAATATATCTACTATCAAAAGTTTCTACGCAGTAATATTCAAAATTATTGAAAAGAATTGGAAAATCATTTCTCTTATACACCCGTCAAATCTTACTCCATACTCCTGTACTTGTACGCTAAAATCTCAGAACGCGAATAAAAGATAAAGCTTCGTATTTCTTTCTTCCAAGTGAACCACGCGAAAAACCACACGAACCCCAAGCTCTGAATGCAGCTCCACCCGTCGCAAATAAAACCCAACCCTCCCAAAGAAAAAACAAAACAAAAAAAGAACACTTCCCATACCCACCCCCTTTCATACCACCCAAATCCCAGTACACCACCAGCATCGGCGAGCACGACTCCGCGCACTCGCAACAAAACATCAGAACGCGGAAGAAGCAGAACTACACGCTCTCCGCTCCGCGCCTCGAGAACACAACACCCATTATCCCGGAAGGAGTAAAACCTCAACGCCAGGCTCGCTAAGAAAAAAAAAAGAAAGAAAGAAGAAGCGACGCGGCAGCCTCGAAAACAATGGCCTGCAGCAGCCGAAGAAAAGGAAAACAAGTCGAGGAAAAAACGTTGAAAGAAACCTGCGCCTCTTGCGTACACGAGTGTGTATTATAACACGTTATAAGAAAATCGCGGGGCCGAGGGGCGCACAAAAGCCGAGGAAGTCACTCGAAAACGAAGCCGCGCGGTCATCTGCGCACCGCAGAGCTCGGGAGGGCGTGACGGGGGGGAGGGAGCCGTATAAGGTGGATTCGCCGCCACCTGTGAAAGCGAAAAGCAATCTGGGGCGATGCGCTCCGCGCCAGGCACCGACCGACCGTCTTTGAACGCGAGGAGGAGGAATCGCGAGAAATGATGCTCTGGGTAATATAATACGAGGATAGAGGATAGTGGTAAGCGAGTGTTTGGTTGCGGAGGGTTGGGGGTGAGGTGCTTTGGGAAGGGGAGGAGGGGAGGGGTTGGATTGAAAGAAAAATAGAGGATTCGATGCGTGTAGTGCGATGTTATGGAGAAAATTGAATTTATGTTGATTGTAAAATTAAATTGTCGATTAATGCAGTTCTTGTAGTACTGAATGGATGATACAGTGACAACGTCTACAATATGATTAATGTTGACTTATTTATTATAAGTGGAGATGGCTGGAATTTTAAGGCGATGCGGAATATCGACCGTATCCTAGCACATTACCTACTTCCGACATGCTAGTTTCGATAAAATAATTTTTAATAAATCAAATTTTCACCGAGAAAATTCTCCGTTACGTCGTCTATTTATTATTAAATTGACTTCAAATTTCATTTTCGGTCCCTGATTTTTAGTCCATAAAGATTCCTAGTTTTCCAACGGGGAATGTAAAATGGCCTACATTTAAACTCATTTTTCCAACAAATACGAATGTAAGTACTAGGTATGAATGAAATTTTAAGAGCATACTTACAATATTTTAAAAGACCATAAAAGAGTTTTTATTTTAAATTAAAAACCGCTGTCGATTCATTGGTACTTAGCTTCCTCAAACTATATAAATTGTTGCAATATGAAATTATTTATTCTATTTAATTTTGTGGTGAAAAATCAAAAGTTAGGTAATTTTATTATCTTTCAAATGCCTTTTTGCGGGATTGATGATATTATTTCTAAGGTATTAAGAAAACCCAAAAAACTAAAACTCAAAAACCAATAAATCGCTAAAGAAACAAAAACGAATCGAAAAAGAAAATTTATTGTGCCGCCTTCCTTTAAAAAAAACAAAAAAAATGAGCCCTGCTACATTAAGTTTTACCGTGTACATGCAGAGTAATGCTGATACACACACACACACATATAAACATTCATCCATACAGACATTTTCTAAAAATACTGTATTTTGTTTTCTTAAGTCTCAAAACGTGTTTTTAACATGTTTTCAACAAAACTTCTTTCTTACTATCAAAAAGCTTCCTCTTTAAGGAAGTAAAGAAATAAAAATAGTAAAATAATAATAATAATCTACCATGCCGGCTTTACAATTCTTAAAATATTTCTTTTATTTTTAATTATTTGTGTGACTCCTGCATTAGACCAAAAAAGTAAAATTAGTTGAAACTTCTTCTGATCTTAGGTTTAATCATATAGTTAACCGTTGAAACGCAAAACTTTAAATTGTTTACCAATCTCAAAATCTATCAAGAAATTGCGAAATTCAATAACTTACTACACGCGCATATGCCGATTTTACAGAACCTTATTCATAAAGAATGTAAAAACTTTTCATTACGATACATCACGCACCGTCATACTTTCTCCAGCTGCACTTTCATCAATACCAAAGCCCCGCAATAACGCACAAAAGTCCATACATACCCACGCGTCATGGGAACCTCGCACCGCCCATCCCAACATGTTCAAAGACAAAAACGCACACCCATACGCTTCGCACACTTTGCACACCAGAGAAACGAGGGATGAAAGTGCACGCACCTCTCGCAAGACTGCCGCGCATCGATATTACCATCCATACAGCGCAAAGAGCGCGTAACGCGGAAACTGCACCACGGCAAACGTGCAATTTCTCGCGGCCAAGCGCGAGAAACTCTCTCTCTCTCTCTTTCGCTGTTTCCTTTGTGTCGCCGAGCGCGCGGAGGCGAACGCAACGTCTTGCGTCGACGTACACGTCGCACAAAGACGCGCGCGGGATGTGTTTGCCTTTTGTTTTTCGTGGGATGGGATGTGGGAGCTGCGTCTTTTTTGGCGTGGATGCGCAAGTGAGACATTCGAAGCTTCGCGGAAAAGAACAGGTTTTGGAATGATGTTGGAAGTGATTGTTTTGATTGAGGTTTATATAGGATAGACAGGTGCTCTAGATGTATGGTGAAAGGGAATCCGGTGATTGATGGTGGACTCCTACATCGTATTTTTCGTTTTTGATAGTGAATTTTTAAGTTTTTTGTAATTTGTGGATTGTGCCTCTGGTGGAAAAGTTTAATCACAAAATAGTAAAAGCACTCACTGTCGGTGAGTATGGAATATTATAGGGTTTTTACTACTGAAGAGATTGATGAAGAGTTTTAGAGACACTCGAAACATTGTTGTATCAAATTATAAAAACAAAACTTCTTTTAATTAGAATATATAATTAACAAATTGTACAAAATTTTCGTTTACGAAGGTGCCGCTAAAGCTATTATAATATTTCTAAATTATATTTTGAGGTTATATTTGGTTCGTGTAGATTTTTTTTTCAAATGTTATTTTAGCGTGTCTGCATTGCTTTTCTTCGTGACTAATAAAAGTAACTACAAACTCAAAATGAACATTGACATAAATCCTAATTAAAAAAAGTCATAAACATTTTTTAAAAGTTATCCTGGCACCTTGAAGAAAATACTAATAGATTTTACTTTCTCGCAGTTTTATAACCCCATTATGACAAAAGGAAGCTAAACAGAATTTTCAGTTTCGCGCGGAGCCTTGCCGGACTCGGGCATTATCTACTTAAAGCAAGTTTTTCCTGTTATAAGGGTATATGTATAGTTCGCTCAGGCGCGCAAGACGAGAAATATAACAAAATTGAAGACTTCAATTTTCTCGGCTGTAATAGGATTACGAATTATGAGAATTAAAAGTTCTGATAATGCTAACAAGTTTGGAGGCGGACTACTTGCGCTGTGATAAGCTTAAGTGACTTTGGCACGAGTAAACACAATGGTGCAGGGGCATTACTTTCACGGATTTTCCTTAAGCTTGAAACAATACGGTGTGTAAAGTTCTTCCCTACTTATGTAGTTTCTGTGTCGCACACGGGAAATAGTTTGTTCGTACACAGAAATTTATTTTCAGAATACAATAATGAAAATAAAATAAAAATTATCCATAAGCCATATTATGTAATTCAAATACAGTGATTTTATAATTTATACAGACTAATCGAATGAATAAAGAAGATATTATCAAATATTGTTTGTAATCTTGTGGACAAGTATTATAACTAATTTAATCTAATTTATTTAATTAATTTAATTAATCAATTTATCATTTAATTAATTAATTAGGATAAATATTGCAATAATTATTACGTTACTCATTATATTAACATGTGTAAATATGTAATTAATTAACATGTAATCATAACAAAATATGTCAAGTACAATTCCATTCAATTACAGGTTTCTAACTTAGTAAGCGTAACATTTAGATTGGTACAATAAAGTATACATCGTTCTTATTATAACAATGGTAATTTTATAATGATTTTTTAAACTGTCCCAAAGTCTCATTAATCAGACTTAGGATTTACTTTAGTTACTACTTATTTTTTATTTGTTTATCTTAATCAAGAAATCTTGGTTATTATCACAAAGCACTTTTTTCACGTAATCATTATTCGATAAAGCCTAACTACTCAAATTCCCATCCGACATAAAGCAGAAATCAAAACAAGAAAGTACCTCAACTCTGTCTACCAAAAACTCTTCATATTTCCTAAAAAAAAAAACCATCCAACACCCTCTCCCCTCCCTCCCCTCCCAAGCAGGTATACACAAAACAGCAGCGCCCTCAGAGGCGAGTATATAAATTTTCGTTCTCTCGTCACTCCGCTGCGCGTTTTCTCCAAAATCCGGCAGCGCTCGGCACGAGACATACACATAGCTAGCACGTGGTGCTTCTCTCTCTCTCTCTTTCTCTCTTTCTTTCGCGTCTCGGGCTGTTGCCCCCTCTCCCCCCTCTACCGTTTGTTCGTTGCCCCTGCAGCGCATCAGCCATAGAGCGCGCGCGCGACTGCGACGTTGCCGCGTCCCCGTTCTCGAAGCTTCGCCTGGAGAGGGAAGCAGCGCGGCCCGCGTATATAGATGTATATAGATGTATATATAGGTACATATTGCACACGAGCAGCGAGCGAGCGTCTGTTTTGAAGGCAGAGAGGCTCCGGGTCCTTTAATTTTTTCAAAACATTATATATACGCGGTGCTCGTGATGAGGGTCTCCTTTTCTTCTCTTTTGGGTTGGGTTCTGGAGAGTGAGAGGGGGAGAGGTCGTTTTAAAAATGGAGGATGGAGAGGAGCGGGAGAGCTTTGTTTACATGTGGCGCGCACACACGTTTGTGGAGGAAGAGAGAGAGAGAGATAAGAGATTCTGGATTTTGTGTGTTCTGATATCGTTATCGGCGTTTGGATAAGTGATGTCTATCTTATTTAGACTTTTTTTCATTTGTTTCTATTTCTATATTTAGGATGGTTGACACTTGTATAAACTGCAGAGATATACAGGCGAAGCCGGAGTTGGTCACAAAGCAAAGTATTAATAAATTTTATTAATGGAATGGAAAATGTCTTGATTACATTATAGATTGTAGTTTGATCAAGCTCATTGATATAAGGGGACGCCGGATATCTCTGTCCTTGTCTAATTGAGTTTTCATTCATAATTTTAAGAGAAATCATTTTTTTTTTTAAATAATAGTTATCCCCGCTTTGTTTTATAGTAATCTAAGTATATGTCCAAGCTGAGTTCATATGATTGTTTTGTTTTCGAGAAAACTTTGACACACTATGAGAGCCAACTACATGGAGATTAACCTTTACATACTAAGTTTGTCAAAGTTTTCTCGAAAGCAAAACAATCATGTGAAACCAGCTTGGACATATATTTAGATTACTATAAAACAAAGCGGGGACAACTATTATTTTTTCAGAAAAATTATTTCTCTTAAATTATGAATGAAAACTCAATTAGAGAGAACAGAGATATCCGGCGTCCCCTTAACGGGATTTTTCTGTGATATGTTATTATTTTATTCTTTCAATATGAATAATACTTGAGATATTTAATAAATTTATCAGTATAATTTGTTTGTGCTAAAATTAACACTAAAAATTGAATACAAAACAATTTACACTGCTTCATTTCTAATTCAAAATTTTATTTGTTTCCAGTTATATTTACAAGAATCTTTTGAACTATTCGTAAACTATATATTATTTTTAAATATTTAGTTTTCTCATAACACTTAACACGTATATGTCTAGTTTCTAACAATTTTTGCATTTCATTATGAATAAAAGCAATCTCCAACGGAAATTTATGAAAAAAAAACACGAAACCATCAACCGCATCTTCAATAAATCCATAATTTCCTCACAATACCTAAAAGAAACTACATAACGAAACACCCCTCTTCTCTCCCCTCCTCCCAAGCCAACCGCATGAATCGCGAATCCCGATGCCATCAGCACACCCGAAACACTCATCGCAGCTCTCTCCGTCTCTCCCTCTCTTTCTCACAAACTCACTTCGGCGAATTCACGGCGAATGGAATGACCGTGTATAGCTCCATAATACACACCGTGATGCTACTGGCGCCCGAACACACGGGCTCTTACCAGAATTATATACAGATTGAGTTCAATCACCCTCCCCATCGATCAGCCAACACACCAACGCCAGCGCATACATATAACACTCACATCGGTGAGACGAGGCAAGGCCTGTGAATTTACGATGTCGCCGCGCGTGAGAATTTCGAGGGCATTGTTGTGCCGAGGGAGAAGGTGAGGGGGGGCTGTGTTCGCGTCATTAGACTCGCGCGATTGTAAATGCGCGATTGTTGGGCGGTGTGAGAGGTGCGGGTGTTGCGTCGTCGATTGATTCGGCGATGGACTGGAAGAGAGCTGAGTTGGCGATGGCGATGTCGTTTGAAGTTTGGGATCTATATGCTAAGGGAAGATCTGGAAGAGTGTGTTTTAGCGAATGTTGGAATTGTCGCTTTGGAAGGTGCCGCATTAGGAAATGGAGAGTGACTAGTGACAAATATTATAAGTTTGATCAGTCAAGTCGGGTGTATTTAGATTGTTTTCTTTAACCCTACTGTATAGTATAGTATATATGGGATAGCCATGTATTTTGGACGAATATATTCGTAAGAGTAGCTTTTAATCTATTTTTTTAGCAACTATAGCTGAAATTTTGAAGTAGAAGTTACTTATTAAGTTTTGAAGGGTTTACGAGAACGTTTTTTTCCAAATTTTGGAAGATTTTTTTTTAAGAATTTGCCTTATCGGCTTGTAACCTTTTAAAAGTACGTACGTGCGTTTAATTAAACTGTGCCGAGAAAATGATCTAATAGGCCCTTGGAAATATCACGAGAAACCTCTTGTTAAAGTTTCACCCAATTATTATGTCTCTTAGTAATTGGTTCTGTTTAAGAACCGGATTATAAATACAACGTCATTTTCCTGCTACTTTGTATATATTTTAATGCCTTTTAATAAAAGGCAGCGTTTTTCCAACCTAATTATTTAAACTGCACATAGCAGGAAACGCGACCGTGTAACCGCATTACTATAAATAAGACATAAATTTACATAGAAAATAGCTACAGTCGTATCTCCGATTGTGTAAACAAAAACAGAAAAGAAATATCCTAAACCCATTTACATCACTTTATCCTCCCTTCCATTCTACTCCTATATTAAATAAACCAACTACCTAAGGTAAAAGCACCAGTACCTGGACAAATAAAAAATCGGGACCTATAGTGGGACACGGTCAAAAAATGACTGCTTTCATAAAAAATACAGCCATAAATCGTTATAGTAAATTTTTGTACCTATTATCTAGGGTATCAACTATTCAAATAAACATGAATTATTCGAAATCTGCGGCAGAAATTATATTCAACGCTTTTACTAAAAATGTGTTCTAATCAAGATCCGAGAGTAACGAAGGGCGCTATTGAATCGTGCAGATTTGACTGAATCGCGAGGATTGAGTTTTGCATTGAAAAGAAATATTTTACTCTACCAATATCAAAATAATGTTTTTATCAATAGATGACACGCTCACGAATACGACTAAAGTTGTATTTAGGGAAAACAATAATTATTTTCTGTAGTTAGGTGTTCTAGTTCTGGTCCCATATTTTTGCGAGGGAGCAGTAGTGGGACACTCAAAATATACAAATTATAATTAGATTCAGTGATTATAAACTACTTTAGAGCTCACTAAACAATATATTAAATAACAATCAATAATGTCAACTGGAATGAATTTCGGAAATAGTGGATTTTGGAAATCTATAACTTTTGCTTGGTGGGGTGTAATCCTATAACCTCAAAAAGTGGGGTTACAGGTATCTGTTTATCAATTTTTGTGATTTTTAATTTGCCGATTCTTACCGAACTACAAAAGCATGTAAATCAATTAGTTTTATCAAATGAACTGAGAAAATGAGCTTTTTTCTATTTGTTTGCAGAATGGTAACGAATAAAACTACTTAATAACTGTCCCAGTATTGGTGCCAATTGCCTGTCCCAGTACTGGGTCAACTCGAAACATCGTGTCCCACTACTACAGCCAGGAACTATTTATTAGCAAAGAAAAGGTTTAAGAAACAATTTTTTTTTCAATCGATAGGAAATCTCCCAGGCTACACGATAATACTAAAATATTTGTTTAATTTTGTTATCAGATTTCAGAATTCAAGTCTTTCTAAACGGGTATCCCAGATGTGTCCCAATACTGGTGCTTTTACCTTATACGTAAAAAAACAACATAAAATCATTAAATCCCATCCTCGATGCCGCAGGCATCGCGCTATAAAATTCCCCATCCTCCTATAAACGTCCCCCAGCCGATGCCTCATCTCGCAGAAGGAGAACAAAGACCGCAAACTCCGCGGCTACTGTATCAATCAGCGAAACAAGAGACGCCGTCTACGAAGGACCATAGACATCGCGCGCACGAGAGTTTGCAACTATCGCATCGTCGGCATCAACTCGACCGAGGCTCGCACGCGGCTCTTCCGGCGCTAGGCGATCAGCTGTGCGCCGCACCATACGCGTGTACTAGCGTGCACAGCACGTGTCTCGTGCGTCAGCTGCTGGCCTTTTGTAGATTGGAGAGTGTGTTATATATAGTGTGTCGCGTGCGAGAGCATGAGTCGCAGACGAGTTTTAACGCTTTCTAAGCCGCTGAAGAGGATTTTTAATTGCTTTCTTGGGTGATTTGCTGTATAATGCTTTTAACGAGCGTTTCGAGAAAGTCGTTATTGTTGTGTGTTTTTGCGTTGGGATTTATTGCCGGGGAAGTGACGTCGGGTGTTTTGTTTGGTTTTTGACGCGAGAGGAAAATTGATGTATTTCGGAGAACAATTTTTGTAAATAAAAATTGCTTTGAGGCACATCAATTTTACACGTAGTCGCATTTTAAAGGCTACTATATGAGGCTCTCATTATGTGGTTTCATTATTGGATTTCAAGTAGCATGAAAAGATGAAAAGACGAAGTCTTCATTTTTATAAAAATTTCTATAGGATCTACGATGTGAAGATAATTATAATAACCAATTTCGATATTCTAAGTATTGTTCAAATTTCCTACAATGCTACTTTGTCGTTTATATTTTCAATATTTAAATTAAATAATTTGTTCAATGTTCAATAGCCCGTAATTCTCTTGGATTGGGGCTTTCGGTAGTTGTAATACACTCCCCTAATTTTGTATGCATTTCCCTTGGGCAGAAGTACATACTTTTTATTTAGTCAAAGTAATCACATTACCAATAAAATATTATTCCGCAATAAAACCCTGCAGCAAAACTGACACAAAACATTCTTTCGTCCGCCATTTATATCAATATTTTGATCATGCCCAGTTTTCCACATTCATATTCCTAATAATTATTTCCGTACATTCTACAAATCTTTTCCATTTCAATCCCCGCAAGGCCTACATTAACTAACGCAATTTTCTATCCCTCTTACTAACCCACAAAGAAAAATACCTCATTAACGATACACAATATAAACAAAACAATTATTTCCGCGTCCTCCCGCTTCTCCTCTCCAAACACACACCAAAGCAACGTGCAGCTTTCCCTAGCAACAGCGCGACGCATTTTCCACCTCGAAACCCTTACGCACGCACACGACCTCGCGATCCTCGCACGCGCGCACACTGTCATACACCTACACCGCTGACTCGCAGCTCTGCGTACACGTATATACATATTACACACACATATACATCCCGCAGCAACAGCTTCTTCCCTCGCGACCAGGTGCGCGCCGGCTGCTATATATTCTCCGCTCTCGTCCGTGTGCCACAGCAGCAGCCGGGCAGGCAGGCAAATAACACACGGAGCGAGTTCGTTAAACTCGTCTCTCAGCGGTGCGGAGGAGGGGGGGACTAGGACTGCTGGAATCGATGGGAAAATGAGAAATTCAGAGACGGACGACGAAAGAGCAGAGAGAGAGAGAGAGAGGTAGTGAGTTTTCGAGGGGTGAAGAGGAAAAAAAAATGGGTGTAGCGTGGATGGATGTGGCTAAGAGTGGACGGAAAATCCGTTGGGGGATCGACGGGGAAAATTCGGCATGGGACTGGTAAACGTCTGTTGCTTACGAGGCTTTTTTTGGAGGAGAGGAGTCGACGTTGGGTTGGAGATGGTTTTGCCTTTAAAGTTTTGTTCGTTAAGAGGAGTCCGTATCTACTGTCTTTGTCTAATCACGTTTTTGATGTTTATTCAAATTGTAGTTTGTTAATTGAAAAACTAAAAGTTGGCCCCAATTGGTATTAAAATAAGGAATATTTTGATACCTTAAAAAGTATCTAACATTATTTCCTTTTCGAGAAAACTTCGGAACGGAACAGCTAACCTCAAAAGGAAATAATGTTAGATACTTTTTAAAATATCAAAATATTCCTTATTTTAATACCAATTGGGGCCAACTTTTAGTTTTTCAATTAACAAACTACAATTTGAATAAATAGCAAAAACGTGATTAGACAACGACAGTAGATACGGACTTTTCTTAAGGTTTACGGTGTACATGTACGGGATGATATCAGCTGTGATTGATATTTTGTAACTGTAACTATTGAATGTATTTAAGAAAAATAAAAAAGGTTTCATTGTGGAGAGAGGGGGAGATTCGTTTATTAAAGAAAATATCCAATTTTCAAAATGTTAATGAACAATTTTACAGCTATAGAATTCAAAATAAGAAGTGTTATAGGTAATTATAAATCAATCACTGTCCAAATAAACGGCTTTCAATCTGTAAACTCCGATAAAGTCGAAACAAAGAATGATTGGCATTTTTTTACTTTTATGCAGAGTTATACATGGTTATAACATTTTTTAAACTAAATTTGAATTTCGAGATTAAACGTCGCGACTAATCAAACGACATTTAAAATTGTTACAGATGTTGCGAGCTTGTATTTTTATAGTGAATGCTGTCACTAGAAGTTTTCAATAATAAACGCATTTGACTTTATGAGCCGTAAAATTCGATACATTAGCGATTCTATAACTATGCAATGAATTAGTAATAATATAAATTATGAGTTTTAATTATTTTAGTACTGTTTTTCCGATACAATTTGATGATTCATTAATATTCAGTTTCAACCAACATGGTATAAGTTTAAATACACAAGTTTGGAATAATACAATTCCAGGTCATGAAATTCGGAGCTTTAGTCAGAAACAGAGAGATATTGTCTACATATCGGACCTCTCTATTAAATAAAATATACAAATATAATGAAAAATAAACGTCATTTAAACTCGTAAAATCTTTCTCACCAACTACCAATAAATCCCATCTTCAAACCATTATTTCCCACACAAACGAGCAACAATTGTCCCTACAACTCTAAATCACACACTCTCCGGAAGACAAACTTTCACTCCAACTCATTTCCCGAAGGACAAACATACACATACCCCAGCAACAAAGAAAAGGCAAAAGACTCCGAACCTCCAGCGAGATTATCGACATTTTCGTACAGCGAAGACTCGTCCCACCGCGGCGATCGTTACATAGCTGGCGGAAAGAAAAATTCGCTCGAGCGAATTTCTTTGTTGCTGACTCGCGAGGCGTCGTCCTCGTCGTTCGTCCCCGCTGACGGTAATAAGAGACAAGAGGGGGGGGGGGAGGGACGCGGATAATGATCTTCGAGGAAGGCGACCGCAGCCGTAGCGAGGAGTTTCGTCGTTTTTTGTTCGCGTATATATATAAGGCGAAGAGACAAGGAGGGATTCGACGGGGGAATTAAAAGTGAGCGGCGCCTGGACTGTTGTTGATGACAGTGGTGAGGAGCGGCAGGAGGGTTGAGTGATATTCGAGGAGGGGGAATGAGGCGGTGTTGAGAAGGATGCTTGGGCTTGGAATTATGAATTATTGATTTTAAGGTGGATGTTGCAGTGGGCAGTATTCGGAATTAAAGTAGAGATTGGAATTGTTATATAAATATAGTAACTCTCTAAGTCGCGAGTATATAGAAATCGCTGTAAAAATTCTAAATAATGCGGGAGTTATACATGGGATTTAGATTTTTTTTCAGTTCTCTTGGCTCCTTTGTGGTAAAAAATGACTTATTCCTTCATTACGAGCTCGAAAATGGACCAATGCGATCTGACAGACATTTATTTTGCATAATTATGCGTTTATCACATGAAAATTTATAAGAAAAACGAATGGATTCTGGAGATCTTAAAAAATACAAGATTCTTAAAAAATTAAAGTATCGATTCACCATTTTTGAAATATATTAAATTTTATAGTTGCATATTTAAACAATACCGCGAATGTAATTGTATATTTTTGGTACCTATAGTTTTTTTAAGTCTAAATGCATAAAATACAAGTTACTTTGAAAGCAAATTATAAAGAATGGATAATTTATTTTATAGAGTGTATATTCATAAAAAATATTTTATGTAAATTTACTATGATATTCAAAAGAAATATTGCATCTGATCCATTTTTATAAAGGTTGTACGTGAAATACGGAGGTCATTTTAACACGTCGATGTATGTTCCGCGTCTAACCTTCCCTAGCTCATACATCACACTCGCACATACAATCTGCTATTACATACATCAAATGCGTTGTTACAAAATGTTAAAAAGAAAGAATATTGCAAAAGTTACCTCAATTTTTAAACATTATAAATAAAATAATATTATTAACATTCATAAAGAAAAACGAAAGTTACAATAAATAATCAATTACTAAATATTTTATTCTATTATAAATTTGATTTCAATTAAAAATTAATTAAAAATATAATAGTTCACATACACCGATAAATTATTCCATAAATATCATTTCAATTAGTGTCAATCGATACAAAAATCAGCACAACACGGAGAACCGACCATAATACACGCATCCGTAAACTATTCAAAATCCCACCATAACCCGCGCATTTCTTGACCTTTAAACCGGTTCAGCGAACGCACAACTTTATAATCCACCTCGGAATCACACACAACCATCGCCGCGCCATAAAGACACGCGCGCGCGAATCCCGAAATAAACTCCGCGCCGTGCGAGCTATAAACGAGCAGCCATAAAGTCGTTTTTCCAAGATAAAACGAGCCAAAACCACGTACATACACCCTGCACGCACACAGCAACAGAACGCGCAAGCAGCACCGAACAAAGCGACACCTAGAAAGCATTTCCACACTGAGAGAAAGGATTCCTTGTGGCAAATGAATCGTGTACTTGCGGAATCGAAATGTTACGTACTTGCCGCAAATGTTGAATACTTAAGGGGTAACACCACTCTAGCGGCCCGAAAAAATCCCTAATTTGTACGATTTTTTACAAGAGTAGGAAAGAAGGGATCAAATTTCTCTTTTGAGGGTTTACTATACATATATTGAGGTACAAAAATATATTGCAATAGTTTACGAGTAATCTGTTCTCCCAGTTTGAAAAAGGCTTCTCACGAGATTCGCTGTACAGCCGTCATTTTGTATTTAAATGTAAAAAAAAAATATCTTTTTGTACCTCAATATATGTATAGTAAACCCTCAAAAGAGAGACTTGATCCCTTCTTTCCTGCTTTTGTAAAAAATCGTACAAATTAGGCATTTTTTTGGGCCGCTAGAGTGGTGTTACTCCTTAATAGTTAAGAACTCGAACTTGAGAAAAGTCTGCACGAGTAAGATAAACATGCCGAGTACGAAAGGTTATTTTGACGAATTTATAGCATATAATGATGCTTTTCAAGCATTAAAATATAAAAGGATCCTATACGTAAACATAATAGTGGCAGGCGAAAACTTATACTAACATGTAACGGTCATATAAACATCTTAGAAATATGAAAAATTCAGTTAACCTTAAAGTCAGGCAGTCAGCCATTGATAAGCGACTCAAGTACTCAGTTCTTAACTATTATGACGATTTGTTTAACTTTTAAGAAATATTCATTTGACCGTATTCAAATCCACAAAACTTAACAATTAGGAAATATGCTTTGCCGCAAAGAATCCTTTCTCTCAGTGCAGAATACCGTGCAAGTCTGTTACTCTCTCATGACTACCAATGTATAAACAAAATATTGATAGTATTCAGACTCTGCAGACCTTTTGTTTATACGTTGGTAGTCGTGAAAAAATGGCCGACTTTCACGTCTATCCACAGCATTCTGGAAAGGCCTAGAGCGAAAATACGCATCAGTGAGAAACCCCGCACCTAAAAATATCCCTCGCGCGCGCTGACCTACCGCACGAAATATCCATCCCGGACCTTCTCCGATAAGCATCGACTCTCCTATACACACACACACACACACACGCACGCGCACACTTCTTTTCCGTATCTATACACCCGACGAAAGGTACGCAAAAAAAAGAAGAAGCTTGGATCGCCGGTACATATATACAAAGTAAAAAGGAAAAAAAAGGAGGGGGCAGGGACAATGGCGGCTGCGCGCAGGTATACACAACCCCGAGTCGGCGGTCTCGCACCCGGGGCACAAAGACGACCTTGTCTCGTCGCGCCTCTCCGCTGCCAATGTACACAGAAAACTGCGCGTGTATTGTACGCGCAGCTGATGCGAGGAAGCTACGGACGTTGCGTGCGCTGATCAGCTGGCGCACCTGTCGCGCTGGCTTGTATACAAATGCACAGGCGAAGACGGCTTGGAAGCGAAAATTTTCCTCGTTGGATGCGTGTGTGTAGCGGAACGAGAGAGGTTGTTAGCTTCGGCGTTTGAGTGCAAAGAGGCCGTTGGGAGGAGGAGAGGAAATAGTTTGGTAGTAGTGCGGTGTAGCTGTTGAAGTGTGCACGTGCATATGCTGGATTTGTGGGTTGGGAGGCAGACGTTGCCGGTTGCGTATAATTTGCAATGTGGCGAAGATACGAGGATGATTATAATGATCGAGGTGCTGAAGAAGTTTTGACGTTTGCAAGAGGATGTGTTATAAGAAGCTTCTTTATCACGTGTCTCGGGAACATATGAGTAGAATTTATTGGAATTTTAAGTAAAGGTTGCTTGTGATGTGTCGGAGGTACTACCTTAGAGCTGTTTTCGGAGCAGATTATTTAAACGTAAATGTTAATAGAGAAAGAAGATACCGGTAAGGTAGATCCCTGTAATTTGTTTTTACAAACTGAAATAATGTTTTGCCTGGGCCTTCAAAATATCATAAGTGACCTCTGTTTAACATTTCAACCAATTACATTCATATTTGCCGAAGAAAAATGTACATTTCCGTACATGTAATAGTGTCTGTTTATACGCGAGCAAATATAGATTAATGAATGTTTCTTTACGGCAACTATGGTTAATGAAGAAAGATTTAGATTAGCATGACGTAATATTGAATGTAGAACAACTAAATAGACAATTATTAATGTAAATATTCAAACTAAATATAAAAACGCTGAGGGTAAACTAAACTTTACCGACTCAATAAGACTGTTTAATCTATTTAATAAATTTATCTAACCTTTTCAGCAGATAAAGAAATATTTCTCAACAGTTAATTAAGAAGGCCGTATTTTAGTTGAGCTCGATTCATTTTTGTATTAAAGAAACTCAGAGTAACGTTTCAAACCTCTTTAATGGAGTCCAGGGCAAGATAAGTAGGCCATATGCGCATAGGCCTAGCGCATCAAATTAAAAGAAATCATGCTGTTCTCAAGTAGAGAATTAATATTCTATTCATACAAGAAATCATCAACACGGTCTAAATTATTTTAACGCTCCGTATTTAAAAGTGCCTTGCCCAATTAACCGATCACTGCCTAAGAATCTCTCCATCGGTACATAAAACACCTAAATACCAACAAACTCAATACAAAAACACTCCCAAAACCATCCCAAGACTCCTCGAAAACAATTTCTTCACAATCCCCGCGCTATATATACACACACTCCCAACAAACGAGAACCTCCAACAAAAATACCGAGCATCAGAATCGTCGCTGCCCGCGAGACCTTGGCATAATATATAATTCAATTCGACAGGCCGCTGCACCATCGGTCTTAACTTCTTTTTTTTTTGTTGCGCACTCACGTACACTCACATACATGCGAGACGCGTCGCGAGCTGCTGTTCCGCCGCTGCGGCTCGACGATTTGTCTCCGGCAGCAAAGCAGCAGCAGCAGGAGATTTTCCATGGCCGGGATTGTGTTATGGTCCGGCGATGCGGACAATGGGATCGCTCGTATAGGGTTTGCCGGGTGCATACGTCGGGGCTGTAAGGATTTCGATTATTCACCTCGTGCGAGGATGCGTGTGTGTGTTGTGGAGGAATGGCTGTTGGTGTATATATGGCGGAAAATGCTTTTGAGCTGGTATGAGGGATGGTGGGTGTACGGCGAACTGAGGGATGTATAGGTGGGTGAAATGCAATGGAGATGGTGAATGGAAGCGTGGGTTGTGAATGTTTATAATTTTCAAGAATAAATGATGAAACTGTATTTTGTTTTTTTTTCTAGTTCACTATTTAATGAGGAAATTATTCTGGATATAAAAATTAGGCTCTTTCATGATTATTGGTTGTATTTTATATTTATCATATACTGATAAATATCAACACACTTCTTTTGTGGGATTTCTAGAGTTTTCTCAACGCATTCAAAATGAAAGAAGAAATAATTCTTCGAAAGCACTCGAGTGTTTATCTATATATTAATAGCGGCATCTTTGAAGTTATATGAACTTTGAAGTCGGAAAGAGTCTTTCGATCACCAGCTATCTTTGTAAATCTGGTACTAATTATAAAATTCAAACAGATTTGTTATTATGCATAGACTCTATCCAAATCATGAATATCAACGAAGAAAAACAATTTATGAAACGACCTAATTGAGTCAATTTGAAAGTCACGTTTATTATACATAAACTATAATAATATATTTTCTTCTTGGCTTTGTCCCTCGGTATATACTCGTATAATATAATGATATTATACGAAATTATCAACAAATTCTTATCAACACATAATACCATCAGTATTATTTAGAATGAAATATAAAGATTGTGAATGAAATGGTGGGTTAAAAATGAATTGTAGAAAAATTATAAAGAAATTATGATTTTAAATAAACAATATTCATAAAATATGAAAATAAATTTCTAGTGATAAAACAGTAGAATTTGCTATCTTCATATTAACATAAACTGTACAAAGACACAATCATAAAATAAATTTCTACCAATAACATAATTCCTAAAAACCCCTACCTCTCGCGCACTACTTAACTACAAAAAATTCCTTTCACCCCGTTATCCCTTCGGTAAGCATTCAAAACGGCCAACTCGAGGATCACACACTGGAAAACGAGTCACCTCGAGATCTCAACACTGTCGCACACCCACGTGCACGCCGGCCGACCAGGCGGCAAAGGCACCGGCAAAAGAATTGGACCCCGGCCCCGCTGGCCGTTTTCAAAGGCGTGTACGTATACGTGCGCTCGCTTTGAAGGGGTTTTCCGCAGCGCGGATGGACGAATTTAGAACGATTTTCCCTCGCTTCTTCTTCTCTCTTTTTTTTGGCTAGCGGCCTTTCGAGTGGGCGGTCGCTGCCGCGCGGAGGGCGATATCATTGTGAAATTTTGTGCTAGATTCCGCCTCGTATTTTCTTTTTCTCTTTCCCTCTACTTTTTTCTTTTTGCTGTGGGTTTAAAGCTGCGAAGCTTTTTGGGGGTTTAGTCTGGTTGGCTCTAGGTATACGCGCGTAATTTATTTTGATATTGGATTTAAATTAAAAGTTAGGACACGTTTGAAATTTCTAGGTTATTCGGGGGTCCAAGCAAAGTAGACCCCGCCTGGTGGGTGGATTTAGAACTACTGAAAGTTATAAGAAAACAGAGGTCTCATAACCCCAAATACACGTTAGTAGAGAACTATTTTAAAGTTAAAGAGTTTGAGCTGATAAAATGGAATTATAATCAATTCAAATACTTCCAAAATGATATGAGACCCTTTATAACTGACTAGGTAACAAAATATAATTACTTTATTCTTCGTGTTTAAACTTGCCTTCACGAATCACGTGACTTATTATAACTTTCAGCAGTGATTGAAACGCGCTCTAATTATAGGTATCATATTAGTTGTTTAACCTATTCAGTTTAGCAATTAAGAATCCAAAAAGCTACATTTTATGTACGTCATTATAGCGACCAAATAATTGTGGAGTTTTAGAACAATTTACCCTTATATTTAACATTTTCGATCCACTGTGCATTGTATGCACCATGTACAAGGAGAGTGTATGAAGTGTGGGTTGCGAAGTTTGATGAAGCTTTGAGAAGTGTTTTCTGGTTTTTAAAAATGAACCCCAGTACCCGCCGTTTTGGCTAACGAGCCCATATAATCGGGATATAGCCAATTGTGTCCCAAATACCCATTTATTAGTCATAACTTCACAAGTTTGTACTCAGAAAAAATAATCCAAAAGTAGGTAGGTAATTGACTATATCCCGGTAATAGAAGCTCGTTAGTCAAAACGCAGGGTGTTGGGGTTCATTTTTAAGCACCAGAAAACACCTCTCAAAGCCTCATCAAAATTCGCGACCCGCGCCTCGTACACTCTCTATATTCGGAATGAGCGACCTCGAAAACTTCCAAACATGGGATGCTAAAGCAGCTGATCAACCAGTTTAAGTACTAATGAACGCAATATGTGTAAAAACATAATTTTTTCATTACTCATATGATTATAGCTGCTAAATTTGTATGCGCAATTTTTCAACCAACTATACTCATACGAAGAACCTCATCGTGATTTTTCTCCTCGGTCGCCTGCACCGGACGACTCGAATAACTTCATCCCTCTTCCTTTCTTACTACTCTCTCACTCTCTCTCTCTCTACCTCTTTTCCTCCGCGACTCTTGTATTTACAAGGGACAGTAACAAATATTGATTTTTCGTAATATATAAAGTTTTTCGTGGAACCTGCGGGAGGCGGAGCGCGCGCGCACACGGCCAGGCATGAGAAAACTTTCTTGGGAAATATCGTTACGTTGCACTTCGCTCTGCTGTCCCGTGAGCTCGGTGCTCTCTCTATCTACCTTTTATTTCTTTCGTTCTTTTTCTTTGTCCTCTTCTTCTGGGCGGTATAGCAGGCTCGGCGCTTCGCGAAGAATACTCGTCAAGTCGCGGGAGACGCGAAGATTGATACAAAAAAAAGGAAGGACGGTGAGAAGGAAGACGACGTGATTCCTCGGAAAATATTTTGCAAAGGAGATGATACTCTTTTCCCAGACATTTATACGCAATTTTAATGAAGGTCGGAATACAGTATAATTCTTAGTTGCCAAATTGTTTTAATTCGTTAAAAGGTTCATTATCTACACTAAAACTTTAATACAAATACTGAATATATAATTCAAAATCTGTTCTATATTATTTTCTCGTAAAATATACGTTTGGCGATATTTAGCAATTTTAATTAAATATGAAGTATTAAATAAAAGTGAAAAAGCGTGTGTGACAAACGAACGCAATGAAGATAAAGATAAAACAGAACAAAGCGAAAACGAGAGAGAGAAATAAAGACAAGAGGAAATCGCAATTGCTGCGCGAAATTCAAAGACCGTTGAACCTCGGGTAAACGTACCTGTGGCACCGAGTTTTCGCCGTTTCTCTTTGGCTTTATATATCTCCAGTACGCGCGGCGAAATACGGAAAAAGGTTCTCGCGCGGAATAATAACGACCGTAACAATGATAACGTTGACGGAGATACGCGGTCTTTCTCTGTCGCTGAATTTCGCCAAATCTTTTTGCATAATTTGGCGAATGAAACATTAGCGACGTGTTTAATATTCTCCGAACGTTAATTATAAAATGTTAAAAGAACAGATAAAAAAGACAGTAATTTATAATGTAGTAAAGGCTTACAAAGCAACAAAACCTATGATTATACTCGTGCGTACATCACAAAACAACCGCAAACCATTAAAAACCCATATTTTGTAGATAACCCAAGTCTAGCATTACTAAACACGACCGATAACGATCTTAATCGTCCGACGTATCGGAATATCATCTAGAAGCCTCTACGCCGAGCGCAAAATTCCCTCCTCAAAAATATAATCTATATACTTAAGAAACACACTTTCACCCTTACGACTCGCAGCAGCGGCGAGACGCTCGCGAGAACAGATGGCTCAGGGTGTATAACCGAGTAACGGGAGACGGCGGCGCCGCTTTTGGCCGCGATGCCGGGACGACGATTACACGCCGAGGCGGCGGAACCTTGCGAGAAGCGCGACGAAAGTCGCTGAAATTACAAGACAGCTGTCGTATTATGGATTTTACAGTTGTTTCTCGATGCTTTGAATGGCTTTACTTTTGCACCTTTTTCGCTTTGAAGGTTAAATTTATGAATTTTGACACGTTTTCGTACCCGAGAATAATGGTACATAGAATCCATAGAAAGAGTACGCTAAGTAAGAATCTGAAGAAATGTTTGCTAAGATTTTACTCACGCAAGAGTTCAGCTATAAACCATGGCCTTGTTTTGCTTACCTGGAAAATAAAAAGAATTTTTTTTATTAATATTTTTTATATATAAAAGAAAAAATATAAGAATTAAATAACATCGGTATATTGTTGCTCTTTATTTATAATATTCTAATTACTATTCAAAACATAATAGAAGAAACCAGCACAGGAATCAATTGATTCGCCTCATCAGAGATGTACAACAACTCGACTACTCTCCCATCGCATCACAAAGGAAAACCTGAAAGACAAATCCCAAGCATCCAAGCAACCCCAATTAAAGCAACTCTCCCCATCCATCTCCACAGATACTTTATTACCAATCGAGAGAGCGCAAAACCCCCGCAACTCTCTATACCCCGTCGCCGCGTACGTGCCTTCCTTTTTTTGTTCCACCTCCCCGTCGTGCCCAACTCGCGTCACCTCCCATGCACGGGCAATTCGCAATCGCGCATCAGTCGAGGGAGAAGAGTCTCCGAGTCAGAGATCGCATTAATAGCCCCAGCTGGAATCCACCAACTGCACGGCGGGATCGCTTCGAGCTTGTACCAGTGCGCCCGGTCGGAGCTCCGGAGCCCCCGCGCCACCGGGAGAAATCGATATGCCGTTGCCATGGCGACGGGCCGGCAGTAGCGCCAGCGGAGCCTCCGCTGTATATACCGGGGGCCTGCACGCGTACGAGGATACATCTCAATACAGCGATGATCTTTGCCACCCCTTTTTTTTTCGTCTGTGTATCGTTGGTTCTTAGCTTGCTTGCGTCCTTCCTTCTTCCGATGAGCATTGGGGTATCTGGTGATGGCTATGGCTATTCGTGGGGTCAGTCGAGTTCGAGCTTTCCTCTTTGTTGCCTCTATTCTTACAGTCTTCCGAGCAGACCGGCAGCAAATAATAAATTTCTATATTCATTGCCTGCTTCGTGAGAACGCGTTTGTTACGCAACGATTGCTTGAATTTGTTTTCCGATGGTTCTACTTAATTAGTTTCGTTGAATGCAGTCTTATAATGTCATAGTTGATATATTGTATGTACTTTGATACAGCTTCTAGTGCCGTTTTGCTGGATGCCTTTTAGCTTGATTGTAGCGCCAACAACATTTCAATGCCTCAACGATGTGCTCTGTTACAACTGTTTATTAGACGAATTCTCCGTGACTTCGCTGGGCAGAAAGGATTACGAATTGTTCAAACCAATATTTACAAGTTGATAGCCGTTTCTCACTAATAAACTTCAAATCAGCATGAATAAGAGCGCAAGAAGAAAACGAAGGACAAAAGACTATCTTGGCAAGAATGCCATTTAGCTTTATTGTAACGCCAGCAACATTTGAATGCCTCATCGACCTAAATTGTTACAACTGTTTACTTAGACGATTTCACTAAGATTACGCAAGGCAGAAAGGATTACATACTATTCAAACCAATATGTACAAGTTAATAGTTTATCCTTTACATTAAATTACACAGCAGAGAGAAAAACGGCGCAAGAAGACAAATCTACATTTGCAGGAATACCATTTATCTTCATTGTCACCCCAATAACATTCTAATGTCACATTGGCGTTTACAATTGTTTACTTAGACGACTTCGCTATGATTACGCAGGGCAGAAAGGACTACAAATTATTCACACCATTATCTACAAGTTGATAGTTCTTCCTCTCCATCGAACTAAAAATCAGCGTAAAAATTGCTCAAGAAGCAAGCAGAGCATAAACTACAATATTTATACGTATGCCGTAGACGCACCAAAGTCCGCAAATTACCGACATTTGCGGCATCTTAAGCTCAAGTACCCCGCGCGTGGCAAGCAATTTTGCTCGATTTTCTATCTCGAGATTTGCGACGCCACTATATACCAGCTTCTTTGTTACAAGCGAATTTCTCGTTTACCCGATCTCTCTCGATGCACGTATAAACGACTCCCTCCTCATCGCACCCGCGCTCTTACCTCCTCCCCACACTTATAAGCCCTCGTCGCGCGACCTTATTAACTCTGCGTGCAGTTAAATTCGCCATCACCTCTCGGGCTCTCATTTATGTCGCAATATGGCGAGTGGAGAAGGGGAGGGAGGGGGCGGCACACGCGATCCGAGGTGCACAAAGCAATGCCTCCTCCGCGAGCCAAGTTATGGCTTTCTACAGGCGGACTTAATTAATGATATTACGGCTGAATTATGCGCGCGGGAACGAATAAGCGAGTGGCGTGCGCGCGAGCGTGCACGTGTGCAGCAATCGGGGTTGATATAGGTCTATTGTGCGCATTTTCGGTAATCGGTGCGGTGGCAGTGTCGGTTGATCGCGCCAATCGAGTCTATGGCGTTGGAGCTGAATGTCTGAGAAGGTGTTGCTAATTTTGCGATGTGTAGGATAGATGAGGTAATTATTGCAAATTTATTAAAAGATGCATGATAATGTGAAATTTTGAAAGTGAAACCGATATTTGAAGTGACACAGACGAGATTCATACTCTGACTAAAATTGAATACTAGAGTCAAAATTATTGCTTATGCAAATAAGCTCTATGGCTATCAAATGGCCTGAAGTGGCACGCGCCAGTATTTCTTCAGAGAACAATGGTACAATAAACGAGGTACATCTTCAGCTCACAAGCATTGTCTGAATCATCCTGGTATTCTCGGATGCTCCTCAATTTACTTTATCAACTTGATTTCCTTTGTTGTTATTTAAGTACAGTATATTTTTAGAATCGCAGATTCTATTTTGAATTTAATAAAAGGCATCAAGCTAAGCATTCTCATTATTTACGCTTTCCATCAACCAGCGCATACGCCATCCATCCTTTTATAAAAAACAGTCGGGAAATCGCACGCTTTCAATCGTATGACGTGAACGGGGGAGACATCAGCTTATATGACGCTGAACTCCTTTACGTTCCTTCATTCTTTCTCCTCGCTTTCTTTTTTCTTTCCTCGCACTACGGCAAATGGATTGCGGCCACACGCGATAAATGCCGCAGTTCAAATTGGTTTCACGATAGGAGAATTATTGGATTTCACGTGAACAGTCAAGGAGATTTTTATTAAAAGGAAGATGAATTTTAAAAACATGTCTAATGCATTAATTTGTAAATATATCATCCTTCATTGAATTAAATAGTACGTTACTTTCGGATTTATGTTTCTGTTAATACTAGTGTTTAATCAGTACTATTGATTGACAAAGAAACATTATGGAAGATCTGTACTACGGAAAGTAGAATTAAGTATAAGGGAAAAGAAAGAGTAATAAAATGATGCTTTCACTTTGATTCTTGTTTTTACATCTCCAATCCCTATAATAATGTAACACCCAGTTATTTTTATCACAATAATAAGTTCTTGGCATCCGTGAAACATGACTTAGAAAATATACTTCAGACCCAGCATCTCAAAGTTTATAACATTTAAGAAAGAATACAGAGACAGAACACAAGCACTGCTACGCGAAGAAAGCAGAATCTGAAAAAACTAAAAGAAGAGAAAGAATCAGACAGGCAGGCAGGTTTCAGGCATTGTTCAATGAGGCTCAATCTGAATGAGGCCGCAGAATCGCTTGCTCCTTTCCCTCCTCCAAAATGCAATCAATTCAGTCGCGGTGGCGGTGGCTGTGAGGCAACAGCTTCGCACAAACAAGTCGAAGAATGGATCGAGACAGCGAAAATAAAAGACAAAGATTGCCGAAAGAAAGGAGAAAAGGGAACCTTGTGCTAAGATACTGCATGAAAGAAAGAGAACAAGAAAGAGCCAAATTCTACTGTAATTTATAGCAATTTGCGGTATCATAAACCTTTTCACCAGTCTCTTTTTGCGAGGGAAGAAAGGAAGTGGATCTGAAAATATTTCGATGTTGGTGGATGTATAATAATATTCTATACGACCAATCGCATCAGTCGAATCAATTTTACGATTAACGGGAAAATTTTTGACAACAGCAAGCTTTAAATTGAGTAGATATCTAATATATCAGACATCTTTCAAATTATTTGAATCAACTCACTAATGCTGTGGCATTTTATTAGAAAGTGCAAAAATTTTCTTCTAGACACTCATCGCATTTTCTAAACCTCGCAATGCAATCAGTAAACATACCAAGCGATGATAATGGCATTTCTTGATTAATGCCGAATGACGACGTAGAAAAGCTCTGTTGAGCTCTTTGTACAAAACGGCAAATTGAACAATGCTCAACGTACGACATAAGTACACAAGAAAAGTATCTCAAAGATCATAATTGGGGATGAAAACGTAATACTAGGTATATATCAAGGTGGCAGTAATCTAACACCTCAAGTGGACACGAATAAATTAGAACAAATGAAGAACAATATGACTCGTTTGAGGAAGAGAAAAATAAAGATGAAAATGTAGAGGCAGAGAGAAAGAGAAGCTTTGAAAAAACGAGCTTGTGATATTGTATTACGTTTAACGAGCTAATTGCGACACAAGCATGCCGCTATTGTAACTTCAACTGACACAAGGACATTGTAGAGCATGTCATATTCGAGGTAATATAAGCATTTTGGAGACAGATCATGTTAAATCTTTTGTAGTAAGCTTTCTTTTTATTATTAGAGAACTATATTGCCTCTTTTAAAATAAATTCTACTTAAAAAATGGTTTCTAATGATTATAAAAACTTTACTTTATAATAAACTTCATTTAAAATATAATTTTACGTTTAATACGTGATCTGCTCTGTATGCATCAAGTCTTTTGACTTAACTAAACGTTTTAGTTTCTGTCTTCAGTTACTCAAGAAACGTGACGAAAAAAAATCAAGAAGAAGGACAAGTGGTATTGTTCGGCTCCGCTGCGAAAACGTAGCCTGTGGCAAGGAGGAAATACAACCCGAGATTGATATTGATACAGGACTGCCAACAGTAACGGTCTGAAATTTAAAAAACAACCAGGAACGTTTTTATTACTAGACTAGGTTCCATTCACGATTTTAGAATGAGGCGTATATCTAATTACATATTTCACTTTAGAAATTTAAGCGATGAATGAGTAATAAATAATGTAGCGGTCTAATAATTTTGGTAATATGAATGGATTTTAATATAATAATAATAATAATAATACACTCAAAAGTCTTTGTTAAATCTGTAATTTATTTATGATAACGATTTTACTTTTTAGTAAATCGCTTCCATATTACATTACTAATTTATTTATACACATATTTGAATTGTATTTGAATTCTATATTACATAGCAGACTTTACTTTCTAAAACTCAAAAAATTCAGATATTACGCATTCATTATAAATTTAAATCCTCATTTTCATTTATTAATCCCTGGCGTTTATTATTATTGTCATTGACTATTTACGGACATCAGTTAGTATTCTACATTTTAATCGTTTTTATTCTCACGAACTTTACGAGACTATTTATCGAGCATTCATTTTTACAGCTCTCGATAAAAAATTGCACGAGCACTGAATTCATATTGAGAGAATTTAAATAAATTTAGCTATTAATTACTCAACAAGTAAGAAATTATTATAACCAGATTATATTAACTAGAATTGACATAATTTCGTTAATAAGTATATTAGATTTTCGTATGGTATGTAACACAACCTCTGATCTAACAACAGTATAATGACCTCAAATGATAATAACCAACGTCAACAGATAAAACATTACGAGACACGGAAATATCAAATAATAATAATATAACATAAACGCGCATAAAAGTATACAAAAGATAAATGTGACTGATGGCTATGAATACGCCTTATGAATATAATTATATCATACATATATGAATAGTAAATTAACTTTGATTGCAAAACTACCACTGTAATTTCTAGTCTCAAATGTTTTAAATAATATCGACTTGACTGTCCAATAACTTTTCTGTTAATGATTTATATTCTGTAAATCATATACATGTGTACGTACGTACTTTTACTTTATTTTCATACTCATCTAAAATAGACTTTTAACATATTATTAATACTCTCTTTACAAAAATATGTTACCCGAAGATTACAACTATATCATGCAGTAATTGACAATTTTTTAACTATTGGTTCTTTCAAAGAAAACAAAATATTTAACAAAAGTATATAAATGTCCAAAACGTAAATTGTATGAATTAAAAGAAAATGCCGAGAAGGAATTATATGAAAAAATCAAAAGGTCAATGAAACATGAACTTTGTATCGATCAAACGCAAACAGAATTATATTAGCTCATGTTGTTACGAAACTGGCGCGCTCACATATAACACGCATAAGAAATAATGTTATTCAATTAAATACATGTATATGTGCAAAGAAAGTGTGACACGCCTCTTTTGAGACTAAAGAATTTAATTTTCGGACTGATGATTCTGGTCGTTCTGCGAATCGTTACACCTGCACAATTCTCCAGATATATATACGTACTACTTTTTTTTCATTACAGAAAGATAATTTATTTGAAATATATGGTTGCGAGACTGATAACTTCTTAATTAATACTGTACAAAATAAAACAAATTTCTATGTTTTAATTATTTAGTATTTTACATTCTTCACAATGTTTATTAGTTTACATTAAATATACTCTGCATAGCCACTAACCATAGAGCATTTAAAATAAAATTATTTTCATAATTGGCACTGCGTATGTACATCAATTTAAAGATTAAATTTATAATTTATTAAGTAAATACATTTTTATTTCCCCACGTACTTTTAAATTTTTATGAAACTACTCGCAAAGCCATAATTCAATGCATCGAGATCCACGGCGAGAGCCATATACACATACCACAGCTTCATATAATTAATCATAATCACGAAAATTTCGACCATAATTTGTGATTACATTCCACGTTCGCGTCTACCTTCGGGCTCAAAAGCGAATTCCTAGCAGGTTCGTTTTACAAAAGGCAAGGTCTCGATGCTCAGCCCGCGGCGAAACAATAATTTTCCCGACAATTTATAATTCACACGTAATTGCGCTCGATTATTCCGAGCGCGCGTGCAATCACAGGCATCGATCTGCCCGACAGCTCAAAGGGTTTCCCGTCTGGACTCCCAAGATTATTCGCGAATAATTGCAGCGACCGGGAGGAGGATAAACCCTTTCTACGGTCGAATTCAATTACAACGCTCGCCGGTGCCACGCGACGAACGAAAGAAGAGGAGCAGAGCGAGCCACGGGGCGAAAAAGGAGAGCATTACGCAGTAAGCAGCTTTGCGATTGAAAATCTAATTGCTCCGAGCGATTCACCCGCTGAAAGCAAAAGAGAGTATGCGACGAGCCGTACCCTAGAGCCTTTAAGCTCTTGGGTTTCTTATTCTTATCTTATGAATGCGTATCTGCAGTTCTGATCTGAATGCTCATCTAGTAGTACGACGATTCTACCTGATTTGACTATCGCATAAAACTATTGTTGATATATGATTAATTACAGGATTATCTTCAGGAATGTCATTATAGCTCATTAGTATTTTAATGCAGATCAAATAAGTGAAGCGAACAATGGAGAAGGTAAATATTGTACCATAGACAAACCTATAAACGTCTTAATCTAAATACTCGAGGTCATCGCCTTAGGCAATCATGCACAGAACGAAGGTGTACAATGACTCGTAATCATTCTAGTAAATAGTTATAACGCAAACGGTCTTGCCGTAGGAAAATGTTGTATCTAATCATTGTATTTTAAACAACTACATGCATTTCACTTTAATTTAAGACATGAAAATGAAATTTCAATTCATTCAAAGTCAGGGTTATTCTTTAATATTAATGCATTTACAAGCATTTACAAAGAGAAACTTTGAAACGTTTTCGACTAAATTAAGCATTTTCAGCTCTCTATTTGAAACATGAAAATGATAAATCGGAAAGTGTAATGCTCGCTGATTAATGGCAGCATCGAGTCCGATTCACGGTCCCATAAATCACAAATCGAATCGAACTCTGACTAAAGGAAGACGAGGAAAGACTAACATGCCTAAAGGTTTCCCAAACGGTTCAATGTTATCTCTCTCTATTCCTCTGCTACGCTCCTCGAACATTCAGAATCTGCAATCGAGTTCCTCTTGATTATAACCTGGATAAGAATCCAAAGCCAAACTGCGGGTTTTTTTATCCCTTGAACCCACGTAGACCTTGAATCTGGAGAGCCCAGATACTCGATTCTTGGGCGTTCTATCGAGTAGGGTGGAATTATAATAATGGTTGCTTCAGGGAACGTGCGTCTAAGAATATAATTACTTAATGCGTGTCTTGCTGCGTAAAAAATCTTTGTTATTCCTTCTATTCACATTAATAAAAATGGTAAAAGTAACAATAAAAGTTTAACCGCTTTCTATAATATAAATTAAAATTCTTTATAGCTACGTGTAAAGGAGTGAGCTGATACAGCTAGCGTGCACTTTCTATTTCCTATCACATTCTACAAATCGTAGCATCGGTGGTTCAGTGGTAGAATGCTCGCCTGCCACGCGGGCGGCCCGGGTTCGATTCCCGGCATTCAGAGCCGAGCGCTCGTCGAGTGCACGCGCGTTTCGCTGAGCTCCCGCGTTTACTCGTAGTTTTCGAGAATTAATCAAGTTACCTTGATGACAGCTTACCAACATGAACGTTAAGTGAAGCTACAAGTGATCAGTGCATATAAAAATTCATATTTAGTGGTGTATAAACACAAAACAGTAAAATAAACAGTGCACGAACAAAGCGGGCCGAGTGACAGCCGGGCGCCGCGCTGCTACGAGCACGTGCGCGCATGCTGCTCTCTCCCTCCCCCCTTTGGCCGGCCACGCGCAGGCCTATGCCTGTCAAATGTCGCCGCCACTAGAAAAGGCCGACGACGGAATACAAGACGGCAATGAGCCCATGATCACCACAACCCAAAGTCTGAACAATGAAACAGGCACTCAAGCAATTAATTTTTTACCACGCGACGGTGAAAATTCGACATCGCAGCGTGGGACACCATCGCCATCCAACGCGAACTTGTACAAACTCTTTCCGAGAATTAATCCAAACTCGGTAAGCATTGAAACACTTTTCAAAAATGCTCGTAAAGAATGCCATAGATATGCATCGCCTATTGCACCTAACACGACCAAGAAACGTGCACTTTCAAAATCACCAAGCAACAGCCAGGGCGAAAATCCTAGAGACGCCAATACGCAACGAGACGAGCCATGGACACAACCAAAGAAAACGTTTAGAGGAAACAGCAAGAATCTTATCTCTCATCAAAGTAATGTTGAACCGTTTAATACTAATCAGTTTGCAGTACTAAGCAACCTCGTAACAAACGAAGAATCGCCGCCTCGCAACAATGAAAGAAACGAAGACGCAGACAACGTGTCTCCCTCGACGCAGCAGCCAAGCAACAGCAGCGAAACCCGACACTCTCGAATCAACAGTAAGCCGAATGCGCGCAATAATCCGCCGCCGATTTTTGTTTATAAAATAAAATTAGAGAACCTAATCTACTTACTTACTAGGAATAACATTAATAAAAATGAGTTTACATTAAAGCAATCTGAAATTGAAAGTCATACTGTATATTGCAATACTATAGAAATCCATAACGAAGTCAATAAGATACTTAAAGCTAATAACATTAATTCCTATACTTTTACTCCTAAAAATCAAAAACTCAAAAATATCATACTTAAAGGCGTTCGAGGTAAATTTAGCGAAAAAGATATAAAAGATGAGATCACAGAACTCAGTATTGACAATGTAAATGTGAATAAAATTACAAAAATTCGATTTAACAAAAATTCACCAGAAATGTATCACTTTTTAGTTCAACTTACGAGTGAAAGTAATATACAAGCACTGACAAAAATACAAACATTAGCATACCAAAAAGTCCGATGGGAACCGCTTAAAAAAAAAGAGATATTTCAATGTACCAATTGCCAACGACTAGGACATTCGAGTGTTAATTGTAATTTAGGATATCGATGTGTAAAGTGTGAGAACACACACGGACCAGGTGAATGTGAAATTCAAAAAAATGAAGTAGACAAAAGCAAGCTTTACTGCGTTAATTGTGAAGAAAAAGGCCATCCTGCTTCCTACAGAGGTTGTCCCTTTTATAAATTCGCAAAAAATATCAAAGAAACGCAAAAATCTTCTCGCCAAGCGTACAAAAATAATAAAGTTCATAACATAAACTCATTTGTTCAAAGAGAAACTGATAGATTAATTCGCCCAAATCACTCGCGCATGCATAATCCAGAATCACAAAGCATTAACGTAACGCAAACTATTACTAATCACTCAAATAGAAACGCATGGAATAGAAATAACAATAGCAGATACTTTTTCTCAAATCAGCAAAATAGTAATTTTAACTCAATTTTTAATGAGTTTAAACAGCAGATGACTGAGATGTTTAATACACACTTTGGTAAATTATATAACATAGTCAATAATAATTCATGTAAAATCGATAGGTTATATGATATATTTGACATCCAAAATGATTAATAACCCTCCAACAATTCAAAATAATTTATCTAACGTAGCGAACGCATCAATTGACACTCTCAAAATAACGTCTATTAACGTAAACTCACTTATATCCTTGAATAAGAGATTTGATCTATATAATTTTATACATGATAACGATATTGATATTGCACTAATTTGTGAAACAAAATTAAGTAAAAGATATAAAATCCAATTCTCAGATTATAACCTTATAAGAACAGACAGAAATTGTAGCATTAAAGGTGGAGGCACAGCCATCCTAATAAAAACTAATATTCCATATACACAAGTTTTCACACCATCCTCAAAAAATAATTCAATCATTGAATACACAATAATAAACATCAAACTTTCAAATCATAATCTTTACATAATAGCTATCTATGCAAATAATGACTGTAAGAAAATTTTTATTGATGAAATTAACTATTTATTTAACAAACTTAGCTTAGATCTAGGTGATAACTACTACATAATCGCTGGTGATCTGAACGCGAGGCATACGAGCTGGGGGGATAGAGTAACTACAAGGAAAGGCGCAATGCTAAAAAAATGGGAAGAAAACCAAGGATTGCAATTTAGAGTGACAATCATACCCCCGTGTACATCTACTTATCCTAGTGCCGACACTTATTTAGATCTATGTATAATCGACAACAGAATTAAAGTTACTAATATTATTAACAACAAAATAAAAACTGTTGATTACAACAGTGATCATAAAGCACTACACTTTACAATAAAACTAGAAACGAACATCAATAATATTAATCCCGTAACAAGCCATAGATTTGCTTTTAAAAAAACTAAATGGGGAACTTTCCAAAAATGCCTAAATAATAAATTTTGTATAGAAATACCATATAACAGAAATCTCTCTAATGCTGAAATCACTGATTACCTCGAAAAAATTAACTCACTAATAAACACATCTATAGAAAATACTGTCCCTAGATATAAACCTCACGATAACGTACTTAATTATACTAACCAAAAAATAAAAAGACTACATAAATATAAATCATTTTTAATAACCAATCTCAACAAATACTACAAAAATAAGTTTTTAAATATAAATATTTGGCAAAACATAGAATTCATAAAAAATCTTATCGAAAAAATAAACGTCCTCCTAAAAACAGAATATAAAAAATCTTATAATAAATACTGGGATTGCCAAATAAGAGCCATTGACTACCGAAACCCTGAATCATTTTTCCCGAAAATTAATAGATTCTTTAGGCCTAGAGAACAGCTAAATGTTAATACTCTAACAATCGATCCGCAAGATCAAGATCTATTACAACGCAGCAACTGCGGTACAAATGAACTACCGATAATTGATAATAAATACATTGTTGAAAATCCTACTGATATCCTAAATATAATCGGAGCATATTATGAAAAAGTTAACTCGCCCAGACACACTAACGACAATACTGCACTCAAAACGCTTGTAGAAAATACTGTCAATCCACTAATAGAAACCTTTAAAGAAAACGAAATAACAAACAGCACTATATGTAAATTTAATAACTGTAACCCATCGTTTAACCCAACCCAAATAGATAACTCAATCACATTTATAAATACACACGAAGTACATTTAATTTTTAAAAATCTACCAAATAAAACGTCTTTTGGACTTGATAATATACCGCCTATAACGCTCAAACACCTACCGAACAATGTCATTCGTGCCTACACAATACTTTTCAATAATTGTATTAATAATCGCATCTTCCCTGATACATGGAAAAGGGCAAAAATCCTACCTATCTTAAAAAAAGGAAAATTACCTAATGAAGTGTCTAGCTATAGACCTATCAGCCTAACACCAGCCATAAGTAAGGTCTATGAGGTAGTAATTAACAAAACTCTAAAAAAATACACACTAAAAAATAAAGTAATATCAGATAAACAATTCGGATTTAAAAATAATCACTCGACCTGTCACGCCATCCATAAAGTTCAAACAGAAATTAATACTCATCTTCATAGAAAAGAAATAGTTGGCGCTTGCCTCATTGACCTTGAAAGAGCGTTCGACTCCGTATGGATTAAAGGCCTATTATACATACTATACAAACTTAATTACCCCATAGATTTCATCCAACTTGTATGGAATATGACAAGTAACAGAACCTTTGTCACATGGGATGGGTCAAATCTCTCGACAGAAATTTATAAGATAATAGAAGGCTTAATGCAAGGCACAGTCAACTCACCTGAATTTTTTAATATATTTACGTATAATATACCGGACCTTTTTGAATTAAATAATGATAATAATACATACTCTTCAGCATTTGCCGATGATTTTATAATTCTTGCAGCAGATAAATACACTGAAATAGTTCAAAAGAAACTAGAAAATCTACTCAATAAAATTAACAATTACTACAAGCTCTGGAATTTAAAAATCAACCCTTCTAAATGTGAAACAATACTTTTCCACCGGCCTCTAAGATTCATAAATAGTGAGAGCAGAATCCCCATTAAAAATTTCAAAATAAATATCTATGAAAATAACACTAAAATACCTATCGAGCACAAAAAAATAGTACGATATCTAGGTGTACAACTGGATTATTTACTGCGCATGAACAACCACGTTAATAACCAGCTCGAGAAAGCCAAAAAAGCCTTCAGATCATACAGTCGCTTATTTTTTAATAAGTCGCTATCAAAAAGAGCAAAAATAATTTGCTACCTACTTCTAATAAGGCCCATCATGACATATGCGGCACCAGTATGGTGGAACATAAGCGCGTCCATGATGGAAAGATTAAGACGATTTGAAAGGACGTGCTTGAGAGCAGCGCTCCATATATATAGAAAAACTGACTGTGATGAGTACATAAGTAATAAAACGCTATATAATAAAGCTAACATACCAAGAATTGACAATTTTATAATTAAGTTATCTAGAGATTATTACGCTAACTTAAAAAAAGTAAGAAACATGTATCTACAATCTTACACAAAAGTAGACCCTGTAAACTGTGAAGCCAGAGCTCAATCTGGTTATTTGTATCCTCATGCCTTTATGCATTTTGACAAAATCGGTATAATTCAAAATAGCAGTAATATTCCAACAATTTATCATATCTCACGTCATCAATCTAATAAAACTATTCCGACCTCCGCAGAAATAAATCACTCACTTATAAAATATTCAACCGTAATACCTCTAATAGATTATACAGATAAACACAGATTAAATAAAAACAAATACTGGTGGCTCACTGAGGATGCAAATTATTTAGACGAGCTCAGGCGCAGATCAAGAAGAAAAATGTAAATATAGAGTTAAGATAGTTATTAGTTTTAACAGTATGTCTATCAAGACTGAATTCATAAATAGCTTAGCTAATAAAAAAAAAATATATAAATGTTTATAGAATTAGTTAGTAAAATCTTAAATGCATCCTCCCCCTTCAAATTACCGTTTGATAATTAAGCTCAGGTTTTTTATTTTATATACAACTTTACAATTTTCCTGCGCAATCAATACAATATTTTTTGGCATAATTCTGACGAAACGTCTTTGCCTGTATTTATACTTAGACTACTGTATCATCTACTTACTATTATAAGTTTCAAATGCGAGCGGTCCTAATGGACAATGCGTTTGGTAAAATGTTCATATATTGTAAGGCTTTTGTTACTGGTTTTATTTGCGCCTAAAAACCACCATTATGTAAAAATATAAGTCAAATAAAACTCTTTAAAAAAAAAAAAAAAAAAAAAAAGGTTCGATTCCCGGCCGATGCAATTTTTTTTAAATTTTATTATAAATTTATAACATTGTTATTAACTATTTGATATTATTTTATAATTTTTATGTAAAAATATATTTGTTATGGTAAAGGTGTCTGCGTAGCTCAGTTGGTTAAGGTGCACGCCTTAGCTACACTGATAGAAATATGCAAGGATTACTACCCGAAACCCAAGGAGTATCTGCTTGGTTCTCGTAAGCCAGCGTGACAGGACAACTCGCGCGCACTACACTGAGAAAACCATGGGCATTAATAACTCCCACTTGTGGTACAAAATCTTCACCGCAGAGGGACATTGGATGTTTACGGTCATGCGTGGCTGCGAGCGCCACCCTGCGTGGTGAGAAATTCGCCTCACAATCTAACAACGTTTGTTTATGTCCATGCGTGGCAGCGAAAGTCGCTCACATGGGGCGAATTTCACACCACGGATGAGCGACTTTTGCTGCAGCGCGTGATCGTAAACATGCGTTGTTATTTGGTGGGGGGAACCACTGTCTTACAGTGGGGATATTTTTAGACCACGCGCGATGTATAATATGCCTTCTTAAACCGCGAGGATTATTTTCGCCCATGGTTTTCTCAGTGTAGATGCGCAGAAGATTGAAAATAAGTCTATTTCCCCATACTTTTCCCCTTCCTCAACTGCGCACTCCCGCACATCATTGTGTGTGTCTACTGCGCCTGGTTCGATTCCTGGTAGGAGCGGATCGAGGATTTTTTCTCTCTGTTTCCTGACGGAAAGGAACTGAGACTGCGCACTGGTCCTGGCGGAGGTTTTTTCGTACGGGTTTTTCCTTCATCGCAGGTTTTCGGCATAGGTAGAAATCTGACATGTAGGTAACTTGGACGAATACGGGATCGGTGTGGGGAAGGTGGAGTGTTAAGATCAAATACCTCCACACGTAGGTGGTGGAGGGATCCTGTAAAAACCCGAAAAGGTATACAGGTTGGAAAGAAAAAGATTTTTTTATATTTGTTATGGTTAAAATTCACTTAAATACTATTATTGTTGGGTCTAAGCGCTTCTATACACACATATACGTACATTCGTACATACACACGCATACATACATGCGTGCATATAAACACATATGCTTACTTCCACTCACAAATATACGTACACATACATGCACGTGCATACATTCACACACACATATGTGCATACATACGTACATGCACACCCACACACACATTCAATATTTACATTTCTCAGAGAGTGTAAACATGTTTTGCACTCCAAAGTGCATTCGAACAAATTGTTATAATCCTCTACCAACCAGTTGAGGCCTCAATAAGGTTTCTTGCGTTCTTTTCTAGCTTTTAGCGCTGTTTTGGAAGGGTTGGAAAAACTTGCGTATCGCGATAATAAATGGAAGAGTTAATGCCCCTTTTCCATACAGCGATCAATAGAGTCTCTAGTTAACTTTCAATGTTGAATAACATTCGCGTAATGGTTATACGGATAATTAAAGTATATAGAATCGATAGAGTATATTTTTTTTCTTTTCTAAAGAGTAATAAAATTTGGTTTATATAAATAGAACATTATTCGATGACAAAAGTTCAATAGAGATTGTATTGAGCAATTATGAAGACAAGGCATGAGTGTGCTGAGCCTCTTGTCGGCGGACTCTCTTCGCGGGGGAATCCCGTGCTCGAGTTCTGCCCATTCAGTCGATATCGTTTTCATTTGAATTTCGATACCATTGTATAAAAAATCATGCTTTCACCGATAAAAACAGTTCTATGAAGTCGGTAATTGATACGCCTTTCATATGTGCCTTATAAGTCTGTGTTCCGCGAACGTAGTTATTCCGGCGATTATTTCTCAAATATTTTAATTATTAAATTTCCGTTGTCACAGCGACGCCTTTAATGTTTTTATTTTTAACAGTCTTATTTCGAACACATGCTTTTGTAGCCCACCATCTCCATAAAGACCTCTTCGATTCCTCGTACGGTGGCCTCATCCATTTATCAATCAGCGGAGACAAAAGTGTGCCTCGGAATAATACTATGTGCAATGGTAACAACTCCTTCTGTTACGGCGAGAGATTCTTCATTTAATTACAACAGTCTGCAACCAAGTTCTATTATTACACGATTAGAATAATTCTTTTTCAAGTATATGCATATCTCCATAATTCTATACTCTATCTCGATTTGTCTATAAGATTTGACTATATTGGATATGGGGTAAAAGAATGAACTAAACTCAGAATTTTTCAATTTACTTTAGACTTTATTCTGAGTAGCACAAGCAAAGATGCACGTCTGATCTCTAGCAAATACGGTCGAAGACTGACTGCCAGAGCAGCCAGCGAGTTATAGAAAACGCATAGAAACCCAGCATACGTAAACATAAAACAATGGTTCCTTTTTACATGCACGCACAGTACGATGGGCCCCAAGTGCCCGCCTCCTTACGCAGACACGCGTAACTGCGTCTGTTTATATACTCGAACACCAACGCGAGCAGGCGCGCATCGGAGAGACTCGTGTGTACGCTCTCTTCGTTGTGTGCGTCCCCTCGCACGCTCTACGCACACTCCTGGCATCGTCAAATTCCAGACTTTCAACTACTCTAGTTGAGGAAATATATCTCTAAATAATTTAATTCTTAAACTAGAAAAAGAATGTAACTTTTGCAATATAAATGGTCAATGGCAACAACCTCATATTTAAAAAGAGCTGCTAAATACTAATAAGATCTTAAGTAATACAAGCAAACTGATATTTAATTTCAGTTTAATATTCTTATAAATTCTCTCAAATATTCTATCTTTAAAGAACTGAGATAATAATAGATACTAACGCTCGACGTCTAACGTTGTAGCGCTTTCCTGAGACATATTATCTAGCAGTTAGTCTCGAGAAAATAAGTCTTCAGTAGTATAGTGGTCAGTATCCCCGCCTGTCACGCGGGAGACCGGGGTTCGATTCCCCGCTGGAGAGTTTTTTTTCTTTTTTTCTAAAATTTTTTTTTAAACGCTATTTTTTAATAACTAACAAATATTGCATACCGTCACTTTCGAAATATTATTTATTTATTTATGTAGTATATATTTATGTATACTTTAAACATGTGGGCTTAACAATATATGAAATAATTTACAAGCATTCTACATACTATCAAGACATTTTTTCTGAAATTAAAAAAAAAAATTTTGTTTTTGATTTACCAGAGAGTTATCCATATATATATATATATATATATATATATATATATACATATATATATATATATATATATATATATTTTCTTTTTCTTTTAGAATCACGGAGACAGGATTGAGATATATATATATATATATATATATATATATATATATATATATATATATATATATATATATATATATATATATATATAATTCTAAATTATAAATTCTAAATACTAACAAGAACATTTTTTCTGAAATTAAATTTTTTTTTTATATATAAATAATTAACTCTCTGGTAAATCAAAAAAAAAATTTAATATCAGAAAAAATGTTCCTGTTAGTATATAGAATGCTTGTAATTATTTTCATATTTTTTTAAGCCCATATGTTCAAATTTATTCGGAGCTAAATATGACCATATTTCCATATATACATGTATGGATAATTCTCTGGAAAATCGAGAACAAAAAAAAATTTATTTCGGTAAAAATGTTCCTATTAGTATGTAAAATAGTCGTGAACTTTTTCAGATTTTTTTAAGCTGATATATTTAAAGTTGTTTGAAGCTAATTATAACTATTGCTAAAATGTGCATTTTAATAATTTTTTTTAACAATATTTCATATTATTTTGACTTTTTTTATAAATATTGCACTTTTGCCATTTTTCAACTGTGGCAGTCACTTTTGTACTGAAAGAGGCTATCTTCATAATTTTTGGGGTACTGGTTCGAGTAATCAAACCCACTTTTTTCAGATTTTAAGTTTTAAAATGAATTTAATTAATCGAAAGGGGCATTAAACGATGTTCGCTAACATTACCAAGGTAACGCTGTTATGAATCCGTGGACACATTGGTAACAAAGAAAACCTGATAGCGGATGATCTGGCTCAACTTGGAGCAAAGAAAAGCTTCATTAGCCCAGAATCGGCTATAGGCATCTGCACAAGCCTCATGAAAGATGAGATCAGGAGATGGTTAGCAAGAGAGCATCAGCAGATGTGGGAGAACGAAGGGCAATGTGGGCAAGCGAAGATCTTCATCTCGCCCGAAACAATGAAAGACTGGACGTGAACCATCCTTGGTCTCAATAGGAAGGCCAGGACTACCATGGAAATACTCTCAGGCCACGGTAACCTTCGCTCATATAGACACAAGATGGGTATGGTAGACAGTCCAGATTGTCGCTATTACTGACAAGAAGAGGTGTCTTCCGAGCACCTCCTATGCAGCTGTCTAGCACTTTCTGGAAGTAGGCGCTGATTCCTGGGTGCCTATATTCTGAAAACGGAAGATGAACCAGTGCCGTCCCCGGAATATTATCTTTCTAGGAGGCGGTGATTACTAGTTAGTAATTGATTCGTAAAAGCGGGACGCCAACGCATATGCGTCTGGAGGACTTAAAGAGCCCCAAATAAAAATAGCAATAATAAAAAATAATAATAATAATAATACACCAATTTGGTTCGCCTTCTAAATGCGCGTAAATAGAATTTTCTTAGCTAGTTGATGTCAATATACCCTTTGTTTTTAATTTTAATTGCTTCAACGAGCATTTCATTTATATTGAATTATTACTTGATTTTCCGATTCATCTGGAGGTATTAAATCATCCTTCACCAATACGGTTCAGATTCTAAACGGTACTGATATAGCATTTTCTTAACTATTGGAGATCAGTAGAGTCATTGTAAACTTGCTTTATCTAATCTAATTGAAATAAGTAGATCTGCGTTGATAAGTAAAATCGACTTAAACTTTGTGATAAGATGACGCTGCTTACAATACAATTTTTGCAAGTAATATAGAACTACCTTACATAATAATCAAAGTAACTTTGATTCATAAAGATATTAGATTTTATACTTATAACAAAAGCCGTATATATAAAGTACTTAATGAGTATCTTAAAGTACTTAATGAAAGTTTTCTAAAAATTACTTCGTTTTTTAACGAGAAAATCTAAGGGCAGCAAATTAATCCTCGTCATAGTTAATAAATAAAATATTGCATTACTAAAATCCTGTCAAGACAATCGTCAACAAATTCTTAACAATGCATACCTACAACAGAAAAGTATTGATATATCTTTATCACAATAACACTCGTCATCATCCTAACAACCATCACCAAACAATTCATCACGCATTACCAACCACCAAGCAGCAAAAAAGCAGCATTTCACAAAATCGTTTAATTGAAGAAATTGCAAAAGTTCGTCTTTGACTCCCTCGCCAGTTCGCCGCAATAAAACCGCGGTAAAAAGAAGAAAAGAACCGTAATTTGCCTATCTCTTTGTATTCGCGCGCGCTTACAGCTGTCTACTTAAGTGGCCAGCCGCGGCGCGGGAAAAACTTGAAAAACCGAACCAGCGCGTCGCGAAATCGTATATCTCGAAAGGCCGAGAGGGAGAAGTTTAATTTCGCGTGTATTATCGACGAGCGATTAACTCCGCATCGATTGGAGAGCCCTGGAGCGACGCTAATGATACACGCTGCGCGCGCGGTAAAAGGAGAGGGAAAAGAGAGAGTGGGCCTTTGCACCCTCGCGCGCACGAGCAGTGAGGGCGTAAGCCTCCCGGTAATTGCGCGCGGAGAGGGGTAGGTCGGCGCGGTTTCTATTGTTCGCGCAGGCGCGAGGCGGAGATATTACGCTCGCGAGTATTCGCTGTCATCTTTTTTATTTCTTTTGTCATCGCCAGGTAGATTGGGTGGGGATAAATATACCGAAAGGTCAATTTGCAGAAAGGTAAATTTACCGAACGGTTGAAAATGCCGGAAAAATCAATGCCTATGGATACATATGCCGAAAAATGCCGGTTAAAAATGCCGAAATTTAAAACTGCCGAAAACGAAAATTTGGACAAAAGAGTGTTTTCATTAGAATATGCGCCTGTATTATAATAATGTGTTAATTGCTGCTAGGTTGTTTCTTTTCAATATTCGATATTTTTAGTGTTTACCCATTGCCATTCAACATTTCGGCATTTTTGCCCGTCGAAATTTTTTTTATCGGCACTTTTGTTAATCGATTGCTTTACCCGGTAATTGGCACATTTCACCTTTCGGCAAATTTACCCTTCGGTAAAATAAATTCGGCATTATTATCCAGCTGCAAAATTATCGGTACATTTATCCTCACCCAGGTAGATGTAGGAGGAATTTGTGTTATTGCGAAGATTGTTATTTTTATTGTTTGGCACGGTTTTGTTAAGCTATCGATTTGGTATAACTATGTACACTTTAAGGAAAATATTGGTATATCCATGCACACTTTAAGCACATGAAAGGTGTGTATGAAAATATGAAAATACACCCTGCTATACGGATTCTTTTAAGAGCTTCTTTCATTTTAACACGATGAAGTAAGGCACATCTCGAATTTCGCTTTGCACTTCAATGTTTTGTATACACTTGCACTATCCCTACATTATATTCCTCATCAGCTTTCTCTATAAAAAAACAGGAAACTCGTTAAAAACTTGACATTTTACGTTCACACTCGATACACTGACAGTCGAAGAATATAAAAGTACGACTGTCTTCTTCTGTGGTACAAGCCCAAATGACTGCAGCCTCTCTTTGTTCTAAATCTCCCCGCCGAGTCTCAGAAGTAATCCTGCTTATCGCTTTAGATGTTTAGAGTAACCGATCCGAATATACACTACCATTATGTCATTGAGCTCTGGCTGTATTTGAAATCATGCCCTTTGCCGAGCTAGTAAAAAGGCGATGAATGCAAAATGAATGAAAAATAATTAACTTCCCGTTAAAACGAATTTACTCTTTATCACTTGTAATTTTCATTTAGACATTCTTAAGAATCTTAAGTTTGTCATGAATAAGAAATACCACACTTTTATGGGGTAGTATCAATTAATCGTTTCATTTTATAAAACACCCATTGTAAAATAATAAATTTATTTAAATAAACCAAATTATTTGTTTAATAATGAATACAGCAAAAGTGCGTCAATTCAAAGTAAATCGCCGAAAGAAAATTGCATCAATTAATTATTACAAAGTGTTAAAAAAAACTTATTGTCAACATGACTAATATATGTTTCTCAACGTTAAAAGTGCACTAAATTAACTTTTCTATAGTTATTAATTTACGTGATTGCGAACTGTTCCTAAGTCACGAACTTCAGCAATTACTAACTTCTGCTACTCCACAAACAAAGGAAAACCGCAAAAAATTGAAAAGAAAAACTATTATAGCCCAGTACCAAACAGCACATCAACCTTATCCATGCTAATAAGACGTCACGAACCACCGATTTCACTAATCAAACTAACTAAAAGAAAACCTCCAAAAGAATCCCACAACAGAACTCCAGCTCCCATTTCGTTTAAACCCCCAGTACGATCCGATATCAACTCTCCAGCAAATTAAAATTGCAGATGTACGTACGAGCCGAGCAGCGCCGCCACCTCGAGATCTCTCGCATATAATTAAACGCACGAAACGAGACGTCGCGTCGTCGCTGTCTGCTTGCCTCGTCATATATTCCTCTTTTTTCTTTTCGGCGACGACGACTCTTCTTCGTCTCCTAGAGGGGAGAGAGGCGCATAAAGACGATGGAAGGTCTAGACCGCTCACTATTTATCATCTCTCTCCGCTACGCGCCGAGTTTATCGTTCGAGGCTCCTTGTTGCGTGAGCGCGCAACGACGGCCGTGCAGAAGACGCGGGGGTACGATTGTTCGCGACGGAAGGAGAAGTATCGCGGCGGAGGGTGCGGAGATTTCTCTGGTTTTCTTTTTCGAGCGAGACGCCTTTTCTTTCGATATCCATTTTACGAGGCATGGAGAATTTTACGAAATATTTATTTTGTGTATATATACTCGTGTGAGAGAAAAGATGTTGACAATGGTTACTAAACACCCAATCTATTTAGCGTTGTCCATTTTCTAGTAAAGTTTATTATGTTATTGGCAACTTTAGAATGGTAAAACGATGTATATTTTTGAGTAAATTTAATTTAGTATAGTATACGTTACTCAAACTTTCTTAAAATTACTAGAAACATTTAATTGTCGGGATTTTTATCTCTACCTTTAAGATCTGGTATATTTTTTTTCTAATACATTTTTAACACACCAAAATAACACTAAAAATTGAGTGTCCAAAATTACACCAAACTCTATGTCACAATACTCATAATCTATTATTATTCATTTTAATCTACTTTCGGCACACGTAATTCAATCTGTCATTGTACAAATGAGAGAATATATAAAACAAGACTTAAATTATGCATAGATATATTTTAAAATTTGTATTATTAAACTTAGGTGTAATTTCGGATCCTCAAATTTTTAGTGTTATTTTCGTAAGGAATCAAGCGATACTATAAACTTATTTCGGTGTATACAAAGAACCTCGTGTATACAAAGAAAAATCATAAGGCTGCAACTTTCCCAGACGATGCCATAAAGCACATAAATTATGAAACTGTTCAACAATCGACAGATTTTCCCTTGATCTCCGTAAGGCAACATAAAGAATTTGAATTTTTTTACGCAGAACCCCCCGAAGCGATGCCCTAAAAGGCAAACGCGCGGCGAGCGGCTGCGCTCAGCTATAATATGCATATATAATTCACAATCAAGGCCGAGCCGAACGAATCGAAGATCTGCGCATATTTTAATCGCGCTGCGCGCCATCTGGCCCTACGGCGTATATATATAGAGAGAGAGACAACGGCGCGACCCCTCTTCGAGTGGGAATTGGCTTCGGTTAGCTACACGGAGAGAATGGTTCAGTTAGGCTTGCAGAAGTCGCATTGCTAAGTTTGCGGAGGCCATAGTCTGTCATTCTTACGGAGGAGTTCGGTAAAAACTGCGGAACAGTTCGGCTGTTTTGCCGGATGTGTATTAAAAGTGGTGTGTGGTGTTGCGCTTTATTGTAGCCTCATTATCACGTTTGTGATAAGGTAAGACAGAAGTAAGGTTAAAGTAGAACATCGAAAATGTAACTTAGACTAACTAATCATATATAAAAAGGTTAGAGTAAGAAAAAAATAAGAAATTCATGAAAATATTGATTATTTGTGAAAAAGTGAGGTTAGGGAGACTCAGCTGGCGAACTTGTTCCGCTATTCTTGCCGTATATATACTACCGAACTCACTTCGGTCAAAACTACCGAACAGTTCAGCAAGTCTGACCGATGTATTCTCTCAGTGTAGCTAGTATTTTAATGTTAGGCTCTGATAGGGATAGTCTTAAGGAACCTGAATAGGTGTGTAATGGTGCGCAGGTTAGGAACGGTTAAGCGAAAACCTAACTGTTGGCGAATGTATAAGTCGTTGACGTTATTATACTGACAGTATGGTACGTCATCATTTTTGAACAGCAGAGTTTTTCAGCAAATAATTAAATTAGCACCAGCAAAAATCGATCGAATATAAAAGAAATTAATGTTTAAGTATAGTGTTATGGAAGGTCATATACATCAGAGCGCAAAATTTTAAACCCTTGCTGATAAAATAATCGCAAGAGAAATTATTGAAATAGTTCTCTCACGGTTTATGGGAAACGAATATATTGCACTGTCGAAAATATTAGGTTGTCGAAAGTTTGAAATAGTTAAGACATAATTAACCTGAAAATAGGTTATAGTACGTCAATTAAAAACTGTAATTTTGCATGATAAAGGTACTTAAAATATCTTAAATTTAATTTTCAACTATAATTTTTGCACAATGAAGTTAATGATATCTTACGTAAAATTCATACGCAGTAGGTATAGGTATTGCAAGTAAGACAAATATTCTGGACCCTCTAAAGAACCCACTTATTACCGAGTTAACTTAACAAATATTTACTGCTAAAAAAACAACGCAGTAATCCCATACACGTTTGACTTAAAAAATTCTTTAACAATACAAGAATTTCGAAAGAAATAGAAGTGTTTCTTTTTTCAGGAACCTTTTCCGAGATGAACATGAGCATGCATCATTACAAACCTCTTACATGCCTGATCAGATACCCGACCAGAACCTTAGAACAATTCCATCCTCGATTTCAGCCATACCTTCCACTTCTACCCAGGCCCTTTACGAATCGGTCAAATCAAGCCACTCGTCGACGAGCTACAGCCTTAAAAGCCTTATCGACCGTATACGTGTATATGTATATATATATATATATATATATATATATCTAAACACGTAAGTAGACGTAATCTATCTCGGTTAGCGAGTAGCGTATATATATATATGGACGAGAGCTCGACGAGGCGCGCGCGCTCGCGATTTATCAGGAGTCGAGGTCAGGAGCCGATTCAGGGGGATATTATCGAGGTCTTTCTCTCGATCTCTTATACCGGCCAAGGTTGATCTTACGCGAGATGCTGCACTGCCTATGGCTGGTAATTGTGCATATGGGTAAAGTGTGCTTGGACGCGGTTTATATGGGCGGATAATTGCACGCGAAAATTGATCGAGAGACGTGATTATGGTGCAAGGTTTGTAAAAACAAGAGAGATTTATGGGGGGTTTACGTGTAGACTGGTATTTAGTGAGAACGGTCAAAAGTCAGGCTTGTTTGCGTTTTTTTAAAGCATTAAGTAATTTTTCAAAAATTCAAGCTTTATATGCTCTAATGTTGACCATAATATGAAAAATCGTGTACTGTTTTTCTGGAAAATGTTTGTATCTTCCAATTACTTACTAAAGTCCATGAAATTTTCAGGAAATTCAGTTCATCGTACCAATAATAGACAAGAAACTACATGTTGCATATTTCTTAACCCATCATTTTTCTCCTGTATAATGAAATCTCTAGAAAATCAAGTAGCGTTTTCTCCAACGTTTTCTTTAAGAAGTACCGGAAAAAAAATATAAAAAATGAATAGCCGTTGCGTCTTAAATATCTGTATCGACTTAGAAAGGCTGATATACATTCATCGAACTATATATAACCTGCCGACTAATTTACTTGCGTATTCAACTAACTAATCCCCATCGACCCAAACGCACAATTCCACGACGTATTATTTCAACCTATCAGGGCAATTATCAGTCAATCGACTTTACGCGTTTACACACGACAAACGCGAGAAAAAGTCGAGTGATTTAACGAAGCGACACACCTGCACGGGAATTAACGCAAGACACGAAGGGATGTACAAGTGAGATCGCGCGCGCCATGGGACACGATCCTGGAGCTGAGCGTTTAATTGAATTTATTGCTCATTATCGGACGAGCTGTAACGATTGCCGCCGTTGTCGCCGTCGATGATACAGCGCTGGGGATAAACTTGTCGCGCGGCTCTCGATGCCGGACTGATTCTTTTTGCTGGATATCCGATGCCGATCGTGTAAACTTACTTCAGTTTGCTAAAGGCTTCATTATCTCTTTCGTTTTAACTATGATTTGGACTGATTTGTAATTATAGACAGTATTCAATATAGGGTTGAATTACTTTTGACGCTGGTCGTGTATTAATTATTGCATTGATTTATTTAGAAGTTGCTTGATGAGTCAAGATTTTAATGATGCGAAGTTTATTTCATTGACGTTTCGTGTTGTTTCCGCGGCTCGTTTGCCGCTCTCTTTTAAACTCATTATAGTGTGCAATAGCGTCATAATTATGTTGTGCGTTATTTTATCGTTATTTTGCTCTTTTTCTTCATGTTGTATACTTATAACTGTTTACAATTTATGCATAAGTACTTAAGACAAACATCTACTTAATGTAAATAAAAGTATTCTGTATTAGCATTCCTGTTATCGTATGTTAAAAAATTTTCAAACCATTTTGTTGTCAAATATTAATAGAATTCGTTAAAAATGTAATGATAATTAATTTATAATATTTCAATGGACTTATCAGAAGGTTTCTTTAACGAAAAAATGTATTTAATCGCAAATATTCTTAAAACTTGAAAAGACGGTTAGGTAGATCACTAAAAAAAATCTTTCAAATTTGGGAAATACGCTCGTAATATAATAAGTAATTATTAGTTAAAATTTCAACCAGTTTTGTACACTCGGTACCCTTTATATCTTACAAAATGAAATTTGAATGTAAATGTTGAAGCTAATTCTTTTGCGATCGATATATTTTATTGAGTGAGCATATTCCATTAGCACCTATGACATAGTAAAAAATAATATACATATATATCGATCGCTAAAGTACTAACTTCAACCCCTGCATTCAAATTTTGTTCGGCGAGATATGAAGGACAGTGGGTGTACCCATTTACCCAGAGAAAAGGATTGAAAAGGCACCCTTTAACATCCCCTTAAAGATTGTACTAATCATAGTATATAGTTAACATCAAAAGTTACCTTATCAGCTATAAATTATAATATTTAATTATGCAAAAGTATGTGTAAAAAAATTAGTCTGGGAATAGTTTGGCTCAATAAATCTGGTGAAAGTCTTGCAAAAGTCTGGCATAGTGGCCAAAGCCAGACTTTTGGTACAACTTGCAAAACAAAAGCATCACGTCTTGTCAAATTCACAATAACCTAAATTTTTGTCTATTTTCTTACATATATTTATATTTTAAACAGATTGCAATATTTATAAAAATTCTTTTCCTATTTTATCTGAAAGTATGTATTTTCACTATCCCAACCGATATTAACAATGAGTTTACTATTCTAATTATGCATTTGTTAAAACTGAGTTTTCTTGACGTAATTCCAACAAAAGTCTGGTATGTTGGCCTAAACCAGACTTCTGCCAGACTTTTTCAAGACTTTCGCCGAACGTATTAAGCCAGATTAATGCCAGACTAGTGTCAGACTAATTTTTTTACGCGGGATACCTTTTCCATTTTCGTTCGGTAGAACATTGAAAATAATAAATTAACATAAAATTGACGGTATATTACTGTTTGATCCGTCAAATGGATGTCAACATACCCAAAAAACTCAAACGACAACTCCTACAAAATGACTTACGTAACACACTACCTCCACCAAAAAAGACACCAAATTACTTCCATAAAAAAAACGCTCTAAAACCCACGACAATCCCGCGAGAGAATGTATAATTTCATTGGGCGACGAAGGGCTACCACTACCACCGTCACACGGCGAAAATTCCCCAACGAATTAGCCCGTTACTCAACGTCGCGATAATGCGACACAAGTTGGTTAGCCAGCGCGCGAGTGGCTCGCGCGATTTCGCTGGACGAGCGATGACGACGCGACGTCGACGACGACAACATCAATCACCGTCGCGACACGAGCTTCTAATTTCGCGTGCACTGCTATAGCAGTTGTATATTTTCGCGGGCGTGTATCTATATAAGTGTCATTTCCGGGGGAACGGTCACAGCGAGGTTTGATGCGAGGAGTAAACTCGTATATCAATTTATCATCGAGTCCGAATCGCGGATAATATGTATGCTTTGGGGAGGAGTTTTTGGGATATGCTTTAGGTTTTTGGAACGTTTTTATGCTGTGAAGAAAGGAAATGGAATGTTTTATAAAAGCGGTATTTCTTTTTTTTATATAGCAAGGATTGAAAAAAAAGATTTTATTGTAAAGATCCCTGTAAAATATACATTTCCGAAAGCTTCTTTTTTTGACTTTTTGAGTGCCTCTGTCTAACGGGTTAAAGTTTATCGCATGTTTATCATTATCTTCATATTGTTCTATTGCTTCATGTATCATCTTCATCTGAAACCGGTTAAAGGTTTAACAAAACCCTACTTATTATATCTCAAATAACCTACCAGTGAGTTTGTTTTAAATTTTACAAGAAAGTTTTTTAGGCATCTACTTAACCGTCTACTTATTTTTTTAAAATATTTACGTCTCAATAAAATCTTCCGTCAGCTCTTACAAATATCATAAGTAGTATCTACTTAAAATTTCAACTCATCAATACCTTCACGTTCGCTTAACCTGATTCTACGTTACAACAATGTAGAATTTTACTGTATAAGATAAGCAATTAAAAAATTTTTGCAGCTCCTTAAAAATACCAGTACTCCAAAACGCCTTCATTTACAAACATTTAAAAAAAAGCAGGTATCTTCCTAAAAATCCGATAACCCAACTTCGATAAAGAAAAAACCAACAGGTGCCCCACGAATAACGAAAGAAGCACCTCTCGTCCAACCAATGACCTAAGTTTCTTCCCCTCCTCAACCCTCCACACCTCACCCGACTCGTCGCCTCTCATTACCTCGCTCATTCCCTCCCCTCTCTCACCCTTTACAATAACAAGTCCCTCGAAACCTTTCTCAATTCTCTGGCAAAAAATGAAAACTCCTCTCCCGAGGATATCATGAGGTGGCAGCAGCTGTCGCGAGTTGGCCGAGTTTCCGCGAGCGGCAGCGCAGGGTTAAATAGTATATTATGACACTGTTGTGGGAGATGGTTTTCTACCTTGCTCGAGGGTTTTCGCACGAGCGAAGCGAGTGAGAAAATCGAGCAAGGTAGAAAAACACCTCCCACAACAGTCTCATACGATATTTTATAGCACAACAACCTCAAAATCGACAATAAAGTTGGCATTTTGAGGTTAGTGTGCTATAAATGAATATACACGGCCGCGCCGAGCGCGAAAGAGACGAGGAAGTGGAGCACGCGAAGGGCGTTCCGCGCGCGCACGAGCGCGTTAAACTCGTGCACGTACGGAGAGAGAGAGAGAGAGTGCGCTGGTGAACACACCAGAGCTGGAATGCACGCTGGCTCTTTTTGTCGGGAATTTTGAAAGAGAAAGGTGTTTTGTAAAAGTAATTGTTGTGTGGTTCTGTTGTGAATTTTTTGGAATTATAAATTTCAATTTTTTTAATGGGGAATGAAGAAGCGGCGCGGAAATTTAGACGTGAATTTGACAATTTGGTTAATGTTTTTTATTATGCCACACGCATTATACGTTAGAAATGAAAAATTTAATTCTGAATTGCCTGTGTGTTTTCTTCTACTTCCTCATTCTACATTTTTGTCCTCGTTGCGCGTATTATTCTCCGGAAAGCAAAACCACAGCGGAGGTTCAACGAGGAACATGCAAAATAAATTACAACGGCTGTAGAGGAAGGAAGTGTCATCCTTAGGGATTCCTCACTTTGCTCATTTGCTATTCATTGTCCAGTTGTATTCTACTTTATTTTGTGATAGTAAAGATATTGAAGAATTTCCGTGTTTTTTATTCTATAACAATGAAGGGATCACGAAGAGAACATTCATTATCTAACATGAATTTTTAATTGTAAACTAGGAGGGCCTGTACGTTGAATCCCTCTGATAACATGTGATTTATAAATATTTATATAGAAATAAATAATAATATCTTTTTTAAAAGAAAAGTGTATAATCTAGGGTAAATAGAACATTTTAGATGAATCAACATACGTATCAGTTGATTCTACTTATTATCTTTTCCGTGTAACTACTGAAACGCTGATGCAGTCAATATTGCGCTACAACTTAGAACTGCTTCGCGGTCGATAACGCTCTCAAATATGTGCGTTCTGCTCAAGATTTCAGACGGTTGATCGAGCATATCGTAACCGCTAGAAATAGAGGGTATTTTTTGATATTCGCGTATATTATACACAAAGATTGCAAAAGACTGTATCATGTTATTTTAAACATTGTGTGGATTCTATATTACGTATGACAGTATGAATAACGGATGAACGACACATGTACATAATTTAGTTCAATGATTAGTGTATTAACCCTCGGTTTTCACATCGGATATGGAATTCCCCACACATAATTTTTGTTTACGATATTTAAAACGAAAGTTGCTTTATATTTTTGTAAAATATCCTTAACTAAACGATTTTTCAATGCCACAACTAAGATGTTTAGTTTCTTGAAATCTTGTCGATTTGAATAAAAATAAAACCTAACATATATGCATTTAACTGGAATATATAAGCTAATAAAAATGACTGAGGTACACATACCCCCTTGATCCTTAATAACAAGTTGTTGGGTTATTGGGTTAACAACCAACGATCCGAAGGTTTATGCAACTGAATATTAATGATTTTGTCTTTTATAATTAAACCTTTTTGAACATCTAGATATGGTCAATTACCATGTATACTCACTACATAGATTTTATTTATAATGATTCAATAAAAATACATGTATGTATTTATATATTTTATGCTAGCCTCATTGATGAGGGTAGTAACAAGACTTTCGAAATATCGGTAAATAAACTCGCTTTGATTCCTGAAAACCGATAAAGAACTACCTCCCCACCTTAACGCTAAGAACGAACGGAACCTCCACCTTCCAATCTGACAAATTACTACCTCTACAAAAAGCATCAGTAAAATTCTCCAAACCCAAACAAAAACAAACGCTTATTCCCTTAAAAATCTCTCCCATCCAACGTCCATCCACTCCGAATCTAAAATACGCTACCCACCGAAAAATCCAAATCAAAACAGCATCCCCGTTACCGGCTCAGCAGAGCAAAGCAAAAAGAAGAACGAAGCCTCGTGTATAGCCCGTAAACACGCGATCAACAGCCAAGGGGGGGCGAGAGCCTCGCGCGTCTCGGCCCGAGCCAAAAACAATCCCAAAGAACAAGAAAAAAAAAGAAAGAAAGAGAGTAAAAGAAACAAACCGAATAGCAGAGAGAAGAGAAAAGAGAAGAGTCGAGTCGTATATGTTAATGAAGCTCGAGAGCGCGAGCGATTTGCATATCCCCTATTTAGGGTGTTTCGCCATTAGCACATCGAACCCCGGGCGCACACGCACACACACACATTTCGTTAAAATACACGGCCAAAGTCTCTGAAGTATCGATTGCAGCATCTCTCTCTCTCTCGCTCCTTCGTGATGTACGAGTTTGCGAGTCGTTCCCGAAAGAGGTCGCTCCCTTCGCCGCCACCCTTGCCTTCCTTTGTTTCAGCCCAACAGTTATTCGCGCTCCTCTCCCACCTCCCGTCTCTTCTCCTCTCGTTTGCTCTCGCTCTTTCCTTTGGCTGTACACGCTATAAAGTGCGCGTACACGGGCTATTCCAGGCCAAGTCGGAGTCAGAGTACAATGCCCGCATTCTTTTCTTTTGGTCCAGTGAGATACACTGCCGCGAGCAGCGAGACAGCGCAGCGCGTAATGTACGAGGTCGCCAAGTCGGAGATTTTGCGCTCGCTCGACGAGTTATGGGCAGTTATGGATCTACTTCGCTGCACTCGGAGAAATACTCGCTTGAATGTGGAATTGAAGGGTAACCTTAAAAACGTGGAATGGTATTGAGAGGAAAATCCTTGTGAACCGAAACTGTTCTTGTCGAATCCAAAAGAATCATTGTTATTCAAGAAGAATCTTCTTCCCATGTTCAATGATGATTCTATTCAAGAAGAATGGTGACCCACTCGTCATCGACAATTACCGGGTCCCACTTTATTCATTTAAATTTTAATTTTTACTAAATATCTGTCTAAATCGTCGTTTCAATAAAAAAAACATTTTCCAGAGATTTTCTTAAGATTGAAAATTAAATGAAAAAAGTGGTTCTCCATATATACACTGAGAGAATACATCGGTCAGACTTGCTGAACTGTTCGGTAGTTTTGACCGAAGTGAGTTCGGTAGTATTTATACGGCAAGAATAGCGGAACAAGTTCGCCAGCTGAGTCTCCCTAACCTCACTTTTTCTTACTCTAACCTTTTTATATATGATTAGTTAGTCTAAGTTACATTTTCGATGTTCTACTTTAACCTTACTTCTGTCTTACCTTATCACAAACGTGATAATGAGGCTACAATAAAGCGCAACACCACACATCACTTTTAATACACATCCGCCAAAACAGCCGAACTGTTCTGCAGTTTTTACCGAACTCCTCAGTAAGAATGACAGACTATGGCCTCCGCAAACTTAGCAATGCGACTTCGACAAGCCTAATTGAACTATTCTCTCAGTGTATATCAAAATTATTCCTTATGAACTAATAGGAAAAGTTTAATTTCACAATGATTTTCATCTAACGAGTTTATTCAAGATTATTCTCTTTGATTCAAGAGATCATTTCTCCGAGTACAAATAATGTTTAAATAACAATTTAATAAACATATATTTATAAGATGAATCATTTTCAGCATCACATGTCCTATTTGAACAAACTTCTTACAAAAGCAAAGTTTCGTCGAGGTTTTTTGGAATAGCCCCAGTGCCAAGCGCAGTTTGTTTACCCTACTCCCCGCATTCTCCTAGCCTCCTTTCGACTGTCTCTCTCCGCTATCTCGAAGACTCGTGCTTCAATCTCTGCTCCTCTTTATCTTACAAGTTGGGCTCGCTTTTATCTGCAGCCCGTTTTCTCTCTTTTTCGCTTCTCTTTCCCATGGAGTTCGCCGAGTGGAGTCGAATGGTGTTCCGTCTCTCCTCTACCCGCTTCCTAATGACATCGCGCCGAGAGCTATCGAGTTACCGGCTTATTTGGCGGACGCGATATCAGTTTATAGTCGCCAAGTTTAAATTAAAGCGTAACTTTGTCATTGTAATTGGGATGGAGATGTGAGCGACGAGGACAAAGATGCGCAAAATGTAAGAATGTTTGGAGGTGTATCAAGTTGATTGCTGTTTAACCGTTTTGAGAGAAGTTTGAATACTTTTTGATTATACACAGTAAAACAAAGCTTTTGTAAGTGATCATAAATTATCATAAATTTCTATTAAAAAATTACTTTTCTCGTTCGTTATTTTAAGTGAAAATTCAATTTAATCCGAATAACTATCTACTTAATCAGGGTGAGAATTTAATCAAAAAGGTTTGTTTCGGATTCACGTAAAAAAAATAGTAAACTTTCAATCAACTTTTAAGAGAATTCGATCAGTTATTGGATTTGTACTTTTTTGTAATGAAACCTTCACCAAGGCAATATATAAAAAACAAGCAACAGTGTGTCCGAAAAATAAAATGATTCCTATCAGGAAAGCTATACATCAGGCTGCCAAGGCGTTGCAAACAAAGCATAAAGCTCATACGCAATCATAAATAATCAAGCTCTCCTTGTTTACGCTCATTTTAAAACCGATAGACAATCGCTCGGAGCGGTGCAACAACGATGCAGCGAAACAATTTAAGGTCCACGGCTTACGCTGTATCTTTCTTCGCGAGGTGCACACAGAGAGGCTCGAAATACGAGATACACTTTCAAGGAGATTCCCATCTGAGCTGCGCCGCGAGAGGCGAGACGCGAGAACGAGCTGTCCCGAGGTATAAGGGTACTCGAAAGAGACAGAGAGTGAAAGAGCGACTGCTCTCACGTGAGCTAACTCGCCAATGCGTCGCGGCAGCACGGAAAACCGTCGACCTTGCCTGACGCCTCGCGCCTCTTTCACTGCGAGTGCTATAGGCTCTGACCTCGGCAACAGGGTGATTTCAAGAGAAACAGATGATGGATGAGGATTGGGGTTACTTTGAAAGAAATGCGAAGTGGTAATAGTGCTCATCGATGTTAGAGACGTAGAAATTAATTATGAAATAATGTTTTAATTATCATGAAACATACGATGAATTTCAATGAAATGTCAGTTTTCTTACAATCATGGCATTTATATCTATTCAGTCGTGCTCATTGCGCCCTGTTTCTTGCATTGTGTCTATGCATTGTGACATTGTCATTCTATCTTTCCATTCTAGCCATATGCTCAAACCGTTCGGCCCATCCTAGATTTCGTGCCTCAATTACTCTAGTATTATTAGGTTCGCTGTATAACTCATGTCTTTCCTGATTATGCAATATTCTGCACTTTCCAGTATCGTCATCTAGTTTTCTTGCGAATATTTTTCTGATCAGTGCCCTATTCTTCAAATCTCTAAATATACTTTCTTCCTATTTTGTTAAGGCCCGGACATACGTTTTGTACCCATATCTATAGGTATTAAAACTTGTTTACCTTTTCAAAGCTTTTGGTAGGTAGTGTTATCTGATCCCCTTCTACTATAGACCAGTGACCATATATTTCGTTTTGTCTTTGCTAATGTCAAATCTTACTTCTTTACTTTAATAGCGTTTTTACTAATGGTTTTCCTATTTTTTTCTATTACGTCCTGATCATCTGCATATAACTAATACTTGTTGTAACAAGCCGTTTCCTGTTACTTCCTGTTTACTTTTACCCAATATTATTAACCATAGTGACCGACAATAATTATCGCATTTCTCGGTTCCAACGACATCATTTAGATTCATTGTACGCCTCATTCTATCCTTACTTGTACATAAACATTAAAAGTCATACAACGGATAACTCCGGTCACCCACCAACTAGTAACCGCGTCCAAGTCTAACTTAAATAATCGGTCATGATGTCACCGTGTCGGTGCTCCTGTAACATGTGCATTGTGCACGTAACATCTGATCGAACGTGTTTGAAATAATTCAACCTCATTGAATAAAAGTGTTCTTAATCTAACCTTATTGGACGAAACCTTCGATCAAACGTTACGCTGCGCACACGTAGTTAACTCTGCACCGAGAACTGAACAAACAAACAAGCCCAAAGAAACTAACCTTCAGCCGACTTCTTGGAGGTCCCGAAAGCGGTGATGGGTCTCTTCCATCCTCTCCAATTGTTACAGATGGACTCCGGCTCACTGCTCCAACTGCACAGCGAGTCCTCCTCAAACCTGTCCGAGTCCTCGAAGGAGAACCTGTCGTTCTCCTCCCAGTCGAGTATCGGTCCTCCGGCTGCCGCTCCACCCCCGGCCCCGGCATTGTTCCCACCGTCCACGGCGGCCGCAGCGGCCGCGTGGGCCGCCGCCACCGCGGCCGCGTGGGCCGCCGCCACCGCGGCTGCCCTATTCCCACCGGCGCTCCTGCCACCCTGGGCATTGTTGTTCCCACCTCCATTGCCGTGGCCCGCGTGACCTCCGGCTCCACCCCCACCACCACCTCCGCCCACCACGACGGGGGAGCGCGCCAGGTTGCCCGCCAGTTTGGGCGCGTGCGTGCCGCAACCCTCAGCTGCGGGGCTAGCCTAGCGAGCCGCCCGTACTCTCCGCGCCCGTCGTCGGCTTATCGTGATGACTGCGCCAGAGGGCGTTGCAAGAGACGGTCGTTGGTGTCGCTGTCGTCGTTGCTGGCTCTACTGTTCTTGTTGTTGTTGTTGTTGTTAGTGGGTGGGGTCGCCGAGTGGCAGATGCCGCCACAGTCGCCGCCGGTGGCCCGCCACGTCGACGATTGAACCTCGACGCCGGCCCCCGACGTCAGCGGCGCGATTTGGAAGCGTGGCTGGCTCTCGGACCTGGTGCAAGGTTGCGACGACTGGTCGGACCTGGAAAATTATGGGGATACGTTGAATTAGATGTGAGCTTTTCTCATTGTTGCTAGGAGGGGTCAGTCGTGACTCTTGTACACTGAGAAAAATAAAAGGCTATTTCTACTCGAGGGGTACGAGCAGTATCCGCTTGTCTCCCGACACGACGAAATATGCGCGCAGTAGACGCGCAGAAGACCGAAAGTGAGGCTATGTCTCTTCCACCTCTGCCGCGCTTTACCGCGCAGCATTGTGCGTGTCTACTGCGCACCTATTTTGCTCTTACTCGGGTGGTCGAGTAGATACTGCTTGAGTCCTCAGTAGAAGCAGCCTTTTATTTTTTTTCAGTGTATAATAGTATGGACATTAAACATCCACGAGATTGTTAACTCCTGGTATAAGCACAATGTACTGCGTGGATCGCTTTAGCTTTTTAGTATATTTCTGCTGCTAGACAATTGCGTCAGGCGTTTTGCCTAGCAAAATATATAAAGCAGATTCTACTTGCTTCCTTAAAGCAGCAACTGCCGGGCGACGAAACGTGTGCGTAGTAGATGATTCCAACATTCGTGGTAACTGGACAATGTTGTGCGCATCCGCTACGCATACTTTCGGCTACCCAACAGTTATTTATTATTACTTTGGGGACCAAAGCAGAATCTGGATGTTTTCTTTTACAGTGTGGAACAAAATGGCGACAGACTTGCGATTTTACGCCAATTGTTTATTGGCATAAATACTGTCAAATTCTGTGTTTGATACTAATTAGGACCACCACCGGTAGATGGCAGCACTTTGCATATTGATACATGATAAATTTCGATCAAACACACTCCAAGTTTGTTATTTTTACTTCAACGATTGAAAAGTTATTAAAGAAAACAATCTAGCCGATATTCTCTGTGTTAAATACATTATTTTCCAACGGTAACATTTTTTGTCCAAAAGCTAACTAAATACTTATTATTTTACTTGTCCATTATGATGCAGTATATGTATTGATACATCATTTATACTGACGTCAATTTTAAAACTAAAAATCTTAATTTGTCGATTTTAATTAATAATCAATTCAGATAATTAAATCTGATAAAACGCATTTATTAGTTCAAAAAACAATTAGAAGAACAAATTCTTTTTAAAATTTCGATTTTCACCTAAGGTAATTGAAAGTTATAACCAAAATAGCTTTGTATGTCCAATGTCAACACTTATACATTACCACACGACTCTCCCCTACTATTTATTTATGTCATAGAAAAAATCATTCATACAGATATCAAAACATGCATCAACTTCACACAAAGCATTCTTCAAACTTATTTCCGCAAGTTCAACAACGCATTCCGCCTATAGATAAACCATTTTTGAAATTCGAAACTACAAAGACACGAGGTCTCGCGTCGGGCTCGGTTACTCCGCCTCGGTGCCGTGCGTATACGTATATACAGCATTTACGTGCAGCTGACCGACTTTTCGAGCGCGAACTTTCGCAAAAGCCAACTCCTACTCATCATCGCGTCATAATAATTATTCACCGAGACTCGCATAGCTCGTGCGAATTTTCCTCGCTCCATTCGCGAATATGCATATAACGTATTACACGTACATGGGAACGCCGCGACGAGCTGCAAGAAGTAAAAATTTATTGCGCTTAGGCTCTTGTATTTCATGCAGCGATTCCGTAGCTCGTGCTTGAACTTTTAATTGTAATCGAACTTCTAGAGATAACCATCTGAATACAAACTTATTCATTGTAAATTATGAACTTTTAAGCTACTGAAGATGTATCTAGCAGAAAAGTGCACATTTTGAGGTTAGACGAAACGAATTATTGGCCAGTAATTAGACAGTTTTTAACGATTTTTATCGAAAGGTAAAGTTGTTGTATAAAAAGTGCTTCGTAAATAATCTAACTTATACCAAGAGATATAAAAGTTAAATTTCATAAACATTATTGATGTTAGATGTATTTGTGGTGATTTTTTCTTGAACTTTGATAAAAATTTCCGTCAACGATTTTTCTACACATATAAATATTCGTACCATGTACTTATTACGCAATTTTCGACTATTTGGTGCACTATTCATCCTCGCCGTAGTGGTGAGCTACCCCACGCGAATGATCAATACTAATAGCGGTAACGATACATAATACTCTTAATAATAAGGGTAACAACATTTACACGGACCGTCGCGCGCTCGCGCTGCTTATAGCACCCGCGATCTAATCGCGTCCTCCGGAGCGGCGAAGGTCGCAAAAGAAAATTACGCCGACGTCGACGCCCGCGCCGGTGCGTCCGCGCTACTTCCTATGCGATGCATATTGCGCGTGTGTATGTACACGCAAAATCGTACACACACGGCGATTGCGATGCTCAGCTGAGTTTCTAAACGGGCGCGCAGGTAGATAAGCGCGCTTTAATTAGACGCTGAAGTATCGTTGAACTTTAAAAGGAAATGCGGAGCAAAAACTGTTTGTTTTCTGTGGTTTCGTTGGGTGGATGAGTATAGATAATTGAGAAAATACAAAATCATGGAGCCTTTTTGGATAGTTAGGTTTAATTAAGGTTGCGTACTAGTAATGCGAGGCTTTGAATATAAAATTTGTTGTCGATGATCTCATGATTTATATATACAGAAAGTTAGATATCTTTTAATTAGACGCTGAAGTATCATTGAATTTTAAAAGGAAATGCGGAACAAAAATTGTTTGCTTTTTGTGGTTTCGTTGGGTGGATGAGTATAGATAATTGAGAAAATACAAAATCATGGAACTTTTTTGGATAGTTAGGTTTAATTAAGGTTGTGTACTAGTGATGCAAGGCTTTGAATACAAAATTTGTTGTCGATGATCTCATGATTTATATATACAGAAAAGTTAGATATCTTAAGGGGAAAATACACTTAAATTTTTATGAAATATAACATTTTTTTGTGTTTCTTATAAAACGACATTGAAGTTTTTGTCAACTAATTTATGATACTTTGTATCGTGTCCCCAGAATAAGACTAGAACAACTAAAAACTCTATATTTTTGTAAAACCAAGCCGTTAAAGTATATTTTTCATCAAATAAAAAATTTTTACTTGAAATTTATTATTTCAACGTTTTCTACTGTCTCGACCTGTATTAATTAATTTTCGGTGTATATAGAAGGATTTTAATCTCTGTATAAGCTACTTTGTCATATACAAATCAAGTAAAAACTACTTAGAGTTGTCATAGGCTTAACTTATTCTCGGGGTGCATTATACTGTTATTGATTATAAATATTGATCATTTTATTCATGGTAGCTCGAAAATGAAAAAAAAATGTAACAAATCGAACAGATTGAATTTATGAAAAATCGTTTTTTATTCTCGAAAGCTCTTACGTACACATATCTTTTCAAAAAATCCCATTCAAATCATACTAAACACCAACCATAAAATCCATATTAAAACAAACGTCATAAAATGAACCAACCCAAAAAACCATACGCTCCCCCCGTTAAAAACAGACTACAACTCATCCAACCAAAAGCATAACCCCCCTCGACATCCACACTCAAATTAAAAAAAAAGAAGAAATCCACTCGTGCAAGCCCCACTTCTCCTTTACTCGCCGCTCCCCCGATGTCTTAAATCCTTAGAAATGCTTCATAAAAGGCCAAAGCGAGCTCTCCTACCCACACGCGCGTTTTAAATACACGCGACAAGTGCTTGACGCGCGCGCGAGCGAGAGAGTTGCGCGCACAAAAAAAGAAAAGTAGAACAGCTGATGCACACGCGCGCGCGTTTCGCGGAATGGCTCGAATCGATTTTTGTACGCCTGGCTCGGCGCGAGAAACACCAGCAGCCCTGATTGCCTTCCCCCCTTGCGCTGGCGCGCGCGCGCGCGCTTTAGAGCCTTAATTATTGAAAAAGAGCGAAAAATGCCCGGGTGTAGGCACTTTGCGCGCGGAGCGGGGAAAAATCGATGCGCGGCCGAGCTACTAGCCAGCCTGTGGGAAGGTAAGAAAGAAAGTGGGAAAAGCGTTGTTTTAAAAATTGCGAGAATGTGAATTTGGAATTTTTTTGTTGGTGTTGTACTTTGTGGATATTTATTTATGTATTTGTATGCAATAATTGTTCTATGTTTTGGGTGAATTGTGTTACGATTTATCAATGTCGTGATAAGTAAAAGTGAGTTGCATTGTGTATCAATTTCTTGATATAATAAGGATGTAAATAACGAAAATGTCAGTTCTTATTTCACATCATTGTGCTTAAAAGTTAGAGAATTGGATAAAAGCACTCTTAATAAACGAAAGTTTAAACATATATCTAAAATTTTATTACTTTACAGTGTTCTGATGTGATTTAAAATTTTTGTTAACATGAACGAAACTTTGTCCTTTGGTAAAATAGTTAGCTTCTTGGCAGCGCCTTTATAAAATAGTAGAAAGATTTTCCTACTGCTAAGAGTTTTAGAAATTTGTTTTAAAGTAACTCAAACTTTATACGGTATAAAAATGTGTAGAAATGTTTCAAGCGTATGGTTGTTATTTTCAATTCTATATGAAAAATATAAGTTGTGTGAAAATCGACTGTACGAAGAGGCCCTTTTTCACGAACTTCTTATTTATTTCTTTCATTTTCGAGTTCTTTGGATTCTCACAACTACTACAAATAGTAATCAACTATTGGCTAACTAATCGAATTTAGGTATTTAACAATCTGGAAATTGAATAAAATTGTTTATGTAAAATAAAAAAGTATTGTTATTATTTTGAAACTGTACAATAGAAAGTCACAATTATAGACGTCCTGAATAGTATAATAAAATAATATACTTTCTTTTCCATACAAACTATGATCGACTGTTATAATTATAATAATGGTTTCTCATTTTCACAGCCTATCGTTATTATGTTTCGAAAGATATATGAACCGACGACATTCTTTCTCTACGAATGAAAGTAAGAACATACTTTCTTTGTATTGTCGTAATGAGAGCACAGATTTCATTATGAAAGTATAATTCAATTAAATAAAATTCCTGTAATACGCTACATTCCTAATTTTGCTTCATTATTGAGTTTAACTAAATTTAATCAACCTCAGCTATATTGCATTATACAAAAATCTATGAAAACTAAATTACTATGGGGTTAGTTAAATATTCGGAAAGATAAAATTGCATAAAAGTATAATTCGGAAAGATATTTTATGGAAAATGGAAAATTCTGACAAATTAATTTGGAAAGAAAAAAATTCTGAATATATTAGTATTGAATATAGAAATATTGAAAGACCAAAGTATAGAAAATAAAATCGTAAGAGTGAAAATATGGAAAATAAAAATTCGGAGACCCAAAATATTGAAAATAAATAATTTTATAGATTAAAATATTAAAAATGTTATATGCAACCTGCTAACTTGGTAAAGGCAATAATACCCGTATATTAAAAAAAATAGAAAATTAACAATATTTAATATTTAAATCTATAAAATTTTTGATTTTCAACATTTCAATCTATAAAATTACTGATTTTCAATATTTTGACTGTACGAATTCTTATTTTTCATATTTTTACGCTTACAATTTCTTTTTCTTTACTTTGCTCTTTCAATACTTCTATATTCAATACTAATATTTTCCAAGTTTTTTTCTTTAAAAATTTGACTTGTCAGAATTTTCCATTTTCCATAAAATATCTTTACGAATTTTACATTTATACAATTTTATCTTTCCGAATATGTAACTACCCCCAATTACTATTCTTACAATGTCGCTTCATTATTAAGCTAATCAAAATTAAATTTCACCTTAGACAATATTGCATTATAAAGAAACTTCATCATTATTATAAATAATCAATAAATATCAACAACGATCTCCGACTTAAGAGGAAGCCGTATCTATTGTCCTTGTCTAATGACATTTTTGATATTTATTCAAATAGTAGTTTGTTAATTGAAAAACGAAGAGTCGTCCCCAATTCTTCGTAAAATAAGGAATATTTTGAGACCTAAACAAATATTTAACATTATTTCCTTTTCGAGAATATTTTGAAAAGCGAAAATTGAGGTTAGGTTTTCCGTTTCGAACTATTCTCCGAAAGTAAATAATGTTAGGTACTCTTTAGGTCTCAAAATAATCCTTACTTTAATACCAATTGGGGCCAACTTTTACTTTTTCAATTAACAAACTACTATTTGAGAAATTAGCAAAAATGTGCTTAGACAAGGACAGTAGATACGGCTTCCTCTTAAACTCCTTTGTACACCCACCGAGCGCTCTACAAGACCTCAACTACCGCTCTTCCGTTGTGCTAGGTTAGGTTCTCTCTGATTCTCGGCATCTCTCCTAACTCGCTTTAACGCTCTATCTCCCGAGATAGCTTATGCACTATGCAGCTTGTTTTCTCGCGCTTTTCAACGCGCGCTACTTTGCTGCTCTTGAAAGAGATGCGCGCGCGAGGGCGTCTCATCCATCGAAGTCCGACGAGAGAGACTCTGTTTTGACGCGAGCTGCGTGCCACGCTTGTGAAATATATACATATATATATAGGTAAAGGCGATGAAAGGCGAATTCGCGCTGCAGGGGCGAGAGAAATGTAACGGCGAAAACGGAGAGAATGAAAATATTGGGCGTTGCTGGTGCTCGTGAAACGCGAGGAAAGATTTGATAGACTTGAAATGAAGAAAAGTTTGGTAAGGTAGTGGACCCTGTTCTCGATAGGTACCCAGTTGTCGATAACTCGAAGGAATAATACGATTTTAGATATATTTTGAGCAATTTTTCGGTACGAGAAAATTATTTCTATATTAAGAATATATCACTGAATAAATATTTTGAATTATAAAAACTCAGTTAGCGCTACTTGTTAAATAGAAATTCACACTTCTTGGCACTCTCAGATTTGATGAGTTTCTCGACGTTTCCTTAATCACGATCGTAACAAACAGTAAACTTTAAAGTGACATTTTTGTAATAGTATAGAACGTTTTAAAAAACTATAAAGCCAAGATTAGCTTTAAATTCAACAAAATAAGCGTAATCAAAAAGTTAAATTTTGATTTATTTACTTATAACTATTTTAATTCATATATCGACAACTCCGTCTTAATTATGCGTACGTACCCAGTTGTCGATAGTCAGATAATATATACAAAATACAAATAAATTTTTCTTTAAATGTTATTTCAATGCTTAAAAGTACTTAAGCACTACTTTTAATTAATAATTATGTAATTATAATAATCAAAATGTGTATGTTATTCAATCAAGTTTTGACATAACCTAGAACCTAACCTGAATAATGGGCTTGTTGGTATATCGAGAACTGGGTCTTTTGCATCTATCGAGAATTGCTCCGACTCGTAAAATGGTTATCGACAACTGCTCCCTCGGATTATTTTTTGGTTTATTGAATTTACAAGTAAACATTACGTTAAAATTTCGTCTTTTTCGAGTTATTTGCTAAATAAGTATATTAATTAATAGTTGAAAACAAAAAATTTCAATTTTTTTAAAATTAAAGCATTTTTTATAGCGAAATAAGTTGAGTCTGTTACTAAGCTATCGAGAACAGGGTCAACTACCTTATGCAAGTTCGGAGCGTTTTTGTTTATAATAGTACTTGGTTGACGAATATAAGTGTTTTAGTAAGAAAATGCAGTGTTTAAAATCATAGTAATATATTTATTCTAGTAGTGTGTTTTGTTTAAAGTAGCCGTTTATGTGTCTAATAATTATTGACCCTCTAACACGTGAGTTTCAGGACTGAAACTGTAATAATCAATTATGCATTTAATTTAAGAGTCTAGTAAGGAACATCTTTCATATTTATTTTATTTCAGTTAGATTTTCTATAATTATTATTTTTATATTATTGTAAAAGATCTATGGAATAAACACTTCTATGGAATTGAAATGAAATATAAAGTTGTAAAAGATAAACAACGTACGTAGAGTGTTTGTATACTAGACGAGAAGTTATTAATCTAAACAATTTAGTCAATACGCTTGTTACTCATTTATTTTAGCAAGGTTCTTTCAAGAGTGTATTTTATTTGTCAACACAAACGAAACTCTAACTTAAGCCAAAAATATGAAACGTCAAACCCAGGCGGAACTGCCAAGAACCTCGAAAACTTTTAATAATATATAACTTTAAGATTTGAAAATTTGTCAAAGATACTAGTAACACAATTTAGTCAGTAAGGCAAACAATTTTTTTTAGTTACATTTAAGAATTCTATCTTCTGTTAAACAATTATTTTTCAGGATACATAACTTTTCACTAACTTATTTTTAAATTTTTTCGATAAATCTGTATAAAAATATTAACGAATCCATAAAAAAAATTATGTATACCTATAATCATTTCCTGGTAAGTATAGTAAGTCATAAAACTGCATAACTGTTAAAAACATATAGATTCCCTCCAAGCACCTCTTTTCTTTCGAACGCGCTATCGAACCTTCTTAAGACGGAACAAAACTTTCCAAGGACATGAAACGTCAATTAGTGCAAATATCCAGTGATATTTAAAATTACCCACGAATTTTAAGGAGCTTGATTATACATCCCATCTCGGGGCAGGTGTTTACAGTACCCCCTACTTATATGTTTTCAGCTTTTGTCCCTTACCGAGTGAAGCACCACCAGGCTCATGTGTCCTCGCTATTTTTACGACAAAAATGTGAAAAAAGTTTCAGGAGCATATCATATACCTAAATATAATTTCTTAGCTTTAAATAATGTTCTTTAATTTCAACTGTTAAAATGCAATAATGATTAGTTTTTCGTTTTTCTCATAGAAAACGTACAAAACGCATCAACTTTACAATGAAAAAATTGGTTTCTCATTAAAGAAAGAAACTTGCTCTTCTGCTTTTGAAGTTAGATTTTCAATATTGTTTGACAATAATTAAATGTGGTCACCTGAAGTTGGCAAAATATATTTGAAAAAAAACGGTAATTTTTTGCTAACTTATAAGTCTCATTGCAAGAAAACCGAGCTGTACACTTTTTTACAAAAATATATTATTTTTCATTCACTATTAAATTATCCCTTAACTGAGTAAAAAACTATCTTCTAAATCGTCAAAAGCTTCAATCTCCTTAAGTAACTCCGTGAGTGCCGATAGTTTTTTTAGTACTTGACTTTGCGGGTAACTTCAATAAATTAACCTTTCGGTAAACATAATTCAAACAAAAGATTTAGAACTCACACAAATACAACTTTTTTCTGTTATAATTTTCTTTCTATCGCTAGGAGCTAATAATGTCAATATAATCAGGATTACACAACATGCTTTTATGATGTTAATAAATATTCAAAGAAATATTCGAAGAATATTCAGAAAATGTCTCTAGCGTCTACAAGAGCATCTACATATAAATAAATGTTTAAAATGACTAACATCCCCTTAGTATATAGACGAATAACGTTTTATTTCCCAAAAAGTTCATTGTCCCGTACACTATTTATCACAAACAATACTTGTTATAAACTTTCTAGTATTTTACCTATGCTATTTTAATATCGTTGTCAAGCCTATTATTCAAACAGGAGATCGATCCTTTCTCTCCAAAGCAAATATACAACAAATCTAGACAAAATTCATTTCAACCACCCTTTTTATTATCCTTTTTCGGCACTCAAGCACTTAAAACCCATAGCCAAATGTGCACTACCCCGCCGCGCCACCGTATTTCCGCAATTCTCGCTCAAAGCATCCAAGTCAAAATCAAAACAGTCCCCACCCCTCACAACCACCCAACCTCCAGCCTACAAACTCCACGCGATCTCTCTCCAAAAGTATCTTACAAATCTGAAAAAAAAGGCGCAGCAAAGCCGAGCGAAAAAGAGCACGAGCATCGTAATACTACATACGTATACGCGACGCATAAGGCACAAGGACCTTGGCGGGTCGACAGACTCGTCAAGAACGTGCGACGACCCCGACCCCATACAGCGGAGAGCGAGCCCCGCCGCCGCCGACGACGACGACGACGACTACCACCCCTCTCTCTCTCGTTTCATTTCATTCTCCCGCTATACACGCACCGCACCGTGTGCGTATATACGTATATACACCTCCCACCAACGGCTCTGTCTCTCTCTGGGAGCCTCTCTTCTCTTCCTTCTCTGCTTCCTCGAGAGCTGCACGGTCGCACGCCGGGCCCCCTTAAAATATCGGAAAGCCAAAATATCGGAATAGTTAAAATTCGGATATTTAAAAATTCGGAAAGTTGAAAAATAGGATTTAGAAAAATTCGGAAAATTAAAAGTCGGACATATCGAAAAATGGAAAAATAATTCGAAGGAAACTATGTTTTCTCATATCTAACAAATGTAAACACACACCGACGACGAGAAATAAATATGTAGGGTAGAGGCACTAGTAGTCGGACACTTTGGCTATTTTCTTTGAAAAAATAAACCCGTAGACAAAATATCGATAGATTAATCATTTTTGAATGATCCATGCCATTTAAACATTTAATTCTGACGTTAAAACAGTTTAAGAACCATTAAGGGGACGCCGGATATCTCTGTCCTTATCTAATTGAGTTTTCATTCGTAATTTTAAGAGAAATAATTTTTCTGAAAAAATAATAGTTGTCCCCGCTTCGTTTTATAATAATCTAAATATATGTCCAAGCTGGTTTCATATGATTGTTTTGCTTTCGAGAAAACGTTGACAAACTTAGTATGTAAAGGTTAATCTCCATGTAGTTGGCCCTCAAAGTGTGTTGAAGTTTTCTCGAAAACAAAACAATGATATGAACCCAGCTTGGACATATATTTAGATTACTATAAAGCGAAGCGGGGACAACTATTATTTTTTCAGAAAAATTATTTCTCTTAAAATTATGAATGAAAACTCAATTAGACAAGGACAGATATCCGGCGTCCCCTTAAATAATAATTTTTTTCGATGTATCTTTCTCGATATGTGCTTATAGATGACCGTCGATATGTGAAGAAATGGCCGACGACTAGCATGTTTTTAATTTTTTACGAATTTAGTTGTCGGCCGGGCCTGGACGATAACCCATGTCCAAAGCCACTTTCAATTGTAATGATCATTACGATTAATTAATATTTAATTTCATTAGTTTAATATTTATTCAATCATCTATAGCTAAACTTAAACCATAGAACTAATAAAAAGTATAAACAATGTTTATAAAGCGCGATATATTGCCTTAAATTGTCCTGGCCGACTACCAGCGATCAAGCGGCCGAGTACTAGATTCCGATGTACGACTACTAGCGCTTTCGTCATATTTTATTAAAACACATGTTATAATAATCCTATAAATATTTTAAGCAAAAATAAACATTTATCAAACACTACACTGAAAAAAAAATTGTTAAATCTAAGTAAACGTTTCCTTCGATCGTACTAAGAAAAGATTTATTTGATAATAGTAAATATTTAATTATGCTTAGACTGGTATTCATCAATTCAATAAATATTTACTTTATTTAAGTAAATCTTTTCTTAGTACGATTCAAGGAAACGTTTACTTAGATTTAACAAATTTTTCTTTCAGTGTAGACTACATTTAAAGTGTAACAAAACCGCTGATTTATAAACCAAGAGTTTTCTGAAATTTTGCAACAGCTTGAATACAAGTTTTTCCTCAGATGTCCGACTACCAGTGCCTCTACCCTATAAGTCGTACATCGGCTGCGAGTATTTTGACAAACCCCCGAAGAGCGAGAGAGTCGCGCCCGCGACAGAGAGAGAGAGAGAGAACAAAGGAGCGAGTCCGTGTAGCCACGGCGGCGGTGTTGCGAACGCAGTGTACACAAAGGCACGCGAAAATATTTAGCGGAGTGGAGAGAGCGGAGAGTTGACTTTTGGATCTGCCTGGTATATATATAGGTGTGGACGAGACGAGGATAAAGTGTTTTTGTTTTGGTTTTTGGGTGCGCGATGGAGGTAAACACGGGAGTGTGCTCGAGGTTTTCATCGATAAGAATGACAAGGAGAGCGGGGAAGCTGATACTCTTTGAGATGCGAGGTGTAGAATCGAGGTGTAAACAAAGGGACGGCGGTTTAAATGGACGGAACAATAACAAAGAGGATATGTCGCTAGGGCGAGTAGAGGCTCGTTTCGTAGGTGAACTCGAGCTGGGCATAAAACACCGCTATGACGGTTTGAAACTCTTTTCCGCGAACTTACGATGCTTCTAGCCTGTAACTCATTTTTATCGTAATTCTCGAAGTATATGTGTACTATTTTAATTTTCAAACGAGTTTGTTTATTCTTTGCATTAAAATGAGCATGAAAATATTATAGTTCTTGCTCCGGGGGTGCGATATAAGGTTTCGAATGCAAAGAGAGAAAGCCAGAGAGACAAGAGAGAGACCGACATAGTCTCCCGGACGGCTTTTCTCCAGGGGGAAACAGAGTCTGCTCTCTTGTACCACAGCCCACCCGGACACCCACAGCCCACAACGAATGCACACGCACACTATCCCTCTTTCTTTATCTGTATATCTGTATATCTGCACATGTACACAACTACGACACGGAGCTTTGTAGCTGTTAACAGCGCGAGGAAAAACCGGGACGTCAAGTGAGAATACTGTCGTCATCTCTCTTTCTCTTTCGAGAGAGAGAGAATCAAACAAAATCCACAGCGGAAAGTTCGCACAAAAAGGGCAAAACCCAGGAATCAGAAAAAAAAAATGCTGTGCCCCGTCTCCACGTAGACTTGAAGCTTCAATGTTGAACGACACTCGCGACTCGTGCGTTACTTATAAGGCTACACCGACAATCCTATAGTAAACAATGCGCGATCTTCCCATATTTCAGCGGTAATTACACATCATTCGCGTAAATAGGCTAAAACAGCGTTACTCGAACGATCAAACTCGAAGCGAGTCTTTATCCGTGGAGACGGAGCATAACGAGAGAGAGAGAGATCCGAGCCAGAGAGCCTAGGACGCGCGCACAGCTGAGAGGGCAGAAAAACGCACGCGCGCGAGAGAGAGAGAGAGAGGCTCAGCACACCCATTTTTGTTTCCATTTTCCCTCTACATACGCTCTCTTCCCTTTATGTAAGCAACTACGACGACGACGATTTAGAACCTCAAAACTGCCACCACACTGTGCGTATATACATACAGTACACACACACACGCAGTCACTCTGTCAGTCCGCTCGTGTCCTTTTTTTTCCTCTCGCTGCCTCTGCACACGTATGCACGCGCAAAACACTCCCTTTGCACCCGTCTCGCGCCGTCGTTCCACCCACGACGATGGCCTCCTCCTCTCGGACACAACAAAAACAGCAGGACGGAGCGCGCGAAGAAAAGGGAAATAAAGAATACACAAAGGACACTGACTGACTAAACTAACCAATGCCGAGTTGCCTTCTCCCTCGTAGCCGCAGCCGTCGTCCTCTTCTCTTCTCTCCGCGTTATCTATGCAATCACACTCTTTCCACACAGATACAGCCAGCAGCAGCAGCAGCAGCAGCAGCAGCAGCAGCAGCGGTAATAAACACACACGCGAACGCGACCGTCTGCACACTCGCGTGTATTATATCCCTCCGCGCTCCTCTCGCACCTTACGATTATTACTACTATTTCATATCAAACGGAGCATGCACTGCACTCGCACAATATGTATTCCCGAAAGAGGAGAGAGAGAGAGAGAGAGAGAGAGAGAGAGAGAGAGAAGAAAACGACGCGGATGGATCACCGATGCACGCGCACAACTCGCGAGAGAGAGAGAGAGAGAGAGAGCGCCTCTCACGACAGACAGACGGACACAACGCGCAGCCTGGCTGCACACGCACAGATCTCTCTCACCGAGCGCGGAGCGGGCCGAGCCTTCCCCGTCGGCTCTGCCGTCTCGCACCGCCACCGATTTTCGCCGCTGGCGCGCTGCTGCTGCTGTTGCAGCTGTGTGTGTGTGTGTGTATATGTATGTGGCGCTGCCTGCCTGGCCGTCGAACCTTTCTTTCTTTCTTTCCTTTCCTTTCCTTTCTCGTCCCCGCTAAGCGCGATGATGTATAGGTGTAGCGTGTGTGTGTGTGTGTGTGTATAGTCTCTCGAGCGAGGGAGATACGGGGGGAGTGTAGAGTGTGAGTGTAGGTCTGTCCTTGTCGCGCTGCGCGACTCGACGAGTACGACGACAACAACAAACATGGCGGACTCTCGCGCGCGGGGCGCAGCTCTCTCTCTCTCTCTCTCTCTCTCTCTCTCTCTCTCTCTCAGAGACTACCCCCGCACGTCTGCGGCTATGCGAGATAGATAGATATACTATTTATTCATCAATGACGAAATTCTTACAATTACATGTACATATATAGTTTAAATAATTAAAATATCAGTCAGTTTATACATTCGTTAGCTTACATTTAATATTCATTATTGTGTTTCTTATATTTATTTAGTTATTTAGTTATTTATTTATTTATTTATTCCAGAGTTATATATAACATTTGCTAAATTTATTATTCGATACAGAGTAGAAATTATTTACACAATAACACACTATAACGCCGCAAATCCTGCAGAGGGAATTGGTATTCCCTGTTCGCAGGTCCGGATTAACAACAAAAATAAAAATAAAAAGCGCTGGTTAGTTTTACTGCATTCATTATAGCAAAAACCTCCAGCCATACTAAACCGTACAATGTAAGTGCCATTCATTCGTAAGGATATAGAAAATAACATTATTCGTTGTAACAGTTCGTCAATTTATAAAATCTAAATATAATGATATAATGATCTAGTCATAGTCAAATGGTGCATCACTGAATACACGTCGTCAATACATAATAAAATAAATATAATAACACACTCCTCCAAAATTGCACGTAGATCTATCACGTCAAAAAATAAAAACTCACTCGTTCATCTGATATTCTTACAATTCACGCTAATAAACACATTCATACTTAACACTTAACACTTAAAATAAATTAAATAAATAAATTAAGTAAATAAATTAAATAAATAAATAATTTAAATAAATACATAAAATAGATTATAGAATAGGACTAGATTATAGACTAGGATTGTAGAATAGGACTACACAGAAATGAACGAAAACAATAAGTTTAGATTTAAGTTATATTATGTAATTTTTTTATATTTTCTTTATTGTTCTTTTTTATAATGCCAGGCCTGTTCACAGATACCGTGTTTATCTCTTCAAAATTTTACAGGGCATACAATAACTCTGTAAATTTTTCTGGTTTAAAATAAATAAATAAATAAATGAATTTATTTATCAATATCCGAAAGGTTCACTTCTGTGTATTCCCGTCTCCGTGTAATAGTTTAACGTGCCTGCCTAGAGAGAAAGAGGGGAGATATTGCGTTGCTTGGGGACTGGCCACGACAGGTGGCGCTTGCTGTGCTTTCTCGCGGCTCCGCGGCTGCACGTGTGCATGTGCATGTGCAGAGGTGTGCGGAAATACAGAGCGAGAAGGAGCGATGTGTATATACATGGAAAATTGGACATACGGCGGTGGAGGTTCTCGATGTTGATGTTTAAATGTGGAGTTGATACTGCGGGAGAGGAAAATGGGATTTCCGCTTTTGTGGTGATTGAAATTTAGGTGTGAATTAGCTTGGATGACGCGGACAACGAGAGATAATTAGAGCGTTTTTATGCGGATTTGAGAGTTCGTGGGTGTCTTTGTAGAAAAATGTATGAGCGGTGACTCGTTATTAAGTATTTTTGGACACCTAATAGGATTGATACTTGGATTTTCTTTGTTCGTTGTTGTACGAGTCTTTTCTCTGTGCTTGTTTGGTTTGTGAATTTTTTACAAGCGCGACGTTGCCAGATCTCTGCTCCAGCTGATTATGTTGCGGGCTGCTTGATGTCGTTTGGCGGGAGATTTTGAATTTCACGCTGTAAAACGGGATCGGGATGACATTTGGGCGGATGGACAAGCCGTTATTAGTTGTGTACTATATTGAAATAAACTTTTACCGCAGCTCGACAATTACGTACTGACGTAAATTGAAGAGAAAACATTGAAATGAGCGTGTAAATGTGTGAACTTTTTTTGTTGAATAATGTATGTACCGCCGAGTAAAGACTTATAATGCGTCGAGAGCGCGGCGACGTCGTGTGACATTTTCAAATAGCTTTTCTGCTATTATCAATGAAGGTCAGAAACTTTTCGAAAAACTTCCTTGACCTGATAATAGTTATCTGGCTGGAAGTTTCTACGATTCAAGACTTTATAACACAACTTTTGCGATTTATTGAATATAAATCAAAGATATTAAAGAAAAAGATATTTCCAAAAATTCTTTGGTATAAAATATACTTAATTTTTTTTTTATTTTTTATCAACTTAAAAATGTAATTTTTCTTAAAAAATTAGAAAACAAGAAAAGATAAAAATATAGGGTCAATTTGTACACAAAAGATGTGTAATGATATTCTCTACATATATGCATCGTTAAACATAAAATTCCATCAATTTTCAAAGTTTGCTTTTTCGTATTGTATCCGACTCTTCAATTATGATATATTGTTAAATGAGTATAACATATTCTTATCGAATGTTTTTAGATGATGATTTGAATGAGACGATTTGAAAACGTTTGTTCCGTGGAGTATAAGAAATTTTTAAATGCTCAAAGATCTTGAATTTGTTAGAAAATACCAAGGTAAATTTTGACTTGTACATCGCATGTAAAATCTGTAACATTTACATTGCACAAAAGTTGAAATACAACTTATAAGCTAATAATTGATTTTCGAACTGGTGAATTCATCAAAAATTGGTTTGTTAAGGAAAATTTTGCCGCCTTGTGTGTCTTAAAAAGTTTCGTTGCAGCTTAGTTACATAATAGATGTCAAGATATTTTCAATTTTGGGGCTGACTCCGCTAACTCGTATACATCGTCCACGGGGCTACATCCTACATGTATTTTAAATGGAAGAATTCATCATTTTAATTGTTTTGCTTATCAATTTCTTCTAAACTTCTTTTGTTGGCGGAATCTGAAAATGTACAACTCTGCCCCAGGGTTTGCACGACTTTACCCCAAGCGTGGGGCTAAATTTAAAGATCCACCAGTGCGGGATTTTTTACTTTTCTTTATAAGCGAGAAATAAATGCAAACAGTAAAAGTGTACGAGTTAACCCCCCTCTCCCCTATATATTTCTTATTCATTACCACATTAAATACATTTATTTCTTATGTGGGTCCCACAGTAACTAAAATAAAAGCTTGCAGCATCACAATATTATACACTAACATAACGCATAAAAACAACAAATATTTATTTACACGAACAATAAACGAAAGAAAAAAAATGGCAAACATTATCCCATCGAAAAAAAAAGGACCGTACAATTAACGCTCTCCCAACAAAGCGCTCCCATCGTACACAAACACGTCGCTGGCAGGGAATAAAATAACATCCGAAGCGCGCTTCGTGCGCTCGTCTATAACACCGTGTATAGCAGGGTATACACAACTCGCACGCGATCTAACGCTACGTTCCATCTTCCCCTCTCCCTCTCTTTTTCTTTCGGTTGACGTTTTTTTCTCTATATATACCTATACACAGCACAACCTAAAGCCATCATCAGCTCAGCTCAGCTCTACTCAGCTCAGCTCAGCGAAGCGAAGCATCAGCGAAGCGTCCGTAACTCCGTATATATATACCCACACCAGACACTCACGTGTGTGCGTCAGTGTACGGCATGGATCGCCACGCCACGATAGGCTCAGTCTCCTCCTCTCTCGGCGTCTATTATAACTGCATGCAATAACTGCCCCCCGTGTGTGTGTCTGTGTGCGCGCATTGTACAATATCGAGGAGGACGCAAGGACGACGGTAATCAGTGTAAGACACGCTCGAGACGTCCAGTAGACTGGCAAAATGGTACGTATATACTTACATATGTGCACGCCCGATCGACGACATATTCCAGGGTATTTTCCCGAGTGCTGCTGCTGCTGTTGTTGTTGTTGTTGCTGGCAATGTTTTGATCGCGGCTGTTGTAACGGAGCACGAGCAGCGCGCGTTATGTGCGCCAGCGAGCGGGACTTTGTGTCTTTTTTTTTCTTTTGCTTATTTCGCTTTTGGAGGATGTGTCTCGTGGAATTTTGTGGGAATCCGGTGCGAGTGGCGATGATGTGTCATTCGTTTCCGCTGATTTTCTAGGTGTTGGTGTTTTTTTTCTTTTGTTAGTCCGTTGGCCGATGCAATATTGCACGCGTTTAGTTTGGAATTATTGTGATTTTTGTTTGTTGAGTGACAGCGATGGTCGAGGAAGGATGGAGTTTTTGTAGGATGAAGAAATTGCGGGTCTATACGTTTTTTTTAATCCATTGGATTATGTAATGCTGGTGAATGTTTTATTGGGAGATGACAGAGTCCTAGAAAGAGATGTTGTGACACTGTGTGCATTGGTTGACAACTGGATGACTTAGGACTGCTGTCATATTTTACTCTTATCTGTTTTATTGCTTGATTCATCCAAGTGTTACTTTGTTGTGTTAAATAATTGCTTTTAGCTTTATTTATTGCTATTATTATTTTTGATGGAATGAGATTAGAATAAAAAATGATTTAGTGCCTTATTTAATAATTATGACCAATATGTAAAATTAATTTATTATGAAAAAATGTAAAAAAAATTGTATATTTCAATTAATTGTTATACTTTTTGTTTTGTTTTAGACTTCCAATCATATGTGTGATATCAAAGATGACGTTAAGGATGCTTTGAAAGAATTCAGATTTCGAAAATGCCAAAAGAATGCAGCTCTCTTATGTAAATTCAGTAATTCTTTCACAAACTTTCATAATTAAAAAATATTGTTAATAATTACTTTTCTTCGCTTATTTTACAGTAAAAGTTGACAGAGAAAAACAAAAAATTTGTGTGGATGAACTCATAGAGGTGAGTCAATATTTTTGTTAAGGATAAATAATAGTCTTTAACTTTTTAATATTAACAAAAATATGCTTTTATTAGGATATTCAAATAGAAGAATTGCAAGACATAATTCCAGAACATGAGCCGCGTTACATTGTTTACAGTTATAAAATGGAACACTCCGATGGTAGAATTTCTTATCCCATGTGTTTTATATTTTATACTCCAAGAGATATTCAAATGGAATTACAAGTACTCTATGCAGGAATGAAATTAGTTTTACAAAGAGAAGCAGGTCTTACTAGAGTTTATGAAGTTCGCGAGTTGGATGAGCTTACAGAAGATTGGCTCAAAGAGAAATTAAGCAGGTAGAAGATTGTGACTTTTTAGAAAATTTTTTTGCTATTAATAATATTATTATTATTATTATTATACTCGTCTCATATTCGAGATTTTTTCATATTTTATTGCATTTACAAATACATTATAAAGTATTTATATGATTATTGATGATGATACTCCATGTTTAAGCAATCAGATTTTATAATGTTTATATACATTTAGCAATGTATTAAGAGAAATTTTGTATGCGAAACATTCAAGTTAATTGCAAAAGCCGAGCCGTTTGATAAAAATATTATTGATGTATAACTTTTTTATAAAAAATGTGCATGCCATTTTATGCAACTTGGATAGCTAGTCATCTTATTAGTGAAAGACAATAGTAGGCTTTAAGCACTTAACCAAAATGTCAATTGGAGGACAAACATACAACATAAAGTGACTTTTCACGACCAAGATATTTAATGTATGAAAATATAAACCCTACATTTGGTGTTATTTGTATATGTATTTCTTTATCAAACCACGTTAATAATGTTAATTTTTGTTGCAAAAGATTTTTGAATTCTATTTTTCATTTTGTACATTACATTATAATTAAGTAAAATGCTAAAAGTATAATACAGTTTTCCTTGGTTTTCCTTATACAGTTTTTGGTTGATCTTTGTATAAATTAATTTTTTGAGCTGGTAAATGATTTGTTAACTTAAATATTTTCATTGTGCTACTTATTATGTTCATAAAGAGTATTTATCTTTACTTTTTAGTTAAAGAAAAACAATCTTCATATATCAGTTAATTTATACATTTTTAATTTGAGATATTAAAGTGGATCTCAATATGAAATATAAACTATATTATTCAATCACTCTTCCTGTAATGTAGATGTTTATCAACTTGTAAAAATATTATTTTATCTATCATAATAAGTTATAACATATCTTATAAAAATTGTTTAAACATTTAAAATCTCAAATCTTCAAAGCACAATAGCAAAGTACTAATGTAAAATTAAACATAATAATAGGAGACATACCAATGATATTTACAAATAACATAAAGTAATTGAATTATGAAGAAAGCATTGTTTATTATTCTCCTCACTGGAAACGCACAGAGCTGTCAATAAACTTACTTTAGTGGATCAATGAACTGATCATTCTGAAAGAAAGAAAACAAACATTTTACAAAAGTTTCTATTAAAATGCTTCTATAAAATGAGAATATAATTACAAAATTCAGTTTTTCTCTTCTATAAATCTACTGAATTTGATTACTATATTCTCTTGTAAATAAATTATTGTGAGAATTCTTACCCATATAAATAATAGAAGAACGAAAGAAGATAAAATGCTAATTTTACCCATCCTTCTCGTTGGCACTTATTTAAGTCATTCATATTCATTATACTCGTTGGATCGTACAATCCAGGTCCTGTCATTACAGGCCTAGTTCGATACCTATTTATGTGGTAAGCGATAAGTGGAATATTCAGGAACAATGATACCCATTGCCCACTAATGAGAAACAGGAAGTTTATAAGAATATGTAAACCATATTCTGGAAGTACTAGCTAAAAATAAAATAAAAAGTGAGTAATCAATTATAATAAAAGATTTTTTAAATAATTATTTAAGAAAAACTTACTGGATTCAAACTATTACATTGATCAATAGGATCTTTGAATTCTGTTTTGAGTTCATCAAAAGCGATAACCTGGCAAAATTAAGAAAACACATTTAATGGAAATTTCGAAAATCGCACTACCTCTTATTCACATTATCTAAATTTAATCAACTATATTATGAACACGCAAATATCACAGTAGTTTCTCGCAGAGAGGTTAGGTTGATAAAAGAAGTACAGAAATACACTGTCTCTATTTATTGTTCATTAACAATATAATCGATTTTAAGAAGATTGTTTATAACGTACGTGGAAAATGGCAAAAAATATGAGGAAGGCATCAACAATTAAAGCTACAATGTACGAAAAAGCGGGTAAGCTAAACGCCATTTTTGACGGAGTAAAAATATTGAATGCGCGCATGCGTCGTCATCATTGTTTGTCATTCTTACGAACCGATTTTAAATAATCACTAATTCAAGACGTGACATTCATGATTTATGAATCATAAATGAATTAAAATGACGGGAAAGATGAAAAAAAGAACTTACTGCATGATTATTTACAAAATTATGTATTTAATAACAATGCGAAAGGTACACAAATTTTTTCGAAAAACAGTCATGATTATTTAAAAATATATGTGGTAGAAATTTACTTCAATTCCTCATATGTATATTAGGTTTTCTTTCCTGTAAATAACAGTCTTATTAATTTTTTTAATTTACAAAACATTGCAAATTTTATTGCTGTAAAAAGTGTTTGTCTTTTTCTTCTGCAATTCATTGCTTATCGGTATAATCCCTAGTGTGAGAAATCTATTAAATCCTATTCAACAATACAAAAATTGCATATACATCCTATTCACAAATAAGATCTTTTCATATTTGGAAAAAGGAATTAATAGGATTTAATAGATTTCTCACACTAGGAATAGTTTCTTAAATCATGTATTAAGAGTCATATTCAACATTTGTGATCAAGTCATACTGTAGTAAAAAATGCAGACTATACAATTAGGAATATTTTTATAAATTGACTAGAACCTATGTAGGGGAGAGTGTCTGGGGTGTGATGGGCCATTTCGAGTTTGAATGCGTATTATTTGTAGATAATAATATTTGTGAAAAATGTTACGTATGAAGATAAAAGTATGTATATATTGAGATAGACCCATCGTGCCCCATTTAAAACTGATTTCTTACGATGACATTAAATGTTATGCAGTTTTAAGAATTAATAATAAAAGAATATAAAATTAAAGTCTATTAAATAAACTTCTTAACAGATACTTGAAACTATCTAACCAAATATTTTACATTTGTTTTTCATCTTCTAAATTGACAAAGTTTTCACGCCTTCAAGCTTCAAATTTTCATTTTTGATTTGTTACGTATTTGCAATGGCTTTTAATTATTTTTTGTATATACATCAAATACATTATACCTTGATACTTAAGCCCGTGAAAGAAATTACAATAAAGAGTATTTAGTTCAGGAGTAAATTCAAAGCCTGTTTAGACTGGCCAGGCCCATTGTGCCTTATTCTCTCCTATATATTGTGACATTTTAATTGTCAACAGCAGCTTTGATATGTGTACGTACGACGTTTAATCTATATAACGTCACATAGGCCGAGTTACATTACTACCGTAATTGGGTTCAGAATCATATCGTATCTGTCCGTCTTCTACAGTGTCATTGCGTGTGATATTATGATTATTAGTTTCTCTTTTCGGCCTAAAAATTTGTCTGATATCGGTGTAATTAACATCCAAGTCTTTGAAGGCATTTAATAAAAATATGGCAATTATTACAGTCAAAAATCCGCAGAGGCAGCCTATTATATCTTCGACGCCCATGTACTCCCATTCTCTAAATAATATGGCTGAAGCAATTATCACAAACGTTGTAAAAAATACGTAATAAATCGGCGTCACAATACTAGTATTGAACAAGTCCAGCGACTTGTTGAGGTAGTTCATTTGAACCATAATACACAGAATAAGTACAAAAAGTAAAACCCACGTGAGCCAATTGCCCATTTCGCTTTTGCCGTTTATAGTCTCCCTTATAGCTAATCCAAGGCCTTTGCAGCTCACGACCGTCAAGGAACCAATTGATGAGCACAGCAGAATATAAACTATGACATTCTGCTTGCCGTATAATGGACCAATATAGAAAATTATGGCTAGACATCCTACTATTATGAGAACCGTGTAAGTAATAAATGCAGGATCTTGCAACTTCAACGCTAAGTCTTCCATGGATTCAATTTGTTCTTCTTTCGGTGAATGAAGAACCAAAACAGTCGAGCCTAAGATGCATAGTAAACAGCCAACCTAAAAAAATGTATTTATTTGTTTATTGAAATAATGTATGCACGATATAACATTTCATATCTCTTGTAAAAATTGTAATATTTAATTGACGTTTACTTTTCCTAATAAGTTTAAATGTTCATTTAAATAATGAGAAGCCAGCATCGCCGATACTAAGACACTGAGTGCGCCGAGTGGTGTGACAAGTGTAGCCGGTGCGAACGCATACGCTGCAAAATTGGCTGCTTCCCCAATGCCCACTAAACAATAATAAAAAAAGAATCTCATTAATACCACGAATAAGGTAAGGCCAATGCAATAGTAAAATTTCAACTGACTCGATAGTAGACCAGCCCACCAAACCACTTCCCGCAAATATCCAAATCCACCTGCTCCAGCTCGTAGTCCTCCATACCTTTGCAATCGTATCAAAGCTTTCTTCTTAATAATAAAACTTGCCCCTGTAAGAAAAAACACAAACATAAAATGAACAATACTGCTCTCGTTTACAGTTAAAATACCAAAAATTCCAATTCAACAGGTGATGTAAATAACATGCACACGCAGCTACAATACAAATTTTCGTTTATTTTGATTCAAGTAATAAACGACAAAACTACGTATATACATCTATTGATTGCATTATTAAAACAAACGTCGGTGTGTGTGTATCACTGACCTATAAAAACACTCGAGAGAACGGCCAGCCCGAGTCCCAGATAAAAGTTTTTCGACGTGACCGCTTGGGCGTGCACCAGATAATCCGTCGATTCCTCGTCCCACAAAATCATCCTTCCGTTTTGGTACTAACCCGCGGCGGTGTAAAAGGAATATTCTAATTGACGATTTTTCTACTCTACGTCGTAAACATAACCTCGGGCGCGCGTCCTGCCGTGTTTATCGCGTCAACCCTTCACTGTATACTAACTGCACACGGTAACTGGCTCGTACCTATGTAAGTCGAATGGAAAAACCATTGCGGTGTAGAGTGAAACACCGGGGGCAGAAAAACCCAGTCCCTATCATAAGTAGTCTCAGGTGACAATGAGTCATAGAGTTGAACAGCATTAAACTGATGAATATTTGTGATTATCTATATGTTGGTTATATAAATAAGATCTGATAATGTGAGTCAAAATGTATAGTATGTAACGTACTTGAAAAGAAAATGTAAACAAGAATTTTGATGTCGCTGTTGCGATCGTAGAAATTGTATCGAAATTCTCTTTATTTTTTATTGGATTTTAATTTGTAAATACTCGTTTTACGTCTGAAACGTTTATCTATGAATTTGACGATACAAAATTACGAAATAACAGAATGAAATGTAATTGTTTATAAGCTTCTTATGCATGCTGATTTTTTATTTCAGTAATAAATTGTAACAGAATCCAGAAGTAATATGATAAATAATAAATAACAACTTTTTAACTAATAAATAAATATATTTCAAGCAACTCAAGAGTAAAGAGTTTGAAAATTTTCCGCCAAATGCATCGCTGACAATCGAATTTCCACAATCGATAAAACAGAAATGAATCTGAATGTTGTGTGCAACTTCGGCACTTTGTATTCGCTATGAGCATCAGCTTGGAGGGGATACAAGAAACGATCGCAGCGCACGAGATGGCAGAAAGTGGAAATAGAGATATAACCGTAAAGCATTGCTATATATACGATATATATATATGTTGTATATACCACCCGAGTTTCCAACGTTTGGAGGGCGCCACCGGTCATGCTCTGGGCGAATACGTATTTATATATTTGCAGCTGTGTTGACTTGAGTCGTGGTAGGACATGCATGCTGCGAATGTACTATATAATAATATAACAAGTAATATTATGCTTCTGTGAGTATACGTTATAATTTAATATACCATTTTACGTTCTTTCGGTTTGGAGCAATGTCACTTTTTATACGTACACTTAAGATTTCGCCTTTCTAACCAATTTTTCATAAAACGTGTATTTATTACGTTTCATTAGAATTTAAGGTAAATAATCCTTTTAACCTATGTCATTTGTATCCTGTAGAAAGAAGTTAAAATATTTCGTTTATTAATAATAAAAAATGTTTATTACAGACCATGTGAGCTTTGATCTCTCATTACTATATTGACAATCAGTACATATAAACATATTTTGAAAAAATTGTTATTGCTATGGCTGAATTGTCAGATAAAATGAACCAAAGTGATAGCACAGAAAAAATAGGCGATGAACCTGATATGAACGAAACGTCGAAAAATCCCAAAAACATTATATTATCCAATCGAGAAAAAAAATTAACACTGGAAACAATAGATTTAAATGAGAATGAAGATCAGGGTGAAAGAAAAAAGGACATTGCCATTGAAGAAGCAGCATCAATAAATGGAAAAAGATCTATAGGTATATATTTTAATTTTAGAGTATTACCTTATACTTGTTTTTTATGCAATTATTGTATTTGCAGAACAAGCTGATATTGAGAAAGATAGTTTGCATAAATCAGACAGTGATTCAGATGAGGATTCTAGTAAAAGACAAAAATTAAATGAATGTCTACCAAATACATCAACAAATGATAATCCTGAAGAATGCAGTAGTGAAACACCTTCCAATTTTCGTAAACTTGAATCTAAATTTAAAAAACGTAATTATCGCAGTCAAAGTAATTCTAGTGACGTTGTAGAAGATTCTAGTGAACCAGTTAGACCAGAAGAGAGTATACACGAAGTATCCAGTTCTTCAGAATCTATAGATTTTGAGCAAGATACAAGAGAAGGATTTGCAGACAGTTCTGATGAAAGAAGTGATAATCTTGAAGGTATTTATAAATGTATTAAAAATTCAATTTAAAATATAATTTTAATATTATTGCATTAATGCCTTAAAATATATTTATATATGTCACAAATAATAGATAATGGTGATTCTAATGAATGGACAACAGCTAGCGAAGATGACATAGATGAATTACCAGCTGTTTTACAAAAAGAACCATCAAAGTCTGATTGGTCTATTATAAAAGATGTTGTTAATCGACAAATGGGATTCAACAATTCTATTCAAAGACGATTTTATAGTTCACTTCATGCAGTTCAACGATTAGAACTTATGTATAAACTTGAAGAGCATCTTGTAAGTATAAATAAAGATTAAAGATTAATAGTAAAATAGTATTCATATAAGACCAGAAATTATGTATTTTTTCTCTTACTTTGACATTTTAAAAATTTTAAATGAATTTTAATATTTTTCTTAATTTTTTAGGGATGTGTTAATGCTTTAAGTTTTAACCGAAGAGGAAATCTTCTTGCGAGCGCTTCCGATGATTTAACAGTTACTGTTTGGGATTGGGCAATAGGAAAAAAACGTATTGCTCTTCAAACTGGACATAGAAGTAATGTTTTTCAATCAAAATGGTTACCCCTTGATATGGATAGTTTTGTTGTAACATGCGCTAGAGATGGACAAGTACGATTAATTGATATTCGATCTAGTACAACATATAAGTTAGCTCATCATCGAGCAGCTTGTCACAAGATCAGCACCCACTTAAATTTACCTCACATGGTATTCTCTGCGGGTGAAGATTCTAAAGTCTTTTCCATAGATGTAAGAGAAAATAAAGCAACAAAGTAAGAAACGATTCTTTTTAATTTATGTAACAAAGTGTCATTTAACTTTTATTTAATTTCTCTACTCAATATTTATATTTTTAGAATATTGTCAGTTACAGAAAATGAACATGAAGTTGAACTGTATAGTATTCATACAAATCCTCTAAATGATTTTGAGTTTTGCGTTGCTGGTCGACCGCGATTTGTTAAAATATATGACCGAAGAAAACCTATAATTCCTCTGCATCAATTATGTCCAAAGCATTTGGTAGGTTACATTTAAGTCGTAATATCATTAAAACGATAGATATTATTTTACTCTGTGCATTTTTCATGAAGTTATCCGACAAACTGGCACATGTCACATGTGCTGTTTACAATCATAATGGAACTGAAGTTATAGCTTCATATAACAACGAAGATATTTACTTATTTGATATAGCAGCTCCATATCAAACTGGAGATTTTGCTCATAGATATCAAGGACACCGAAATAGTGCTACTGGTATGACCTACAATTTAAATAATAAAATTATAATATATCATATATTGTATATATATTTTAATAACATTTAATTTTTTTATACATCAATAACACATTATTGAAATGTAAATAAAATATTTTATAAGGCTACTTTAACATATTTAAATAAAATAGTTACCATACTTTTTTTTTACATATAGTTAAGGGTGTTAATTTCTTTGGACCAAACAGTGAGTTCGTTCTATCTGGGTCAGACTGTGGAAATATATTTATTTGGGATAAGAAAACAGAAGCAATAGTTCAATGGATGCCTGGAGATGAACAAGGAATTGTAAGATTTTTACATACTTCACATTTTTTAAATAATAAGATATAGTAATAATTGAAGCAATAATAATGTTTTTAGGTCAATGCATTAGAACCTCATCCTCATATACCAGTTTTAGCAACAAGTGGTCTTGATTATGATGTAAAAATATGGATTCCTTCACGCGAAGAAGCGCCTAATATTAAACAACAATTGCAACACGTAAGTATTAATCGTCATACACGACATTAAAATATTATTTAATAATATTGATATTGAAGTTTTATTGGATAGTGCGTTAAGAAGAATTCAATAGTTTTGTGGACAATGCTGAGACATATTCGACAAGCTCAGAGTCGCACGGTAAAGTTATTCACATCTTTTTTTATTATTATAATTTTTATTATTATATTGTTATTATTATTATTATTATTATTATGATAAATGTATCGCTCGTTGATTGATCTATTGAAACATGTGACTATCATACACCAACAAACCAAAACCGAATAACATTTACAAAATTAAATTTAATTTCATGTTTCACATGTACAATTTTCGCGTTTTTCCATGTCTATATAAAGAGGAAAAAAGTATCCGTTTTCCAATTAGCGGCGAATAATATAATCGTTACCAGGCAAAAAAGACTATTTTTCACCCAATGTTCCAAGTTTTCAAATACACTACAATTCTAAAAAATTGCAAATATAAATTTTGAAAATTCATAACTTTAATATTGATTTTTGGAATAAAACATTTCTTTTTTCATTAGTCTTTAACTATCAATTTGACATGTTGTTTATTTTCAAGGTAGATAAGATATTTTATAGCACACTAACCTCAAAATGCCAACTTTATTGTCGATTTTGAAGTTGTTGTGCTATAAAATATCGTATGAGACTGTTGTGGGAGGTGTTTTTCTACCTTGCTCGATTTTCTCACTCGCTTCGCTCGTGCGAAAACCCTCGAGCAAGGTAGAAAACCATCTCCCACAACAGTGTCATAATATACTATTGATCACAATAATGCTAAAGTTAATTTTTATGGCTTCTGTAAGTGTGCCAGCAACTATTTATCGTCTTCTTATTCTTCGTCTGTCAAATTTCGTGTCTTTGTTTATTTACACACAAAATAAAATAGTATATTGCACAAGTGCGCAAAGTAGGTGATTATCGCACGAGAGTATCTGTCGTCCCGAGAGATTACCGTGGCGAAGGTGACCAAAAACACGAGTTCGAGAATCACTTGCGCGTTCGAGTTGCGTGTACTATTTTTTTCAAACAAGTGTACAAAGTAATTGCAAAGTAATTGGGTACAGAATTCTTTTTTTTTCCTGTCGACATAACTTCATTTAGTAGAAACCGTAAGCCGATCTATAATCCATTTTTATCCATCTATAACAAAACATTGGACCGGCATATCTTTTATAATTTCAAGATATTGATAAATTTGAACACTTTACAGTTTAGAAACTATGTCATGATCTATTCAAATAAGTTATTAGATAAAATTGCTTTTATTCCCGATTCAACCGTAATGGCCACTTAGTTGACCTCAAAAGCGGGACAAAAGTAGCATATGATTCTCGCAAATCTACTTTTTCCCGCAAATTTACTTTTTTCCCACAAATTCTTTTTCCCCAAATGCTTCTTAAAATTATTTTTCCCTATATATTAATATGTATATTAATACATTTTCAATAAATTCTAGTTCTTATCGAATAAAAATAAAAATGTTAATAAAAATGTTTTCATTTATTAGAAATACTTAATATTCTGTACAGAATATTCAATATCTAACTTTTATATAGAATAATTATAATTAGATTTGTACTAAGTACAACTTAAATATTGACAAATTAAATTCATATAATTTAAGCTTTTAAATGTACTTAACAAGTTCATAACATTTTAATAAGTGATATCAAACTTCCGTGCGTGGGTCCCGCTTTGTAAGTCAATAAAGTGGCCAGAATTAAGTCGGGAATAATAGTATCATGTAACACGGGAATAAAGCCGATTATTCTATCGGGTGATTACTGCTCTCGCTTCGCTCGGACAGTAAACCCACCCGCGGGTATAATATGAAATTTTATTCCCTTGTTGCATAATGTACTATTTTATCCAATCGTAAAGTGTGCAATAAGTACACTGTGTACATTGTGCAACAAGGGGACAGGATGGTTTGGCACAAATCGAAGTCGAGGGCGTCGAAGGCTCCCTAGACAAAGACGAGTGCTAAAATTATCGCCCGAGCTAGAAATTGCCCTCCCCCCCTTCCCCTATTACACACCGTATTTTTTAATAAGTGCATGTATAAGGCCCTTTTTTATGTGTGTAAGGCGCATGGGAATTCTTTTATTTCAACGTAATACAAAAATATAATCTTAAGTAAAGTTAAAATTTTGGAAATTTTGCACCCTACATCTAAGTATTCTACAAGTTGTACTTATATGATAAAAGTTGAGATTGATTTAAATTTTTTAAGAGATGCACGAGAATAGACAGAATTAAATTTATTTATAAGTTTCTGGAAACGCTTAAATCAATCTAGGTTTTTCCTAATTATTTTTTCCTACAATTTGAAAGATGACAACCCAATATAATTAATAGTTTATTTTTATATACCTTGTTTAGAATCTTTTTGCTGCAAGATTAGGCAACGCAATTCTAAACAATATTTCTGATGATGAGGAGGATGAATATGATACGAACGACGATGATGATACTGCTGGTGATGATGATAGTAATGAAACTGATGTAGTTATTGATGACGATGATGAAGATGATGAGTTTAATGATAATGAAAACAATAGTGATAACTCTTCTACTTCAATGGATAATTTTAGTGGAAGTGATAATCACTCTGAAAGTTAAGATGTTATTTGAATACAATTGTTATCCAAAATTATGTTAAGAATATAATTGAAGTGTTCTCGGGAATACAGGTGTTTCTCAAAAATTACTATTTAAATCTCCAATATAATCTTGCTAAAATTAAGAAAGAGAACAAAATAAAAAAACAAAATTCGTTTTTTTAAGATCTTCAGCAGATTTGCAAGACCACCAGATTTTTTGTGAATTTAAGATTTTTACTTTCTTGTTTACTGTTTCTTTTTTTATCAAACTTTTCTTTTATTTTAGTATATATTTATAAACGTTAATAATTTACAATAAAACCTTGCATGTGTCTTATTTTATGCTAGAATACGTATTGGCCAAATATAAATCCGATATATAGAAAGGGGCATATTAAATCATTGTTTTATTGTTTTGTCAATTATTGTTGAAACTAGATTTATTGCTTTTCTGCTTTATAAATTCATTCTATACTAATAGAAGAATGAATATAAAATTTATTTGAAATGTACTGCTTTAATATTGAGGGTCGACACAAAAAGAAACTTTAAAACTGAAGGTCTCAAAACACGATTTTGGTAGAAGCACCCTTATTCCTAAAAACCATTTAATTCGTTAAATATAAGTACTAAAAATTGTTACTGGTATACTAAATTGCAATTCTGCATTCAATTTTAAAAATTCGTAATAAAATATGATGTAGAAATAAATATTAATTTAATAATTTTTTTCTAGTACACACCAGTAACATTTTTATATTCTTTGCATACAGAATCATGTAAATAAGTTAAAATCTAATACGGCATCAAAGTATTTATTATTGTAAACTCAAAAAATGGTCAAGTTGCAAAGACTGAGATAATTAGGTGTTTTACATACACATAGAATTAAAATGTAAAGCTTAATATAACAATTTAAAATTGTAAAGTTTCTGATGTAATTTTTTAAAAATGTACAGTTTAATAAAAATTTGTTTCATGAGATGTTTTTTTAATCTATTATTTTGAATTATTTTTATCAAAATATAACAATGTATTTAAAAGAAAAATATATTTAATAAGAAATTAAATATTAATAACTAATATTTATTATGTATCGCAATACAAAGTTTTGGTATCAAAATCTTAATAAGTTACAACTTTTAAGGAATTTTAAAAAATACCAATGGAGTAAGCAAGAGCTGCATATATATGCAAAGTTAAAGCTCCTATCACTGTTGCAGAAATAAGTTTAATAAATAACGTCGACCAAGGCCCAATAGTAAATGAAGTTATCAAAAAGTCTGAAATAAGAGGCCTGTACACTGTAAGCAGCAGCATACCGACAACTATAGGCACTAGACTTTGTTTTAAGTCATGCCTTGACCACAACCATACTAACGTTGCAGTTGTAATGTGTTGAACCTGTAAAAATTAGTTTAAGTTAAAACAGTTCTGCTAATCAAGAATACATTTCAGTGACTTCCCGAAATAACTTTTCCACTTTTGATTGAAAATTGTGTTTTTAGTGAATTTGGTATCTATGCATGGTACACTCAATTTTAAAAAATTATCGAATTTATTTGAATTTTTTGTAATGCTGCAATTTGATTTGATTGAATGCTCCCTTTCTCTAACCTCATTGAAAGATTCCAAAAAATTAAAATTAATTCGACCAGAATTTTTTAATGTTGAGTGTACACTTTCATATAAAAACTCAAAAGTTACAAAAGTTCATCTATTACTTTCTTTTTTTCAAATCTTTTCTTTTGCATTAGTTTAAATTGCAATTGGAAAATTCAAACTTCAATATTTCGACATTTTGTTAATGGACTTAAGTGGTTATGCTTGGAAGCCACAGATTTAAAATAAGTTAAAATGTAAACTGAAACATTAATTTAATACATACTAGGCATATATTGGATTCCAAGCTCTTCTGGATGTATTTCCAGTCGAATTCTGCTCCTCTAGCTCCAACCCACAGAAGGAGAAACCGTGTAAGAACGACCTCAGCTCCAGCCCATCCTATCCCTGCAGTCATAACTTTGGCATGGCCTTTGCCTGGTATTCCGTTTAAAACCAAGTATATTCCTACTAAATCCGCTAAGTCAATGGAAGATTTCAGGAATTCCTACAAAACATAAAAAGTCAAGTGTTAACCGAATGAAATAAAAAACCTTCTTATAAAACACTTACACCAAAGAAATCGAAACCCTTGTATCCTATATTGTCAGCCGTTGGGAAGAAAGTGGCCAATGCAAGCATTTTTACAAGCTGCGTAAACACATAAAACCCTCCTGCTTGAATGCATTTCCAGAAGGCTCCATATTCGGAACTAACATAAAAGCACAGGTGATGATCAAAAAGATAATATAGACAATACTTTCTCTCATGAAATGATAAATAAAAAATATCACTCACAGTCCTGAGTATTTATAGGTTAAGTAGTAAGGAACGTAAACTAACGCCAAACAATTTCCAAAGTGATACAACGTCATTTTTCTTATTTGAGAATATACAAACGTTCATAAATAAATTATTCTAACAAAATTAAAGCTATTCAACTAGATAACCTAAACTTATTCGGAAAAATGTCCCATTTATCGGTATCACACGACATTAGGCTGAATCCAAAATTTCGTACCGCTACGCCGATGAACCCACGATTTCCATGATTTCGCGTACCTCCTCGCAATTGGTTTTTCCCACGCACCTCTCGGTATACTACTCGCGCAAAGGAACCAATCAAGAAAACAGCTGTGTGTCGCGTACAGAGACGTCTGTTTTCCACGTAACACACACACACACACACACACACACACGCAAAAGATCATAATACGTCAGCTCAGCTGTGAGCTGAGCTCATAGTAACACGGTCGTGTACACAGGTCCGGAAACTCCCTTGGTGGGGGGTTAGGCTCATAGTGAATGCTGAAAGTTTCTCAATTTCTCCATTATACAGGGCAGCGCTGCAATCGCTGGGTAATTTTGTTGCGCATGTAAATATTCACCGACAACCATAACCCTCATTTTTCCTGTTCTGTGAACTATATAACCTGTACGATTCCGATCGGTGAGGTCTGTGACGCAATGACACGTTACGATACTTGCGAATCGCGCATTCGCTAATTTCGTACATCGAAACGCGCAAATATTCAAAACTAGAAAGTAACTCCAAAATACATAGCGTTCATTATTTAGTATATAGACATCTAGAAATTCGTTACTCAAATAAATCACTCGATAGCGCAAAGGCTCGGATAGGAAATACAAAAAATAACAGAACGAAAGCTCAAGTGGCTCGCACAAGTAAACAAAGTCATATATACATAATAAGTAAGAAGAAACCAACAGCACTGGTCTCGCTCGATGCAGTAAAAAGGCCTTTCATAAACTCACAAGGAAAAGTACGGAAATATAACCACCTGACATCATTAAAATCAGTCCAAAAGGCAACACGAGAAGCGCATGACAAAAAACACGTGTGCTCATAAAAAAAGGGTCGGGGAAAGGCCACTCTAAACCTAAAAGATTAAAAATTGACGCAAAAAAGATTAAACTGAGAAGTTTACTCATTTGCAAAGAATAAACTGCTGGTTCTCTACTTTATAAAAGTAGAACATATTATTGTAACTTTTAAAAGAGTATACATAAATAAAATTAAATCAACTATAAATGCTTTAATCATGTAAAAAAGTAGAAATCTTGGTATTTACTCATTCCGTAAAGATGAAAATCGCTACTTTATTACTCTTGTAAAAGTTACAATAACATTTTCTACTTTTATAAAGTAGAGAATCAGCAGTTTATTCTTTGCAAATGAGTAACCTTCTCAGTTTAATCTATTTTGCGTCAATTTTTAATCTTTTAGGTTTAGAGTGCGAGGAACGAAGAGCGAAAAAGAGAGGGAAAGCACGTAGGGGAGAGCGGGGCACAACGAACTTCGTAATAAAATGGTCACCCTCGAAAAAAAACTTAAATAACTATACGCTGTGACCCAATTTTTTTTATTTTAATCGTAATACTATATATTTTTTCCCCATCCCATTTTTTCATTGAAAAACTTAAATGTCATTTAATAAGAATTAATAAAAATTTGAAGCTTTGAACAAGCAATCTATTTATGTTACATTTCATTAGAAACAGAAGTAAAAGCAAGTTTCTTCGTAGGAAAAACAAATTTTTTAATTGACTGAACATATACTACAAGTTTTCATCTTTAATTTGCTTTGTCATAGATGTTCCGAATTTTATTTAATCAATATTTATAACAAAAATATTTCAAAGATCATTTAAATAAGATCATCATTTAAAAAATCTAATCTCCCGCCTTGATTTTTACCGAGCGAGAAATATATAATTATTTATAATTATAAAAATACCTCCTTATATTTTGATAAAACCCAAATTCACGTGTCCTTTAAAAACAAAAGCACCCTAAATAATATTGTAATGAAATGTTATCAACTTTTCATTCCTATAATTACTACTCAATGAAGGGCAAGCGAGATTTGTCTATTTATAAGTCTTTCTATAATTATAAATAATTATTTACTTCTTGATCGGTAAATATCAAGGTGGGAAATTAGAATTCTTCATTGATTTTCAAATCCCCTTGAACGAAAATACCACAGTAGGACTTTGAAAACAAAGTGTAATTTTGGGCTTTTATAATATATTGAAAGAAATTTTAAATCTGTTTCAAATACTTTATTATACGTATATTTATAAGAACGTAAAACGGATGTTTAACAAAATTAAAAACGCCTTTTTCTCAAAATTACTTCTTTCGAATTGTCGGACAACATAGCACTGATAAAAGCACTCGAATCATTTAAAGAAATTATCAGTTCAACTTCTCGTAAAATTAAAATAAATAAATAAATATTAAAAAACATAGTTTTCTTTTTTATCTATTGACAGTTTAGTAATTTTGTTGGTACGCATAAAATGTCATTTAAATTTTATAATAATAATGAGTAACGTGCGTGTACATATTTGAACTCTCCTTTCCGCATACTTTGCACTTGAACGCCATCTCGATAAATAGTCGCAGGTGAACCCCATGCAGATGAGCGATCAAATGCTGCGTCGTGCATAACTTGAAACTGCAATGCTCACAAGCGAGCGAACATTATATAATAACCGGCAGCTCCTTGAACTTTTTCCCACACTCTTCAGACATATATATATATATATATATATATATATATATATATATATATATATATATATATATATATATATATATATATATATATATATATATATATATATATATATATATATATATATATATATATATATATATATATATATGTGCGGCGAGATTTGGCTTCGTTTTGGATTTCTAGGGTCAGTGATGGCATTGCATATTTTGTCACATTTGGAGCACATGTGTCAGTTCTACAAACTGTCGATAATGTCGTTTTGAACATGGTTAAACATCTCTTGCATTTTCTCCTGCCTTAAACGACTTTAGTCTTACTCTGACATTTTGATCTATTTTCCATCGTCAGTTCCTGTGCTCCTGTGGACAAATAATTTTAATATATTACTAAAGGATAATCAATGTGAACAACGTCAAGTTAAAAGTGATAAAGAATTCTTACTAGACTTTTCATTGGTTTTGAAATACAAGAATCGATTGCTTTATCAGAGTTCAAAGTAGGTATTACCTAAAAGGGAAAAATATCAGTTGATTTAACCCTTAGCTACCGTGGTTGAATTTAATTACATAGCTAGCATGATGGGGTCTGTGAGACCCGATTTTTCGCTATAATTGATGTGTATACATAATATTTACTGTATAAAAGAATTGTATTAGTAAGAGGCAATAATAATGAATAGAACAAAACAAAATTAGGTTAAAAAGGTAATTTAATGTATGAGATAAAATTATTTGTTTAAGGAGGTGCTGGTCCTTCACATTTAAGCGCGTCAAATAGTGAGTGACATATGAAATTAATAAAATCGAAAACGAGTATAAAATTTTCATTGGAAGCTTTTTTAATTTTCATTATACATATATTTAGAAAAAAAAATTAATTTTTACATTTTTATATTTTTGTCTTTTCGTTCTTATTAGTTTAAATTGTTTATAACATTTTAATTAATTAACTTTTAACTCCCAAGTTTTTTTTACAATAATTGTAATTATATTTGACGAATTTACATGTTGGTTGAAAACCTAAGATTATAATAATTATAAAGTTATAGCTAATTGAATATCGGGTGTGGTCTCACAGACACCAACACGGTAGCTAAGGGTTAAAATTTAATTGTTTCAACAGAACCGTGCCGCACAATTCACTCGTACCTATCATATCAGCGCCATCGCCAACAGTTTCACCAACCGTACTTCTACCAAGCATTGTATTATCCTCTCTGATACAGTGGCGCTTCTGCACGTGTCTCTTCAGATTCCCCAGTAACTTACTTCTATAGGGGCAAAATATGCACTGCAGATTGGCTTCCTTGCCGCAAAGCTTCTCATGATACAACAGGTACTGTAGGAGTTTAAATCCTTTACCACAATTTCCGCACTTGTGGTAATTATCTTTTGGCACTTCCCCCAGGTGCCTCGTCTTTATGTGACGGGTCAAATGACTTCTCACAGTGGTCCCGTAGTCGCAGTGCGCGCAACGCAAATACTCTTTGGGATAGCACACGCTTCTCCAGTGGTTGTACATAAGTTTCATTGTCATGTAGAGTCTGTTGCACTTCAAGCATTGCAAGTGCGCTATATTGCCGCACTGAATACAAATCCGCCCTTGGGGATCGAGAGTAGTAGTTTCGAAATTCACGCCGCAATTTAAGCAGTACAGTCTAGTGAAATCCTTGCGATCTGTGGATTTTGAATTATTGACTTATTCTTAAAGCACAATAGATTTTTTATTTGCCCTGTTAAGACTTCCCATAAGTGCTATGTACTTCTCCCTGGTTATCGCAGTTCCGTTTTTTACTACCTCGTCTATTTTACATGTCCCTGATTAGTGGCATTGTGCCCTTAAGGGTGTATTGGCTATATGTCAAAAATAGCGACAATTCGCTTAAACTTTGATAATAGGCGCCTACAATCGTTCTAAAACTATATGTACAATTCAGAAAGGTTCATGGGAGTTTTTAAAAGTTATTAGCATTTTTAATTTTTACGCTTTAAAACACGTTCTTATAGAGTTATACAAAAAATGTAAAAAAATATAGAAGCCAAAATGAAAAATTCTCAAAGTTTTCAATAATTATTAATATCAATCATGTTAACATATTCTACCAAAAAAAAGTATCATACATGAGACATTTTTATAGGCTGCTATTTTATGACTGTAGGATGTACATCCAAAAATTTGCGACAAAAAAGTTAGAAATTGATCTCTAGCTGTGAAAAACCTTTTGAATAGTTATTTTAACTGTGTTTTATTATAAACACATCATTCTCAACCAATCTTGACGTCCAAAAATTCATTTTTTTTACATTTTCCTCACTTTTGTCTCCGACGGTATAGCCTATACATCCTTAACAAAACGAATAGCGCGATATTTTACTCAAAATTACATAAACTTACTGAGCTTTGGCCTTCTATGTACTTCTGTTTCTTTATTAGTAGATATAAACATATCACCTGCAAAAAAAATGCAAAACAGTACACATAAAAAAGTTTTATAACATATTCGCAGTATTCGCAAAAACTACAATTATATTGATTAAGTAATGTTTTACATACTTTATAGAATTATTTTTTTCATTTTATTATTTTGAGGAGATTGAGGTACTTAATCGAAATTCTGCTCCAACCACATGACATTAAAAACAAATATTTTAAGCTCTGGTTTACGGAAAACAGTCTACCGATGCAACGAAAACGAGGTTCATACATAAATGGAAGAGTAGGGATGCTAAGTATTGTTGATAAGTATACTTTTTAGAAGTTTTACTCGACAACTTTTATGCTTAAGCATTAGAGGGTTAGGTTACGAGGTAATAACTTATTAACATTTAACATAACTTGTAACTTTTAAACTAACTACCTAACGATTATTAAAAAGTTCAAATAATTTGATCAAATAAAGATTGATCAAGACAAGACCAAGACAAGGTCAAGACGAGACCAAGTCAAGAAACACAATTTGAGATTTTGACGAAACTTCGAAAAACTGAACGTAGACGAAACGCTGCCTGACATAAGTGCGGACTTAGGTCACGCAGTGGTATACAAATATCTACAAACACATTCATATGATAAATACCTGAATTTTCAGTCACATGTTTGATTTCAATATTTTCTTTACATGGTATTGGTAATGTATTATTGCCCTGCTCAAAGCGTGTATATAGAATATTATTACTTTGTAACATAGTATTATAATTGCTGTTCCATGTTTCATAATCTGCAAATTATTACCATACATCATTTATTAAAAATTATTATTATACATCGATGTAGAAAAAAAAGAGATGTGAACCAAAGAAATCAAATATATCTAAAATATTGACTTCTTTGACATAAGATTTTTGATAAAAATTTACTAAACCACTTTCTATAAAAAGGTAAAATGTGTGTAATATGCCTAGGAAGTATATCACTATAACTAATCATCACTAATTATTCTTATTTTATTTGTAAATACCTGAATTATTACTGATTGTTTCTGGTTCCTTCTGGAACCTTGTAAAAATCATGTCATTTTCTTGTAAATAACGTTTAATATTTTCGATTTCTTCATCATCTATAACTAAACCAATAATAAATATTAACCATAAAAAATACCAAAACTTTATTCATATAAACTGAAAAATACGAACCAGAATGATTAGACATGTTTGAAGTCATGATTTTCTGTAATATTGATCGTTTATTATTGTATAAAATTGATCACAGCTTTTCTGCAGAATATCTACGACCACATAAGCTATATACTAATCGCGGATAAAAGTTGAATAGACAAACTAAAAATTATTTTTATCACCATTTATGTACAGTTACCTTGACTTAAACGTATTATCCTCTGATATTTTATTTTTATTTTAACACGCGTTGAACGAAGTTGTCTTTATCTAAATGTTTACGTTTACGCACAGCTCTCTTATACTGACTTCTATGAATCTAAATTTACGTGTCTCTTATTGCTATACGTTTCGTCCAATCTGTGTACCAATGATTCTTAGAAACAGAAGTAAAAGCAAGTTTCTTCCTAGGAAAAGGAAATGTTTTAATTGACTGAATATTATACAAGTTTCCATCTTTAATTTGCTCGGTCGTAGATGTTCCGAATTTGATTTGATCAATATTTATAACAAAAATGTTTCAAATATCATTTAAATAAGGTCATCATTTAAAAATTCAAATCGCCCGCCTTGATTTTTACCGAGCGAGAAATGAATAATTATTTATAATTATGAAAATACCTACTTACTTTCGACAAAATATATTTAGACAAAACGCTAATTCGCTTGTCCGTCATAGAGTAGTGATGAATCTATGGACGAAGTTTCAGACCGTAAAAACAAAGGCATCCTAAAATTTATTGCACTGAAATTTTATCAACTTATCGTTCCAATAATTTTTAGGGTGCCGCTTTTTTAAGCTCTGAAATTTCGCGCATATTTCCAATGGTGTTTTTACGTCACTCACAGTTGTAAAATTACGAAACAAGTAGTCAAATTCCATAAACCAAGCCTGCGGAGCTCAGTTGGTTAAGGCGCACGCCTTAATAGCTAGCGGAGAATACGCTCGCCTGAGCGGCCTGGGTTCAATCCCCAGTGGGAGCAGATCGAGGATTTTTTCTCTGTTTCCTGCCGGAAAGTAAAGCAGACTGCGCACTGGTCCTGGCGGAGGTTTTTTCCTACGGGTTTTTCCTCCCTCACAGGTTATCGGCATAGATCTGCCATGTCGGTAACTGGGGCGAATGCGGGATCGGTGTGGGGAAGCTGGGGTGTTAGGATCAAAATATCTCCACACATAGGCGGTGGAGGTATCCTGTAAAAACCCGAAAGGGTATACAGGTTGGAAAGAAAAAGATTTTTTTATATATGTTATGGTTAAAATTCACTTAAATACTATTATTGTTGGGTCTAAGCCAGCACTGGGTATAAGAATGCTTCAATATGGCCACCGATGGCCTCCTCCAATAGGAGCAGATGGCCTCCTCCAATAGGATTTAATCCCGAAATGAATAGTATTTAAGTTTCCGCACTGCAGCTTGAAAGGTAGCAGACAACTTCACGTGTAGCACAAAGTATAGCATATTTATGTTTTAAAATTTTATTTGAATATGTAGGTTAAAAGTTTGTTGATGTCTTGACAAGCAAACAATTTATAAGCATAAAGTAGGACATAGCATGGAGCAAATACTTTTGGAAGAAAAAAAAAAATCATCATAAAATATCATTACCATCGTTGGATATGTGTAGCTGTAAACTTAAAAAGTAAATACTTAAATTGTTCCATTGATTATAAACAATTAAGCTGATTTAAGTGTATTTTTTTCAGATAACGTCTGCTGGAAAACAGCAGACTTTCTTTTCAGCAGGGGCATCTATTTTCCTGGGTCAAGAAAATTTCAGTTTTTTCAGAATTACAGTAAACTCAATCCGTGCATTTGTGGTTTTGTACAGCATCTGTGGCCAATTACGAAGTCCAGATAGTGCTCTTTGTACTTTCTGGTGCCTTTATTGTACATACTAGTTGCAGAAGGCGTCTAAATATTTATGGAGGCCGATAGTAGAGGCCAAGTTGTGTCGTCTGTACTTTTTGGTGTTAAGATGTGCGTATTAATTGAAGAAGGCCTCGAGGTTTCTTTGGTGCAGAATGACTAGTTGTTATGGAAGGTGTTTAGGCAAATATAAGGGCCAGTGACGTGGACTATGTAGTGCACTCGGTACTTTTCAGTGCTGTACATTACAGGATTGCCTGCTCAGTGTTTGTGTTTTTAGAATATTTCTTTGAGAGTAATAATCATCTCAAAAAAGTTCAATTCTAGCAATTTACTTGTTTCAAAAGAATAAAATACTAATTTTTTTCATTTCAAAAGTTTAAAAGAGTAAATTTATGACTTGCTCATGTCAAAAGAGAATTTCCTAAATTTCTCCTATACTAAAATAAAGTGTATTATTACAAAATATAGATATACTGGTTAAGGTGGCCAATGACGAAGTCCAGGTAGTGCTCTTTGTACTTTCTGCTGTCTTATTGTACATACTACTTGCAGAGGGTGTCTAAATGTTTATGGAAGCCGATAGTAGAGGCCAAGTTGTGTCGTCTGTACTTTTTGGTGTTGAGATTTGTGTACTAATTACAGAAAGTCTCGATGTTTCTTTGGTGGAAGATGACGATACAGGTAGTGTGCTCCATTGTTTCTTCTGGTGTGTAGATGTACATAGTAGTTGTGGAAGGTGACTAGTCGAATATAAGGGCCAGTGACGTGGTCTAACTAGTGCACTTTGTACTTTCCAGTATCTTCATGTGCATAATAGTTGCAACCGCAAATGTTTATGTCATTATGGTAATCAGTTACAAGATTTAGGTTGTATTTGGTTTAGGTTTTATTTATACATCTAAACTTTTGCACCAAGAGCTGCTATGGACCACACTACTTATGACCTTGTCATCAGCCACTCTAAGCATTTGGAGACCAGAATCTACAGAGAGCAGTACCTGGACCTCGTCATCGGTCTTTAACGTTTAACTTATGTAATAAAACTTTAATTCAGTTCAGTAGAAATTAAGGTTTTAACTCTTCTGAAAACATGAACTCATAAATTCTCTCTTTCAAACTTTTGAAAAGCAGAAAATTAGTATTTTACTCTTTTTAAAGGAGTAAATTGCTAGAATTGAACTTTATTGAGATGATTATTACTCTCAAAGCAATATTCTAGAAGCACAAACACGGAGCAGGCAATCCTGTAATGTACAGCAGTAAAAAGTACAGAGTGCATTACATTGTCCACGTCACTGGCCCTTATATTTGCCTAAACACCTTCCATAACGACAAGTCATCCTGCACCAAAGAAACCTTGAGGCCTTCTTCAATTAATATGCACATCTTAACACCGAAAAGTACAGATGACACAACTTGGCCTCTACTATCGGCCTCCACAAACATTTAGACGCCTTCTGCAACTAGTATGTACAATAAAGACACCAGAAACTACGGAGAGCACTACCTGGACTTCGTCATTGGCCACCTTAACCAGTATATCTATATTTTGTAATAATACACTTTATTTTAGTATAGGAGAAATTTAGGAAATTCTCTTTTGACATGAGCAAGTCATAAATTTACTCTTTTAAACTTTTGAAATGAAAAAAATTAGTATTTTATTCTTTTGAAACAAGTAAATTGCTAGAATTGAACTTTTTTGAGATGATTATTACTCTCAAAGAAATATTCTAAAAACACAAACACTGAGCAGGCAATCCTGTAATGTACAGCACTGAAAAGTACCGAGTGCACTACATAGTCCACGTCACTAGACTCTAAGCGCTTCTATACACACATATACGTACATTCGTACATACACACGCATACATACATGCGTGCATATAAACACATATGCTTACTTCACTCACAAATATACGTACACATATTTCCACAAAAACATATACAAACATGCATTCATATACATACATACATACGTGCATACATAAAAACCCGAAAGGGTATACAGGTTGGAAAGAAAAAGATTTTTAAAAGATTTTTAATTTAGTAAAATTCCACGATGATTTTTTACATCGCACGCGTCCACGGCGTGGCGCTTTTCGGAGGGAAGAAAGGGCCCCACTCTGACTCTCCTCTCTCCCACGCCGAGTACGGGCCTTGCAGCCTTTCGCTGATTGGCCGGTGACGCGAGAGGAGGCAGCGGGTGGAGATACTCTCATGCCCCTTCTTCCCTTTGCACCCTCAACGACGCCACCGATGTCACCGCCCCTCGAGGAGAGGAGAGCGAGGGCAGTCAGTCGGAGTTCGACAGCCGATGACGACACTCTTATTCTTCTACTCTTGTAACTTCCAATAGTGGCATATACGTAAGATCTTAGGATATCCTACGTACTTTTATTATTTCTTATACCTTTACCGCGTGTTCATGCTCGCTTGGTAATTTAAACTACCCGCGTGTCGCGTGTCGCGTAAACAACACATTCTCGGTGAAAATGGAGAATTTCGCGAGGTCGCGCTGTGTCGCAATGTAACCCAGCGATCGCAGCGCTCTTGGGCCAGCGGGAGATTTTCGAAGCAAGCTCCATGACGATAAGGACTTTATCCCCACTACGAGAGTTTCCAGACCTGTGTATATACGACACCGTGCTCGGCAACAAAAGTTAAAGGCCCATCCACAATCCGGCCAATCGCATAAGCTGTCAGCTGGCTGGCTGTCGGATAAAAGAAGAGACAACAATTGAAATAAAGAACAATGTGATTTTTGTTTTCAATTCGTGCGCAGCTCTTCGCGAAGTACAAATTTATTCCGAGATTACGTGCGGTTAAGTATGTCTAAATGAGAAAAAGTGTCTGCTTCGTATCTATAGGTAGTGCGTGCAGCTGCAGAGTGCAGACGACTTCGACTTTGTGTATACATATATATATTACGTGAAAATTCACTCGGGTAGTACTGGAGTAGTGTAGTTCCAATCGATCATATTGTTTTTTTTTTATTCCGAAAGACACTTTATATGTTAGTGCGTCGAAGACCAGAATCACACGTTTTAACTTAATTGTCTCGTGTTTGTAAACAAGTCTCGTATGTATATAAGTGTTTTGTGAAATTTTACTTCCGGAACTTTGTGTAAATATATTTGTACATATATTTGATGCTTCATTGTGAAAACATGCTGATGGAATAACAGCACTAGCAATGTATATGTAAAATACATATTTTGGGTAAGTTGAAAAAACAAAGAATCGTTTGCTTTGAATGTTTTGAAATTTTAATTAAAACAATATTTTATACTTTGTATAATCATGTATTGCAATTGTTTAACTGTTTGTTATTTATTGTTCTAAGCAAACTTTTTATGAAAAATGATATAAATTACTGGTGTTTCTCAGCTAAACGAAGAAAATGCAGTCACAGTTATCAGTAACACCAAAAAAGCTGCCAGTATTTGTATTTCCTCAAAGCATTACTTTTTATCTCGATGACCAGTCAACACATAAACAAATATTAACTTTATACAATCCTTATGATTTTCCTGTGAAATTCAAAGGTTCTAAAAATCTAAATAATTATTTATTGTTTTCATTACTGTGCAAAATGATAATTAATGTTTTTATCTATTTTAGTCTTTTGTACTGCGCCAAATAAATACGTAGTAGTTGACCCAGAAGGTACGATAAAGGCTAGATGTTGTGTTGATATTGTTGTACGTCACATGGCGTTGACGCCAATGAACTGTACTACTGACAAATTCAGAATACAAATGCTTGAGCACCCAACAAAATTAGTAAGTATTTTTGCAATATTTATTTTAAATATTCACTAACTGTATTAACATATGTTTATGAAATTTACAGATCATAGGAAAAAGAGATGTGGAAGCTAAGGTTGTTAGCGGGATTCCAGAACCCCTGGAAAGAGTAACACCTGATCCAGATTTATTCCAGCAACTTCCGACTACTGGAAAGAACCAGCAGTCCTATGCTTTAATGACTCACAATAAACCAATGAACAGTAAGTTACTTCCTATTAAAATAAAAATTTAAAAGTAAATGATAAATTGTTTAGATATATTTTAGAAAACTGCCTGTTTAAGAATTGTTTTCGAATAGTTTTATATATATTATTTATTAATATTTGCAGGAGATACAAATTATGTAGCTCTTTTAGCTGGCATAGTTTGCATTGCAGGACTTTTATTACCTACTGAAGGGGAACGAAATAATCGAATACCAGACTACCTTCACTTGTCTATCCATTTTAAATTAATTCTTTCCTTCGTATTAGGTAACTGTACAGTTTTATGCAGCATTTTTTAATTAAAATTATTTTATTAATGCAAAAAATATTGTTACAGGTATGGTGACAATTATAGTTTTGAGGCTTTAATATTTGTGAATCATTTTCTCATGAATTTAAAGCTTGTGATTTGAACATTAAGTCTGGAGGATTTTACATCAGACTTACTTACTCGTCTCTTAGATCACGCACACAAATTAAATGATAAGCTTAATCATGTTTTTCCATGTGTGTTATAAATATAATATTTATTATTGACATATAATCGTAAATTTAGCAATGATAGTGGTGGATGATTAACTATTATCATGGATTTGATGGGGAATGCTCCAATAATGAAATTCGCGAGAACGTGCACAAGTGTTGTGACTTTTTTTATAATATTTATAATTTATAAATTTGATATACTTGTCGTTCCTCATCTTCGATGCTAGTCTGTAAGTTTTGGCCTATTGGAATAAGGAGCAATATTTTTATACATACCCAAGAAATAAAATTTTGACATTTTTTACCTCAAAAAAAGTTATAAAAAATTTCTATTTTTATTTATATACTCTTTATGTTATTTCTGTACCTAAAACTATTTTATAAGCGTTTGAATTTGATATAAAAAATGTACAAACAAAACGAAATATTATACTAAATAAAAAAATGTAATATATAAAATGTATTCTTTTTTATTTATATTATATATTTTTAACTGATAAGTAGCTTATGAGTGGTAAATTTAAAAAATACTTATAGAATTCTCTGTGGTAAAAAGAGATGAAATTATTCGCCTACATTTTATTTCTATATCCATTATTTACAGCAGTATTTACAAAATGTCAAAAGTCAATGCATTGCATTGGAGATTGCTGTACATTCACACAAGATTATCATTCTTGATTTTCTTCCTAAATCTTCTTGAAGCTGTAAATGTGATAAAAGTTTAATGTGTTTATACCTCTTGCAGAGTATGTATTTGTCATTCTGGCATATTGTACTTTTCCACGTAAAGTCAATACTATAAGTACATTCTTAGTCCCTCAAGAAGTAAAATGGTTATCACTTTTTACCTTACTGTAATAAATATTCAAAAGAGAAAATTTGGTTAATTAAAGATTAATTTTGAATCTGCGACTGTCTTGTTTATTGCAAATATTTTAGAAGCAAAGGGCTCAAACGTTTACCATAGTTTACTTATTACTTCATTCATCTAGACCGCAAAGATAGTTTCATTTAAATTTTTTATTCAAAATAACATTAATTTAATTACATATTATAAGTATTAAATTATTGCTTTTCGAATAATCAATAGAAGAAATTTATAAATTTTTTTTAAAAAACTTTGTGAATGTTAAAATTACTTTAAATGGATTAATTAATTCGTAATTTTTGTTTCGTATATGCATATGCAACATCCAATGAGAAGAAATTATATTAATACATAATATAATATAAAGATATAGTTCATGGTGGTAATCGAAGCTCTTCACTTCATTTAAAAGCACTGTAAAAAGTTGCATGTAAGAATACTACTTTGAGAGTAGTAAATATACTATTCTGAAAGCAGTAAATTTATTATCTTTGTAGTATATATACTACACTGACAATTGTAAATTTACTACTCTCAGAATAGGTCTTATAATTTCCTACTCTCAGAAGAGTATTCTTATCTATGACTTTTACAATGAGGGGTAATTTTGTTTTGAAAATATAAAAGAATTTAAATTTACCTTAGCCTCAAGTAATTTTTTTTTCTTCAACTTCACGATCTTGTAACATTTTTAAGACTATCATTGTGCGTCTTATATTCCATTGAAGCACTAGGAGGGAGATGTAGAACACGCCGTAATGTATCTCTGATTCTAGCAGTTGTTCCTACATCAGAAGCTGTTTTATTCCAAACACAAATAATATCTTCCTGCAAACAATATTTTTTATAAACAAAAGAACATAATAATATCATAAGAACATAGACGTTCAGTAAGTCTCTTCAGAAATTAACACAATTTTGTAAATTTATACTTTAATTATAATAATATTATTGTTTTCAATTTTGTAATGCATATTCATAAAAATTAGTAATACTAACTTGAAATCTTATTGAAACAACAGCACCGCATATTTCTTCACCCACCATGAACTGCTCTCCTAACATTGCTAAAATTAAATTCTCCCAACAACGAGAAACTAAACCTTTACGCAAACGAACAATCCATTTTCCACCCCTTTGGTTAGCTTCATCCTATGATTTATGTAAAAATGACATTTTACATGAGTAAATTAATTATTGGATTTTTTAATTCAATGTATACTAATAACTTACTTCCCACATTGGTTTTATTCCAATTTTGAATAGATGAAAATCTGTGTGAGTAGTTAATTCTGATGGCCTCGATAAGTGACTGTAAAGGCCCCAAAACTGTTCAACACTGGCAAACCGTCCAACTAACTTTAGATTTTGATCGTAACTTTGTATGTTACTTTGTTTGCCGGGATTTCGTCTACTGTACCAAAGTGCATATGCGTACTGTAATTTGTGTTCATTAGGATTAATTTCTGGGGCAACCTGTTTTGAAAAATACAAAATACTTCATAAGTTATAATATTTTAAATATGTAAATAATTTTAATAATTTCTTTAACTTTTACCACTTCATCCTTATCGGTTTTTTGATTATATTTTGCTTGAGATTCCTCATCGCCACTATCATCACTTGTTTTAAGCCTAAAAAGAATAAAATTTGCAATTCATAAAAAAGCAAAGAATTAGCAAACAAATATAATTTTTTATCATAAATACAGCAAGTTTTCATATATCACAAACAACTTTTTAGTTTTAAACATTTTGTACAGTATTTTAGCAAAAATATTGTTGGTAATCTAACCTAAAAATCAAGAAATAAGCTCACACTGGTAACAGCAATTGATAAACACAAACTTACGCATCGAATTTGTTGGACATTTTATACTGTTAACGGCAAGCAGTCGATTTCTTATTATAAAAGTAATTAAAAGTCAGTTAACTGATAAATGCAAAGAGCGTCTTTTCACTATAACTGTTCGCACACGCGTTCACAACTGTTACAAAGTGTGTACATACAATTCATATACAGATTGTATATACACAATACAAATTCGGACTTTTGAACAAATTTACGTAAAATGTAGATATATGACAAATAAATAAATAAATTAGTTTAAAAATTTAATTTTTTTAAACTCGTTATAAAATTTAAATCAGCCTTTTTTTTAATACATTTTTTATTCTGCTTTCGATTATCACAATTATAATGTCACTTTTCTGTAACATCCGTAAAATTAAGTGGTTGTCTGCTACAACTGCAATTCATTAGACACCTTCACTACGTTGGATATCAAATGAATATAAATCAAGAAAATGAAACTACTTTGTAACTAAAATATATTGAAATCTTTCGTGATACGTATTTAAAACTATATAGACAATTATTAGAACAGTATTATTTTAATAGTAACATATTTACTTTTGTAAATTTGTGTGATAGAATTTCACGTGCTATTTTTATATTATCTCGAAAAAAACTCGAAAGTCGAAATGTCTGATAAATTCAGTACATTCTTTTTAATTTGAGTTGCTGTGTAATATATGAAGTAACATCACATAAGTTGTCATATAAGGATTTGTCACTATAAATCATATTTAATTTATCAAGGATTTTTTTAAGACGGCTTTTATTTTCTATTACAGATAACAAATTATCAAATTTAAAAGCTGGTAAGGTAGGAAAAGGTTCGGTATTTTACATCACCATAATTGAAAAAATCATTTTCTTAGCCCTTTATCGTTTATTATTACTACCATTAATTTTTTTCAAGTTAGATATCCAAATATATCACATAATAATTTGTATAATTAATATACATAGGTGCATGATTAATCGCCTGTATATTTTCTGTATAAAATCATGTGATGACTTCAATCAGATGATTTATCATATAATAAATAAACATCTGGTTTTTCAGTTCAGAAAAATTATCGTTTTATTTATTCACTATTCAATTTTTAATCCAAATAGAATAAATTTAAATTTAAATAGATAATTACCTACAACTGTATTTGGAAAGAACAAACAGGATTGAAAATTGGCTTAGATTGTTTTATATTTACTAAATTGGAAGAAGATTATACTTGTTATAACGATTCAACTCATTATCTATACCTAGTAACATATCCGTATTATGAAAGTAAAATAAAATAAATAAATAAATAAATAACATAAAAAAGATAGGCTTTTTCCATTTAAATGAACTCGCGATATACGTCTTCTTTTTTATTAGGACTTGCGATTTATTCTTTTTGATGTATATAGAAGATATGGAGGTATAGATGTAAAGAAATTTTAAAATATAAAAAAATGTATGTTATATTTCAAAAAATTTAATACAGAATATTCACGAGAATATTTATGTACATTGGAATTATTACAAGGAAGTATTTACCACAGTAAATAGTGAAGTTGCATTTCGATGTTATATTATAACAACTTATAGACCCTTCAACTCCGAATTTTCACTGTAAATCGATGGCCCTTACGCAGTACATTCGGAAATCTTCCACGAAGACCAGCACATTTCGCCATTCCCCCACGAAAACTAGCACATTTCGCAATTTTCCCACGTAGACTAGCACTTTTGAAAACTTGCGACGAAGACTACATTTGGCGACTTTCTGCCGCCTGATTTTTTCAGGCTACTTTTATTCATTCGTACAGCCTGATTTTCTCGACCTCATTTTAAATCGATAATTTTTCGAGTACCAAAAGGGTTTAGTACCCGAGCCGAATCCGATAAAAAAAGAATCGACCCGATTCGCCGAGAGTTTATCAGTACAATTTAAATTTATATACGAAAAGTGCCAGTCTTCATAGCAGAATTGCAAAATGTGCCACTCTTCGTGGGAGATTTCCAAATGTGCTACTATTCGTGGCAGTTTGAAATATGCTAGACTTCGTGGCAGTTTGAAATGTGCTAGACTTCGTAAGGGCCGTCCAAATGTTCTCTTACTCATATAACAATTTAAATGATCATTTCTTGTTTTCAAAGTGAGACTGTAAATTTGTCATAATCTCTTGTCTTTGATACAGTACCTCTTTACGGCACATGGCCGAAAGTATCAGCGGGCACTCGTATTGGATCTTTTCTATGCACTTTGTGTCTTGTCCTTTGGGTTCAAATATAAATTCAGCATCCGAATCCACTGGAATTATAGCACAATTAAATATAGATATTCTAACTCGTACCTGTGACACGTTCGTCTTTGAAATAAACTTACAGCAACTGATTCCTAGTAGAAAACAAGTACGATGCTTCGATTCTATCACGTAGCCGTCCGTTTTTGGTTTGATTGAAAAATGTCCGAGAGCAGTGTTCTTAATCATTGGAAGATGACTCAAATGCTCCGTATACTGTACAGAATATTTCCAGTGGCCATGATTGCCGGAATCCTCGACGATGCTGAATTCTTCTCTGAATAAACGTTTGCACGTAAAATTGTACTTAGTGTTTTTAAATGCGCAAACGATGCGCGGTGCATCAGCTCTAATTAAGAAGATATATCGAAGTGTACAATTTTTGAAATAGAAGTATAAAACTCACAGTGTAGGATTTAGCTTCATCATGTTGCTAAAGTCGGACACGAATTCCCACACGTGCTCGGGCTTGGAATTCTTTATCGTGGCTTCGTAGAGGAAGTGGTGCGTCCATTTATAAACAAACAAGAAGTAAAATCCAAACAAAGCCAGTCCAAAATAGGCCAAGCTCCTGGTCTTCCATTTCATAGGATTGAAAATCATCTTTAAAAAGTTATAAACATTCAATTCTCTCGTCAACAGTACAAAACAAGCCACGCACCTTCGTTTTTCAAATAATTTTATTATGCAAATTATAAATTATACGAATTTACAATGGTAATAGACGACGCGCTTTAAAAGCAAAGTGAGATAATAGATGAAACATAATGCTTACGTTAACGCAACAATAATAACAACTTCAGAAGTGCGTGTATCGACGACTACTTTATAAAAAATACCTTTGATCTGTATTATACCCGGTAAGAGAGAGTCTTTATTTCGCACAGCAGCCGCTCTCCCGACAACTAAAACTTGGACGATAAATATAAAAAGCAGCTTCCCTCGAGAGGAAGCGACGCACAGTTTGCTTCGGGACGCCGTCTATCCTACGCGATAATCGAGTATATATCTAAGTCGGACGTGGGTCTTGACTGTACATAGTCCGGTGCAGGCTCCGGCTCCGAGCTTCGGTATCATCATCGGTCCCTCTCTCTCTCTCTCTCTCTTTCTGCGCCTCCTCCCGTTTCTCGCGTGTGCGTGCGTGCGGCCGAAAACGCACACACAGCCACACGGCTATACAGGCTGAAGAGGACAGCCCCTCCTTGTACAATCTTTTTTTCGAATCTTTTCTGTGGCATATATATAAGACGGGATATGCTCCTGCGGATCGTTCGTGTGTGTATATATATATATGTATATAGGTATAGTAAAATCTACATTTCGCGCGCGCGCGGCTCTAAGATCGCCGATTCCGGTCTAGAAATATACTACATACGAAATTACGTTAGCGTACAAATCTGTAAAAGTAGTCTTACGTTGGTGTATAAAGCTTCTTATGGTTAACTTACGAGCTATGCGAGCTTTTTCACACTTTTTACAGTCGTATAAATACAAAGGAAATCTACACGTTCGCTATATGAGTAGCGCTTGAGGAAATATTAAATTATACTATATCGCGTATGTGTGTATGTGTGAAAACTGAACTTTCGCGTTGAGTCAGTTTCTTATCTTAAACTAGCTGTCGGCGTTCTTTGTACTTTCGAATTTCGCAACGTCGGAGGTCAGGAGCTCTATGTGCGCGGTCAGCTGTTTGTCCCATTGGATCGGCGTGGCCATGGCTTTGAACGAGCTGAGCCGCACGAAACCATTTTGGTAGCCGACGGCGAGCCAGAGGAAACTCGAGGCGTTCGGGTTCCACGCGACCTGCAACGATTGCTTTCGTTATTTTTGTTCATCAACTGTAGGGGTGGTTAAGGAGCTTCTATCGACTTACTGAACTTTAAATACAAATTTTTTACCGTACAAGAACTTACCGATATACAAATTGGAAAATAATCAAAACATGAAATGTTACATTCAACTGTTTGTAAGTGGGTGTGGACACTCGACGTGGGAAATTTCTGGTTGAATGCGTTTGAAATCCTCCAATGAGCTTAAAGAAAACGTGCGTTCGATTCAATGAGACCCAATGAAATTGCAGTATTTCAAACAAATTCAAATGTATTCGACCAGAAATTTCTCACGTTGAGTATACACAATTATTAAATGTTAGTTTTCAGGTTTTTATTTTTCTCCAATTTTTATATCGGTAAGTCTCCCAGAAATTGTTCAAGGAACAAAATGAGACCTTTAAAATAAAAATCGGATGAAAAGTAAAATATTCTCCACTGTTTTGTTACCTCTGTCTATGCTTGATGATATCTAATTTTATAATAATAGAAGAATTTAGAAAAAAAAATTGTTAGATACACGAAGAACCAAGAATTCTTGGTTTATAATATATTGATTTTTATATCAGTATGGCTAAATGAATTAGGGTTAATTTTTTTATATTTTAAGGTCAGTATTGTTCAGTAAGACGTCCTTAAATTATTAAGGTTACGATATTTTAACGCACCCGATTGACAGACATGAATGGATATTGTTCGATGGGAACAGATTGCATCATGTCGCACGTTAGAGTTTTTTTATGACTTCTAGGTTTTGACGAGCATAGATCTTGGAATACCTACAAATATCAATAAAAAATATTATAAATTGTTCGATTATTGCTTGTGAAAAATAATGTATTAAATTGGATAATAATACATACATTCATTTTGTCGTTAAACGTTATTCCGAATCGATCTTTCGAGTCTTTATACGTCCCTGGCATATAATTGTAGGGAGCTTTGCCAGGATTCTTTTCTTCTGTATTATTTGACGATTCTTTATCCGTATTATTATTTAACGATTCTTTATCTTCAGGTACTGATTGAAAATCGACAACTTCCAGCGACGATACCATCTAGATAAAAATGTATTTATTCATTTATTTATATATTTACATACGGGCATTGCTGTCTTTTTAATGTGAGTCAACAACGTTACAAACATTGATCGGGATCGAGTTCGATCTTCGCCACCGATAAATCCGGATCGACAAGGGATTTTTGTTGCCAAAAAAATCGGACTGACGGGGATTCGAACCCGCGGCCTCAGTACCGCCTGAGCCATGGACGCTACTTTATTATAATTAACCGAAAATTTTCAAGGTGGCTTTAGCACCTGCGCCGGTTTCTGATCAAAAACCCCATTTTTAATCATTTTTTTAAATAACTTGTTGTTTATTATTACAAAAATGTTATTTAAAAATTGAGAAATAGTAATTTATCAGCTTATAAGAAAAATTTAAATCACAAATAGCTAAGATCTGATAATGTAAGTGACAATGTATATATTAAAGAGAAATACTTTGCGAACTAAAAAACATACGTATTAACCCTTTACTTTTGGCCTGGCGTCTGTAAGATCCCACTCAAATTTCAATCATTTATAACTTTGTAAATATAATAATCCTAATTTTTAACCTTTATGTAAATTCATCAAAAATCATTACAATTATTGTGTGATGGTTTGAGATAGCAAAAATTAATTAATTAAAAAGTTATAAACAATTTAAGTTCGAAGAAAATAGAAAAAATGAAAATGGAAATTTGAAAAAAAAAAAACTATTTTTTTCTGCAAACATTGTTTGTTTGCAAAGATTTATAAGTATGTCTAATGAATTTTAGAAAAGCTTCCAATACAATTCGAATATACGTTTTCGACTTTTTTCAATTTATATGTCACTCGCTATTTTTGACGCGTGTAAAAATGAAGATCCATAGCCTCGTTAAACAAATAATTTTATCTAATACATCAAATTACTTTTTTAATCTAATATTGTTTTCATCTATTAATTAGTGTTTTCACTTACTAATGTCAATTTTTTATAAAGCAAATATTTTATTTTATATATTCATTGATATTAGCGATATATGAGCATGGGGTCTCGCAGACGCTACGCCGTTAGTTACGTGACTAAATTTCAGGTCGATAGTAAAGGGTTAACGTATAAACAAATGGATTTTATTCTGCACACATTATTTCATGATTTTCATTCAACAGCTTTATAAATAAATATCTCATCGATAAAAATGAATGAAAAAGAACAAAAATAATTCAATACAAAAATGTTTTCAATAAAGAATTTCCAAAAGGTGTGATGTGGTAAATAGCTTTAATAAAAAGAGCTTTTGGCGGTAAAGAAATAGTTGCAATCAATATTCATTTATCGTCTAGTGCATTAAAAAACAGCCGCAAAGTATTGCTATTTGATTGCAGAAGTTAGAAGTAAAAGATTGGAGTGCGAGCCGAGGTTGCATGGACGATATAAATTGGTATAATACACTATCGTTACTTTGAAAACTAGCATCAAAAACAGTCGAATTTAAAGCAGAAACGATCATTAGCGACGATCTCATAGCAAATAATTTACGAATGCATTAGTAATTTAATTTTAAATTGTAAAAAAAATGTTAACGCATTTTACTCGAAATTTTTTTTTCATTTTTTCTGATAACTTTTTAAAGGAGGTTCAGAGCGACTAGATACAAATTTTAGGATGTGTAAAACATGTGCAATTTTCAAATTTGAATTTATAACGAAAAAGATTTTTTTTTACCTCTAATTTTATAATTTGTTTTTTCAAATTTTGGTTTTACAGATTCTGCTAGAAATTACAGATCTATGGAAGAGAAAAAACTCTTAAAACTTTTAATATCTTAACTTTTTCATTTAAAACTAGGGCGAAACAAAAAAAAAAGAGTATCGCATTTTGCGTTTGAGGCAAAGAGAATCGCAATTCAGCGTTTGCGGGAAAGAGTATCGCAATTCGGAGGTTTGCGACGTAGAGTAAGTATCGTGGTTCAAAGGTTTACGAAGTTTTTAACACCAGCCAAATGCGTAAAATGGGTCTTAAATTTATTTTATTCACAACTTAACTATAATAGCCACTTTATTGACCTGAAAAGCAGAACAAAAGTAGCTTTCTATTCCCTCTTATATTTTATTCCCACAAATTTACTTTACTCCCACAGTCGCGGGATAAAATCCATTACTCCCGCATTACGCTCGCTTCGCTCGGGCAGTACCTACGACTTTACTCCCTTGGCGCATAATGTACTATTTTACACCCATAGCCATGGGGTACCATTTTGATAATACCACGTGTTTAGGGCGATACGAACTTCATACATTTTTTTACGCATTCAGGACGTGCGGATTAATTTGGGTAATTTTTAATCGCGTTAGTCTTCGCCGGATACGTTGAATTGCGATAATCTTTATATAAAAATAAAACGCGTTTATACTCTTCGTACTGTGCGTCGACAAAAACACATATCGCACCCACAGAACAAGATTATGCCAATTCGAAATTTGATGTATTGGGGGGAGGGCGGGGGGTCACGAAGATCTTACTTATGTGCAGGGGGGCATAATAAGCTTCATTCTAGTTATTTCTAAAATATTAAAAAAAACAGCTTAACTAATATACAAAAGTGAAAAGTGCGTTTTTATAATTACTCATTGTCAGACAAAAAAAATATTGGGATCAAGTGATCAAACATAAAAACATTATGTTAAAACACTATTCTTCAGAAGAGCCCCCTTGGTTCAGTGGGTAAGGCGCTTGCCTACGGAAACATGGCCATTCTCGGAGTCGTGGGTTCGCATCCCAGTGAGAACTCGAGTTTTTTTCAACTTAATTATTCTATGGAATTTGTACCCAGGAAACCGACAAAAAGTGATATAATACCAGAAATGGACAAAAATTATCAAATGACCGTCCTAAAAAAAGGGTCGATGAGTATCTTCATTGAAAACTGACAGCGGTAAGGCGGGGACTGATAGTTCGGATGTCCATGAGCTGTGACATGGGTGCATATGAAAACTCTACTGCCGGGTTGTGCTGTGCTTTATATGAGATGTATTATGCATCCACTGCCGAAAGTGTCTGAGACGTTAATAAGTAGATAAAATGGATATTGCTCGACGGCATCGCACAACTGGGGGTATTAAAAGGTTGGGTTTATAAACAGGGCATCCACACAGAGGATCCACGTATCTCCGCATGGGGATAGAGGAAGTTGATATACAATACAATACAATACTCGAGATAAGTCACACGACGTAACACTATTATTCAGCGATGAAATTTATAAAAAGTCTTTAAATAAAAATAGTTTACCAAAAATGTTTCAATTTACTTACTTCTTTGTAAATTAATTATTGATGGATTATTAATTTATTTATGAATAATCATAAACCAATAAAATTAAGAAATACTTTGATACGGAGAAATTAAATTATTTTGATATAATATAAGCCTTCGAATAAGAAAATATTACGTAAGAGGGAGGGGGTGGGGGGTCATCAAAATCTTACGGTTCCTTACACGTGGGGGTAGGGGGATCAAAAGTACGGAAAATAGCCCTTACGTAATTTGTACAAGGCCACAAAGTTAAATTTGATCAATAATCAAAGATTTATACACAAAAAGTGTATCTAGTAGATCTCCGTACGAGGGATGAACGCACGTTTTCACTACCATAGACCCTAGGGTACAGCTGTATGTGTCCTAATTACCGATTTTCGATAATGTCCTAATTACTGACATAGTGTATATGTCCTAATTACCGACACCTTGTATGTGTACCAATGACTGGCACCTTGTACGTGTACAAATTACCGACAGCCTGTAGATGTCCTAATTACCGACATCCGATAATGTCCTAATTACCTACATCCGATAATGTCCTAATTACTGACATCATGTATATGTCCTAATCACCGACACCTTTATATGTCCCGATTACATGTAGTCGGTAATTAGAACATATCCAGGATGTCGGTAATTAGAACATATATAGGGCTTCGGTAATTAGGACATCTATAGGCTGTCGGTAATAGGTACACCTACAAGGTGTCGGTAATTGGTACACATACAATGTGTCGGTAATTAGGACATATACATGATGTCAGTACTTATGACATTATCGAATGTCCGTAATTGGGACATCTACAGGTTGTCGGTAATTGGTGCACTTACAAGCTGTAGGTAATTGCTACACATACAAGGTGTAAGTAATTAGGACATATACATAATGTCAGTAATTAAGACATTATCGAATGTCGGTAATTAGGACATATACAGCTGTACCCCGGTCCATGGTCGTGCAAACGACGTTCGTCCCTCGTACGCAGATCTGACCCGATTCTGACCAGTAATCCGTGTGAGATTTCTTCATACGGATTTGATACGGACACCAGGATACCATGTCTGAATCGAGCAAATATGGGTATTAAGTGGTGCATTTTCCCACCTGAATCTGATACGGTATTCGTATCAGTTTTAGACCAGAAACACGGAGATCTGGTCAGAATCGGGTCAGCTTTCGGGCACAATTTATACACGGTAGGGTTGTGTCGATAAACTCTAGTCGGGTCCCACTATACTGTTTTGCAACTGGAAGAATATTCGGGTTATCTGAGAAAATCGGACTACCCGAAAACATAAAAGTAACCCGAAAAATGCCTGCCTTTGTAGAAAACTCACAAAAGGTGCTAGTTTGTGTTTTCGGACGAGTCATCTATATTATTACTTATATTATTAGATCTTCTTAGTCACTTGTGATATAAAATGTTTTCTAGAACGTCAATACATATTATGAAAGACCCTTCTTAATCTAGTTGAAAATATTTAGAAGTATTTAGACACATTTGTTTTGATGAAAATACCCAAATGTTGACGATATTTTAGAATTATTCCAGAATATTGAAAAATAAATTTGTAATAACTACTACAGATATGAACATTTGAATAAATCGTTGTACATCTTTAAATATGAAAATATTTATTTATAACTGTTTGCGTTTTTAAAACCAAATTAATATTATAAACAAGCTTTTCTTTACTGCACTTTTTACCTAATTAAAGCTGATCATTTACTTCAGTATTACGATTTTAAATATTTTTTCTTGAATATGATATTTTTTAACGTACAGAGTAAAAAGGCAAAGTAATAAAAAATGATTCAAGAATCTTATCTCAATACCGGATTTTATCGCTTTGTTAAAATCGTTATGTGTTATTGAACCACATGCATAGTAAGGTGTATATTCCCAACAAAACAAAGATATTTGCAGATAGATATCTTTGAGTATCTGTATGATACCTCTTAAATATCTTTTAGATTCCTTTAAGATATCTTTCGTGTTTGCTGGGTTTATGTAAATATTTACACAACTTTTTGGTACGTAGTAGGATGTTATAATTTGTACAAAAATTTCTACTTACACTTATGTAGCGTTTTCGCGGTAACGTTTTCTCCATATCTCGAATGTATATCAGCTGCTGAGGAAACATAGCAAGAACTTCGCCAGCAATTGTACCACTTGCCATGCTGTTTCCAAAATCTGATGCGGCCAATGTCTAGCATAAAAAAGTGAAACGAATGTTTTGCATTTGTAAAATTTAATACATACGTTATCATTCATAATTCTGTGGTAAAAAGGCAAAACGACTTAATCCACTATTTTAAAAAATGAGTCTTTAGTGATTTTGGTATCTATTCATGGAATGCTTTTCATAATAAATGTCAAAAGTTGTAAAAGTTCATTTATTACTTTCCTCTTTTATAATATATGCTTTTCTTTTCATAGGTTTAAATAGCAATTTAAAGTTTTGAATTATATTAACTCGACATTTTAAAAAATGGACTACAGTTGTTATGCCTCAAAGCCACAGAGTTGTTGTATAATTTATGTCATACATAGCTTGTAGAATTTGTCGGCAAAATATTATAGTATTTATACGTATAATCTCGGAGTGGTAGACAGTAGGAATAATTGTGTCCCAAACTGAAAAACATTATATATTTAAAAGTTGATTTGCAGTTAGACTGTAATTTAATAAATCCAATGCTGAAAACCATGATCATAAAACGTAATAAAATTACGATTACTGCTAATAGAAGCGTCAACCTTATGTGATTGTTTTCTTACTCAACACTTAAAATATGACACATAATTAAGGGGTAAATCAATTTTTATCCTCCCTACCTTGCTGACCCAAGAATTCTAAAATATTGGCTATAATTAAAAGAATAAACAGAATTATGAAAAACGAAGAGGTCATTTCCCTTCGTTTTGTAATTATCTACCACTAGCTGTGCAAAGTTATAAGTAAAAATTTTTCGGCTTTAATCAATGGCATTAGAACGAAAATTCGTGATAAAACAGAGATCTACGAAACGTTATCAGAAATTTCGTTCAAATGTCATTTAAGGTAAACGTACCAATGATCGGATACGCCCCTATGATCGGACAATATTGAAAATAAGTGTTTATTAGATACATGAAATAATTCATAATCCCCTCAGATCTATAGACTAATGATCGATTAAATAATTTTTATAGTTAACGTTCCGAATATTTTTTTATTTAAAAATGTGCAGAGTTATGAACAATTGTCCGATTATTGGGCTTAAGGCAATTATATTATTACCTGAAACTTAGCAGAGTGGTAGAATATTACAAAAGGAAGGGCAATGATGTCTTAGTTTTCATAACTCAATTTATTTATTAATTGTAATTAATTGTTCATACCTAGGTTAAAGATTTGAGGTTAGGAATTTCGGCAGGATATTTGAATGGTTTGACATACTCTATATTCTAATTCTAAATCTGTAGAAAAACTGATTAAAAAATATTTTTTGAAAAACCAATGTTTTTCAAAGGTATACTTATAAAGGTGACTTTAGGCCGGTGGGGCGACTTTGGGCCAAATGAAAAAAATATGATTTTATATCCAGCACCGCAGAAAGTATGCTTTTTGAAGCGATTTGAGGTATTTAGATTTGAAGGTCAGATCCTTTAGACACAAAATGAACCAAAAAGAAAATTTTTAAATACATCTAAAAGTAATTTTTGGACTTTTGAAAGTAAATAAAAATTTTACCAAATTTCCATCCTTGAAAAATTTCTTCTAGTTAGAGAGCGAAAAGGGCTGCTATTCCGCCATTTTTGGTTTTCGTATATAAATTTTTGACTGATTATTTACTATCGGAGCATCTTGTTAAACATACAATGAGTTTGTAACTGACTTGTAAGTGCTCAGAAATGAAAATTTAGCTATGAGATATATAGAAATAAGAAAAGTGGCTCAAAGTCGATCCTCTAAGCGGGGTGACTTTGACCACCCTATTTTTCATACATCACTAAAAGGTACGCTTTTGAAATGTTATTCCTAGGGTGTGAATATATACTATAGCTCAAGACTAAACTTTTAGCACCTGTTTTAGAACTTAATTTTTGTCAGGAAGCAAACCTGAGTAGTGTAAAGTTTCAAAGTGGTTCAAAGTCACCCCGCTCTACGGCATATAAAAATATAAAAGTTTTTTCAAAAGAATCTTGTAACGGTTTTAAAAATGGCTATATTTTAAAAAAGTTATAAATACTGCTTTTTTATAAAGTGCGAAATATATAACTAAATTGCAAGTTGAAGATAAATTAGATATTAAATATGTTGATTACCTGAGTGCATCATCATAAGCAATAAGTGCAGTACACCAGTGATTCATCCAGGTTCCATCAGTCACAAAACTTTTCTTTATAGAATTTTTCGGACTGCTAATATCGTCTAAGTCCCAAAATTTATACATTCTATCAAGACTGGCAGTCGCTAAAAATCGCTTATTATCTTGAGGTATTAAGTAAACCACTAAAAATAGTATAAGTTTAGATAAAGCAAGAACTTTACATATTATTCTAATATAATGGCACATTTTGTATGCTTACTTGTAACTGCATGATGGTGGGCAAAAAAATGTCTATAAGGATTCAAGAATACAGTATTTTCTTTTTTAAATCTTAACATTGGGGACTTTGACGTCAAGTCCCAGAGAGCAACATATCCATTAGAAAACCCAGCAACGATAACGCTGTAAATTAATTAATTTATTATTATTTACTTTATTTATTAATTATTTATTTTTACTATATTCAATATCTATTTCTGAAAGAACACATACTTGTGATCGTTTTCTTTTGTCCAGGATAATTTTGTAACCTGCCATGTTTGTTGTTTATTATCATACATATTTCTATTTACAATTAGTATTAAAACAGGATCTGTGTTATATATGGGATACCTACAAAAGAGAAAAATAATAATCAAATTAATTTTAAATCTATTACTTTATAAGCAACATTTTATTGATGAATATATTTTGATGTACCATTTATAGATATGCAACTTACTCTTTTTCACTATTCTCAACATTTTCAGAATCTTCAGTATTTTGAGTATTTTCTGAAGATAATCCTAGATCTTCAGGAAAAGTAAGTGAGAATACACGTACGCAACCATCAGAACAAGCTGCAGCTAGTAAACCCATTCGTTTTAGCTGATTATTGTCTTTGTTAAAACCAGGTACGTCTTCGTGTTCATAACAGCCAGATGGACACCAATCTAAACACCAAACGGTGCCTCCTTCATGCGCTACAGCGAACGCTATTTTAGGATTGTATGTACTGTTCGTTCTGTAATTTAACAAACGAAAATAAGAGTTTGTAATTATATAATTATTTATGCAAATAATTTTTAAGAATACAAACGTATGATTCAAATTTCCCACATCCCAGATTTGAATGATATTTTTTCCAGGATAAGCTTCTCCAACAGAGTACTCCATGTCCATGGTTGGATGAGTACTGATAGCAACGTACTGTGATATACTTTCAGAAACTGCTAATAAAGTGGGTATTGGCAACCATGCTATAGCCCAAACTGGACCTCCAACAAAAAATGTTGGCGTATCTATGAAACAATATTAATTAAATTAATACATTGACTTAATATATCTTCAAAACCACAATGAGTTTTCCTCTGTTTAAATTATACCTTGAACACATTGTCCTTCAAACCTTCTCCATTTTTTCCATTCAGACTCTATTGCACCTTGATTACTAGTTTTTTTACTTTTCATCTGCATTGATTGATCAAGTTCTGGCAGATAATTTTTTGATTCTTCCATACTCAACAACTGAAAAGCATTAGGTGCATATTCTTCAAACAAACTAAGTTTGTAATTTTTTTGTTCACTGCAACAAAATTAACATTAGAATAAAGTTAAAACTACAATTTTACAGGAAATATAAAAAAAATTTCGTACAATTCCAGTGTCCATTGAAATGCACTAAAAAACGGCTTGTTGAATTGAGTATGACAAGTACCATCTTTGAATATAAATTTAAACATCTTATTTGCTGAAAATTTAAATAAAATAATATAAGTATGAATATAAAATCATAAATAGTTTTCTAATTTGCTGAAAATTATTTAATTAAATCTTTTAATGTTTTAAATACAAAAAATAAAGAAACTTACATGTTTCAGTACATTCTTTGAAGAAAAACTTTTTTACTAAGCCTTTATTGCTATCATTGTCACCGTCTGTTTCACTGCAATTCTCGCTACTAGATGATTCTCCATCAGAGGCTGATGAATTTCCATCATCTTCAGTTGAATGCTTTTGAAGAGCATGTTTAATGATTTCATTTTCAGAAGAAGATTGAAATTGACAATTTTTACAAATGAAATTCTGCAAAATATATGTGAAATTAAGAATGTATGTTCAACTCATTTAAAAATATAACTATTTAAACAATGTAGCTGTATGAAGATTCATAAATACCTCTTGAGGTGTAAAGTTACATAATAAGAAATGATGTTTTATTTCGTCTAATGATTGACTAGTAAATTGACATCCTATTTGACTGCAAACTGCATTTTGTCCACTATCCAGATTTTTTTTCCATCTGCTTAATGTAGTACTTGAAATTCGTTTAACGAGCTGTGGCTTCTGGATCAGTTTTTTCTATAAAGTGTATATAAGTTTATTCATTAAAAGAACTTTAAATTATTGAATTATATACTATTAAAAATCAATATCTTACAATAGACTTATTTATAGATCTAGAATTCAACTTCAATTTTTTATCCGTTGGAAATACATTATCTTTATCTTCTTTGACTAACGCAGTAAATTCTGATATCCTAGTAACAGCTCTAAAATGTATATAATCAAAGTTAAATCAATTGATTTAAAATGTATAAAAAACGTTTTTCCTTTACTACATCTTCGTACATACTTTTCTGCAGCTTTTCTCTTGACTCTCGGTCCTAAGTCTACGTTTTCTACGTCTAAACCATCTGTTTTTTCTCTTTCTTTGGCTTCTGCTTTTTCTTTATGCATTCTATCGTGGTATTCCAATGATGAAGGTTTAATCACAGCTTGGCACACAGGGCACGTAACCATTAAAGCTTGTATTTCCTACAAATATATTTATTCTTGAATACCTTAGACATTTTATTATTAAAATTAAATATTTAAAAGATATTATACCGCTTCATCTTTTCCACAAAATGTTACATGTGAAATGTATCCCATGACACTACGCTTTGAAATATTACACATTTCACAAATGAGACTGCCTCTTCTTCTTTTATGAGCATTAGTTAGAACCCGCTGAAGTAGTTTGTTATCGTTTTCGTAGTCCTGTGAAAAATTATTATTATAAATTTTTATTACAATAAGAGAAATACAGAAACAATGAAAACCTAAACCTACTGGTTTTGTGGTGCCTTCCAGCCAACCCAAATCGTTGTGCTGCATCAAATTATGATGAAGCCATTGACTTTTCAACATCTCATTGTTGCATTTTCCACAGGTAACTATTTTCTTTACCTGTTAAAATGTTTTTATTATAATAATGCATTAAAAGTGTATAATACTCTAATAATAAATAATTTAAAAACTAACAGTTGATTCAGTTGGTTCTACAGTAGAATCAAGTTTAGTATTTTCCTGTTTCGAAGAACGACTTAAGTGTGAGTGATGTGGTACATAATCATCATCTAAATTTTGTTTTATTTGACCACCTTTTGGTCTTCCTCTATTCCTTTTTTTACCTCGACCAATGAAATATTTACGCTTTTTTCTAGGATGCATATCACTTTCGTTATCACTATGGCTTTTACTGTCATCACTTAATCCTTTCCCATCAACCATATCATCTGCTAAGGTCATCTTAACGTGGCTCACTGAGCGTTTTGAATTCTTAATAATTTCGTTATCGTTTTTTTCTAGAAATTCAGAGTCTATTTTATTATCAGCTTCATCATTAACAACATTATCTTTTAAGGAACTTTTTCTTTTTCTTTTATGTGGTAAACCTATAGAAAAAAGTTTTGTCAAACACTTATTACGAAAACATTTATTTTAAATCAATATTTTACCTGTATCTGTTAAATTATTGTCAATCACTGCCGGAGAATCATTAACACTATTTTCAAACACTACTGTAGAATTATTAAAAGAATCATTAGAATCATTTTCAATCCATGTCTTAGAATCATCAACATTATTTTCTACAGTAGAGAAGTCATCTGTATTTTCGCCAATAATTTTCTCATCTATTTCAGTAGAATTAGTAGGTTCTAGAGTATACGATTTTAAGCGTGTGCTTCTTCTTTGTTTTACATGGTCTGAGTTAAGACTTTCTTTACCTGATTGCACATTAGTTATACCTGAATAAATAAAAATCATAATGTATAAACGAAAATGAAAATCATTTTTACAAAGAGTTGAAGACAAATATTCTACCATCACATTTCTAATTACCTTCATTTGCTGTACTTTGTATCTTATCATTCATAGAAGTGCTAGTTTCTAATATTTCTGATTTTGGACGTCTTCCTCTTCGTTTCTTTTCTGTAATAACTTAATACAAAAACTATTATTTAATAATATAAATTTTAACCAAATATAAATTATAATTATACTATATTATATTAGTTAGAAGAAGTATATATGGGTAAAAGTAAAAGAAGTCGACCATTCTCAGTCATTGAGTTTCGGAAATATAAAGTATGCTAAATTAATAAAAATGCATTTTTCTACAATAGTATTGATCACAATATAGATTTGAAAAATCTATATGAACACAGTCAATAACAGCTATCAAACTATCAAAAAATTTTTAAAGCCTTTTGATAAGTCAATCTTATTGCGCTCAAATCATTTTTACAAAGAGTTGAAGACAAATATTCTACCATCACATTTGAAATTACCTTCATTTGCTGTACTTTGTATCTTATCATCATTAGAAGTGCAAGTTTCTAATATTTCTGATTTTGGACGTCTTCCTCTTCGTTTCTTTTCTGTAATAACTTAATACAAAATCTCTTATTTAATAATATAAATTTTAACCAAATATAAATTATAATTATATTATATTATATAAGTTAGAAGAAGTATATATGAATAAAAGTAAAAGAAATCGACCATTCTCAGTCATTGAGTTTCAGAAATAAAAAGTATGCTAAATTAATAAAAATGCATTTTTCTACAATAGTATTTATCATAATATAGATTTGAAAAATCTATATGGACACAGTCAATAACTACTAACAAACTATCAAAAGACTTTATAAGCCTTTTAATAAGTCACGCTTATTGCGCTAAAATTACTCACTCATAATGATTAATAATTTATTTTTCTCGTTCTTTTCTGGTATTTTCTTGGATCAAAGTGGTTTCTTGCGTGCACAGTCAACCTTGCTATTTTATATAAAAGTTCGACTGTAACGTTCCGTTAGTTTACTGCTTTACTATTGGCTGTGAATAGTGTGAGTGCTGTGATTCAAAACGGATGTGTCAGACCTACTTTACCGGCCGATAAAATACAATCGAAAATTTCGATTTTCTCAAAAAATACGCATCAGAATTAAATTTCCTTTTCAGAGTAGCTTTATTTACGTAAAACACATAATGGACCACTCGAATTATTATCAGAATCGAAAATTAGCAATTACGTGATTATACTAATTTTTTATTCTGATAATAATTCGAGTATTCCGCTATGTATTTTAAGTAAATAAAGCTACCCTGAAATTTGATTCTGATGCGTATTTTGTAAGTAAAACGAAATTTTCGAAAGCATTTATCGGCGGGTAAAGTAGGTCTGACGCATCCCCTTAGGGGAGGTAGGTGCTTACATGCAGTTACGTAGTTACCGACAATTTCGTATTTTTCAGTATTCTCATTCCATTTTTAATTTTTTTCAATTATCTCAGTTGTCCGGTGTTCCTTAATACATTGAGAACACCGGACAACTAGAGTTTTTAACTTTTATGAGCAATTCGATTAGAATAATGTAAGATTCAATGCAAAAATCTGTAATCGGCTCCGACTTCCCCTTAAGTGACCAGTAGCGCCATTTGACCCATGTAAAAGTAGATGATGCGGAAAAAAATTGAACTACTCTTTTGGTGGTAAATACATTGAACGAGATAGGTTAAATGTTATAAATATCAGTTTAATATTGATTATTTTTTTGTTAAACAGTCTCTTAAGGGGGTGTCAAACCATTCAAATTTCCCGCCGAAATTCTTAACCTCAAATTCTTTAACAATTGATTACAATTAATAAATAAACTAAATTATGAAAAACCAAGACATCATTGCCCTCCATAATACAATTATCTACCACTGTGCGAAGTTTCAAACCAAAACTCCAAAACCTCTACGAATGTCATTGGAACGAAATTTATATTAGTCTAGACGCGAACCTTCAATTTTCGTTCCAAAGCCATTCGTAGAGGTTTTGAAGTTTTTGTTTGAAACTTCGCACAGTGGTAGATAATTGTATTACGGAGGGCAATGACCTCTTAGTTTTTCATAATTATACTTATTCTTTTAATTAAAGCCAATATTTTCTAATTCTCGGGTCGGTAAGGTAGGAAGGATAAAAATTGACTTTGACACCCCCTTAACTGACATTGTCATAATAACTCGGAAAATTATCCTGAACCTTTTAAACTTTTAGTTAAAAAAAATAATTGTCATTCTCCCATGTATTTGGTATACGGCTACCACCAATAGAGTCAGTCGATTTTGAGATGACGCCACGGGTGACTTAACAAGGCGAATATGCACATCTCTCACACACACCAAAGCACTAAGGTTGCGAAAGCGCCTCCCGGCGCCGTTTTGTGGAACCTCGGGAACAATCACGGACGCACACATACACATTAACATAACTTTAGTGCTTTAGTGGTGTGTAGGGTGGTCCAAAATTTTCTAAGTTTCGATTTTCCTTCTTGTAACCATTTCAAAAGTTGACTAATGTGAAAAAAATAACTCTCCTGCAAGGTCGACACTGGACGTTGAGATTTAAAAATTCCTACCTCAATTTCAAAGTTTTTTAAATGCATTTATGTACTTTTTAAAATAAATTTGTTTAAAAAATGATTAAAACTTTAAAAATCAAGGCAAAAAAGGATTAGTAATTTACCATATCACTAAAATAGAAAATCAACCACATCCGCTTCATAAAAAAATATTTTTTTTCTAAGTAAAGAGCCATATGCATCAAATTTTAACAAAAAAGAAATCTTTGAACATTTTTCAAGACTCTAATTTTGCAATGATCTTTCAAAGCCCAAATTTTTTTGAATCATTGTTCCGACTAGAATCTACAGAAAAAAATGGCAAACGTAAATATATCTAAATATAGAAACTGTTCCAGTCTAAATATTGTGCAATTTTCCAACATCCTAAATATTCAAACGGACAGAACTTTTGATCCAAACAACTTCAGAAATGCTGCGACCACTCAAACTAAAGGTCTTGTTGTCAGCTTTTAACTAAAATTATGTACAAGTCTTCAAGACGTAAACTACCGGAAGCAAATTACATCAAACTATGACATAAACCATTCAATATGCTAGAAAAATTGCACAATGTTGAGACTGGAACAGTTTCAATATTTAGATATATTTACGTTTGCCATTTTTTCTGTAGATTCTATTCGGAACAAAGATTAAAAAAAAAATTTGGGTTTTGAAATATTATCGAAAATTAGAGTCTTGAAAAATGTTCAAAGATAGCCTAATTTTGGTTAAAATTTGACGCATATGACTCTTTACTAAAAGAAAATTGAAAAAAAATTTTTTTCTTAAAAGCGCCATTTTGTTATTTTTTAATAAAAATGTCTAAATCTGCTACCAGCGAGAATAACAAGCCTACAGAGCAATACTCCATTCGAATTTTTTATTTCAGACAACCCAAACTGCCGCTATCACTGTGACCAACCACCTGCCTTTTTTTTTGGATGTCCACCTTAGCCGTAAAAAAAATAATAAAACATAACACTAACGTAATTTTTATGAGTTGAAAAATTGATAAAAGTAACAAAAAGAATTTATAGCAAAATGCAAAAATGAAATAATTCGATAGAGTGAATACGTTGATATAATTTAGAATCTTTCAAACACATTATTTTTCTTATAAACGTAATATGAAATAGTGTCATTTTTCGAAAAGCTGAAATATGTTAGTCTTCGTACGAGGCGTCGATTGATGGTATTTTTTATTTATAATTCACGAAATCAAATCAATCATTAATATTGAAACTTTGCAGTAATGTTCCTCAACTTAAACCTAATGTATATAAATTTTATTTAGGCCGATGTGTCGTTTTAATTTTGTTTAAAATATCGGGGCCACGAATTGGTCGACTTTTTGACTTTTACCCATATATTGCCATTAGAACTATTGTTATAAAATTTCATTAGTAAAAATCTTAGATTTGAGTTTATTATTTTTAAATAAAATATTTTGAGTAGTATAATTTAAATTAAACCAAAAAGTATAAATCGAAGATTACAGAGAGCCTTTTTGCAAATATAGTTTAAAATCAAGTTTTTATTAAAGTATTTAAAATAAAGTTTTTTTTAAAATCTATCAAAAAATAATAATTAATTATTCATGAGCTTTTTCAGCGCTTCTTTCCAACATTTAATGGTCACATTTTTACAAGATTAATATAAATATATATATAATATATGTATTTTCATAAATACCGTTCTTCCTGGCATCATTGTTGGTAAAAATGGTAGACTCTGATACTTCGACTTCTGCAAGTCTACCACTTCTCTGTTGTCCACAACTAGTTTCAGAACTCAAGTTATGAGGCACTTCATCACTACTGATTTCTTCATTAATATTAACAGAAGAAATTACTGTCTTTGATGGTCTTCCTCGTTTTTTGATTGGTGCAATAATACTACTTTTAATTTCGCGATTTGAATCATTTTCCGGTACTATTTCTTCACTAGGAATCTCTTCCTTAGTCTTAAATGTAGAAACAACTTCTTTTGGAGGTCTTCCTCGTTTTTTGATTGGTGTAATAAAAGGACTTTTTACTTTGCAAATTGATTCATCTTCAGAAACTATACTTTCATTTGTCTTAATAGAAGAAACTGCAGTCTTTGCTGGTCTTCCTCGTCTATGGTGTGGCGTAACGTTAGAATCTTTTACTTCGCAATTCAATTCAACTTCAGAACCTGCGTCTACACTAGTGACCTCTTTATTAGCATTATTAGTAGAGCCAACTGCCTTTGCAGGTCTTCCTCGTTTTCTGCCTTGAGTAACGACAGAACTTTTTACTTCACAAATTGAATCATCTTCAAAACCTCCATCTTCACTAGTGATTTCTTCATTATTAGAAGAGACAAATGTTCTTGAAGTTCTTGCACGTTTTTTGTTTTCTATAATATTAGAACTCATTATATTACAATTTGAATAATCCTTTGATTTTTCATTAGTTATCTCTACATTACTGTTATCAAAAGAAAGAACAGTCTTTTTTGGAGGCCTTCCTCGCTTTTTGATTGGTGTAATGATAGAACTTTCTACTTCGCAATTTGAATCCTTTGCAGGACTTATTTCTAAACTAGTGATTTTATCCTTAGTGTTAGAAGGAACCACTGCCTTTGAAGGACTTCCTTGATCTTCAACTGACGTAACACTAGAACTTCTTATTTCCCAGCTCGAATCCTCTATAGGAACTATTTTTTTAGTACTGATTTCATCCATAGTGTTAATAGTAGAATTAACTGCCTTTGAAGGGCTTCCTTGTTCTTCAACTGATGTGACAACAATACTTTTTATTGCACAGATCAAATTTTCCGCAGGAATTAATTCTTTAGTAGTGATTTCGTCCGTAGTGTTAATAGTAGGAAATAGAACTGCCTTTGAAGGGTTTTTTTGTTCCTCAACTGACGTAATAGCAGAACTTTTTACTTCACAATTTAAGTCATCTGCAGGAATTATTTTGCTACTAGTGATTTTATCTTTCGCGGTAATAGACGAAACTGTCTTTGAAGGGCTTTCTTGATCTTTAATTGGCATAACAATAGAATCTTTCATTCCACTGTTTAAACCCTCTGCAGGAATTAATTCTTTAGTAGTGATTTTATCCATAGTGTTAATAGTAGAAACAACTGATGTTGAAGGACTTTCTTGTTCTTTAACTGATATAATAACAGAACTTTTTACTTCACATTGTAAGTCATCTGCAGGAATTATTTCTCTACTAGTGATTTTATTTTTCGCGGTAATAGATGAAACTGTCTTTGAAAGACTTACTTGATCTTTGATGGGCATAACAATATAATCTTTCATTTCACTGTTTAAACCCTCTGCAGGAATTATTTCTTTAGCAGTGATTTTATCTGTAGTTTCAATATTACTTGGATGATCTGACTTTGAAGGACTTTCTTGTTCTTTAACTGACGTAATAACAGAACTTTTTACTTCATAATTTAAGTCATCTGCAGGAATTATTTTGTTACTAGTGATTTTATCCTTAGCGATGAGGGAAGAAACTGCCTTTGAAGGACTTCCTTGTTCTGCGATTGGTGTAATAACAGAACCTATTATTTCACAATTTAAACCCTCTGCAGAAATTATTTCTTTAGTAGTAATTTTATCTGTATTGTCAATAGTAGAAACAATTGCCTTTGAAGGACTTGCTTGTTCCTCGGTTTGTGTAATAATAAAACTTGTACCTTCGTCATTTGATCCATCTGCAAGAATTTTTTTTTCAATGCAGAGCGCTTGATGATTCGTAATAGGGGAATAAACTGCTGTCGAAGATCCTGGTTTTATATTTGACACAATAACAGATCTTCTTATTTGGGAATTAAAACCATCTTCAGTAATTTTTTCTTCACTAGTGATTTCTTTATTAATTTTATTTGAAGAAACGTTCGCTTTTGAAGGTCTTCCACGTTTTTTGAATGGCGTAATAAAAGTACTTTTTGTTTCATGATTTGGATTATCTTGAGGATTGGTTTCTTCACAAGAAGTTTTTTCATCAGTACGAATAGAAGAAAGTGTTGACACTTCACCTGTACATCTTTCTTGGTTTTTTATTGGCGTAATTATAAGACTCTTTACTTCGCTAGCTGAAGCATTTCCAGGAATTACTTCGTCACTAGTGATTTCTTTATTAGTATCCATAGGTGAAACAGCTAACTTTGAAGGTCTTCCTCGTTTATTGTATGGTGTGGTACTAGGACTTTTTACTTCACATTTTAAAGTATCTTCAGTAATTATTTCTTCACCAGAGATTTCTTTATTAGTGTTATTTGATGAAACAATATATTTTGAAGATCTTCCACGTTTTTTGATTGGTGTAATAACAGAAATTTTGGTTTCATGATTTAAACTATCTTGAGGAATATTTTCTTCATTTGGGGCTTTTTTATTAGTATTTATAGAAGAAACCACTTTATTTGAAAGTCTTTCTTGTTTTCTTATTGGCGTTGAAGAAATTATTTCTTTACCAGAGATTTCTTCATTAGTCAAAATAGAAGAAACAACTGCTTTTGAAGGTCTTCCTCGTTTCTTGAATGGTGTAATTATAGAACTTTTTGTTTCATGATTTACAGTATCTTGAGGATTTATTTCTTCATTAAGAGTATTTTCATTAGTGTTAATAGAAGAAGCCACTTCACCTGAATGTCTTTCTTGTTTTTTTATTGGCGATAATATAGAACTTTTTACTTCGCTACGTAAATAATTTACAGAAATTATTTCTTGACCAGAGATTTCTTCATTAGTCGAAATGGAAGAAACAGCTACCTTTGTAGGTCTTCCTCGTTTTTTGTATGGAGTAATAACAGAGCTTTTTACTTTACAATTTAAACCATCTTCAGAAATTATTTTTTTACTAGACATTTTTTCATTAGTTTCAATAGTCGAAACCACTGGATCTAAAGGCATTTCTTGTTTCTTGATTGGCGTCGTTGTAGAACTTTTAACTTCGTAATTCAAATCATATTTAGGATCTTTTTTCTCGTAAATGATTTCTTTATTAGACTTAATAGTAGAAATAACCGCCTCTGAAGATCTTCTTCGTTTTTTGTTTGGCGTAGTAATAGATCTGTTTACTTCATGATTTGAATCGTATTCAGGACCTACAAAAGTATTACGATAATTGAATTATAAACGTTATTTAAGTATTTATTAATTACAATTACTCTATAGTAATAAATGTGATACATACCTTGTTCATTTATATGAGTTTTGGTATCAGATATAACAAGAATAGTTGTAGATAAAGAATTAATATATTCATTCCCACTATTTTCTTTAATATTTTTGTTGGAAATAGTAGTTGCTTTTGGTGGTCTTCCTCTTTTCCTCTTTTGTATACTAGCAGAATTTGTAGTTTTTGTATCTAGATTTTTAGTTTTAAGATTTACAATTTAATTCAGTTGTTTAAATAAATATATAAGTTCAATTAATCTATTTATAATTCTATTTTCATAAAACGATTCATTTACCTGCATTTGTTTGATTATTATTTCCAGTATTTAGAACATCAATATTAGTTTTTACAATTGGATTTTCAATTTTTTTGGAAACTTTCTTAGCAAATTCATCTGTGGTAGTAGATTTTTTAATAGGACTTTCGCTTAATCTTTTTTTCACGACATAAGAATCCATGGATGTTTGCTTTAAAATACTTTTTGTAGAAACTGAAAAGAAGATCATATTATATATAAATTGAGATTACAGAGTCATTTTTTTGTTTGAATATTTATCTATGAAAAAAACTCAATTGAGTGTTATTTTTTAGATACACAGTTTAATAATATGAAACTTCTATCAAGTAATATTAATAACATTTAATGGGAGTGTTTTACCATAAAGTATTTTTTAAGTTTTATGTTACCCTGCTCTTCTGTACAACTATACACATCGTTTACTAAAATTATTATTGTCATTAGAAAATGATACATTTAGGAAATTTTTATTAGTAAGTTTCGAAATCGATACGTGAACTACGCGACGTATGCGAAATAAGTACGCAAAGAAGAATACTGGTACGAAACATGGAATATAATGGTATCTACCTAGATTAATATTTTTGGATACGTGGGTGCGTAGATTGATGATGTGTGGGTGAATGTGGAGTAGGCATATAGATTATGGGTGTCAGTAGATGGGTTTCTGTGATGGATGGGTGCGTGGGTGTCCCAAAAAAACACAATTTTCGATTTACGTATGCGTAACCATTTAAACAGCTTCTAAATTACGAAAAATTGAGAATCCTTTTTGGATTTTGCTTGAGGTTAAGACTAAGAGGTCGCTCAACCCAATTTACTTTAAATTATATACAATATTTTAATTTTAGTCGTTTTTCTCGATTTTGATCACTCAAATAAAATTTAATTGATATATAAACAATTCTGCGAGGTTCTAGGCATAGTATATATTTGAAAATATATCCTCAAGCATTTAGAAAAACAAAAAAAAAATTTGCCATTTCTATAGTCGATTTTTAGCGTTTTCTTTTCTATTTCCTAGAAATATTTATAGAAACTCTAATTTAAAGGTTTATCGTCCTATCCGGGGCGTCAATTTTTTCGTCTTTGAGAGCAGTATTCGAAAAATAACTAAGAAATCATAAGGTTCTGTATGCGCGGAACAGCAATGCGCTATTGGACGCGTTAATAGTATATTATGCACCTAGGGAATAAAGTGAGCCAGTAAATGCCTGGTTGGCAATCGCTGGCTCACTTTATTCACGCGTGCAATATACAATTTTTTAACATATCTACCAAAAAGTTCGTACTCGTTCACCGCCGACAAGGGAAAATAGTGCTACATATTAACTCCCTAAACTCACTCTAGTCCTCGCCGCGCCACGCGCTGTTTGTGCCCGAGCCGAAGGCCTTCGGGGTGGGGGTAGGGATTTAATGTAGCGCTTTATTCCCGGCTCGGCGGAGATAAAGTACGTACTTTATGGCTGGGTATATTAAAAAAACACTTAAAAGACTTCTGTTTTGTCATTTTACCTATGAATCAATTCCCTAACAATCGCCACATTTTGAAAAGTATATATAACTTAATTTTATCCTCACGTAGTCTTACAAAGTGAGTAAACTTGTGACAAAATGACGTAAATTTCTATAAGAATCTCTCTTGGCATTTGAAGTGAACTATTGCAGCTACAGCGCATAGACGCATGTTTACAACATTTGCAACGGATCCCATTTTGCCTTTATAATAACTGCTTTATCGACATGTGATTCAAGTGAACTAGCTATATATATAGGCATTGAGATGGGTGCCTGAATAATAAGTTATAGATAAAGCTTTGTTCAAACGTATTTACCAGCTGAATTCCCGAAATAGGCAATTTTTATATACTTGAAAATTCGCGTGAGCCGAGATAGGAGATTCTTCCGCTCAGGCGTCGATTTGTCCTTTAACGTTTTACAATTTAACATTATTGTACTTAATATATAATATTGTTTAATGTTCCATATTATCCTTCCTATTTTTCAGTCGCAATGACCAGTTATCTACCTAATTTAAAAAATTAACCGACGATAAAGAAAACAGGCACGATCTGAAAAAAACTACCACCTTCGCTTGGTTTCAAGAAACTCAATTCGATATGTAATCACATCATCCTGGAACAACCCATAGGTTTCATATAGGAAACCTACCGATGCTGATGGGCTTATGAAAGTCCAAATCGAAAGGTTGAGAAGCAACTTAAAGGGCTCAAAATGTCGACTCGAGATTAGGACATGATATACCAATTCCGACTAAAGGAGTATGTACATCCATCTATGGATATACCTAGTGGACGGATTAACACCCTTGACACGTTTTTTCTCTCTTCAGAACACCGACCCGTCAATTGCAGCGGCTCATGCCGGAACGGATGGTAATCTTCGAGCCGTCTGACCGCAGGGTTTCGCAGGGTGGTAAGAGGAACACGACAACAACTGCCCTGAAGGTCAACAAAACCCTCCCATCGTTCCATATGTTGCGGTTGAGCCAACGGCCGACAATCCGAATTCCATTGCAGTCACTGAGTAATTTAACGATTCTTTTAATCTTTTCTTTATATCACAACATTGATTAATTATTTTCACAATAATGATGTTTGCTTCCAGTGACGCCGGAAAGATAAAGGAGATCTACCTGGCCCAAACAAATGAAGCCAACCCCTTTGAACTGGTGGCCAACCTCGACGTAGGGGAGAACGGGGTATTGCCGGTCACCTAAGCAAAAGTGCTTGTTAGTTCTACTTTTAAATTGTTTTTTATTAACTTTAAATAATTATTATGTTAGTTCAAATTATTGACTTTAAATATTTCTTATTGGTTTAATATAAAAATGTAAGATATCTAAGCTATAAGACGAAATAAAAAGAAGCATTTTGACTGGATTTACTCCACATCAAAGGGTAATAACGGTCAGCCTTGGTACAATTCCGGTCACTATTATAAAGTTACGTTTATAGGTAAAACATTTCCTTAAATCAATTATATGAACCTTCATATGATCAGTCGCATTATTATTCGCACTTACAAAGTGTAATATGTAACACATAGCCACTGTTCAATCAAAAACACTTAAGCAAAGTTGCCGTACCTGAGAGCGCAGCGGAACATATTTTTAGCCTCACTTTCGGAAGCGTCATATAAATAACATTGTGACCGGTATTACCCCAATTCTGCTTAGTAATTTAGATTGAAATGACAGAAAAACAATACGTTTATACGCTTTTCTTTCACTACTTCGTATTCTTAGATTGTTCAAATTAATAAAGTTGCATAAAGTAACTGCATAAAGTAACAAATAATATGCGTAAAAGCTTATTTTATAGACCAGATTTCTTATAAGAAATGTAGACCTAAACTTTAATTGTGTATAAGTCCTTAATAATATTGAATAGAAGGTTGTTTGAACACTAGATTAATTGCATTTTATGTTGCGTTTGATATACTATTCAAATTATTACCTAAAACTGTTTAAATTATTGAAAATAAGAGTGACTGGAATTAGCCAGAGACCGGCATTACCCCTTCTCCCCTATGCAACGACAATGCGGAAGATTTTCCACCAGAAGACCTTTTAGGAGACGAGAGGGAGGCGGAGGAGGAGGCGGAGTGGAGTCCCACAGAGAAGCCGGCACGCGGAAATCGTAAGCGACGTAATGTGGGAAGCCCACGGAAGAAACAACATACCCAGTCTACGCTCTAAACCTAAAAGATTAAAAATTGACGCAAAAAAGATTAAACTGAGAAGTTTACTCATATGCAAAGAATAAACTGCTGATTATCTACTTTATAAAAGTAGAAAATATTATTGTAACTTTTAAAAGAGTAAAGTAGCGATTTTCATCTTTATGGAATGAGTAAATACCAAGATTTCTACTTTTTTACATATATCTACGCATATAACCTCCTTAGTCAATATAATAAAATCTTCGCTTGAGATACGACTTAAATTCATCTTTATTATGGATCACAGTGTACATAAATAAAATTAAATCAACTATAAATGCTTTTATCCATAATAAAGATGAATTTAAGTAGTAAGTTTAAGTAGTACTTATCTTAAGCAAAGAAATCATTGAATTGATTTAAGGAGGTTGTATGCGTAGATATACGTAAAAAAGTAGAAATCTAAAAAGTTACAATAACATTTTCTACTTTTATAAAGTAGAGAATCAGCAGTTTATTCTTTGCAAATGAGTAAACTTCTCAGTTTAATCTTTTTTGCGTCAATTTTTAATCTTTTAGGTTTAAAAGGTTGTACTATCCGCCTTGGCCCGGGCAGTATCTGGGCAAGGATCCGAAGACGAATCAATGACAACTACGTTCTTTCATGGGAGGGACGAACATACGTATAGAAATAGCGCCACGCGCAACCATTGTTTCCTACTCATATAAGGAAGCAATCGCTGTTAGAAAGACTGAATCTTTTAAAAATAAACACGCAATGCTTCGCGATGCAATTGATCAGGCCGAAAGGCATATACAGAATGAAAGGAATGAACTGAATCAATAGAATGAGTAAGATTAAGAAGTTGTAATAAGCAAAGGAATAATACAAATGGTATTAATAAAAATGTGGTTTTCTCTTATTTTTTTCGTTCCTGACACTCCAAAAACGCAGATGCTAGTATAGTGGACAGATTTAGTTAGTTATTTTTTGAAGATGTAAATGGACTTTAAAAATAATTTTAATTTTATACTAATAAATACATTATATTTCTATTTTTAATCCTACCTATATCAACCTTTAAGAAATTATTGTATATTATTTAAGAAATTATTTAGGTATTATAATTTGTAAGCTAGGTGCAGAGTAATTATGCGCTTTTCCCAGAAAAGCGTTTTACAATATTAAACTTGTCATTATTTACAAAAAGCTTTAAATTTCTTAAACGTGACATATTACCAACTAATGCTAGTTGAAAATCAAATAAAAAAAGTGGGTCCTCGTAATTGTCGGTGTTGAGTACGTTTAGCATCACCTTAACTAAACATTTTTCTTCTTTAGATGATTTTACAGAATTCGACAGATTTTGTCAAAATTAACCAAATATTATAAAAAAGTATTAAACTTTTGAAAAATTAATTATAATTAGTTATCAAATTCAATCAGATGTAAGCATCCATAGAGGAGAGTCTAGCAGTATGGACCATTTCTCTGTATGGACACGCATATTGTACTTGGCTCCTAGCGCTAGATGGCAGCACTTTAGATGCTGAATTAGACGCATATTATTTTTTTTTTTTTTAAGTGGCATTTCGAACTCGTAAGTTTATCGCCTCATCTATGCAACCCTTCCACGTTTCCCTATTTTGTGCCAACCCCATCCATTTCGCGCCCTCCCGCCCAATTTCAGTTACGTCTGCTTTTACGTTATCCTCCCATCTGCGTCTAGGTCTACCCAGAGCTCGCGTTGCTTTCGGTTTTACTTTCATTATGCGCGCTGCCGTACGATCATCGCCCATTCTTGCCACGTGCCCTGCCCATCTTAGTCTTCGTGATTTTATTATTCTGTTAATATTTGGTGACGCGTACAAATTATGTAGCTCGTCATTGTGCAGTTTCCTCCACTCCCCAGTTTCCTCATCTTTCTTTGGCCCGTATATTTTCCGCAGAACCTTATTTTCAAATACCCTAAAACGATTTTCTTCCGCTTTAGTGAGCGCCCAGGTTTCGCACCCGTACAAGATTACCGTCATTATTATAGTCCTATATATCCTTAGTTTGACATTTTTCGACAGTAGCTTTGACTTAAGTAATCTATTCACAGCGTAGAAGCAGGCATTACCCGAATGAAGTCTCTTATTAATCTCGGCTTTAATTTCGTTTCGATCATTTATAGTTGTACCTAAATATCTGAATTCGCTAACCTTTTCAAAAGTGAAATTTCCGACTCTGAGATCCCCCTCTCCTTCGCGAATGCCCAGTTTCTCCATGATCATATATTTCGTTTTCGATTCGCTCACTTCTAACCCCGTGTCTTTAGCCGCATTTATAAGGATTTCCGCGTTTCTCGCCACCGTTTCACCATTATCTCCCACGATATCCAAGTCATCCGCATAGCCTAAAATGTGCGTTGTTCCGTTGAGTATTGTGCCTAGCTCGCTAGCCTGCATTTTTCTAACAACATACTCTAGCGTCAAGTTAAAGAGTACCGTTGAAAGCCCGTCAGCTTGCTTCAAACCGTCGCGTATCATGAACGATTCGGATACATTACCGCTTACTCGGACCTTTCCAGTGCTTCCGTTCAGACATATTTGAATTAATTTTACGAGTTTTTTTGGTACGCCAAGGAGCACTAGGATTTCATACATTTTGCTTCGATAGACGCATATTATAGTTCTATTAAATATGATTAGAGGTTCTTAATTTTAAAACGCCCCTTCCGCTATTCACTATGTCGAAACTATTAAAAATCAAAATGTCCATATCACACCTCACGATCTCATTCGAAAAAAGTACTATTGTTATCTTTAATAACTACAGTTAATGTTGTTGCTGTTTTACGAAAAATTATACAAGAAACTGCATTTTTAGTTATCCCAGTGATACACAGAGAATTTTTTGATAAAAATTATCGCAAAAATCATTGTAAACGTGGGATATTCTGAATTCAGGGAAAACTTACCTTGATGAAGGATAAAATGTACATTACATTACACAACGGTAAAAATTTTCCTGATTCGTGGTAAAATTTACCACACTGAATGGTAAAAATTATAATGAATAACGTTAATTTTTTAAAGAAAGTAGACTATTGCTCGGGTTTACATTAATATAATATATAAATTATTTAAAGATATAAATGTCAATAGGTTTTTCCCAAGTATTTAAATATACAGTTAGTATTAATTGTAATTAGAAAGATAGCTATGAATTAAGAAAACATAATCTTTCTTTGCTTTTCATTTTTAAACATTATACATTATATACATGAATTAAAGATTCCTATACACAATAAACATAGCAGAGGTTTTCTTAATTGTTGTCTTTGATGCTAGGTCAACACCTCTTTCACGCGTAACAACTATTCTTGTCAATTCCACATATACACCTGGTTTTAGCAATATTTTGTCTACATGCCTCTTAGGAAGGATATACGCCTTAATTGGGAGACCAACGTACATCCCTGGTCTAAACTCATTTCCCTCTTTTTTTTTTTAATTTTAAACAATTTTTCTTCACATTTATTGTGATTAGTTTCAGTTTCATTATTTTTGACTATTTCTTCCCTTCTTACAGGATTTTTTGTCCTAACACTCATTTAGTAAGGTACTTGAGGCTGGAACACATGCAGTCCACCTTATTTGAGAAATGAGGCAAAACATCAATGTAGCTCGTGGAGACAAATAGAATCATTTTTATATTATATTAATATTAACTGTTACCGTTCACCAGGGTAATTTTTCACTTGGAGTCAGGATGTCCCACGTTTACAATAATTTTTACGGTAATTTTTATTAGGAAATTCTCTCTGTATATTGTATGACTAATATTCATCTACGTAAGTTATATGAAGACACCAGTAAAAACATGTCCCGAAAAGAGATTTATATTATGACGGATTTTTATATAAAAAACTTTTCTCTTCTTTATCGCGTTTCGTGTAAACGCTGAAAAAATCAAGTAAAACTGGCCTATTGTAATATATCTACATAAAGATATCTACATATATATATATTTATATATACAGTATATATAGCTACGTCGTGATATAAAGAGAAATCCACGCGTGCTTATCAATTTCTAGTACAAGTTAAATAGTTCTGCAAAATTGCAATAAATTACAAGATTAAATTAAATAGTATAAATATATTACCTTTATTCGCTTGATTTTCCTTTATAATGCTGGATGTACGTTTTTCTTTAGAATGATCATTTTCACAATCATTACTTAACGTTTCACTAGATTTATCAGTAACAATAATCCTTTTTTGAGATCCTTCTTTCTTGTTGTGAGCAATACATTTTTTGTCTAAGGAGACTTTTTTATCTACACAGAACAAATATAAAAAGAGTATATTAATTTTTATGTTATGAAAAAAAATTTTTTGTTAATAATTACCATTAATTTGATCAAGACTTTCATTTATTTCCTCCAAGTCACTTTTATTTTCTTCAAAAGGGAAATTTTCGTGAAATCCTTCACTAAATATTTCAGATGACCAGGAACTATTAGATTTATCATTTTCTAGTTGGATATTCATTGATACCTGATTTTGGTTTGTACTATTAGATTTAGGTCGTATATTAACTGAATCAGAAAAACTTTCAGTAGTAGTTTTCGCATCATTTTTAATATTTTTTAGCTCATTACTTTGACAAATCATTTTTGAATCCTCACTAATGTTTTGCATTTCAACATTTTTTTCTATAAAACTATTACTTAAACTTTCAAGTTTATCATTATCTTCTGTGCACTTGTTAGTATCATCTTTTAATTCTGATTTCTCTGAATTCGGGTGTTTTGCTTCTGAAGATCTCATCGATTTTTTATTACTTAGCTGGCTATTAATCTTTATATCAAAAATGTTTTCCGTCATAGGAACTGGTAAAACATTATTTTGTTTTTCTGTTTCAATAATTGGTTCATATTTTTTGGATCCATACGTCTTTGGCAATACTTTTTCTTTCTTATTATTTGTGTTATTTAATGTCAATTTCAATGAAGGTTCTTTATTATTGAAGTCTAAATTTAATGATCTACTTCGTGTCCGTACAACTGTAATTCTAGTTTTATCAGAAATTAAATCATTTATAGATTTTTTACGATTACTTATAGATGCTCTTGACATTTTGGTAGTGGTTTTCTTAATATTTGACTCCAATAAGTAATTATTTTTTGTTAGGACTCCATCATTAACTTTATTATTAGTAATTCTAGGATTTTTTTCATAAGTATCTTTCATTTGCATATTAGCAGAAGTGATCATGCTTTGACTTTTTTCTTTTTTCAAAATGGTTTTCTTACTGCTATGAGAAGGTATTTTTTCAATTGATTTTTGTTTTTCATTAATATTTGAAACGTTTGATTCCTTATGACTTTGTGAATGAATATTTTGTTGATCATCGTTAACATCTATTACCAGTTTTCTTTGTGTTTCTTTCTTAGCTATTGCATTACTATTTTTCATTTCTATATTAATAATTGATAATTTTGCAGTATCTGCATCTAAAATTTTTCCTTCATTTGTATTTTTTAAATCAATATATTCTACATTCGATACTGTATTCAAATTTAATGAATTACAAGTTATGTCAGTTGAAATTTCTGTTTCTTTAAGTTGACTATGCACTGCATGGGGTTTTTCATTTTCAGTTTTCCTTTTGTTAAAGTCCTTACAGTTATTCATATTTACAGTATTATTTTGATCTTCAAGACGAGACATTTCAACCTGATTTAAAATTTCTTCATTTATTTCTTTGTTAAGTATTTTACTCTCTCTATTTACAAGAGTTGTACAGCAATTTTCTTCTTTATCTACTACATTTTTAGTAGGAATTTTTATTTTCTTTGATATTCTAACATTCTCACGCTTAAGCTGATTTAAATTACTCTTATTTACATTTAATGATTTACTGTGTGTCTGCGTACTTATAATTTCAGTTTCACTCAAATTTGAATGATTGGTTGACTTACTGCGATTCCTTGCTTTTGTTACATTCCTTAATATGCTTGAGCAACTATTTTGCTTGATTTTACAAGCAGCCGCATCATTTATTTTATATGTTTTTGTTACATTCTCAACTGAATTTGAAACTTCTTCTGGACCAAGTTCACTGATGCATGGATTCGGGGTCAGAGTTTTGTTGCAGATTCTAGAACTATGTCTTTTGACTGTAGATATAGGAACACTTGCATCTTGCACAGATAGTATAGTGCTTTTCGAGTCTAATAAATCAGGTTTGTCATGATTTTTATTAGTCATCATTTGGTTTTTAATTTTCTTTTTATTAACATAAACATTAATATTCTTACTTGGTCTTAATATGAAAAGGTCACAGTCATCAAAATTCGCTTCAGTGTCATTTTGTTCACTCGTTAAATGATTAATTTCACAATGTTCTGTAAAACTTACATTTTTTATCGGCGATTTATTGCTTTTAGGGTCACTTTGATTTATCACATTCAATATTTCAGTTTCATTAGAAACTTCTTGATGTTCACTGTGATCTTCAATTTCTATTATCTCTTCAACAATATATTCAATTTCCTCAATAATTATTTCGTCATTTTCACTTAAATTATTTTTGTTTTTATTGGTGAGTGATATATGTTCTTTTTCATGACCATTAGCACTAAGTTCTGTTTGTTTCAAGCAAGTATTTTCTCTATATATTTCTTCCTCACATAATTTTTCTTTATCAGTATAATCTATTGTCTTTGATGCATCGAGTTTTATAGCCTTTTCGTTTTCTACTTTTTCATTGACCGTTGAAACATTAGACAGATTTTCAGCATTAGAAATATCATTGTTAATATTTAATTTTTTTTTCACTAATGCTAATTTATCTTCAGTATTGCTTGGTTTTACTATTCTGGCCATATTCGCCAACCCATCGCTTACTGTAGATGATTTTTCATCTGTTGTACTTAAAGATTCATTAGATATTTCTACATTTAAAATCGCAGTTTTTATAAGAGCTTTATCAACTGTTCTTTGCTTATCTTCTTCATTTTTGCAGTCAGTAAAAAATGTGTCATTATTTTGCAAAGTATTATTTTGTGTTTTGCCTAGTTTATTGGAGTTTAAACTAACAATGTTTTTTAAAGATGATATAGTGGATGATTTTTCATCTGTTGCATTTAAAGATTCACGATGAATTTCTGCATGCGATGTCGTTTTTGAAAGAGATTTATTAAGATCAATTTGTTTCCCTTCATCAATTTCACAATGAGAAAAAAATGTGTCATCTGTTGCATTCAAAAGTTCATAAGGAGTTTCTGAATTTGATATCGCAGATTCCGAAAGATCTTTATCCAGTTGTATTTGTCTGTCTTTTTGAACTTCGGAGACAGTTAAAACTGTGTCATTAATCTGTTTTGCATTATTTTTTATTTCATTTGGCTCATTAGATTTCAAACAAATAATGTTTTCTACAGATGATACTGTGGACGATTTTTCATCTGTTGCATTCAAAGATTCATTACAAATTTCTACATTTGATCTAGTTTTTGAAGTTTCCTCAAGGTCTATCTGTTTTGCTTTTTCAATTTCACCGGCTGAAAAAAATATGTCAATACTCTGTTGTGCCCCACCTTCTATTTTGCTTATCTCATTTGATGTCAAACCAACAATGTTTTCTACAGACGATACTGTGGATGATTTTGTATCTGTTGCATTTGAAGATTCATTACAAATATCTATATTTGATGTAGGTTTTGAAGAAGTTTCATCCAGGTTCATTTGTTTCTCTATTTCAGCTTCACACTTGATTTCCACAGGCAATCTTGAAAATGGAATTTCACCTGTAGCGTTCAAAGATTCATTTGAAATTTTAAAGTTTGATATTATAGCTTCTGAAAGTTCTATATCAAGGTTCATTTGTCTGTCTTTTCCAACTTCAAATGCAGGTGAAAATGTATCAATACTCTGTATCGCGTTATTTTCTGTTTTGCGTGGCTCATTAGAATTCAAATAAGCAATGTTTGCTATGGATGGTTCTAGGAATGATTTTTCACCTGTTGCATTTTTAGATTCACTAAAAGTTTCTAAATTTGATATCACAGTTTTTAAAAGACTTTCATCAATGTTTATTTGCCTCTCTAGTTCATCTTCATAATCTGAGAAAAAAGTGTCAATACTCTGTCTTGTGTTTTCTATTTTACTAGGTTCATTAGATTTCAAACAAACAATGTTTTCTGCAAACGATATTGTGCATGGTTTTTCATTTTTAGCATTCAAAGAGTCATTAGGACTTTCTATATTTAATATCGCAGACTCTGAAAGTTCTTTATCGATGTTTATTTGTCCATCTTTTGCCACTTCAGAGAAAGTTAAAAGTGTGTCATTATTCTGTATTGAACTATTCTCCTGTCTGCTAGGCTTATTAGGATTCAAATAAACGATGCTTCCTAAAGACGGTACTACGAATGATTTGTCATCTGCTGCATTTATAGATTCACTAAAAGTTCCTAAATTTGATATCACAGTTTTCAAAAGAGTTTCATCAATGTTTATTTGTTTCTCAATTTCAGTTTGACAGTCAGGAAAAAATGTGTCATAATTCTGTACGGTTTTGTTGTCTATTGTGCTTGGTTCAAGAGAGTTCGAACAAACAATGTTTTCCAAAGATAATAATGTGGTTGATGTTTCACCTGTTGCATTTAAAGATTCATTAGGAATTTCTAAATGTGAAATAGTAGTTCTTGGAAGATTAATTTGCTTTTCTTTTTCAATTTTACAGTCAGTAGAAAGTACTATTTTCCTTTGGTCATTAGAGTCCAAACAAACAATGTTTGAAGACTTTTTATTGATTACATTATTGATAGGTTTGTTGCAACTTTCTAATGGCAACTCTATATTTTTGATAAGAACTTCATCATTATTATAGCTTTCAATTTTCGTTTTGTTGTTAGAAACATTAGTAATTTCATCTTGTTTTTGTGTTTTATCAATTTGTTTACGATTCTTAGATGCTTTTCGTCCACTTGCAACATTTTGTTTGATAGGTTTTGGTTTAGTACGAGTAGTACAGTTTTTGGAAACATCTGTTTCTAAAAGCAACTCTTTAACATCTTTGGTTGATCTAAAAGATATTCTTTTGTTCTTAGCTGAACTTTCTATCTCTTTTTGTTCAGCTGTATTGTTTATCGTATTTTGATTTGTTTTACTAGATTCAGTATTGTTCTTCAACTTTTGTCTCTGTTTCGAACTTACATTTTTATCTGCTTTTATTTTACTTGTTCCAGCTGCATTTAATGGATCTAAATCACTGGAAGAAAATTTCTCTTCTTTCTTTGTTTCTTTAACTGCCTTATTGCGATTTATTAGATGATCATTAACTGCAAAATAATGAAGATTTAGTATTATATTAATATATAAGGTTATACAAATTTATCTTACTGTTAGGTATTTTGTTTTGAAGAAGTAATCCTTTAAGAAGTTCTGGAGTTAGAACAAAAACTTGAGTCTGTCTAGATTCAGCATTTTTTATTCCATCTTTAGAAGTATTCAATACCACTTTTTTGTTATCCATAGTTCTGTCAAGTGTAAGTTGAAACTATATATTTAAAACTGATGGCACACATGTAAAACTTCATAGTTCAATGTAAATCATCAACTTCTTACATGTAAAAATCCTGTGTTGTTTAAACATTTTAAAATGTTATTCTCTTTTGGATACAAGTTATTGCTTAACTGTATAAACTGTATTTTAAGTAACATCAGAAGCAAATGAAATAATATGGTAAGTCCTATTTTCTTTTTCAAGCAATACTTGATATCTATTATAATTTGTTTCAAGGTGCGTGGTGTAATCAATATTTCTAGCTACATGTTCTCTTACTTCTCAGAAATTTAACCACTTATGGGTTATGTTCACATATCTATGTCACAAAAACACTTTTATACGTGGTATATGGAGGATAGAGAGTCATATTCTGAAAAAAAAAAAAAAATTAAACAATTATATTATATATTACAGATTATAAAAACAATAAACATATATATTAATTTTGTACGTTAATAATATGTCTCTCTTCCACTTCTGATTTTTGATACAGTCTTATATGTTAGCTAAGAATTAGTAGCATTCTGTAATAAAGTATTATATGTTTGCAAGGAATCAGCATTCTGTAACAAATCTTAATAAAATTATAAGAAACTACATAATGTCAACAAAATAACATAACATGTTAAAGGCGGCTAATGCATAAACCGAGTTTTTCAGTATTCGGTATTTTAACAAAATAAATAAATTGAAATTTATTTTTTCATGTTTATAGTTTTTCTAAGAGCATAACCAGTGATGCAAAGTGATCACTCATTTTTAAAAATGTCATGTGACTCAAAATATGACAGTTTTAGGACCGTACTTGACGTCACGAGTGACCTGTTTAGTTTTCGAATGTAAAATGACCGAAAATCATATTTTGAATACTATCGTCAAAAAAATAAATCGGCCATTCATATTATTGTGTAATTAAATAAATAAATTACACTCGAATATCATTGCGTACGATTCCAAATATATGCAACATAAAAATATTTACAGAAAAAAATATATTTATAACTATTGCAAATCTTTATTTTGTGAGCAAGCGAGATTGTAAAACTTGGTAAAACTATCGAAGAGCTACCTTAAGGAGGTGTCAAACCATTCAAATTTCCCGCCGAAATTCCTAGCCCCAAATTCTTTAACAATTGATTACAGTTAGGGGATGGTGGGGCAGTACGGGCACCCTAACTTCAAAAGAATCTTGTACTTTCTATTTTGTACCAATACAAATTATTAAAAGTGCTTCTTAAAGTAGAATATCTCAAGATTTAGATACATTATTTTTTATTATAAAATATATATTGCATTGTTTTTTATAATGCAAAGTACAATACCGCTAAAACTGCCCATTTTCCCCACCCGTGGGGCACGATTGGCATGGAGGTGGGGCACGATTGGCACGGTGAATTAATGAAAAATTTATTTAAAAAAAAATATTGGACGTTACTATTAAATTTGCATTTTATAGGATTGAGGATCAAAACTAAAAACCAGACCATTTCATTAACACTGACTCTTTCACCAACATCTAAGACTCCGACTCCGAAATGTTAAGGGCGCAAAAGTAAGGTTAAGAAAATCAGCTGTTAAACTCGGCGGAAATAAATTGACGACTCACGTATGCCAATCGTGCCCCGCTAGTGGTGCCAGTCGTGCCCCATTTTAGAGTATTTTTATATGTAATATTACTTTTTTCCTAAGCATCGGAGATCATCAATCAAAAATGCTATTAAAAATTTAAGATTTAAACTGTAAAAATAATTCCCTTTCGAAGCTCATATGATTTATTTGTTCTTGAGAAATAGATTAGAATTATGGAAAAAACAACGTTTTGAAGTCCTCAATTTCTAATAATTCTCATACGATTTGTATTAATTTTTTTCATTTAGGATTTGCAGAGGGAAAAAGTAAAAGCTATTTACAACATATAAAAAATACTATCATGTTAGAATATTCATTTATTTAGTGAACATTTGAATGCCCAATCCACCCGCCAAACCCATCGTGCCCCACCGTCCCCTAATAAATAAACTACATTATGAAAAACCAATACATCATTGTCCTCCATAATACAATTATCTATCACTGTGCGAAGTTTCAAACAAAAACTTCAAAACCTCTACGAATGGCTTTCGAACGAAATTTGAAGGTTCGAGTCTAGACTAATAGACTAATATAAATTTCGTTCGAATGGCATTCGTAGAGGTTTTGAAGTTTTTGTTTGAAACTTCGCACAATGATAGATAATTGTATTACGGAGGGCAATGGCCTCTTAGTTTTTCATAATAATACTTATTCTTTTAATTAAAGCCAATATTTTATAATTGTCGGGTCGGTAAGGTAGGAAGGATAAAAATTGACTTGACACCCCCTTAAGGCCGACGAGCGCGATTGTGAGTTCTAATTAGGCTTTCTCACGTCTGACGTCACGACCTCACGTACCCGAACGCTGGTACTACACTCAGGCTCGGGGTCTAAACTATTTTTCCGAATGTGCCCGTTACTGACCGTCAAAAGGTGCATAGTTTATGGTGTAGGCTGCTTATGCCATAGACTATGTGTCTTACTCTATGGTATAAAAACCCAGCCTAGTAAACACAGGATATCTTTGAGGGGTCCCCGACTTTGTGCCCCCTGAGCCAATGAGAGTACAGAGAATATATTCAACATGTCTATGTATTATGTAAACTTATTACACATATTTGAATTGCGAAAACGATTAATCGCACGCGGATTGTTTCATTATATTTATAACCTTAATTGAATATTTGCTGACATTAAACTAAAAATAAAATAATTTCACGATCTCGTGCATTCTGATAGGTAGGCACAGAACTTATGTCATTGCTTCTGATTGGTCTGCAAGATGTCAACCTGTGCTCTGATTGGTTGGCACATTGTCGGCGCGCACAAAGTCGGGGACCATCTTTGAGGACATCTTAATTTTCTTTTATCAAAGAGGTCTTTAAGAGATTCATTGAAGAGATCTTTCAGAGCTCTTCAAGAACTCTTTTAAAATTCAACTTGTAAAAGATACAATAATTGCAGTATTTCAAAAAAATTCGAACGCTTTAGACTAGAAATTTCCCACGTCGAGTGTACCAAATTAATGCTAAGCAAACTTAATTCGCTACCTAAAAATATTGTTTTTATTATAATCACAGCATGAACGGTCAAAAACTGTTACCGTATAATTGCAATTAAATTAGTTAGAATATGATTTAATCGTAATTGATTAATGGTGAAATATACTAACGAGTTTAGTATTCAATATTGTATAGATGATACAATTTTTGTAATAGCGAGTTTGCTTGAATATCCCATTTTATTAATTTTTTTTAGGTTAAATAGTAAGTATTTCCCTGATGAAACAACTCGGCAAAGTTCGGAAAGGTCCGCACAAATAAAAACCTTTCCAAACCTGGGTGGATTTTGGTACCGATCTTGTCCGAACCTTTCCGAACCAAGGTAAAATACTTTTTACACAATCCGAAATGAACCTTTCCGATCCTTTCAGCATATTTTGGTAAATATTTTTAGAACCTTTCTGATTCTTACTGATCTTATGCGGATCTTAACATTTTTTGGGGCACTTATCCGATTTCCTTTTCGTTCTCATTTGTTTTATTATAGTTTGATCTGAACCTTTGCGCCTCTTGGTGAACTCTAGCAATTATTTTAACTCTCAGAACGTTGTTGTTTGCATATTTTGAGATAACAACAAAATTCTGAAAACACCTAAAGAAAAATAACAAATTTTATACAAGGTTCTTATTTGTCAGAAACCTTTTCGAACTTTGTCGAGTCGTTTCATCATTGGTTTCATCTAAGTTAATTGGATCGAATGATCCTTTCTACTAACCCCATTAGAGGATTTAAAAAAAAATTTAATAAATTCAATCAGATTTTTGTTTTGTCAAGTGTATATTTAAATATACCCTGCAACCCGCTACCTAGGTAAGGTCATTAATGCCCATATGTGTAATAAAAAAATGTGCACGAACCCATGTGGGGCGAGTCATTTCAACACTTGGGCCACCACTTTCCAATATATGGGTCGATTTTTTCTAACGTGTGGGCCATATATTACCAACATATTGGCTCACTCTTTCCCACATATGGGGCAACTAACTCCAACACGTGGACTACTGTTCCCCACATGTGGGCCAACAGTTCCCCACATGTGGGACAATCGTTAGCAACATGTGGATAAATGGCTGCAGCCACATGTTGGCCACACTTCCCATTTTGGCGCGGGTTGTTAATATCTGAAATTTCGGAAAAGATCTTGAAGGTAAGACAGAAAGACCAAAATATAGTAAAGATTATCTTATTTTTATCGCTCTCGAATTATAATACTATTATTAATTATATTGTTAAGTAGTTTTCTACAAGTGTAGAAAATCGAAAAACAACTTGAAGGTTCGGAATAGAACTGATTTCTTATATATCGACAAGTTTAGGAAGGGAATTGAACAGTTCAGAAGTTTAGCAAATTACAATTATTACCACTTTTTACATCTATTATATAAATTAGTAAGTATATCACTTTAAAGTGCACTGTATTTAATATTTAAAAATTTACAAAGGATAGGAATTATTCGGAAAAGTTCTGCACAGTTAAAAAATGTTCGGAATTTGGAAGTCGGATGTGTCTGGAAACATTCTGAAAGGATCGGAAAGGTTAGGAAAAGAAACCTTTCCCTTCTTACCGAACCTGTCCGTACCGTTTCATCAGGATTTTGCAATTTTATTGTTTTTACTGATAATTTGAAACAATAACATTATAACATGTAAATATATGTTATATACAATTATTTTCTTGTTTATGTTATTAAGTTAAAATTCTAAGATGGTTAAATGTTAAATCTAAGTGCAGTAAAGTTTATTTTACATATTTAATTCAATGAAAATGCAAGAAAATAATTGCATATGATATATATTTACATTTTGTGATGTTATTGTTACAAACTGTCAGTAAAACTAATAAAATTGCAAAAAATACTCACGATTTAACCTACAAAAATTAATAAAATTGACTGGTGCAGACTAACTTACTATTACAAAATTTTTAGTATCCCTGGTTAAAAAAACTTATAAGACCGGATTGTAAAATAAACCTATATGATCTTATCCGATTTTATCCGGATTTTGAAACTTATTTTATATGGTCATATCCAAATCAATACAAAGGCTTTATCAGGTCTTATCCGATATCATAAGTCTTTTTAACCAGGGATATATACTACTCGTATATTGAATACTAAACTCGTTAGTATGTTTTACCATTATTCAATTACGATTAGATTATATCTTAGCTAATTTAATCGCAATTATACGGTAACAGCTGTTTTTGACCGCTCATGCTATCATCTTGAATCAAAACAATATGTTTCGGTAGCTTATATTAAGTATTGCTTAACATTAATTTGGTAGCTTAGCAAAAGAGGTATTTTTGGCATACTTTTTGATACTCAAAAATGTTGCAATGCATGATAAGTTGTCAATATAATGAGTATATATACAAAGTTATAAAGAAACAGTGAATAATGAATAATTAATAAGCAATTTTGCGATTATTCATTGTATCATTTATGACAAATTTCGTCATTTTTTCAGCAGACTTGTGACTAAGACGGTTACAAAACCATTTTAAGACGTGCGTCACGGTCAGTTTACAACACTGCATAAGCAACAAGAAAATCGCTTGCTAAAATTTTGTGAGAAAGTTTATGTTGTTTGCTAATGCAAAACGCAACAAGATTTACGTCATTTCACGAGTCATATATGACTCGTCCCGCCCTTAACGTATTAACATTTAAGGGGACGTCTGAACTAAAAACCCGTTTTATCTTTTACTAACTTTTCAAATATAAAATGCAAAGAAAAACTGGAAGTTGAGCCGTGTATATACAAAGGATATTACGCTACTATGCAAGGCATTAGTTGTGTCGTTTTTGCATACAATTAAAAATAATTATTGTGTCAAAAACAAGGCATGCTTAGGCTGTCGGTACATGGATTATGTAAAAACGGAATGGTAAAATTAGAATGACTTTGAAAATGGCGCCAACGCATTCCGTTTCGATTTTGAAATCGTCAAATTACATGGTTTACTTTTTTTGAGCGGAACGGCACTCTAACCTTACTTTGAGTAAAAAATTATTAGATTTATTGAAATAATTAGCATATAATATATAGATAGTTTAAAAAATATGTACTAAAGTGTATTTTATATAAAAAAGTTGCAAAGAAATTTCTTTTAATGATTTTCCAACCAAAGATGGTTAGAGTACCATTCCGCCCATAAAAAGTATTGCATGTGTTTTGGGAATTATCAAGAAAATGAAAGGAGAAAATTACAAAATGACCGGAGCCCTTTTTCGTTACATTTTTTTATTATTATTTTTCGTAAATCCAATCAATTTTTTTTAAAATATTTAAAAAAAATTTGTACAAAATCGATTGAATCTCTGAAAAATAATAATAAAAATAAATTAACGAAAATGTGCTCCGCTCTTTTTGTATTACATGTCAAGAGGAGTCGAATAATTGTCGAAAATAAAATTTCGTTTATCATGTCACCTAGAATCGTGTGAAGAACAAAGTTCCTTTAATAAATATGGTATTGAAAATAATGATTTATTGTGACATGTAGGATCACGATTTTGAGGTTTTACAACGGTAAAATTTAAGATATTGTGTTTTGATAGTATACAAATTTTTATAAGAATGATTGCTTTGAAACATAAAAAGTTTTCTGGACTTGTAAAAAATGTCTTTTTTTTTTGTTTAACCCAGGCCTGCCCCCTTAAATAACCCGCTCTCGGCACACGTGCTACCTAACCTAACCCCAGCCTGGGTCATCACAAAAGCAAAACAGAGCCAAGTGACTCCAAACTGTAAAAAAGATGTTTCTTTTATACGTCGATAACTTATATATTCAAATATTAACATGTATAAATTATAAAATATACTGTATAAGAAAGAATATTAGGTATAAAATTCAATATCAATTAAAATTGTTGTATAGCTAATACTTCTATAAGAAATATCAGCGACAATATATATATCAACTACCCTAAAGTAAGCATTTTACAATAATAAAAATTTAAACAATACACCCTAAGCCCTAAACCGTAAACCCAACTACGTCAAACTGAGCATTTTGCAATACTAGAAATTTAAACAATAAACCCTAATCTCTAATCCCTAAATTATACTACCCCAAGCTGAGCATTTTGTAATAGTAAAAATTTAAACAATACAACCGTAAACCCTAAACCTAACTACCCTAAAGTGAGCACTTTGCAATAATGAAAATTTAAATATTAAGCCGCAATAAACTCTAAACTCTAAGCTGAGTATTGTGCAATAATAAGAAATTTAATGATATTTATTTATTTTTTATAACCTTAAATATCGATAATCGCCGACATATTCTATTGATCAATAATTTATTATTTAAATTTTGTTGTTATTTGGGTTTTAAAATTTTTTTTACTGAATAGAATATTTGCAAAACTAATCTGCATTTGAATTTCCCACGTATTCATGACGCCACCTATAAGCCCCTGCGCAGAAGCAGACGAAAACGCGTACGGGTTATGAGCACACCTTGCTAATTCTTACACCATGCTGGAAACCAGAGAGACTATATATAGTCTCCCTGCTGGAAACAATAAAGGTATATTTCAGCATAACATAACCTTAAAATATATTGTATTTCCCATTGTTGCACAGTATTTCCAATTGTTTGTAAAAACAACGCAACAGAATGACGTCTCTTTGTACAACCATATTGATATCATTCATATCTAAGCGGCTCAACTTTTAGTTTCTCCTGACATTATAAACAATTAAAGATAGACATACATATCATGCGCTTACATTGGGCGAGAAAGACCCCACTTCAGCTCCGACGTCCCCTTCAGTACTTTGCAGCGAATACCGTTTGTTAAAGAATACTAAGCACAGTTTTAATATACGTTATTATTTATACTAACCTCAAGTAAAACATTTGTGCGTTAATTATACGATGCTGCAAAAAGTGCATCGGGCTGGTACGTCCAGCGTACCAAGGCTCGTCGTGTCTCACTTTCACTTTATGCAACATGCAGAACAATGATATATAGTTATACAAGGTTGCTTAAAATTACTGCACCACTAACCGCATTATTAACCTATTTTGGAACAAACTACATATACCAGGCTAAGTTCAGTTTATTATCCTCATGGAGACTGAAGACTCTTTTTTCCACGATTCTACTCCTCTCTACTCGTGTTAAGCGTCTGCAGCGCGCTGCTAATGGACATAGCCGGTACTACTCAGGAAGCCCCGACAAGTCGACTATAGAGGGTATATTATAGATCTATCTATTATCCTCCATAAAGTCTCCAAGGGAGACTAGAAGAAGGAGACCGAACCGAACGGCATATAGGGCAAAGAGCGGTATTGCTGTACCAATATCTTCTTAGGGTGACTCTCCAATAGGTGTCATCGTGCACTTGGCCGTGCAAGTGCAATTGCAAAATTCAAACTTTTCGTTGCTCCTAAACGCAGAGTAACATAACCATAATATGTCTCGCTTAAACGTCAACCTCATATAAGTATGGTTTGTTTGAATTAAATGTATGTTATCTGAATTGTGTTTGTGATCCGAATTGTGAAACCAGTATAAAAATAAAAAATGAATTTGCTATTAAAGCAAGCAGTTAAAAGGTTATTAATATTATTGCTCCTATACAGAATAATGTTGGGGAAATCCAAAAAGCAGCTGAATCAGATGCTGGTGGGCGAAGTCATATTAATGATTGTACATTAAAGAAAAGAGGCTTATAGAGGAAGAATAACATTCATATTTACTCAGCATTACTCTGTATAGGAGCAATAATATTAATAACCTTTTAACTGCTTGCTTTATATTAATAGCAAATTCATTTTTTATTTTTATACTGGTTTCACAATTCGGATCACAAACACAATTCAGATAACATACATTTAATTCAAACAAACCATACTTATATGCGGTTGACGTATAAGCGAGACATATTATGGTTATGTTACTCTTCGTTTAGGAGCAACGAAAAGTTTGAATTTTGCAGTTGGCAGCGTCCCCCTCTCTTCTTTACCGTGCATGCAACGACATGCACACAGCGACACATGTGCACGACACAGTGATACGGCCAACAGCACGATGACACCTATTGGAGAGTCACCCTAAAGAAGAGCTATTTGCCTTCGCCGCGAGAGGCGCCAGGCAACGGTGCTGTTCACTAATTACTGTAATTTTTCCACTATATTTGATATATTGGTAACATGACAATGGCGGTTCAGTGTAGGAAAAATCGTAGACAGATGCATAAAATGTAATTACTTCAAAACTTTGGTCATGTTTCTTTTAAATATTTTGATAAATTATATTTAATTATACTCAAAAAATCTATTTATTAATTTAAAAAATTGCTTATAAAAGAAAATCAATTTTCGAAATTTATGTACAAAAAATATGTAAATTCACGCTGAGTATGTAAAAAAAAAATTTGCCTGAAATTTTTGTTAATTTTTCAAATATTACTATAAAAACGGCAATAACCAGCCGCCATGTTGATTGCCAGAGTCATATTGCCAATTAGGATGTTGCATAAAAATAAAAAGTTGATTTTTCGCATGAAATAAGTAGAATAACGAAAAATAATTAGGTCATATTTTTTCTTTTGTCATAAAAATGAAAATTTTGAAAGTTACATCATGAATGTATACAATCGTGACGTCATGCAAATTTCAAATGGCTGTAATTACTTCAATTTTCGTTAAATTGGAAAACTAAAAAATCCGATCTAATTATTTTAGCATAAACTATTTGAATATGAAATAAAAAAAAATCACGCAACAACCGAATTGTGTGAAAAAGATATTGGGGTGTATGTCGTTAGATGCACGGCGAAGAAGAGCGGGGGGGGGGGGCGGCGCTGCCAACTGCGAGATCCAAACCAAATATATTAGGTTATGTTACTCTTCGTTTGGGCTCCGAAACGTTTGGATTTCGCAGTTGGCAGCGTCCCCCTCTCTTCCTTCCCGTGCACCTAGCGATATGCACACAGCTGCACAGTCAGGGTATGTCTACAGTCGTGTTACGCCGTGTATCGCCCACGTGTGCTGACCAATCGGCAAAGCTCTTTAGCGAAACCCAATATGGCCAGCACACTTCGGCGAAACTCATTGGTCAGCATATTTACGCGGTACACGGCGGAACATGGTTGTCGACGTACCCTTAAATATACGACTGCACCGATTGAGGACTTACCCTTGGAAGAACTGTATATATGGGAGAGCGGGGCAAAATAGTCACTTTGCGGGGTAAAATGGACCTTTGGGATTTAAAAATATAGAAATCGTACTTTAAGCAAAATTAGTATTATAATTTAAAGGGGACATGCAATTCAATCATTTCAAAGTGAACATTATTAGTTATGAGAATTTTGATGAATGCCATTGAATTCCGGTTCCAATTTTAAATCCCTACTGTCCCATGAAGCATCTTTTCCAGAAGTAAGCGTCATTCTAACCTCACTTTCGATCACTAATAATCCAAATTTTATTAAACTCAAGGGAATTTAGCATAAGATTGCACGAGAAAGTTACTATGAAATATATTTTCATATAAAGAAATGCTTTTGCACGAAAGTTTTACAAAAAATTGCTTCAATGTAACATCGGTTTGAAATTTTACCGAAAAAATATGTTCCATGGGACGTATGGGGGTTAGGATCGGAACCGAAACGGTCGATTTCCCGGAAAGGCTGTAATTGGTCGGCTGTACGTAATCGTAACTTCAACAAATTTAAAATGAGCGACCGGTGGCTATCGGTTTGTAAAAGCCGAAACGGATTTATCTGAATATCTGTGATTGGTCCCCTTGAGTCTGTCTTCTGATTGGTCAACCACATTTCGGTTTTGTTCGCCATGGGACAGCAGCGTGGTCCCATGAATGCGCGGGAAATTCAAATGACGTTACGCCACCGATCAACATTTACGTTGATGTTTTAAGCATTTTAGTGATCAGTTTTATAAATATGCATTAAAGTTTGTACAAAAACTTTTATTTTTACCATAAAAAAGTAAATGAATTATAATAATAACTACAAATATTACCCTAGCTCAGAATTTTGCAATATTAGAAATTTAAGCAATAAGTCTGTAAAACCTAAACCATATAAAACGTACTATCCCAAGGTCAGCATTTTGCGATAAATTTAAACAATGAAATGTTAGAAATGTCTCTAACAGCATCTTTGTAAACAGGTTATAAGAATACACTTCAATTAATTAAAAATTCTTATACTTTTCCTCTATTCTATTATATCGTTGATAACACTTTTCAATAATCATATTTAAAGTGTCTCGTACACTTTTCAATTAAAAACCTCTGAAAGTGTTAAAAAAAGTATTATCATAAAAAATATGTTGTATATTTGTATGATATTTTCTTGCAAATTAAAGTATTTATCTTCAAAGCAAGTAATTTGTAAATCGCGCTGACAATCTAAAGGCCGAAACGCTGGTTAAATTAATTGTTTTATAAAAAATGTTAAATTATCATTTAGAGAAGAATTTTTATGATGCGCGTTACAATTGCTTGCTTTGAAGATAAATATTTACTTTGCAAGAAAAAGTCTTATAAATACACAAAATATTTTTTATGTTAATGCTTTGAGATTTTAACACTTTCAGTGATTTTTGATTGACAAGTGTACCAGACACTCCAAATATAATATATTATAATGGGGAAAAATATATATAATTCATCTACAAAGGTGCTGTTAGAGACGTTCTCAACATCTTATATAGGTAGACCCTCAAACAATTCTTTCTAAATGATCTTTCAATATTCATTCATAATTAAACAATAAAATAATTAACCCTATATAATCATGATAAAGTTGATGCAAGTGGCAGGTATATACAGGGCAAAGTTAAATCATTAGCTATATTTTTCACTACTAATTGGAGTAATTAATTATACATAAGTACTTATTGAACCAAATAAAATTAAAAGTTTTGATTTGAGAAATAGAGGATTTAAACAGCTTTATATTTAATTCAATGTCAAAGTATATTTTACTTCGATAATAGGTAAACGGGGCTAATATGACTAATAAATAACATCATTTTAATACAATCCTATCATTACATAAGCATACTTTACATCAATTTAGTTTATAAATTATATATTTAAATTATATTTGATATAAAAATCCATATACTTATATATTATGAGTTGCACACAGTTACAGGGAAAATAAAAAAAATACAATAATTTTCTTATAAATGCACCTTTATTTCTATTAAAGCACATTTTCAAACTTAAACCATACGCCTCAAAAGTTCATTGATTTTATCTTCTCGGTTTCCGAAATCTCCTCCCTCAACATAGTGGTTTGTCTTCTTACGCCATCCACCAGTGGGTGTGTTTAACTGTGGAATAATTTCTTTGATTAACGAATGTCTTTTAATATATTGTAGCAATTAACTACATATATAAGTACTGAATTAAAACTGTGCGAGGCACACTTCCTTCGTAATTAATAGTAAAATTGACGAAGTAATGAAGCACATCATATTACTATTCGACATAGTAGGAAGTGATAGAAATATACTTACTTCTGCCACTATGCCTATGTCGAAAATTGTTATTAAATGTAATATTAAAATTGATAAATAGCTACCTTGAATGGCCACAGGAAATTGCTTGCGTGCTTGAATTTCTGACCAACGGTGAAGATTTCATGAATTAAATCTTCTGTACAAATAATGTTCTTACGACCTGTGGGAAAAACAAAGAATAAGTAAATTAAAATTTTATTGTTAAACAAGTACATTGTATGTAGAATTTGGAATAGTATTGTATGAATAATCAATATTTTAAATAGCAAAGAAATAACTATTTATAAGTTATTAAATACTCATTTAATTTTTGACGATATGGAAGGGCACGTAATATAAATTATTATACTACCCATGGAGTCGTCAATTCATGAAAAACAAAAATGCTACAAGTAATTACCTAGAGCTTTCTCAATGATGGCATTGCTTGTGATCGGGATTCTCTGCCTGTTGATTTTGGCGAAACCTCTTTTGTAGATCAGTTCTCTAACTGACTTAAGGTTTGGATATCCCCAGGTGATGTACGGTTCGATGATACGGAGCATGTTAATTGTGGCCTTGTTCAATTTGATGAACACTCCATTGTTAATTTGCTTCAGACGGAACAGCTGAAGGACTTTGCGTACTTTTGGTGCTACTTGGTTGACACTAGAATTAGAAAACAAATTCATAAATATTATCACGCAGAAAGTTTACAAAATCATCGGTCAAAGTTTTACATAGAAAATACAGGCCGTTACCACTAATTCTACAAAATCTTCAATTCATAAAGAGCAAAAGAAAGAAATGAAACATTACCCTCGAATACGCATGACGAACGCAAGCTGGGCCTCTCCGGGAATGTAGTAATTTCCAAGTTTCTTAGCCTGCCTGACCAACCTAATTTCGTCCCTCTCCTTTATCCTGTACTCCTTCACATACTGCTCGGCACGCTTGAAGATATCCTTCTTCTTCTTGTAACGGTCTCCGCGCCTCTGAAATCAAACACACTTCGTTCTCACACTCGTCCTCTCGATCACCCAAGCGCCGTCCCTAGTGCGACAAATCTATTAAATCCTATTAATTCCTTTTTCCAAATATGAAAAGATCCTATTTGCGAATAGGACGTATATGCAATTTTTGTATCGGTTAATAGGATTTAATAGATTTCTCACACTAGGGTAGCAAGAAAATTTAAATGCCCAAATCACCTTGATGGAAGTTTGCAGACGGGCTGCTTTGGCGGTCTCGCGGCGCTTTCTCCTCTTGAGCACCGACTCCGGCACCGCTGGCAGCTTCTTCGAGGCCTCCGCCTTTGGCTTGGTTTCCTTCTTACTGAAAATTCCAATTTTACAGATTAGGATCGCTCACTCCGCGTGCAACTCGCATTTCGAAGCAGAAGGATCGCGCGCTGCTCGACGAGCACACAACAACAAATAATTACGCTCCGTCCAGGAGTCACCGAACGCGCCCCACCTCATCATCCCCGAGGACATTTTACCCGTTCAATTCGCTAATTACTATTACTAGCCGCGTTCGCGGTACAGAGACTTGCAAGAGCAACGGCACGTCTCCAACGTACAACAATACAACACGTTTTTCGAACGCACAGGGGCCATCGACACAGTCACGGGAGGTTAAGAGTTTCTCGTTTATTTATCCGACCGATGCAAAAACTATTTATCCCCAAGTGAGAATCGAGTTCGCGGGTATGCTGCGTGATCATCGGAACTTTGCATTTCCCCGTTAAATCGTGGATGCGGGCGGATTTTGGAAGGAGCCACGGAGATCACTTACGCGTCCGCCATTCTGCCGCTGGTAAAGAGATTCCGATTCGCTGCGCACTTCTCGGGATCGCTGCTCCGGTGCCGACCGACGCGAAGTTGCTCGCGAAACTGGGATTGGAATGTGTAGGGTTCTCAGTCGCGGGTGGTGGGTTTCTTGTAGTGGCGAGCCTGGAGTGGAGACAACCACGTGCTCGCGAGACTCGAAGACTGAGTGCAGTTGCACATGTGTTTGACGTGCACGGAGGATATGTATATATACGTGTACATATGATGACTGTATGAGTTGCTATGAGTGCAGGATTTGATTACAATATTGTAAATAGTATGGTGTAGTATGTAATTATGGGTTTGAGAGATTAGGATGTTAGATAGTTTATTTATTTGTTTATTTATTGGTTTATTGGAAGAATCATGAGCGATTCCGACGATGACGTGCCGCAATTGAATCCAGATACTCTTGCTGCTCTGAAGGAGTTCTATCACGAGAAGGAGGAGCGTGAAAAACAGTTTAAGGATGCTCTGGAAGGAAGCGAGAACAAAAATGCAGATTTCGAGGAGGATTGGGTAGGCGTAAAATTAAAATAAGTTCGATGAATCCGATTTTTTTCTCTGATTTTACGACGGAAAAGATTTTTGAAATAGGTTTCCTACAAGTGCCGGTGTTTTTATAGTGTTTTTTTTTCTTCTTTGTACAATATATCGTCGTATCGGATATTTATGCATTGAATTTTGTCAGATGTAATTTCATTACCTAAATAAGGTCTGAACTTTGTTGTCACTGTCAGGCATATATTAGCAAAGCTTTGGAAGTGCGCATGCATTTAGTGTCGATGCACTATTTACTGCAAGGCTTCCATTATCTTTTAAACTTTACCATCTTTGTTGCTTTTATATATAAAATATTTAGTATACATATATTACATATTATAGTAAATAATTTTACATATTATTTCAGCAATTGAGCCAATTTTGGTATGATGAAAAAACAATCTCAACTCTTACAAAAGGAGCTGTTCAATCTACTGAAAACAATGCAAAAATTGCTTTAATTTCTTGTCCAACATTATACAAGGAATTAGTTAATATAGCTGGTGAAAGACAAGGTATTTTTTATTATTATTTCAATTATTAACATTTTCTTATAAATTAAAATTTATTGTTATTACATTTTTATAATATTGCAGTTAAAATCTTTGAATTTGATCAGCGTTTTTCTATTTTTGGTCCTGATTTTATTTTTTACGACTACAATACACCTCAGAATATTCCAAAAGAATTGCTTGGAATATTTGACCTTGTAATCTGTGATCCACCTTTTCTTTCTGAAGAGTGTTTGACGAAATCTGCAATAACAGTGAAACTGTTGACAAAAAATAAGATTGTTCTATGCACAGGTTTGTAGTATTTCATTTGAATATATTTAATTGTAATCGATGAGTACATTGTAATGCAACAATATTTAAATATTACAGGAGCGGTGATGAATGATTTGGCAGAAAGATTATTGAGTGTTAAGAAATGTAATTTCGAACCTCATCACAAAAACAATTTAGCAAATGAATTTTGGTGTTATTCGAATTTCGAATTTGATAAATATTTATTATAACTATAACTTTTTATAAAAAGCGTCTTATATATTAAATAAATAAAAGAAGCTTTACATAATTTTAAATTTATAAAATAAATTGTTTTTCAATTCTTACAAAAGAACTAATCCTAAAACACCCTAATTTAAGACAATTAAGGATCTTTAATAAAACAGATAATTTCATTCTTGAAAATAAAATATATTTTAAAAGTCCATTTTAATGAATGCAAAAATATCGTTTGACTTTAAATAACATATAACACATATTTTTTAATGTCACTGAAATATTTTTTAACACTGAAACCAGAACAAAACCAACAAGATTTACATGTAATACAAAAATTTCAATAAACAATACAAAGTTTTACACTATTAGTAATTTTACAAATTCAAATATTCGCGCTTCATCGACTCGCAACGCAAAACGAACATGGCGTCCGTCCGACAAAACCTACATTATGAACACACCCCAACGTGCATCTCGGTTAAGCCATCGCAACATTGTGAGGACACCCGCAGCAATACACCAGTACAACAATATGCAATGCACGGCGTAAGTGCAACGATGGAGACAATTGTAAATATTTATACCTTTTGAGTGTTCGACTGCTTGCTTTTGTACCTCGGAGAAGATGATAGACGGAAACATTTCCATGGAGGAGGACACGGAACTGCGGGACCTCGTCGTTCAAACCCTCGAGAACAATGGCGTTCTCGCCAAAGTTCGAGTACGTGTTTTGTGATACTTTTTTTTTAAATACCTGCCAACTTTTTAGGTTAATTTGGATATTTGCGAAATAAAAATTTTGTGAATATTAATTGTAACGGCCTTTTGTATGTTGCTTTGGTTTTCAGGCGGAATTGAGAGCCAGTGTGTTTCTGACTTTGGAGGAGCAGGAGTCCGTGCTGGTGAGTTGAAGTATACTTGTTTTGTTTGAATGATAAAATAAAAAGTAAACAGTTCGAGTGCTTAACGTGTTTTAAGAAACTGTGAATTTTTACACGTAAATGCTTTGTTTTAGAATCCTGAACCATTTCTGAACAAATCAATCAAACAGTACCTGGCCAATTCAGAAGGAAAATTATTGTTTTCTTTAGTAAGAGAGTTCCTAGAATACTTTGGTCTTGACTACACAATTTCAGTATTTGATCCTGAAACCTATTTTGGTAAAGAGTACAATTATGTAGGTAGGAAGAAACTTTCCGAGGAATTAGGAATCAATTCCAGCGAGCCATTGCTTGGTGAAATTTTAAAACATACTATAAATGGTGCCTTAAATAATTCACGAAAGGTATTTATTCATTTTTTGAATATGCTCCATTTTTATTCAGTACATTTTAATCCTACATATTATCTTTGAATTACTTTTCTAGAATGACTCTAGCAATATCAAATTACACAATACAAGCGGAACTTCAGATAATGTTGCAAATGCCACTTTTAATATTAGTGTCCCAAAAATGTTACACAACGATCCAGCTTCCATTTCTATTGATACATCAGAAAAATTAGAAAGCTTATCCAATTCTAATTTGCAACCTATCAATGTGACAATAACTGATAAGAAACAAAATCAGCATTCAGTTAATAGTAAAATAACAAACAGTCCAGTTAGTGAAGCGTTCAACTCGTACTCTAATGAAGTAGCTGATAATAAGAATCTACAGACTTTAAATGAAAAAAGTATTTCTTCAGAAAATAGCACCGATCAAAGTAACAAATTAGTAAACAAGACAGACATAAATATTAATCATAGTAAATTAATAACTTCTCAACCTGAAATACACAAAAATGTAGAAACTTCTAAAAACAAAAAGAGTCTAACAGAATTTCAAACAGTTAATAATGTAAAAAATAAGAAACAAATTGAACCAATGAATAATATTGGAAAAACAGTGTTCTTTGATGAACTCATTGTTGATGGAAAGCAAGAAAAAATCACAGCACCTCAAGATGACAAAGTATTGCTGGGAGAATTACCAGCATTGCCATCTGCACATAGTTCAATATTTGGTGACCTGCCCCCTTTAAATGGTAAAAAGGCTAATTTGAATGACTTAAAAGAATTAATGGATATAGGTAAATTTTACAAATACATTGCAAAATAGTGAATAAAATTTTAGACATTCACTATCATATTTCACTATAAAGATTCAAACTTTTAATTCCTATCTTTACTTATTCTATTTGTTATAGCTCAAGGTGTCTCCCAGTACGATGAAGATTTTACATCATCTGCATCCGGTAGTGCAAATGAGCAAAGCCCTTCAAAAGTGATAGATAAATCTGAAAGTAATTTGAAAATTCAAACAAATGAATCTGAATCGATACAAAATATACAAAGTGAAAACGAAAGTGAAGAAATAGATGAAGAAATACCAAGTAGTATCTCTGGTGTAAGTCGTTATAAATACAATTTTATATTAAATTACAATTACAACTATTATAGAAAATGTATTTATTTTTGCAGATTGATAACGTCGTCGAAAAGAACAGTGAAAATTTGTCTTTATCTGCTTCAGATAATGTGGAATGAACATGTAAAAAAAAAGTTGATTAACCGTCACTTGAAGAAAAGAAAATTCAAAACTAAAAATCAAGCCTTGTTAATGTTTCCTAGCTAGTATCATTAAGAAATGATTTGTAAATTTACGAAACTAGCACTACTAGAACATGGGTTCATAAACGAAACATTAACTGTGAATGCGTGCCTACACACATACACATACACACTCACTTAAGTAAGAGCGTATAAGATATTTTTATATATTTATGATGTACTTTAGCGAAACTTTTAATCATATCATGTATGTTTTTCCAAAACCAATCAATTATACATAATTTTTTTTATTAGCTCTGTTTTACTTATTACATTTGTCCATACAGAGTCAAATTAGTTATTTCAATAATAAACTAATCATTATATTATAAAACATAATTGCTATGATAAAAAGCAGATTTGGCATTATTTTTTTAAGAATAGAAAATAATGAATTATTTGACATTTGATGTTTATATGTTTAATTAGTACATATATTCTTTTATTTTTTTAAAGTTTTTTTTTAATAACATGATGTATTATTAGCAATCAATATTTTAATAAGTTTTATTAAAAAAATGTTGAACTATTGAAACAGGTTTACTTGTCTACTATCATTTACTGCAATACAATGACCTATATTTTTAAAAATAATTCATTTGCAATAATCAATATTAAAAATCAAGGTTTATCTATTTTAAGGAATGAATGAGAAGACTGAACTGATTCAGAGGAATTTGTTAAAAATTTGCTAGTTTCATTCTGTATATATATAATATATGGATTAAGACAAAATGATTAATTAAAATAAATAACTGAATATAGATATATTTTTTTGAAAGTTGTTCAATAAAATGCGTTTTTTTTAAATATATTCATGTATAAGAGTTAATTGCTGCTTCCTGTTTAAAAGTAATAAAATATCTGTTGAGATAGAATAATTTTAATGTATTTTACGCATATAACTTTAAAGTATTGAATAACTATATTGTGCCTTTGACAAACGTAATTATAAGCATATAATATTAATAGAGCATTCAGTTGCTGCTTACATCTATAAGTTCATATACATACACACTATTCTCAGATTTTAGAAAACCTTTATAATGTTCTAAATTCAATAGTAAATGATATTTAAATTGAAACAAGAATGTTTTGTATTTTATGTACTTAAATTTGAATTATGTAATGATTGTCTTACGAAAGATTGAGCTATCTTGAACTAAATGACAAAAACACTAAAAACATAAGAACCTGTAATTTATTAAATCAATAATAAACATTAATTTAAATATTATTAAAGATGATACATATTCTTACAGCTATAAATACTAGATATATGAGTTGAATAGAAACAGTTTATTTACAAGACCATTTTATACACATAAGTTTTTTTCATATATACATTAACTCTGTATATAATTTTAAAGAACCTAATGGTAAATAAAGTGGTAATCACAAATACTTTCATTACTTATAAACTCTGTTCTGGTTGAAACTGAAATTATTTTGTGATAAGTCTCAAGATAATATTTTTCTAACAGACCATTTATGTATAAAATGCAACATTATATAACGTACCACTAAAAACAATGCCTGGCTATTTTATATCTAATTACGTTCTACTTGTATCCGACTACTGTAGGCTTTCGACACTGCATTGTAAGCATCTATGTATCGGTCCATACACATTGCCACACATTTCTGTAACAAATTAAAGTATTCAATTTTTACAATGTGTCTACCTGATTGTAGAATAAAACATTAATCAACAATAATTTGATAAATTATTTGAGTATTATAGCAACAGTTACATATCTTGGATATTTCATAATAACTCACTTGTTCTGAATTATCAATACTTGTGCCAGGCTTTTGAATACACTGTTTGAAACACTTTTCTGTTATTTTCTAAAATCAATATGAAAAAAATCATTAGCGCTTCAATTTCTTAAGTCACAAGCAATTGGTACATACGCATAGCGTATCGCAATAAAAAATGTATTTTCACCGTGAGTAGCTCTTGAAAATTAGCCAAGGCAATTTCTTGCTTAACTTTCTCCATCAAGTCCTCCTTCTGAGCACCTGTCAGGTTACCACCTCCCAAAGAATCCATTCTTTTTATTTACTACTGTGAAAATAGAAAAACAACAATAAATGACAATATGCAATAAACAAATCGGTATTAAAAAATGCGAAACAGGAAGAATCTAGAGCACTAACATATATAATAGGTTTACACTGCGGAAAACTGTGTATTCCAGCTCTCTATAAGTGTGATAATAGCGGAAGCACGTGAAACGGAGAGAGTGGGCTGAAAATCCATCGATTTCGAGATTTTGTCAATCGAAAGTGGTGGACTTTGGCCCACTGTGCAAGCTTGTTTGTGTCGATTTATCGAAAATAATTAAAAAGAAACATGTTCAAAATGAGTTTGCTGGAGAAAAATAATTATTGTCTTATGACTAAGGTGACGAAACGAGCAATTTTTGCCGGCTTCATGAAAGAAAGTTTTATTACTTCACGATCATGACGTAAACAATGGAAATTTTGGTTAAAATAGGGCATAGGAAGCTTTTTATACTCACGAAATGCGTTGGCTTAAAATTGTTGTTATCAAATTAAAGTTTAGTACATTTTTCTAAGGCATTGACTGCTAACCTAAATAGGTCCTCGGTAAGATTTAGAGTGACTCTACAATGTAGATAAGCTCCGCCAATCGCCATCGCCATGTGGTCAATTCGTAGCAATGCTTTTATGATTATTCATATTTTTTCTAGGTGTGCTCGTTTGGGTCTTGCACATGCCTTTTCGACTAATACAATTTATTTATTTATATGGTAATAATATAAAAATAAGAAAATTAAATTGTTAATTATTAACAATCAGATATTTTAATTATTTAATTTTAGAAATGAAAATTAAATTAATAATCATTCAACTACAATGATAAAATATTTGTATACTTTATTTATTACTTTCTATTTTATTTATTATACTTTTTACATTATTTGCAAGTCCAGAGTGTCGACATATAATCTCAAGGGATATGCACATGCGCAGTAGAACTTTACCTTGCGCCTAATACGCGTCTACAATAACTAGTCAACTTTCATTTACAATTATATCGTAATTTAATTGCACATTAAACTAAATATTTTCGAAAGTTTTACAAATACCTTCTATATAATTAACACTTCACAATTATATACACCCTCAAATCCGAATAATCTCTCCTTTGTTACAACAATTAGCCACATCAAAAGGCGGCATACCTAATGATTTTCTTTCCGAACTCCTCGGGTTGAATCGAGCCACCTGGGCTGGCGCTCGTGCACTTGTCGCAATTTCAGCTGCGCACGATGGTAACCAGAAGGGAAACAAACATCCATGCGGCATCGCGATTTTAAAGGGACACACAACGAATTTCAACGCCAGAGCAATCTCAATTATTCAACGATCTTTTAAAAAAAAAAAAAGAAGCGAGGATGACGAAGGACGAGGATAAGTTCGACGGCCTGCTGCTGACGATGGCCCAGCAGCACGAGGGCGGCGTCCAGGACGTGAGTGCGAAACTCGCTGGTCGCAGCCGGTTTGCGACTTTGGAGGTTAGTTTGACGAAATTTTCTGATGCGTGTACTTTGTGATTCCCTGCAGCTTCTGGAGACGATCTTCAGTTTTCTGGCGAGGAAGACGGACTTTTATACCGGGGGAGGTGAAGGAGCCGCGGAGAAGGTAGATTCTTGTGGAGAATATTTGCTTTGCGTAGCTTCATTTTTACAAATTCATCCTGACGGTGGGCAAATTTTTGGTTTTTCGACAGCTCGTCATGAGTATATTCAAGAAGTACGAGGCCACAGCTGTTGCCAAGGTGAAGACGGAGAAAGCTGAGCGTGCAGAAGCGGAGAAGAGGAGAAAAGAGAAGCTCGAGAAGAAGAAGAAGGAGGAGCAAGTTCCGATCGAGACTATTAGCGACGACTCCAAAATTGTCGAGCTGACGGATGAGCAGGCTTCCAAACTGCAGGAAGAAATAGAGAGCGAGGTATGTTGTTCACTTTGTAACGTATATTCTTGGTCCTTTATGAAACGTTAAAGCTGTTTTATTTAATCAAAATAATGGTTTTGATTGGAACAATAGAAGACGTCAAAAGAAAGTGTAGTATCTCCTGGAACGAGTAGCCTCAGTGAAGAAAGTAATAAAGAAGAGGACGTCAAGATGGAAGATGAGGATGACGAACAAGAAAAGGATAAACTCAAACCTAACAGTGGAAATGGTGCCGATTTACCGAATTACAGATGGACGCAAACTCTTCAAGAAGTTGAGGTAAGCAAAAATTACTTCTGTATATTTAAAAAACTACTATCAATGAAAATTCATTATCTGGTAATACAAATATTTAAAGTATTTCTTTTACTGCTTGTGTACAACGTCCACGTAGAAACAGAGTTTCCTTTTCTAAACAAATATCTGCCAATAGTCTAATTATGTGCATAATACTTTTGAATTTAAAATTATCTTCCTAACTTTTATGACTTGAGCATACTTGTATTCCCAAAAATAAAGTCTTTCTATTCTATATACTTGGATTAGAATATTAAAGAAAAATGAAGGCTTGTAAAAAATTCTCAAAAAATAGTAATAGAAATGTTGGTGAAAATGATGCAATAATGATATTCGTTATTGCGAGATTATTCTATTATAATACTTAATCTTTATTTAACAAATTTTATTAAGTTCTAGAACTTAATTACATTTTCAATTTTTATACAAAATTATAAATGGCAAATAAATGATAAACATTTCATTGATTTTTGCTCATAATTGATAGTTCAAGAATCAAGAGTATAAAAAGTGTGAGTGTAAGAATAGAATTGAAAAAGAAATGAGTCTAATGCTGGTGGATGATTCATAGCCTATCGTATAATAAATATATATATTTTAGTAAAAAAATATCTGCATGAAATCAAAAGTCCGTTGTATGCAATTGTTAATACTTTTTAACAAAACACACGGCACAGTGTTTATTTATCATTTTTAAGCTTATAAAAAAATTATTACGATGAATCGGCCGATTTCAAAGTGATCTTAAAAATATAAACAGTATTTCATGATAATGCTGTCGATAGGCAATTGAAACGCAAGTTGTATCTGAAGGATAGGGTAATGAAAAACACAGAATTCAATGATGTGAAAGTTTCTTGTTGGCTTAGTGAGTAATTAATACACATGTAATATCACAGACTCATAGTTTTACGACGATTGTCATCTATCGTTTCATTCCATGCCTCCAATTTCAACAAAGTTACATGGAAAGTCGTTCACAGTTAAGTTTTCGATACTGTTAGTAATAATTAAATTATCGTTAAATTATAATTTACGAATACGCTTTACGATACTACTAGATCGGTACAAAAAAAAAAAGAATAGTTCCTGATACGTACAAAATCAAGAGAGCATAATGCGTGCCTTTTCGCTTTTTTCTTTTCTTAGAGAGACAAATGACATTCCAAATCGACGGGCAAACTTGTCCAGGTCGAAGACGAACGTACACGCTAATTAACCGCAGTAGCCATTTCGTCGTTGCGCCAAGTGTGCGGCAAGTCTCGACGAAAGATGCACTGCGGTACGTAAATTACAAAGCCTAGGAGCGCGCGCTCGTTACGCGAAACGTAACTATACTCGAAATCGCGTACCGCGCGCTGTGGCAGCCCCGCGATACCGTCCTTATAACGTCTAGGAGAGCAATAATTGGCAAAGGTGTATGGAGATGATAGCTCGAAAACTCGTGGAGAATGTCTTTTCGGGTGAAAAAGTGCGGCTCCCGCGGCGCAGTGGCAGCAGCAGCAGCTGGCAGTCCAGCGAATATATAATGCTTCGAAGCGCGGACTCTGTGATACTCCAAAGACTTTTTGGCTGGTGCTCGGCGCCTTTGCGTTGACCGAAGGCGACGAGAGGAGCGAGTCTTAGTTGTATCTGCCCCTGGCTCTCACTGAAAGTTGAACAGAGAGAAGACGTTAGATAAATGATGTAGAGGAAGGGAAGATGTGGGAATGTTTGTTCGAAATTTGTTGGTGAATTTTTAGTTATAAGTAATTGACGATTTTAGGCGTGTTTTTGAAATTTCAAGTATATTTTTATCGATATTTATGTATTTTTGTGCTTCGAAAAATAAGTTCAAGTATTAGCACTTAAATATTTAGTTAAATGAAAATGAATTTTAAATTTTAAATTTCCCGCCTTAACTTTTACCGATCGAGAAACGAATAATTAATTGTATTCTTTGCATTTTGTCTTACTGCAAACGTAAAAATGAATGAAACTTGTTATATGCAGCTCTTAGAAAGAGGTAGAAATATCGAGTTTTTATCGTGTGTTTGAAATTTTAATTAATTTTGTAAATAATTTTAAAAAATCGGCTTTTAAATTAACCGACACGAACCTGTTAATTAAGTATATAGATCAAATTATGGAAAACCAGGGTATCATCGCCCTTTCGTAAATACATTTATAAATTTACCATTGTACAAAGATTGAAGATAATATTTTAATATAATGACGCATACCATTGGAACAAAGTCGCAAGAGTCCAGTCACGAGATTGCAATTGAATAGTGTAGAATCATTGAAATATTTTCTTGAAACTTTGTATAATGATGCATTACTTATATTATATAAGAAAGGACAATTATATCTAAGGCTTATTTGTGTCTCATAACTTGTTTCTACTTTTTTTTCTTCTTTATAAATACTCCACATATGCTGATAAAATGTAAATTATTTAAAATCTATTGGAGACAACCTAAATATCTAAAAAATTCTACATAAAATATGTTTTTCCCTTCTGCATCTTTTCTAATCGTACTTTGCAGAAATCCGTTGAAAAATGAATAATTATCTATCCCTCGGTCGGTAAGACTTTAAGCGCGAAATTAAAATTTTCAAACGCCGGATATCTATATCCTTGTCTAATTGAGTTTTCATTCCTAATTTTAAGAGAAATGATTTTTCTGAAAAAATAATAGTAGTCCCCGCTTCGTTTTATAGTAATCTAAATATATGTCCAAGCTAGTTTCATATCATTGTTTTGCTTTCGAGAAAACTTTGACAAACTTAGTATGTAAAGGTTAATCTCCACGTAGTTGGCCCTCATAGTGTGTCAAAGTTTTCCCGAAAACAAAACAATCATATGAACCCAGCTTGGACATATATTTAGATTACTATAAAACGAAGCGGGGACAATTATTATTTTTTCAAAGAAATGATTTCTCTTAAAATTATGAATGAAAAGTTTTTTATTATAAAATATTGTTACAATTGACGAATGGAAAATGGTAAGAGTGATGGTCATCTTACCGTTTCTCAGCCTTACTGATAGCTTCACCTCGCGCCGTATTTTTCATTATTTTACGAAATTGTACGCAATTATGTACGCTTGAAGCTTTACAAACATTTATTATTATGACAAGAACACTGGACAACCGCATTTTTGTACCATAAATGACTACAAATTTTTATTTTTATGATATTAATTTTTGAGGTTAGGTAAAATCTGCACCAATCAGGATAGCTCTGACCTCCCCTTAACTCACTTCTCACCCCCGTACAACTAAAAATTCAACAAATCTTCCAACGACATTCCCCCACCACACCCACGCAATACAAAGCACTACTCACTCTCAATGTACAGAACACCAGCGAGCAATCCCAGCATGAAGAGAAAGCTCATGGTGCAGACGAGGACCGTGAGCTGGTTCCTCGCGCACCAGGACTTCCGACTGGTGGTGTTCGGCCGCCCTAGTCCATTCACCACCGTGAAGTGCGTGCTGCTGGCCACCGACGCGGTGTCCAGTTGCTTCGGGCCCAGGGTGCCGATCCTCGGCGGGTGGATGGCCGCGAGATTCGCGAGATTCGCCGCCGTCAGCAGCAACGTGCCGGAGGCTGCGCTCTGCAAAAAGTCAAAAGGATAGAAGAAACGTTAATAAAAACGGTGTCTACAGATCTGATAACCTATGTGCGGGTACGTAAAGGAGTGTTATAACAGGTTTAGAGCTGTTAAGAGAATCGCTGTGTGCCGCGGGCGTTGCACGGTACATTTATGGGTAGGTGGTGGGCATGCAAATGTACTGCGAATTGTTTTTTAATTGTCGGCGCGGCGCGGAACGGGAAAATGTAACGTAATCTTTTGAACTGTGGTGATTTTCTCGGTGTGCGTGTGGACGTTGTAACGTGGCTTGGGAGAGCGATTTTTCTTTTTTAGTGTTTCTTGAAGGATCGTAAAGATTCAGTCTTCTTATGGAATTGCGTTTTATGATTGTGCGTAATGGTTACGCAGTAAATAAAGTATTTTCATGGTTTTCATGGTTTATATTATAAAACCGTTCAAAGAGCCTTGGAGGTTAAAATAAAAAAAATATGTAATTTTTTTTTATAAATATAAATACAAATTAAAATAATTGCACATTAATCGGTAATAAAAGTCTGTTTTAATAATTTTAATGAGCTAATAAATGTTTTATCATAGATAGATTAATTTAATTTACGTTCTTTGGTAGCATATAGATTACGGAACATAGATACCACGTGTAGCACTCGGCAGAAACTATTTTCAGTTAGTGCTACATGGTACATCAGTAGTACTATGGCTTCTTTTAGATAAATTACGTTACATGCTGTTCGTATTTTCTATCCAATGAAGTTAGATCGATATATACAAGCCGAAATAAAATAAATACCCATTCTTATTACATCACAATTGTCATTTAGGCAAACAAAATCTGCAATGGTATAGCACTAAACCTGTTAAATACCCAAAAATTCATTCAAGAACTCATCACTCGCAACATACAATGATCCATTTTCTTACGATTCGTACTCCAGTAAAATCAGACCACTTGTGAAAAGCGAAACACGCCAATATAACAAAAACAATCACAAGAGCTTTCCACCTAAGAAATGATCACTTCTACCAAAGTACGATGGTATACTTCATTCAAACTGCCCAAGTGCAAGGCCAAGACTCAAGAACGCATCCAGCTCGGTATCAAAGAAACAAAGATTGTAAAAACACTGAAGATTCGACTTACGTGAGTACTGACGGCGGAGCCCTGGGACGAGGTGGAGCCCCTCGACGGCGAGTCCGGGTGGTGCTTCCACGTGCCATTCTCGCTCTCGTTCTTCTCGCTGCTCCTCCCGACCAGGGAGGGCCTGGGTATGTGCCAGTTCGACAGATGCGTCGGTAGATCCACGCCCGGAGAGCTCTGCAACATGCAAGCAAAATAGATACGTTAGTAAACACGCAAAACAATTATCTACGTGATGCTGTAACTGTTGTGGAATGTTTTTCTTCAAGTGATCGCTTAAAGAAGAGCTTAGATTTCATTTTTGTACGAAGTATAATAAGTTATTCTTTAGTAAAAGTGACTTTTCAACTCTAGTTCAAGTGACAAATCTTATTTAATTTATGTTTTAAAAATATTTTGATTAAGGTTATAGTTTACTGGAAAGCTGTGTTACAGATAGATAAGTAATTAAGAAAACTTCAGAAAAATTGATGGTGAGATTCGAATCTGAAACCTTCGAATGACTATGCTGACTCCACTTTAGCCCTAGATCACTAATATGGTTAATAATAAATCTAATTTGTCAGAGCATTTTGAATATAAATCATCTAAATTTATTTAAGGTGATGCTAAAGCCACCTGTTCCCGACAAATACGAGGGTCCACTTTTCTCATTTCATTTTCAATTTAGAGTAAATATCTCTATGAAAAGTTATTGTTCCAACCAAAAAGAGCAACTTTTCATAGAGATATTTTTTTTAATTGAAAAATGAATAAAAAAAGGGGTTAACCTTAATGAACAATAGCCAAAGTTTGGTTATAAAACGGACGTTCCTTCTTTGATCCGATTCTAACACCGGCTAATCCCAGCCATCCATATAATCCGCCCGTATCTCCCGCGCCATTCCACAACCAAAAATACTTTTCCCCAGCATCCACAAGCGCAAGCACATATGGCACAGATGTAACCCAGAGATAACGATGACATAAGCTCTCGCGACATTATAGCGATACCGGCTCTTATACTCACGCTCGCACCTATGTGTCCACGCTGAACTTGGCTCGACCGAGAGCCAGAGAGAAAGGGGGAAAGAAAAAACGGCGCGGACTACACGCAGACACACCACGGAAGAAATTGGACGAGCCGCGATTCGCGCTTAATGTCAATGCGAGAGAGAGAGAGAGAGATTACGAGCCCGCGAGCGGCAATTGCATCACGAGAGAGGCCGCGGTGTTACGGGCTCAAGTAGCCGCAAGAATGAATGGGAAAGTCCGCGGCCGTGGAAGGCCGAAGAAAGATGCGCGACCCGTCGGGATTCCGGTTTTCTCGGTTGCCTAACTATAACGCGCGCAATCTCACGGACTCGATTGCCGATTTTTGCCGATTCCACGGGTGTATTCGTCCAGCAATGCACGTTTCGCTAGAAGCGACAAATTGACCTTTTGCACCTGCGTCCTACGAGCGAACAATTCGGACTGTAACCGTGGCCTTTGTTGATAAATGTCCGAGTCGAGGAATATAAGCTCCGTATGGGCTGTAAAAAATAGTAAATGGAAAAAGGAAGAAGCTGCCCGGCCGGGGAATATAATTAAGTTTTGTTTACCCGAAAAGTTGAATAAATTTCCGGAAATAGCAGTGGGTGCTGCAGCGCGGCGCGAGAGGAGATGAAGAATTTTTTAGCCATCGTCATCGTCGCGCTTGTAAAAATCTCGAAGCCTGGTAATGTGCCGTACGCTAGGAGAGACCTTCTCTAGGTCGTTCGAGGAGACATGATTTGCATTCCGTCAGATTAATAGCGCTTGAGGCGCCGAGGCTGCGCTGCCCAAAGAGAGAAAAAAAGAAGGAATTTGCCATTTTTTTTTCTCCACGCTGATAAACTCTTTCTTTCCTATATTTACGTTATTTACATATTATCATTGAAATTACAGGTTGTGATCGATCGCTGGTATTTCCGTATTAGACACTTATCGTCTAATTTTATTTTATTTCATCTAATCAAGTCGATAGGTTTTTTTCTTCTGTATATGACTGCGCCAATTTCAGATTGACTGTACGCCATTTAGATTTTATTGGCCGAGTCATTTTTAATACATTAAACTTGTAATCGGGAAGATAAAAATTAATTGAACCACGGACGTTATCAACTTATTCAATGCTTCTAACAGTAAAGGCGAGTATTAGTTCATTATCGATAGTCGATATAGTTGTCTAAATTGTATACGTAATCGTTCTTGAGATTAACGTACCGCGCAAGAAAACAATAAATTCAGGGATTATTGCTTATGCATTATCAATGGGAAGGTGGTGTGCGTTGCGCAAGTGCCAAGAATCGTGCATGCATGCATGCAAGCATCATTATACATCGTAAATATAAAAGCGCGTTGAGTCCATTCTTACAGGTGCTTATAACTACCAGAGCACATACGCAGCTGCATGGATATACAATATACCTGTATGTGTATGTGTGCACGTTAGCACGTGACCGTGTATTTTATCCTTTTTCCTTTATTACGAGCATACTTCGTTTTATGATGTAGAGAAAAAAAAATGCCCATAAAACGCATTTTGCCTTTCAGGCCAGCGAAAAAAGCGCCACGATGCAGTGATATATGATTCTGACTTTTTGCTTTTATTTAACTCGACGTAGCTCATCTCTGAGTTAACAATATTAAATGAAAAAATCAATTTTGATATGTTTAGTACAGAAAATTCTAAGTATGCACCGCTAAAAGTTGGTTATATGACTCAAAGCTATGGATACGGCATCGAAAGCTCAGCATTATAATTGGATGAATTTGAATAGCTTGATAAAGTCATTGTAGTTTTCATAATAAGTGGATCCGGTACAATCCTTTGTAATGATGCTGCGAGTGAATCCAGTGCATTGAACCTCATCAAATATTCATGAGGAATCGCAAAGAAACAGAGTAGTAGAAGAAAAAGCAGAAGAACGAGAACAAGAAAAATGAAAACAGGAATAAAAAAAACTTGCCGATATAAATAAGGTATAGGTGAGTCTGTTGTCTTGTAGTACAAAGTATAAATATATTAAGTGAGTAAATAAAGCACCGAAGCTTTTTAAACAATTAATTACAACCGTACGTTTGATGTCTATATATTTACTGCAAGAGTCCTATTTCTTGCAAAACTGTGAAAACTATGAAAGTTTCAAAGTGTATGTACCAATTAGCCCCGGTCTTCCGTATACAGCACTTTTAGTTCACCGACATAAGTGTCTGCAGAGCAAATAATTATTCGCCGAGTTATCATTATTTTATTGCCATAAAAGGCAAAGCATGCTGGACTTCCTGCGAGTCAAACGAGTCTGCAAATGCGTATCTTAATACGGAAATTCTCCGCGATCCTGTCCTATCCTAATCCTCGAGAAGATACTAAAATCCCGGTAAACAGCGTCATTTTTTATTTCGCTTTTAAACGCTATATTTGCTTTTGTCGCATGCTGCATCCGATTTTATAATTCGTCGCAATCTCATTCTCGTTTCACAGTCTATGCAGTGAAAGGCTGAAAATCCGGCAAAGTGATTTATTTTGCAACAATGCTGTCGGTCGCTTCCGAGTCGCGCCGACCGTTACATACGTAACAGATTAGAAAATATAGGAAACAAAATATTGTCAACGGCAAACCGAGCGATTCGATAATTCCTCCATTGTCACATTGCGGTCGCAAGTGCCTCAGACTCCGCCGCGCTTAAAGCGTAACAATGAAATATTCTATTATCTTTGACTTATGTCATCTCAAATTAAAATATTGTAATATTTTTAGCACGTAACGCGTTTTGTTTGCTTTTGTACACATTTTGAAATAGAATTCAGAATTTAACTGACACGTTGAGCTGTAACGATCGTTTGATTCCGCGTAGGTTCAATGCCTGCCTTTATCTATACTTAAGCCTCATTGAAACGACGTGATGTATTTCTGACACTGCGGTTGAGAAATCTATTTCGTTTTTTTTTTCATATTGCATTTGAATTGTATGGCGGAGCGCGAAAGGATCGGAACCGCGGGATTCGTGATAATGAGTGATTGGTAGCTCCATCTTTTCCACCTTTTAAATATAATGTAATGTAATGCTCGCCGTACAGCGCGCGCTTTTGTGTTGTAGTTGCAATCGGACATCGAGATCTCTCGAAGTCGACGTGTGTTCGGTAAACGTATAGATGTATTATGTTTTGTGCGCCGATCTTAATGGTCAATCTTACCGGTTAATCTGCAAAAATCGCGCTTTATTCGCGAGGCTTTGTGTCAGTTAGAATTTTTCGCCAAGTGTATTATATATATATATTATTATCGAGCGTGCAAGTGACAAATCGAGGCCAATCCCTCGCAACCCTCGACGACCCAAATTTCGGACGGGTAATACATTTTGCTTGCGTACAACTTTAACAAGAGAGAGAGAGAGAAGAAATAATGCGTAACTTTTATCGATCAGATATTGGCGCTTTCAAATAATAAGCACTACTTATTTTTTATTTCATCCATATTTGGGTTCTTGCTAACAGTTGTATGAAAAATCTCCTTAAATTATTTAAGAAGATTAACTGCTATTTAGCAAAATTAAATATATATATTTTTTAAAGTTTACGGAAGAGATTATGAACACAAAACATACGCCGTTTTATAAGTTTAAAAAATATTAATTCTTCTTTAATTACTTATAATGACTATTTATAATAAACAATAAAAAAATGTGTATTATCATTTTAAAATTCAGGTTAAACGCTCTTGATATATCATTAACATACTTATTTTCTTTGGTTTTAATTGTTTGAAGAAACAAATTAATGCTTATTAGGTAATGTAGTAGGTAGTACCCTGGTAGTAATCTTAGCCGATTATTAACTAATTTTTGTAAAATTTTGAAGCTAAAAATGTCCAACAGCTTGTATTTTATTAATTAAAATAAATCAGTGTTCATAGATGCATTATTCCATATTTTTTTTTGTAAATTATTATTTTTTTTAATATTTAATCAGTTAATAACTCTTATTTTCTACCAGGGTACAAATTTCAAATTTTCATATAGGTAAAATTTGAACCGATAATTTTTTCATAAACCCAACTGCGATACGTCACCCTAAAATATTGCATTGATTCTTCAAAATTCTTTCAACATCATTCTACTTGGCAAACTTCGTTTACCCAAAGTACACATCAATCTGAACAATTCTCAACGGTAACGCGCAAGCGATGATCCAAACCAGATAAAACCCACGAAAGACCTCACTATAAACGATCCTCCCGAATAACAGTGCGACAACTTACGTCCAAGCCGGCTCCCCCGTGTCCCTCGTACGCATCCTCGACGTTGATTCTGACATCCGACATGTTCGCTACGCCCGATTGCACCATTCGTTATGCAATATTAGAATCCCTCCTCGATCCTCGAATTTCGCCAAAGGCTCGTCTACGCGCCGGTGAAAGTCCAGCACCTCCCAAACAAGGGTAGCAATGGATACAAATCTCCTGGGTCACTGTTTACTCCTCCACCTTGCCGGGAGAATTACTCTCTCAAAAGGAAGCAACGATCCACCTATATATCTAGATACCGATGTCCCGGCGGATGCACTCGTTATACAAAGCTGCGTCTTGTACACACGACTAGAGTGGTCTAAATACGACAGAGTCTCTCACAGCATCAGACACTTGTAACGCGCTTGCTGCTGCTGCTGCTGCTGCACACTGCCCGAGAAAGAGCCTCTGCGAGCTGAAGCCGACTGCGGATGACTGGCTCCAGCGCCGGCTCAAGATTGCTTTTATACCTTCGGCTCTCCCACTTGTCCCCTTGCGCGCGCTCGCTCGCTCTTGCTTGCTCCTGGCCCAGTGTTAACTGCTCTCAGCTGTATAAGACCCGAGGCTTATACAGACTCGCGTCTCCGCACCTGCGTGCGGCTCGCGCACCATCCTCCCCGATGATAACCCCTCTTTCCGCTCCCCCGGCGCACTCGAGATGCTTCTTTTGCCGCAGGGGCGACTCTCCGAGATTGTCGATTCTTTTTTTCTTTTTTGTTTGTTTCTTGGGAGGGTTCTTTGTGCGCGCGTCTCTTGGCTCTTCTTCTTCTTCTTCGGTGGGTTGAGTGTATTGGAGGAATGGTCTGAGGTTGATTGGATTCGTTGGGATTGATATTTAGAGATTGGAGGAGTTGGTGGGTTTTTTTAATAGTAGGATTTGTTGTCTGGCTCGAAAGGCATTTTAGTCTGGATTTTAGGGATTTGGTTCGTTTACACGCGGTTTGAGGCGCGGAGCCCATGAAAGAATTTGCCAGCAGTGATAGGTCGGGCCGATTCTGGCTGAATATTGTATGCCAGTAAATTATTTTTCGGCGCTGAACCAATAAAGGGATTATATCGTTTTGATAAGAATGGGCCAGTAAAAAGAATCGACGTTGGCCTGAAAAACGCCTCAGAGTCGGTCAATACTTTTTGCCGATATTGAAAGAAAGCAAAACATCGCGAAATCGTCAAGCGTAATTTAACCTACTTTTTAGGCTAGTTTTTAATAAAATATTAATTTCATTTCCGATTACTGAACTTACGTGAAATTTTCGACCACGCGATAGTAATCTGTAGTTATGATTTTTACACTAAACTTTGAATGAAGTGTCTCGCGTGTGCTTAAAAATGTATATTTCTTGTACAATTTTGAATATATCAAGAAAAACGTGTTGCACTGGCCCGTTCTTATCATCCCCGTTATATCTCAGTGCTGGACTTCTAACATTTGAAAGTACTGGTAGTGTCGGCAAGTAATACTCGAACAGTATTCTGCCGAGAGTAAATTCTTCCATTGGGAGTGGGCGGGACGATGAGTGCAGAAGTGCCCGTGGGCGCGGGTGCGAAATGCGTGGGAATAGAGGCCCAATATTCAAGTAATAGGTCAATAACACTAATTTAAACTATTGCACACTATTAGTGTACGATTAGATTAACAATTTAAGGCAGGTAGAGATAAAATTAAGTCACTGGTCTCAGAGTAATAAGCAGTCAGATTTTTAGAAAATCGCGTTTTTTTAAACTTTGGGTATTTTTAATTTAAAAACTAAGCAGTTAAGAAAAAAATTAGTAAGAACGTTTTTTGTTCAGAAGTCTACAAAGAATCTAAACATATTTTTTTTACAGACCAAAATAGTCGATTTTTTAAATTATTTATAAAAATTGTTAATTAGCAATTAAAGGCACCACTTTCAAGTTTCAACATCAAGAAATTCGGATTCAGCGGGTCTAAATACATTAAAAAAAACTTGGTGTTAGCTGATCTCTCAGATCGGCCACGGATCACTAAGTCTAAGTCCAGTAATGTGTAAGGTGCATAAATCT